>JADMNL010000022.1:479152500-479752500 GCA_016271365.2 Neoceratodus forsteri
ACAGATGCCCATATGGCGGACAGCATATCAGGTGTCAGAGGCTGTCCAAAAGAACATTAGGAGGGAAGTGGAGGAGATGCTGGACTTAGGGGTAATCCAGAGATCCCACAGCCCCTGGGCCTCACCTGTAGTCCTTGTGCCTAAGCCAGATGGCTCTACTCACTTCTGTGTAGACTATCATGGACTGAATGCAGTCATGAAGTCAGACGCCCACCTGATGCCCTGGACAGATGTACTCCTGGACAAGTTGGGAGGGGCAACCTACCTTATGACCACTGACCTGACCAAGGGGTATTGGCAGGTAGGGTTGTCAGACAGAGCTAGGGAGAGGTCTGCCTTTATCATTCCGATAGGCTTATTTGAATTTAAAGTAGTTCCTTTCGGAATGAAGAATGCCCCGGCCACTTTCCAAAGGTTGGTGAACCAGGTGTTAAATGGTGCTGAGGAGTAGGCCATGGCATACCTGGATGACATTGCCATCTTTAGTACCAGCTGGGAGGAACACCTATCCCACCTTAGGGATGTGCTGGTCAGGATACAGAGGGCTGGGCTCACTGTCAAAGCAGACAAGTGCCAGGTGGCCATGGGAGAGGTGGCATACCTTGGGCATGTGGTAGGCCTGGGACAGCTCCATCCTAACCAAATAAAAATAGAGGTAATCCTGGTGTGTCCCAGACCAGAAACACAGAAGCAGGGCAGGAGTTTTCTAGGGACAGCAGGGTACTACAGGAAATTTGTACCCAATTACAGTGCCCTGGCTGTTCCTCTATTGGACCTGACAAGGAAAAGGATGCCCAAGAAAATTACCTGGGGTCCAGCCTGTGATGAAGCCTTTTCCAAACTAAAGGAGGCACTGTGCAGTGCTCCTGTTTTGACAAGTCCTGACTAGAGCAAACCCTTTATAGTTCAGACTGACGCCTCCAACATGGGTATTGGGACAGTACTGAGTCAGACATCCAGCCAAGGGAGAGATCACCCAGTAGTGTACCTGAGTAGGAAGTTACTTCCCAGGGAGCAGGCATACTCTACTGTGGAAAAAGAATGTCTTGCCATAGTGTGGGCCATAAAGAAGTTGGAGCCATACTTATATAGGCAGCATTTTGTGGTGCAGACTGACCACAACCCCCTGGTTTGGCTGATGCAGATAGGGAAAAACAATGGTAGAGTGCTAAGATGGAGTATCGCTTTGCAAGGGTATGATATGACAATTCTACATAGGGCAGGACTCAAAAATCAGAACTTCGATGGGCTGTCTCGTGTCTATGAGGAGTGAACTGATTTGGGAAGCTCATCCCATGCAGGGGATATAGCCTCCAAATTCAGTCTAGGTTGGGAGGGAGGATTGTGACACATGGACAGCTGGTTATGATCACTGTATGACTTTTGTAATATAAAAATGTGGCATTGAGTGCCTCTCATGACACATGCTGTTTCAGCTAAAAGATGAAAGGCAGGAGAGAATTACAGGCTAAAAAAGGCCTAAATTAAGTATCTCCTGTTTATCTAGCCTTATTGTAGCTTGCCAGATGCTAGGCTAGAATCATAAACTTTTATGATGTTCAGAGGATGAATACAGATTATGTCACACTGGTGCAAAGTCATAAATGTTTCTTTGATATCTGTGAAGAGCAGGAAGACACTCTACATCAAAGGGTCATATAAGAAAATGAGTTGTGCTGAGGTCACAGAATTTAATACTTTGATAAGACATCCTGTTTTGTATAGATATATTTTTTTATATTCTGACAGGGAGGAGCTAGGTGACCTCATGCAAAGATGTGGGTAAAGCCAGTTTTTAAACAGTATTCTGTTTTCCACTTTACACAAATGTTTGGGCTGTGAAAAAGAAACATCTACAGCACTGTGAGATAAGAATACCTTAGAACAGACAAATCTAAGTGTATTAGTGGTAGAAATCTGCACTTTTTAAAACCTTATTCTTTTAAGTGATTTGTATGTTTTGTGCTATATGATTCTGTATTTACACTTCATTTTTATCTATTTAAGTAAACATCTCATTTTTTAATAAACTATTTGTGTCTTCCAAGTCCTTCTGTTTTTGCCTGTGATGCGTGGATGGTTAAGAGTGTGACAACACTGTGCATAAGCTTACATGGTAATACCAAACTGGGAACAGGTAAGAGATATCTAAAGTCTTTATTAGAGTTTTTAAGGGTTCTTTTTGTATACCTGGTTAGGTGCCTGTAGGCGAAAGATATTTGCCCCCCACAGCAGAATTATCTAAGCCTGTACATTGGGTATTCTAACAAGAGGTTCACAGTTTGAATCCATACAGAACTGAGACCAAAGGTTGATTCAAACCCACAAAACAGACAGGAAGGTTACCCTGTTCTGTTAACTGTTCACAAGACTGCACTCAGAGGTTGGCACTGTGGGAGCAGAGGGCCTGACCTGCTGAGTTGGTTTGTGACAGTAGCCTCCCTTACTTTTGAGAATTCCCTATGTACTATGACCCTTTGCATCCTTCTCTTAATAATAATAATTTTATTTATTAATAATAAGTTTATTTAAGTGCATTTCAATTAGTATCAAAGCACTGTACAATCACAACAAACTCTAAAGCATTTTATAACGCATAAAAATGTAAAATCTTAAAAACAAATTCATAAAATATACTAAAACAGATCATCCAAATCACAAATCAGGGAAAGCACACATATAAAGATGGGTTTCTAAAGCAGTTTTAAAGCTGTCCACTGTCTGGCAGTATTGTGTCTGACGAGGTAGAGAATTCCACGGGGTAGGGGCAGCAAAGCCAAAAGCCCAAGCTCCAGAGGTCTTCAAACATACCTAGGGAATCTCTAGCAATCTTGCATCGGTTGAGCGGAGTGGTTGGAGGGGGCAGTAGGGAATCAGAAGCTCTTGTAGGTAACTCGGACCCAAACCATGCAAGGCTCTAAAAGTCAGCAAGCCAACTTTAAAGGTGATCCGCCACTGTACTGGCAGCCAGTTTAGAGAGCGCAGCACAGGAGAAATATGGCTAGATCGAGTTAACCCTGACAATAACCTGGCTGCAGCATTCTGCACTAGCTGCAAGCATTGGATATCAACCCCAGGAAGCTCCAAGTACAGGGGGTTACAGTAGTCAAGGCACAAGGTCACAAAAGCATGGACAAGGGTTGGCAAATCACCAGATGGGACAAGGTGTTTGATCCAGGTGATGTTCCTCAAGTGATAGAATGAGGACTTGACCACAGCTGGCACCTGCGAATGAAGTACCAGCCCGTCATCAAGTATTACCCCCAGATTCTGCACCTTTTCAGAGGTCAACAGCTAGGAGCCCCCAAGGCAGAGCCCGGTCAGCCACCCAGCAGCCAACCCGTCTATCCAGCAACCCGGTTCCACCACTAACACCTCTGTCTTTTCAGGATTTAACATTAACCAACTGGAATTCATCCAGTCTTGGATTTCAGTGAGACAGCTGGAAAAAACTGAGAGCGCACTATCCTGGTCGGGCACAAAAGACAGGTACAGCTGAGTATCATCTGCATAATGGTGAAAACTCAGCCCATACCATCTTACAATGTCTCCTAATGGTAGCATATCCACCGCGAACAACATGGGGGACAACACTGAACCCTGTGGGACCCCACAAGGCAGGAAGAATGAGTCCGAGGAAAAAATCCCTGATACTACCCTCTGTGACCTGCCAGTGAGAAGAGAACGGAACCATCTGTGGACTGTACCAGACAGGCCACAGATGACCCACAGGCAGTCAAGAAGCACCCCATGGTCAATGGTGTCAAAAGCTGATGAGAGATCCAGAAGGACCAGAATGGAATGGCATCTCTGGTCTCTAGCCATCAGGAGGTCATTGAGTACCCGAACCAGAGCAGTCTCAGTACTATGTCTCTTACGAAAACCAGACTGGAGGGGATCATACAGTAGCAGCCACAGACACTGCCAGATAGTTCCCCAAATTTCTGTGACATTTCCAGAAAAATCTCCTGCTTTCTGCATTTCCACAGTAGGGGCAGCAGAGAGAAACTCTTCAGAAATTTCGCGAAATATCTGGAAATAGCTGGCAATGTCTCTGACTACTACTGTAGATAGCATGGATGGTAAGATGGTTCTCCAACTGTTGGGCAATAACTTTCTCAATAACCTTCCCTACAAAGGGGAGGTTAGACATCGGTCTGTAATTTGCAGGGAAATCTGGGTCAAGAGATGGCTTCTTGAGTGGGGGGAGGTCACCACAACCTCCTTTAGAGAGCTGGGAAACTCCCCCGACTCCAATTAACACCAAATTAACTCTGCTAGAACCGGGCCGAGCACCTCAACACACCCTATTAAAAGGCATGTAGGGCCCATGTCTAAACTACAGCTAGTTGGCCGCACACCCCAGAGAAGCCGTATGATATCATTGGTCCCCAGTTGGTCAAACTCATCTCAACAAAACAGAGGAACCATGACCTCGCTCCAACTATCTGCAACCCCTAATAGGATGTGATAGGTGAATCTCCGACCTGATGATGGCAACCTTATCAGCAAAGAAGCGAGCAAACTCATCACACTCCATTTGTGAATAGGCTTTCCGAACTCATAGGCAGGCTGGATTGCACAGTCTGTCTACCATCTAGAACAGCTGAGCTGGTCAGTTCTGTGCTGCAACAATCTTGCTGGACAGGAACTCTGCCTTCTTATGAGAGATCGTTGACTGATAGTCTCTATAATGTTCCATCAGTCTAAGCCTGTCGGCCTCCAAGCTGGATCAACGCCAAGCACGCTCTAACCTTCGACCTGCTTGCTTCAGCTCCCTCAAAGTCCCGTCAAACCATGGGGACCGAGGGCGGAGAGTAAGCGGGTGAACACGGAAAGGAGCAAGGTTATCCAGAGCTCCCACCACTGCTCGATTAAAAGCTTGAAGAAGGTTCTCTGGACTCTCATTTGCATCCAGCATTCCCAATAGATCCAACACCGCCAAAAGGCCATCAGGGGTCAAGCCCTGTAATGGGCAGTATCGGACCATCTCCACAGGGGCAGGCCTATAAGGGGGAGCCAAAATATTGAACCTTATGATGTGGTGGTCTTATCATCCAATTGGTTCCACGACCAAGTTGGAGGACTCCAACCCCAGGAGAAAGACCAGGTCCAATGAATGACTGTGACTATGTGTCGCAGAGGAAACAACCTGTGTGAAGCCCAAAGAGCTCATAAGTCGGAGGAAGTTTTGTCCAAACTGCAAGAGTTCATTGTCATTCCAGGTGTTGAAGTCCCCAGCACCATCAACCTGGGGGACTCCAACACCATATCAACGATGAAGTCCAGGACTTCCTGCAAAATCTGATTCTCGCCTCCTGGTGGACGGTAGACGAAAATGATTTAGCAGCCTACACCTGCGGCTATGGTACACTCAAAGGATCTGGTGTCCTCATCTGGCACATCAACAAGGTCCAATTCAGATTTAAAAAAATTGTTAAACCCCAGCTCCTATGACCCATCCTCACACAGTGTATCACTGAGAAACCGGCTGGAATCGCTGACTCCAAAATGGGACCAGCATTATCATCCAGCCAGGTCTTGGTGATACACACCAGATCAGATGACCCAACAAGATCTGCTGTAATGGCAGACTTGTTTTTAATAGATCTAGCATTGCACAACACCATGCGAGTTGGGTGGAAACCTGGAACAGTTCGAGATACCAGCTCACTAATTGTGAAGCCCTTGGGTATGGGTACTAAACAAGGAGATCTTCGTTCAGTACTCCATTTTGCCCCAGAGCATCTTCTGGTCCCCACCACCCCAATCAGACCACTCAGCTCTCCCCCCTCCCCGGTCCCACACCCCTTCTCTTCCTCCCCACTATTCCAAGAGCCCTACAGTGGCCATAAACTGCCGCAGATAGGGGGAGACAGGCAAAGAGGCAGAGGTCCCGGAGCTCAGAGGGGTAGTAGCACCTGACAGTGAGAGCCTCCATCAAACACATCCTGATAATCAACACGGCACCCTCTTGAACCAGCTTTCCACCCAAGCTGCCAATTTTTCCTCCAACACTTGTCCTTTGCCTTTTTGACCAGTATCTCATGGGGGACTGTGTCAAAGGCCCTACTGAAATCTAAATTTACTGTATTGACTCCCTGTCCCTTTTTGGCCACCCTGGTTTCCCAGTTGAAGAATCAGTCAGACTCAACTAGCAAGACCTCCTCCTTGTGAACCCATGCTGCCTGGAGTCCTGTAGCCCATTTTCCTTCAAGAGGTCCACTAGTTTGTTCGTCAGTATGGATTCCAGTACTTTTCACACTATAGATGTCCAGCTGACTGGGCTATAGTTCCCTGGCTCATCCTTCCTTTTGTTCTTAGGTACAGGGACTACATCTTCTGTCTTCCAGTCCCTAGGGACCATGCCTGTAGCCAGCAAGCAGTTGAATATGTCTGCAAGTGATGCTACTATCACTTCTGCAGCCTCCTTGAATATTCTAGGGTGTAAGCCATCAGGTTCCCATAGATTAATCTACCTTCAACCTGTTTGACTTTTTCACCAGCTTTTCCCCCATTTTGTTACCCATGTTGCTTATTCAACCCCCACCATTCTGTTTCCCTCTTTAGCCCACATTTTGGCAGTGGACTATTTTATTAATTAATGTATGTATGTATGTATGTTTTTTTTATAAATTTGGAATTACATCTTTGAGCACAAGTTTTGGCCTCCTGACATTCTGGCTAGCTACCTTTGCTGCCTTAAAGTACTCTTTGCTATCCTGCCCCCTTTGGCTTCCTCTATATTTCAAGGATGCCTTCCTCTTTGCTCTTACCACCTTCTTTACTTCTATTGTGAACCACAGTGGGCCTGTTGAGCTGTTTCCCTTTGATACCCTCCCAACTGAGCATTCTACTGCCTCTAGAATTCCTTTTGTGAATGCTTCCCATGTTTCCTCCACCCCTTTTAACTGCCCTATTCACTTAGTAGTCACCTCATCCTGTCAAAATCCTCCTTGAAATCCCATACTTACACTGTATTTTCTCTTTTGGTGGTCCTTATTTGGACCTGCAACTTCATGGTCTTGTGGTCGCTGAATCCTAGCAGTTTCTGGACTGCCACATTTTGAATCCTATCTCTGTTGGTGAGTACCAGATCCAGCAAAGCCCTTCCCTTGCCTGGCCCTGGACAAGTAGTACTAGGAACACCTCCTGGCATGTATCTACCAGGTGCTGGTCTCCAGTACTTGCTGCAACTGGAAATTTCCAGTCCATATCTGGCATATTAAAATCCACTACTACTACCAGCTCCCTAAATGGGCTACCTTTCTTGGCATCTCACCCAGTTCTTGATCTGCCCCTTGGTGCTGGCCTGGTGTTCTGCAGAGCACCGAATCATAATTTGTTTCCTATTTCCTGTTGTTGCTAGTGCCCATAGGATTTCTACATTTTCTGAATCCCCAAGCTGTCCATCTCTGTTGCTTGCATCCCTCCCTTCATGTACAGTGCTACCTCTTTTTTATACCAAGGTTTCCTCCGAGGATCCTCTAGAGTGACATGATTCCAGGATCAAGACCTAAAAAATGAGAACGGAAGGGTTTTAACATTTTACTGTGCATGAACCCCTGTATAAAAATGTAGTCATCTCCTAGATGGTGCTATATGTGTGACCTGTCTTTAATATGGCACTAGAAAAGTCTATACTTATAGGTAGTTAATCCAGGACACTGTAATTTCTGTGAACACCATGGGGTTTTATCTCTTTAGAAAAGGTCTTAACTCGATTTTTTCATTCAGTCCTGGTTTTTCAGACCCCCCAAAGAGAATATCCAATATTGTTCCCTCTTTAGTAGAACATTGTTTTAATCACCCCCCCCAGACTTTTGATTGTTTTTTCTATTCCTACAAAGGTCCATGAGTGTTCCTTGATGTTAATCACCATGTTCATTTGTGCTGCTAATGCGTTCTTAGTATCTTTATGTTCTATTGCCCTAAGATGTTCTCCTATCCATCCCTTGAATTTTCTTTTGGTTTTCCCAACATAAAAACTCCCACAAGAGCAAGTGGCCATGTACACCACCCCCTCAGTGGCACAAGTGATGAACCCCCTTACTTTGGTTTCCCTTTTTGTTTTTGGTTCTCAAAACTTTTTGTGTTTCTTACTACAGGGCAAAACTTACAGTTCCCACATTTGTGGCAGCCATCCTGTCTACTAGGTAACCACATCCTGGGGTTATTCTTTCTTGGCTGTACTGAGTGGACCAAGTTATCCCTCAGGCTTTTCCCCCTTCTATGTACCATTCGGGGTTTAATGTCTTTTAAATCTTTCAGACCAAGATCCAGACCTATCATATGCCAATGATTCTGGATTATTGTAATGATCTCTTTAGATTGTGCATTGTAGGTGCTTATAAAGTTGATCTTCAGATCCCCCCTTTCCCTTTTTCCTGTTCTGGGTGTCATCACTTCTGATCTATCCAGTTTGTCAACCTCCTCCTTTGCTTTGTTTATAGTTTTTTTAGAATAGCCTCTTTCTTGCAGTCTGTACTCAAATTCATCTGCCCTTCTTTTGTAAGTATCTGGGTCACTGCAGTTTCTTTTTATTCTAATGAACTGACCCTTTGGAAGGCCTGCTATAGTATGCTGTGGATGACTGCTTTTGGCTTGCAGGAGGGTATTTCTATCCATCTCCTTCCTGTAGAGGTCAGGTTTTTTTTTTTGTTTTGTTTTTTGCCCCCTTGCTCACTTCCTCAGACTCCTATCTTCAGGGAATCCCAATGCCGTGCGTGCTCCTGTAGGTCCACCTCAGGCACCTCCCTCTGGGTGCCAGTGAGCCTGCCCCCATCCTGCCACGGTTTTACACCCCGGGCGGGGAGGAGAGAGACCCTCACTTAGTCTTCTCCAGTCCTTAAGTATATGTCGGGAGACCTCATTGACCCCTTCTATGGAGCCTAGTTCTGGATTTCTCTCAGGACAGCTGTTACCCATCTTCAAGTGCCTTATGCGGGTTTTTTTCTGCTTTTCTGGTCCCCCTGCTGTCAGAACATTGGTGTACTAGGGAAGCCTAGGAGCTGGGCATGTCATGACGTGCCAGCGCTCCGGCTCCCGGCCGACATCCTCCCACCCTGAAAGCTGTCACCCAGGTGGCAGTAATGTAGTGGGACTTGCGACCCACCCCTCCCTGGAGAAGGAGAGCAGCCTCTAGGTGCTCAATCCTACCTCCCCCCAGCCAGCCCTCCAGCCTCCCAAGTCCATTCCTGAAACCAGGTCGCTGGCACCGCAAGGGGTAGCCCAATTGCTGCACTGGTGGGCTGGCTGTACAGGTCAGTTTTTATGCCTCCCTTTCCATCCTAGGGGGGCACTAGAGAGAGTTTGATGGTGCTATGTTTCTCATTTGCTCCACTATATACAGTGCTAAAAACTGCTTCAATCACTGTCTCTATTGAGTTTTACAGAAATTTTCAGCTTACTGGATTTACTTGAAAGATTAATAAAAGCCCTAGGAGTCGAAGGAGGCAGTGAAGCTTGGTACTTATGGAGAAATTCATCTCTCCCAAAATGAATACTAGGAAGGCCACTCAACCTCGGGGAGCAGTATCTGTGCAGCTCCCAATTGGGGAGATGTCTTCGCCAGTCATGTTGCGTCCGGAAGGCACAAAGGCAAAAAATCCTCAGAAGCTGACTTTGGCTTCTCTACAAGCTTTCTTAGTGGAGTTACAAGGGATAATAAAGAGTCGTTTAGTAAAGTACGAATGTCACTTCATGAAATATCTCAACGTTGTGGTAGTATTGAATAAAAGATGGATAAAGCTGAAGAATGAGTTGAGTTAGTCGAAAAGACAACTGAGCAACTAAGCAATCTATAGGACTTGGACAAGAAAATATGTACTGATGGTAATGATGTACACAACACTAATCTGAGTAAGGTAGAAAGAACAGCACTGTATGATTTGGGGTCTAATAAGTCTCTGACTATTAAGCCTGCTGATAAGGGGGGTCCATAGTGATAATGGACATGGATTTGTACCATACTGAGGTGTGTAGACAGTTAGGGAATAAGGATCTTTATGAAAAAGTATCTGCTGACCCAACAGCTGTATTTAAAGCAAAAATGTATACATTTTTATCTGAAATCAAGGAAGAAGGATGGGTGAGTGATGATACTTTTGCCTTTCTGACTGTTGAAAACCCTGAAAGAGCTTGTTTCTATTGTTTGCCTAAAGTGCACAAATGTCTTATAACCCCCCCCGGCCATCCAATAGTTTCTGGCAATAATTCCCCCCCAGAACCCCTATCACAGTACACTGACTATCATATAAAACCACTCACACAGCAAATTCCCTCCTATATAAGAGGTACAGGGGAGATATTATCTGTGTTGCAGGAAATACAAATAGAAAATGATAGCATGTTTGTCACACTCGATGTTGAAGCCCTTTACTCCAATATCCCCATGAAGGGGGATTGGAAGCCTTGGACCATTACTTCAGAAAAAGAGAATATGATGATCCACCCACAGAAATGCTGGTTACCATGGCAGAATATGTATTAAAGTGTAATCCCTTTTTTTACCTAGATGACCAGTATGTGCGAAAAAAAGGTACAGCAATGGGGGCAACGTTTGCCTTAAATTATGCTAACATGTATTTGGGCAAATGGGAGGGAGAGGTCATAAGGTCACCAGAGACAAACCCTTTTTTTGGATAAAATTAATTTATACTGTCGGTTTATCGATGATGTTTTAATTATATGGAAAGGTACTGAGGAAGAACTCTTTGATTTTATTAAATTCTTGGAAAATAGTAACAGAAATTTACAGTTTTCACTTTCCTTCAGTAAAAAACAAATCAATTTCTTGGATTTGATAATAGAAAAGGATGGAAAGGGAGGTATAAAAACTGACCTGTACAGGAAGAAGACAGGTAGAAATACCCTCCTGCAAGCCAAACGCAGTCATACACAGCGTACTATAGCAGGCATTCCAAAGGATCAATTCATTAGAATAAAAAGAAACTGCAGTGACCCAGATACTTAAAAGAGAAGGGCAGATGAACTTGAGTACAGACTGCAAGAAAGAGGCTATTCTAAAAAAAATATAAACAAAGCAAAGGAGGAGGTTGACAAACTGGATAGATCAGAGGTGATGACACCCAGAACAGGAAAAAGGGAAAGGGGGATCTGAGAATCAACTTTATAAGCACCTATAATGCACAATCTAAAGAGATCATTACAATAATCCAGAATCATTGGCATATGGTGGGTCTGGATCCTGGTCTGAAAGATTTAAAAGACATTAAACCCCGAATGGTACATAGAAGGGGGGGGGAAGCCTGAGGGATAACTTGGTTCACTCAGTACAGCCAAGAAAGAACAACCCCAGGATGTGGTTACCCAGTAGACATTAACTTCAGTTTTCATTTCAGGCAAAACCACTCCAACCTGACAACTGGTGAGCTTGCAGCCCTCAGATCTCTGCAATGGAGGAATGACATTTTTATTAAACCAGCTGATAAGGGAGGTGCTGTTATGGTCTGGTAAAAGGAGCTATACATCACTGAAGCCACACAGCAACTCTCCAACACCAGGTTTTACTTTTCTCTTTCGTAGGACCCCACTGCTGACAATCAGACTGAGGTCACCACTACGATCATCTCTGCTATTGAAAACAAAGAGCTCCCTGCTACTGCTAAGAGACTCATAGTTCAGCATCCCCGGACATCAATTTTTTATCTCCTTCCCAAAATCCACAAAACAGGTAACCCTGGTTGTCCTATTGTGTCTGCCTGCTTCTGCCCTACTTTCCACATCTCTGCATTTTTGGACAGCCTCATGAGACCACTCGTTGAGTCCCTGCCCTCCTATGTTAAAGACACTAACCATGCTCTCCAGTTAATTGACAGGTTCAGATTCAGTGGCTCTCATCACCTCATCTTCACCATGGATATCAAATCTCTTTACACAGTGATCCCCCATGATGATGACCTGACAGCTTTGCAGCATTTCCTGAATAACTGGGAAGACCAGCAGCCACCCACACACGCACACACACACACACTTACTCATCTAGCAGAACTTGTTTTTAAACTCAATGCTTTTTCTTTTAATAACAGTTTTTTTCAGCAGGTCAGTGAAGTTGCCAAGGGTACCAAGATGGGTCCCAGCTTTGCTAATCTGTTTGTGGGTTGGGTGGAGGAACTGTTTTTTCTCTCATTCACAGGGACTGTGCCTGAACTCTACAAACGCTACATAGATGACTCTGTGGGGGCCACCTCCTGCTCCAGAGAGACCCTCCAAGTCATCCTCAACAAGTTTACCATGGCCCATCCTTCCCTTCAATACATTGTTGAAGTATCCTCCTCTACACTGCCTTTTCTGGATATTCAACTGTCAGTACAGAACACTGGTCTGAAGATATCAGTTTATTACAAACCCACTGACTCTCACAGTTTCCTCCTCTACAGGTCCCTACATCCTAAACATATCAAGAATGGCCTGCCTTATTCCCAGTTTTTTAGACTTCGCAGGTTATGCAGTGAAGAGGATGATTCTGCTGAGCAGGCCCAAATAATGCATAGTTTTTTTATCAACAGGGGATACCCTAAAAGCACAGTGGACAGATCACTCTCCCAGGTCAGTAACATGCCCCTTAACCTTGATCCCTGCTTCCTTTCCATCAGAGTACACCTTCTCTTCACAGGATCATCAGCAGTAACTTTCCTATTTTGCAAACTGACCCCAACATTGGTGCTTCCTTTACAGAACCACCTATTGCCTCCTACTGCCGGCCATCCAACCTGTGGAATCCCCTGGTAAAAAACAGCTTACCTACTCCTAACAGTTCCTCCCTACCAGGTACCAAACCTTGCAACAGAACTTGCTGTTACACCTGCAAATTTGTTTCTAGTGTGCCTGAAATTCGGGGTCCTACACATGTTTTTCACATCACCAAGGAGTTCTCATGCACCTCCACTAATGTGGTATATTGTATTCTTTTTTTTATTAGAATTTCTCACCTGCAGCCACTGCTCCTCCACCGCCAACCCTGAAGCTGTCTTGCCCAACTGGCATAGGCAGCTACACTGTCGAGAGGGGATCCCCCTAAGCCCCCACATCTGGTGAGGATCCACTACCTGCACATGCCTTCCAAGCATCATTGGCTGGTGAAGCTGCGGCCATCAAGCTGCTGCAGACTTGTGCTGCTTTTTTTCCTTGTTCTTCTCCAATGGGAGCACAGATGTGCAATGACGTCTGAGCACTTGCATGCAGATGTCTGTTGTGCTCCCCTCCAGCTCAGCACCTGCGCATCTGCAGTACCTCTGGGTGTCCCCAGGAACCACCAGAGGGTGGTGTGCATCCATCCCTTTCCCCAGGACTAGGAGAGCTGTCATCAGACACTCAATCCTAGTCCTCCCCTGCCGATCCCCGATGACCCGGGCTCGTTTCTGAACCCTGATCTCTGGCGTGGAACGAGGTGTGGCGTCCAGCACCTCAACCCTCAGCACCACTGAGCCGGCCCTATTATATATTGTATTCTTTGCAGAAAGTGTGCAACTATTTACATCGGAGAGACTGGTAGACACCTTGCTGACCATTTCAGGGAACATTACAGGGCAGTCAGGAGTGGAGACACTGATAAACCCATTGTATCCCACTTTATCTCCAGGAACCACACTGTCAATTGCTTTTCTGTTTGTGTCCTTCAGCAGGGCTTCTGGGATTCTGACCATAGAAAAAACATGGACACTAAGCTGATCATCTGCCTTGGCTCCTAGCAGTCCTCCAGTCTAAATGATAGACTTATTTTCTACTAACATCTTTCAGCCACCCCTTGTTTTCCCTAAAGTCAGTTTGTATCTGTACCCATTTCATTTCTTTTTCATTTTCACCATATGCCTCCATCTCTGTCTCCTTCCCTCACATTTTTCACCTTTCAGCCTTCTCACTAGGCCCTGTTAATTAGTCCCCACCTGGGGACTTCTGTAGCTCATTGACTCCTATTATGACTTGTCTTTCCCATCATCACCTTTTTGTTTCACAGATTCTCTCTTAATCTTGCCATCTATCACCTCTTCTCCCTGAGTCTTCCCCCCCTTTTTTCTTTCTCCACATATATATATATCCCTTATTTTACCTCCCCTCTACACTAACTTAGTTTTTTCTCTTTTAGATATTTCCTGAAGAAGACCTAAGGTTGAAATGTAGATTTTTTACTCTATTTTCTATTTTCAGCGTGCATTTCATATAACCATTTTGTTTTGCTGACAGGATGGATGCCACAAATATGAGAATTGTAAGTTTTGCCCTGCAGTAAGAAACACAAAATGTTTTGAGAACCCAAAAACCAAAAGGGAAATCAAAGTAAGGGGGTTCATCACTTATGCCATGGAGGGGGTGGTGTACATGGCCACCTACTAGTGTTGGAGTTGTTATGTTGGAAAAACTAAAAGGAAATTTAAGGAGCAGATAGGAGAACATCTTAGAGCAACAGAACATAAAGATACTAAGAATGCATTAGCAGCACACACAAACATGGTGACTAACATCAAGGAACACTCATGGACTTTTGTAGGAATAGAAAAAACAATCAAAAGTCCAAGGGGGGTTCATTCCAACAATGTTCTATTAAAGAGGGAACAATATTGGATATTCTCTTTGGGGGGGTCTGAAAAGTCAGGACTGAATGAAAAAATTGAGTTAAGACCTTTTCTAAAGAGATGAAACCCCATGGTGTTCACAGAAATAACAGTATTCTGGATTAGCTACCTATAAGTATAGACTCTCCTAGTTACATATTAAAAACAGGTCACTTGGGGAATGGACTCAGGTTGCTGGAGGGCCAGCCGGGTGGAGAAGGCTGAAATGTCCAGCGACGGCTCACCTTCTCAGGGGGAGGGTGGGGTTGTGGCCCGGTGCTTGCTGGCCCCTAGTGGAGGCTGGGAGCATGGTGCGACGTCAGGCCTCAATGTCTAGGGGGAGTGGCGGATGTCGGCGCGAGTCTTGACGTCTGTGGCACGTCACTCCTCGGCGGAGAAAAAGAGAAAAATGGTGCCTTGGTCGGGTCAGATGATGGCCTCCCAGACCTTCACCACAGAACTCCCGGTCCCCTATCGCTACGTCAGCAGCACCCAGGAGCATTGGATAGCCATACAGGCTCTTCCCCTATGAAGGTACGGGACCCACCCAATGAAGGGATACATCGGGATGACCTGGGTTGGCTACGATATGAGGTAGTGGGGTCAGGGGTTGCCGAGTAAGGTACATGTGGGGCCCGAAGGAGAGATCAGGCTAAGGTGCGGGGGGGGAGCAAAAAATAAATAACGCAAAAAAAAAAGGTCACATGTATAGCACCATCTAGGAGATGACTAAGTTTTTGTATAGTGGTTCATGCACAGTAAAATGTTAAAACCCTTTCTTTCTCATTTTTTAGGTCTTGATCCTGGAATCATGTCACTCTAGTGGATCCTCAGGGGAAACTTTGGTATAAAAAAGAGGAGGATACTATTATGGGGACATTCCAGTTGTAGGTAAAAATAGAAATGTGATAAGTTAAAATGTAAAACTGAATATGTTTTAAAAAAATATATATTAATAAGTTTATGTGCTGAAACTCATTGTGCATGAACAATTGATCAATGCTGTCTTTTTATAACTTCATTGCTAGACCTCACATTCAGGCCAATAACCTTATTTGCTGCTGTCTGGTGATTTTAACCCAGTAATGAATTTTAATTAATTTTAAGCACTGTCACTTTATTTATTTATTTATTTGCTTTTGTTAACTGGGTAAGCACACTAGACAGCCAAGTACCTATTTTCAGGTGCGACCCGGGAGATTACAAAGTACATACATGAACATCAGGCAAAAACAAGTGAAGGATTACATTAAAAAAGAATTAGCACAAAGGGACAATACAAGCAACAGTACCAGCAGGGATTTACATTGCAGGCAGTAGGAAGAAGTACAGTGTGGTTTCATCGTTCCAGGCAGCAATGTTGTAAGGCTTGCAGGTAGGCAAAGGAGGAGTAACATTGGGATAGAGTGGGCCCAGAGCAAGATAAGGGCGTGCATAGTAATAATGCTCACCCTGTTGGGCAGGTGGCCTAAGTGGTCTATTTTTCTAGTAAACTGTGAGTACAGGAGGTGTATAAGCGCAGATGTACTCTACCCAAGTCATATTGTTTAGGTAGCATCTCAGTTTGTTGGGGTGTCACAGGCTGAGAGGGTTTGTCTAGTGCAGAGACAGGTGGAGGCTGTTTTGAGAAAGCCCCAGAGGGAGGCTTTAAAGCTCTGGTGGGAGGGAGAGGAGCGAGTGCTTGATGGAAGAGAGTTCCAAACCCTGGACACATATGCAGCGAAGGCTCGGTCACCCATTTGTGTGCGAGTTTTTGATACCAGGAGGACATGAGAGTCACTGGATCGCAGGTTGTAGGAGGAAGTAGCTAAACGAGGGACTCTGCAAGTTTAAGGGGGGGTGGCAGTTCTGATAATACTGTCTATGAAGTTGCCTACGACATAGGAGCGGTGAGTTACTTTAATGGGCACTTTGTTTAATGTGGTGTAACAAAGTCAAGCTGCTTTTCTATGATTAAGTGCCAGGGGGCATGAAACATGTAAGACAGCCAGTAATGATGAGATGAGGAGGGAGTTTGTTTGGTTTGGAAGTTGGAGAACCACTGTGTACTCTTGGGCTGATCTTATTTTCCAAACTACAGAGCACAAATGATGGTACAAGGACTACCTAAGGAGCCAAACAAATAGCTATGAGTATCCGGTGCTGGCAGCTATTTCTTTACATATGCACTTCACTTGTTTGTTTACCAGGCACGGCATCCTGGGTTCAGGCCCAACTTGCCTTTGAAACCCATTTCCCTACCTATTGGATAAGCTGCAGATCCCATTTAACCAACAACCTACTTCTTCCTAACACCCCACCCGAATTGCCTTATGTCTTTCCCATGCATTCATGAATTCCCTAACTGTTTTTGACCCCACGACCTCCTAAGCAAGGCCGTTCCATGCATCCACCACCATTTCCATGAAAAAATACTTCCTCATGTTGTCCCTGAGCCTTCCCCCCTCTATCTTCAAATTGTGCCCCCTTGTTCCTGCACAACTCTTTTTCTAAAAGATGCTACCCTCTTGGACTTTGTTTTTTCCCCTTGAGGTACTTGAAAGTTTCTATCATGTCCCCTCTGTCCCTCCTTTCCTCAAGGGTATACATACTAAGCTCCTTTAGTCTTTCTTTGTATGTCTTCTAGTGCAGACCCTGAACCATTTTAGTTGCCCTCCTCTGGACTGCCTCCATCCTGTCTATGTCCTTGGGGAGATGGGGTCTCCAGAACTGCATGCAGTAATCCAGCTGGGGTCTCACCAGCAGTCTGTACAGAGGGATAACAACTTCTTGTTTTCTATTGGTGATGCCTCTCCCTTCAATAACAAACAACATAAAAGTATTTACAGTATATTGCTGTCTTTGAAAATAGTAAGCAATAAAACATGACAGGGTGTTGGTTGTAGTGTCATAACTGCATGCCCAGGGGAGTAGTAAGGCATGAGGCCACAGGCTGAGTGCCTTTGGCCCCCAAAAGTGCTGCTGTGATATCACAACCAACACCCTGGAGTGTCTTATTGCATTTTTAAAATGGGTATTTTGATAAACACATTGAAAGAAAATGTTTAAAATTGTTACAAACATGTATAAAAAAAGAAAATTATATAAAAAGGGTAACATTTTATAAAGCTCCTGGGTGACTCCTGAAAACAGGCACTTGTGCCAAGTGGGTCTTGACAAGCTGTCATATTTTGTACAGCATTTGAATACAGAAGCTCAATTAATAAAAAGGCTATGTTGAAAATGTGGGGTGCATTGCTATCCTGGTGACACTGAGGGTTGAGACACTGGACGCCACACCTTGCACCACACCAACGACCCGTGTTCAGGAGCGAGTGCAGGCTGCCAGGGGTCAGCAGGGGGGAAAAAAGATCAAATGTTCCAGGGACAGCTCTCCTTCTCCAAGGGGGGGGCAACCAGTTGTCGGTGCATGCCTGGACCATAGCAGTGGCTGGGGGCTGGCACACCAATGCTGCAGACATCAGATCAGAGGCGGGGCAGATGCCTGATAGGGTGCCCACACAGGACTGTGCATGGCACCATCGCTGGTGTCCTTACATGCTCCACTCCTGATGGGGAGAAACCAGGAGGAAAAAAGTTCACAGCGGATGATGGAGGGAACTTCCAGGTCCCGCCCCGAATAGCCATGGTGCTGACCCCTGTACTGGATCAAGTCTTGGTGGGCCCTCTCAGTCTTGGTGGTAGTGGGCACCCACTGACCCTGCCAGGGGGGGTTGTCCTGGGGGTAGCTGGTCAGCATCGGCTGGTGGACATCAGATAGATGTCCAGATAGAGAGGACTGTGGTGCAGGGGTATACATTAAAAAAAAATGTGGAGTGCAAATATTTAAGATTTCCACAGTTACAAGCATGTGTACCGAAATTGCAATGAATGGCCACAACTTTCTCATTTTTTTATATCTTGACCCCAAATGTTGAATATAGTTTTCTTATCACCCCACCTCATGAACCCTGTAGGTAAAAAATGTCACATTCATGGGAAAACAGCATTCCACACCACAGGTGCAAACACATTATGGGCAGGATGTGAAACATGACAGCTGTACTATTCATGAGGTGATGTGATAAAATGGCTATACTGAAAATATGGAATGAAAATATTGAAAATGACCAAAGTTACATGCATGTGTAGACAATTTTGAAAAACCAGGTGTAACTCTGCCATTTTTATGTTGCTTGCACGCACGTGCAAGAAACATAGTGCCATCATCGGAGATTTCGGAGGTGTGTCACCTCCTCCTCCAATTCAGTCAGTGTGCTGGCAGGCGCGGCCCCTGTAAGCCAATGCATTTTGGAGCTGTCTATGACACGCTCCAAAATGCAGTGGCATACAGTTGAAAGGGGGAGCTACGCTTCAGTGAGCACCGATAAGAGGCTGCTCATGCGCAGCTCCCCCCCACCCGCAGGCGTGCGCACCCCCGCATGCACTGTATAGCCGACGGGTGCCCAATCCCCATCAGCTGAGCTGCGCCCCCCCAGTAGTAGGTGAGCGCCGGAGCCCATCCCAGCGTAGCAAGCAGTCCTATGGCCGACGGGGTGCCCATCCCCCGTCGGCTGAACGCCCTCATTGCCTCTTGTGCCATGCTGGGGAGCCCACCCCAGCATGGCAAACATCCCATTAACGCTCTTTTTTTTTTTTTGAAACCTAAAACGAAACGGTCTCGCGGCGCCTCCCAGCCCCCCCCACAACCCGCACCCACCCACTGCGCACCCAGCCTCCCCACACCCCTCACACCTATACTTACCTCCTCGACTCGGCGCCACGATCTTCGTGGACGGAACACGCCTGCACTCTTCAAAGCCGACCGTGAACTGAGGAAATGCCGTAAGCTGTATAATGGGCTAGATAGGGGTTTCAACTTTTTACATATCTCAGGCATTTTGAGATTTTTGCACAATTTTCAACATGGGTTTTGGGACTTCTTCATGTCACTGTCATGGCATTATTCGCCCGGGGTGATTTCGACAGTGACTGCGCAGTGACTGTGAAATCACCCTTGGGCCTGAATACCACCATGACAGTGACATCGTTCATGAGAAGTGGTCCCAAAACTCAATGTTGAAAATTTTCGCCAAAAATTCCAAAAATGACTGTTTTACGAGTGTGCGCTATGCAGTTCCTATGCAGGCTTGTAAGTTCGCGAAATTTCAATATTTTCACTCCAGATTTTCAACATTGGCATTTTATCACACCTCCTCATGAGCAGTATAGCTGTCATTTTTCACATCCTGCCCAAAACATGTTTCCGCCCATGTAGCGCACAATGGCGCAGTTGGTGTGCGAACTCAGTGTATGGGACACATTAAGAAAATCACAGTGTCACTGTTCATGAGCAGAGATCTTAAAATGGCAATGTTGAAAATTTGGTGAAAGAATTCCTAAAAATGACTGTTTTACGAGTGTGCGTTGCACAGTTCCCACGCACGCTCGTAGGTTTGCGAATTTTCAATATTTCCACTCCAGATTTTCAACATTACCATTTTACCACACCTCCTATGAGCAGTATACAGTTGTCATTTTCACATCCTGCCCAAAACATGTTTCCGCCCATGTAGCGCATAAATGGCGCAGTTGGTGTGCGAACTCAGTGTATGGGACACATTAAGAAAATCACAGTGTCACTGTTCATGAGCAGAGATCTTAAAATGGCAATGTTGAAAATTTGGTGAAAGAATTCCAAAATGACTGTTTTACTGAGTGTGCTGCACAGTTCCCACGCATCGTGAGGTTTGTGAATTTTCAATATTTCCACTCCAGATTTTCAACATTACCATTTTACCAACCTCCCTATGAGCAGTACAGTTGTCATTTTCACATCCTGCCCAAAGCGTGTTTCCGCCATAGCACACAATGGCGCGAGTCGGTGTGAAAACTCAATGTATAGGACACATTAACAAAATCACAGTGACACTGTTCATGAGCAGAGGTCTTAAAATGGCAATGTTGAAAATTTGGTGAAAAATCCCTAAAAATGACTGTTTTACGAGCGTGCATTGTGCAGTTCCTACGCACGCTCGTAAGTTCGCAAATTTTCAATATTTGCACTCCAATAACTTCCAAATACCTAAACAGCACATAGAAGCAAGCAACATTTGGCATTGACAAATGCTTGTTTTGAGTTGTTTCACCAGATTTTCAACATGGCCTTTCAGAGAGACCACCTCATGAAGAGTGTCACTGCCATTTCATTCACTCATCCGGAAAGGTGATTTTGCATGGCAACCATGCCATTCTGCACCACAGGTGCGAAAACACATTTTGGGCAGAATGTGAACCCTATAGGTGAAAAATTTCAAATTCATGGGAAAACAGCATTCCACACCACAGGTGCAAAAACACATTATGGGCAGGATGTGAAACATGACAGCTGTACTATTCATGAGGTGGTGTGATAAAATGGCTATACTGAAAATGTGGAGTAAAAATATTGAAATTGACCAAAGTTACATGCATGTGCAGAAAATTTTGAACTACCAGGTGAAACTCTACTATTTTTTGGAGTTGTTTCACCAATTTTCAACATGGCCTTTTAAGAACACCACCTCATGAAGAGTATCACTTTCATTTCATTTACTCATCCTGAAAGGTGATTTTGCATGGCAACCATGCTATTCTGCACCACAGGTGTGAAAACACAGTTTGGGCAGAATGTGAAAAATCACAGCTGTACTGTTCATGAGGTGGTACAAAAAAATGGCAAGATTGAAAATCTGGAGTGAAAATACAAAAAATTGACAACATAAAGCAGTCATTTTAGGAATTTTCTGCACCAAATTTTCAACATGGACTGTTTGATACGTCTCTTCATGAACACTGGCACTGTCATTTCATTAATCAATCCCAAAAGGTGATTCTGTGCAGTGACCATGAAATCACTTTTCCGGACTGAGTAACAAAATGACAGCGACAGTGTTTATGAGGTAGGGTCCAAAGCACCCCATGTTGAAAATTTGGGGGCAAAATTCCTAAAAATGGCTGAGATATCAACAGAAGTTGACACCCCCCATTGACAGTGCTTACCATGATTCCTCAGTTCACAGTTTGGCTTTGAAGAACGGAGACATGTCCTGATCCTCAGAAGAGTGCAGCTGCCGACCTCGGAGGGTTAAGTATGGGGTAAGGGGGGGCAAGGGGAGGTGGGTACACAGAGGGAGGGTCAGGATGGGGGAGGGGTATGAGGGAGACAATGAGGGACCATTTTCTTTTTTACAGGCTTTAAAAAAAACATTGGGGTACAGTTTTCTTTTTTATAACAGGGAAAAACAACTTGTATTACCGGACACTGGGAGTGGGTTACCTAGTGTCCAGGGAGAGGGGAGCTTAGATAATGCCGACATGGGGACTGGGCACCCTGATATCAGCATGGGGAATGGAGGGAGTGGGGTGGACAGCACGCAGTGGGAGGGAGTGGGAGTGATAATTTGGATGCCAGGGGAAGAGAGGGTGTGGGGCAGGCAGCATGCAGTGGGAGTGAGCAAGAGTGATCATTTGGATGTCAGGGAAACAGAGAGTGCATGGCAGGCAGCACCCAGTCGGAGGGAGTGGGAGGTCTCAACCGAATACTGGCTAGGGGAACAGAAGGTACAGGCAGGCAACACACAGTGGGAGGAAGAGGGAGGGTTTTGTTATACCACTGCTGGTCCAGTAGTGGAACAGAGGGTGCTGGGTGGGCAGCATGCAATGGGAGGGAACGGGAAGGTTTCATTGCATGATGCCGAGTGCACGGACAGGGAACAGAGGGAGCAGGAGGGAGCAGGGCAGACACCATTATGTAAATGAAAGGAATGAAGGGCTCTGTCTCATTGGAGCACTTCATTCCTTTCAAGTGCAGCCTCTTCCCTGCTTCCCTGCTGTGAAATTCCAACCGCCGTCACTCTCTGCTTGTGTGGTCATTGGTCATTCAGGGTTGAGCCCACTGTAGAGTGCTCTGCACTGGACTCGTCCCTGACACACCTCTCAAATGTCACTCTACCACAAGATGTTTCTTGTACAATTAAACATAAAAATGAGCATTCTTCATTTTTGTGAGCAAGCCTTCTGTATAATATAGCAGCTATTGACTGGCACAGATTACAATTACCCCCCTCAGAGCATGAAGCTATAGAATACGTTAACTCAGAACTCCTCAAAGTCATCAATAAACATGCCCCTCTTGTAAAGATAGGAGTAAACAGTGCAGCTGTGTCCCTGGTTTTCCCCAAACATAAAATTAGCTTTAACGACGGAGACAAGCATTGGGTCAAAGCTAGGCTAATGAAAGCTGAAAAGTATTGGTCCACTTTCCCGACCAAAGGGAAATCAATGCACCAGGTTAGTAAGGACAGCCAAATCTAATTATTACCTAAACTTGATAGAATCATTTTAGAATGATTCCTTCAGATCTTGGCTAACAGTAAAATCACTGAAAGTGGGGCAGTTGCCTTATCTGTGCCAAACTAACTCTTTATCAGTGACAACATAATTGACAAGAAAATGGAAGAGCTAAATGCTCCTTTTGCCCCTTCAGGAATGGCCTTTGATAAGTCTTATGCCTCTTTCTTTGCCCTGCCAGACACAGAGCAACCTGAGTCAATATTGGGAAACAGAACCCCCTTCTACATCAGGCACATTACCGTCAAGCAGGTGGAAAACTCAAGGAGACAGATCCTCAAAAAATGCCAGTTAAAGGAGTACTACACCCTCATATCTTGTAAATGTTATTTGCTTCCTTGACAACAGACAACTCTTTTTGTGTAGCTGTTTGGGATATATGGGTTTTCCTTAGTTTGTTTTCACTGTCCACACCAGCCCCTGCAACTAGCCTGGGGGTCTCCATTTTGTGGTTGTTGAAATATCATTGTCCCTGAGAGCTTCATTAGCATATGAGAACATGATATATTGGAACCCATTACACCATGTATTTCTATGCTGAAAACACACATAACCTGAAACAACTCTCTAGAAACACACAGTGAGTGCAGTTTAAAGAAAAAAAAAACTTGCATTATATCTAAGAAAATATAAAACAGAAAACACACTGGGGAAAGAACTTGTGCTACATCAAATAAATGCTTAGTGGTTCAAAAAGAATTAGGCACCCAGTCAGGTCTTTGTTTATTCTTTAATAATTTATTTAAAGTGCAGAGATAAAAAACTGCTCTACCAACTATAGAGCCAGCTGACAAAACATCTTGGGCCAGATATTCAAAACCTTGCCCCGGGGCAAAATTAGCACTGCCCGACGGGCAAACTTAGCCCGGAGCACAAAGCAAGCTATATTCAAAATGAAATAGTCCAGTGCTAATCCTGCTGAATATAGCAGTCTAAGGAAGTCGGGCAAACTGGTCTGGGAGTGCAGGGCAAAAATAGCCCGGGAATAAGACAGCACTGAATACAGCAACAGGGAAGTGCAAACTGCAAGTGCAGCTCATTGACGCTGTAACTAGCCAGTGTTGCAGGTGTAGAACATTGTGATTGCAGAGATGTCTCACATCTACTGCAAACACACCTCTCAACCCCCTGCCTCATAAATCAAGAACAAGGCGTAAAAAATCAGGGACACATCTGAAAAATTGGTGATATCCCCTCAGGAAGCTGACAGAATAAGTGGTTTACTGTAAAATGCATTTTCTAAGGAAGAACACGTCTGTAACATTAATGTTTGACATTAGTTTATGCTTACAACCCCCACTGTTTGGTCATGGAAACACAATTTTTAGGAGGGACAGAGTAAAATTGTGAGGTAAAATCAGGGATGTCCCTGAAAATCAGGGACAGTTGAGAGGTATGACTGCAAACAATAATGTGAGCCACACACTGCAGAACTGTGCTATGCTGAAGTAAGGTTTGCCCGGGGTTAACCTGATTGCACAGTGCTAACACATTAGCCTGGTGCAAACTGGTTAGCCCGGGGCAAACAGGAGCTATATTCAAAGCTCCCATGCAAATGAGCCTACTTAGGTAATCCGTGGGCAAACAGGTATATTTGCATCTCATTAGGTGCTGCTTAGCATACATTACCATACAGTTTGCCCGGTGCTACTGCATGGAGCACAAAGCTCCCCCTTTTGGTCGGAATGGAAGTACAGGCTGGATGCTGCAGGCCAAGGCATGCCCACAGCATCCCCTGTTGGTCGGAATGGATGTACAAGCTGGAAGCAGCAGGAACTGTGCGCTGGCAGGTACCAGCAGTGCATACAACATAGCTATGTAGCACTGCAAGCAGTACATAATGAGATATATAGATCCGTAGCGATCTATAACTATAGATTAATACACAGACACATGCATATATATATAGATATATATATATAGCTATAGACACACACACTACCAGTGGCCACACATGCCCTGGATGATGCCCCCACTCCACACCAACAGAGGCAACCCACAGCAGGTGTGGTTGGAACACATGTGTATGCATGGGGCAGGCATAAGGCAAACCTGCTTGGGATGGGGATGGGTTGTCAGCTGTAGAGTCACAGGGCTGTGCAGCGCAGCCATCCAACATATAGGGACCTGGGCAGACAGGCTGGGCCAGGCAGCCTTCACAGCCGCCTGTCCTGTTTCCACCTGTGTTACAGTTGAGTTACTGAAGAGCCGGGCCCCGACCCGCCGTAAATGCAGTGGTTTCTTGAACAGAAACCGCGATATTCGACCATCGATCTCAGGTCACCACTTCTTCATTGTTGCTACCGACTGAGGTGCTCTTCCTACCTCAGTCGCGCGCCAGTCGTGGTGGTGAGAGGAGGGCTGAGCCGGTCACCGGCTCCATTCTGGGGACCATATGGATGGGCGGTTGTCACTGTGTGGGGACCACTAGACTACCAGGGAAAATGAGTTATTGTATTTTATGATGGGTTGGAGTGCTTGGGGGCTACTAGACTACCAGGAAAATTACTTTGTATTTTACGACGGGTGGGAGCAGCTTGGGGGCCACTAGACTACCAGGAAAAATTACCTTTGTATTTTATGACAGGTCAGGAGCGTGCTTGGGGGCACTAGACTACCAGGGAAAATTACTCTTTGTATTTTACGATGGGTCGGAAGCGGTGCTTGGGGAGGGCACTAGACTACCAGGGAAAATTACTCTTTGTATTTTATGACGGGTCAGGAGCGGTGTTTGGGGGGGCCACTAGACTACCAGGGAAAATTACTTTTTGTATTTTACTGACGGGTCGGAGCAGTGCTTGGGGACCACTAGACTACCAGGGAATTAGGCGACATTTTTTTAACTGTGGTCGAGCGGTGCTTTGGGGGGGCACTAGACTACCAGGGAAATAAGATGAATAATTCGGCTACCATGGTCGGGAGCGATACTGGGGAGCCACTAGACTACCAGGGAATTACGCAACTTTTATTTAACCGTGGTCGGAGGCGGTGCTTGAGGGACCACTAGACTACCAGGGATACATCACATGTTGTAGTCAAGGAGGGGGATGTGCTTCATGGGGGGCACCTCCGCATTACGCCAGCCTTTTTGGCCGGTAGATTGGCGCTCCTTCTAAGGTTGCGCTAATGCACCTTAGCCAGCGGTAGCTATCTTTTCAATATGCTGTTGCACAGGCAGTCAGGTCCCGTCCCCTCAGTCCCTCCCCTGCATACATTATGATTTAGCGTCGGTGCTAACACCTAGCGCCAATGCTAAATGTCCTTTTGAATATTGCTGCCGGGGGCAAATTCAGTGCTAATCTAGCGCAACGGATTTGCGCCTGGCACTACCCTTTGAATATCTGGCCCCTTATGTTTTGTTTGGCAAGACTCCAAGCTTCATCAGAGATAACAGACCAACCTGATCTCTTACTTTATATACAATCTTTTAAAAAAAATGCCCATCCCAATACATTTTAATTGGCTCAATTGAACAATAAAGTGCCCATACCCATTAGGTTTCTTAATACAGCACTTCTAAGCAATTAATTCATATGTGTATGAATCAATTAACTACATCAATTTATACATCAAACACTTCTTTAATTCTTAATTATCTGTATAATGATCATAGAATAAGATTCAGTATTTAATCAATTTGCTCATTTGTGCTGTGCCATTTCTTAGGTACGCAGCATAATAAGAACATAATTTAATAGTTCAAAAACCAAAAAGCACATTATTTAAAACTTTGTTAATTTAGGCATCACGTTCAACAACACTTGTTCCATATTGTTAAATAAAACAGAAGAATCACATATTATTTATTGATTCATCAATAGTTTGGCAATCCTGATTTCATATATATATTCTAAAGGCTTCATACTGTATGTTATGATTCCTGACTACTTCCCTTTTCAATCACAGAAAAGCAGCTAGATCTATATTGTCATTAAGTCCTAACCCCTCATGGGAATTTAGAACAAATATCAAAAAACATTCTCTTTGCCCTAACATTTGCTTGATGTTAACTCCCCGTGGTCCAGCCACTAGTTTTTCAATCCCAATAAATTTTATTTCATATTTAACACTACGATCTCTGAAATGACTAACATGTTGCACTACAGCATAAGATGAATCATTATTAACCAATGCTCGAATGTGTTCACTTATTCTTACTTCAAATTCTCGGACTGTACATCCGATGTAAAAAAAGCCACAGGAATACAACAGCATGTACACCGCAGCTGAAGTATTACATAGGATCAAATCCCTAATCTTGTACTTTTGTTCTGTTACCGGATTTTGGAATTCATCTGTGGTTAAACTGTACGGGCAAAATTTGCACCTGCCACATTTTATTGTTCCACTTGGTGGCAACAAACCCCAAAGTGTATTATATTTTTGTTCAAACAGTAAATATGAACTGGTTACCATATTTGCTATTGTGGGTGCATGTTTAAAAATCATTTTGGGTCCCTTGCCTATCAATTTCTTGAGTTTTTCCTCTGTTTGTAGTATTCCCCAGTTATTAGCAAGAATACATCTAAGCTCACTTCCCCTTGTACTAAAAGTAGTAACAAAACCAATTTCTTTCAGCTGAGTTTTGTGATTATCAAGATAGGGTAATAATAGGGCATCTCTAGACATTTGTCTCACTTCTACTATTGCTTTATCAATAACACTCTAGTTATATTACCATTGTTGAAATTTCTGAACTCGTATTTCTGCTTGTTCTTCAAAATCTTCTTTACGTGTACAATTCCTAAATGTTCTAATCAATTGTCCCTTTGGTATATTTTCAGAGAGATGTCTGGGATGGAAAGTGCTAGATAACAAAATTGTATTCCTATCTGTTGGCTTAGTATACATGCATGTTCCAATATTACCCTTCCCCATCTTAAAAATCCATAGATCCAGGAAATTTATTTCCAAAAAAACATATTGTGCCTGGAAATGCAAAATATCATCCAATGTGTTAATCCATGCCACAAAATTATTGAATGATTGTACTGTACCGTTCCATATAATAATAATAATATCATCAATAAAACACCACCACAAATCCAAGTTATAATAATATAGATTTATGGCAGAGTTCTTAATTCAATCAGGTTCCCATTTTCCATCATAAATGTTTATGTAACTCGGGGCCATGGTTGTCCCCATGGATATCCCTTTAATTTGCTTGTAATAACGATTTTGAAAAAGAAAAATATTGGAGTCTAGTACAAGTTCAGTAAGCTGTAATATAAATTCTGTTGGTGCACCACTATTACGATCTCGTTTATTTAAAAAAACTCTAATGCAGCTAGACCACCTTCAAGGAGTACATTTGTACAAAGAGATTCAACATCCAACATTGCAAAGAACCACTCATCTTCCATTTGTATATTCTCCAAGATGTTTATAATCTGTGTAGAGTCTTTTAAATAAGATGGTAATGACTGTACTATGGGCTGTAAGAGGAAATCAACAAGGCAAGACAAGGGCTCAGTTAACCAGCCACACCCCAAAATAATGGGGCATCCAGGGGGACTAATTGGGTCCTTGTGTACCTTAGGCTAGCAATAGATTGTAGGTACAATCAGGACAGGAACAATAAGGGCTGTAAATTGTATTTATGTGATGTATCCATTTAATAAGCTTTCTTCTAGTACATAATCAATTTTGTTTTTTAAAACTCCAGTCGGATTTACTGAGAGCTTTTTGTAAAAGGATACATCACTCAGCTGTCTCTCTACTTCAGTTATGTATTTTTCCTTGCCCAAAATTACTATGGCTCCACCTTGTCCACATTTTTGACTACTACGTTTTTATTTTCAGAAAGTGCTTGTAAGGCTAAACGTTCATTTTTAGAACAGTTATTAAAATATTGTTTCTTAGTATGTGACACTAATTCAACAATATCTTGTTCACACTTTTTTACAAACAGAGTCATAGCTGGACTAAGGGGTGGGCAATAATAAGATTTAGGACGTAAGCCGACATTAATATTTTCACTGCTAACATTTATACTTTCATTACTAGCATCACCATTAGTATCTATTTCATCCTGACTTGTGTCATGTATAAATTTTAACATCACTTTCTGTGCAAGCCTATGTAGATCTACCACAGTGTTAAAGTGATTCATGTCAGTCGTCAAAGGAAAAAGACAGTCCCTTGTTAAGCACACTTTCTTCATACTCAGTCAAAACATGTTGTGATAAATTTATCACTGCAGATTCTTCCATTGGGGCTATTAATTCCTGAAGCCCCCTCGACTTCTTCCACGCCCCCCTTGTCCTTTTCCTCTGTTTTGATAATCATGAAAACATGTTTTCCTGAGGCTGTAATGCCGTGGTGGTGGTGGGGGGGTGTTTGTAAATTTTGTGGTGGATGTTGGCCTCTGTGTTCGTAAATAAAAACTCCAGATTGCTGTCAGTGTCACTAGGGCCTGATGTATAATCAAGGATTGTAGTTTCCTCCTCACTGTCTCTATTTTTCAGAATAGACCTCAGTGGTTCCTGTTCTATATAAGTGGAACTTGTTGGTTCTGTTGGGAGGGGGGATTTGGCCTTCTTTGCTCTAGTCCAATACTCTCCCACGTCTATAATCTTCCTCATCCATTCTGAACTTTTTTTGTTTTGACTTTTTAAATTTTATATCATATCATGCCACTTTTTCAGACAGCTGTTTAATTAATTTATCAAACTCTGCAGATTCGGTTAAAGTTTTTAGCTCTGAGACAGTTTTTTTTTTATATATATATATATAGGAACCCAGCCCCCGAACCACTAGTTCAACATTTGGTCTCCTGGGACTTACCTCAGGTGGCGATCCCTTTCCAGGGTTCCCCCCAGGCGGGACCACCAAGTGGACCCCCTCAATGGATTTCAAACAGGGTAAACACTGGCTTGCCACCCCAGGGTGGAGTCATGGGGCCAAGTCCCTTCCAGTGGAACACAAGGCTCAGGTTGGTGGCCAAGTGCCACGGGCAAGCGGAGTGGGACCAGTGGAGTGGGGCATCATGCATGGGGGCCAGCTTTTTTTTGTATGCTGAAACCCACTACAGGAGGCGTGGTGTACAATGATGGAACAGCACTGAAGTGCCAACATCCGGCATGCCTCCCCGCTAATTCGGCACCAGTGACTTTCTTCCCCCAGCCTCTGCCAGAGGTCAGATTTGCATTAGACGCTCACTCACACTCCCCCCAGAGGAGAAGAGCAGTCCATTGGATGCTCAATCCCCCTCCCCACTGTCCCTCTGACACCTTTCTGCAACTTGTTTTGTTAAATTCTAAGTAAGCAGACAGACATACTGTGGAGTCTAAAGGGTGCTGGCACATCATGTTCTTGCATACTAATGTATCTCTTAGGTATAATGAGATTTCAACAACCAGAAAATTTAGACCCCCAGTACAGTTACAGAGACTGGTATGAACAGGAAAAACAAAGACAAACACATATATCCCAAACAGCTACATGAAGAGCTGTCTGTTGCCAAGGAAACAATAACATTCACAAGATATGAGGGTGTGCTACTCCTTTAAGATAAGCTGGACCCATTCTTTCTCAAATTTGGAAGTCCTATTCTTACAGTCCCCATAATCCATCTATTTAATTTATCTTAAACCAGCAATGATTAACCCACAATTTTGACAACAGCTCACACTGTATAATTCTATTATTGAAGGCAGGAGACAAAGCTAATCTTAATGACCATAGACCAATCTTTATTTTACCAGTACTTGCCAAGTCACTGAAAAAGTTAATTAATGAGCAGTAGCTTGACTACTCAAATCAGTATAAAATTATCACTCCCTTAAAATCAGGCATCATTGATAAGTACAGTACCGCCACTGTATCAGTTAAGGTCACAAAGGATTGGGTGACTTTCACTTGACCAGGAACACTTTTGCAGCATCATCTTCTTAGACCTCAGTAAAGCCTTCAACATAGTTGACCGCAATAAGTTACAGCTCCAGCTTTCAAGGGTAGACATCTATCCTTGGGATCTAACCTGGTTTACCAATTATCTCAGTGGTGGTCAGCAACAAATGAAAATGGAAGGTTTGGCAGAAGACACCAGGAGAAAGGACTGCTGTGTGACTGAACTTCTCTGCTGGGACTACAGTAGAAGAACTTTTGTACTTGGACCTTTAATTTAGAGCAAAAAAAAACTAACATACAAAAAAAAAGTGTGTGTGTTTGTCTGGGTTAACTGAACTGAATGGGTATCTGAACAGTTATCTAGGTGTAAATCTCAGGTGATTGAAAGGACTTAACTGTTGTGAGGTTTAAATTACTTGTAGAAAGATCTAGTAAGTAGGGGGAGTGGCTTAGCTATAAGGAAGCTACATTTAAAGACTGCCTTAGAAAGATTCTGCTAATAGCTTGGCAGAAGACACCAGGAGAAAGGGCTGCTGTGTGACTGAACTTCTCTGCTGGGACTATATTGCCCTCCTTCCCTCCCCTCCACCCCGCCACCCAAAGCTAGTTCTATTTTTATAGGCACAGGATTTGACTGACAACAGGAACTTCCTGTTTGGGAGCAGGAAGTGAGTGATCACAGAACCAACAAAGACCCACCATCCTAGAAGGGCAAGAGTAGCTCTCCGGCCCCCTCTAGCTGCTGGAGGTCTGCCTCTGAGCAAGTAACTGGTCTACTGAGAAATATAGGATATTCCTGTCTCAGAACAGGACAATCAGGAGCTTAAAGGGCACACAGGCAGAAAGTAAGGAGAGAGAGAAAAAACAGAGGAAAGAGTAAGGATTGCAAACAGTTAAGGGGCCAGAAATAAGACATGATTGGAGTGGTGCAGTGCAGTGGCTGTGGAGCAGCAGTCTTCCGGGAGGCGTTCTGGAGGATGCGGTGTTGTCCCATCTGCAGGCACCTCTCTGGACTGAGGGAGGAGGTTGCTCATCTACAGGCTGAGTTGGCCAGGATTTGTGGGACCTCCTCTTCCATCCAGGGACCACCAGTGCCTCTGCCGTTGCCTCAGAGGTTGCCAAGAAAGAGGAGCGGTTGGACCACAGTGGGCTCAGGGAGGGTGAGGGTGGTGGAACAGAGGTGCATCCCTCCAGTTGTACCTCTTCACAATTCCTATGCCATTCTGGCAAAGTGTGGTTCCTCTATGGAGGCACCCACAGTGGAGACCAAGGAGGATGCTGGGAACCTCCACAAAAGTAGACCCACAGGAGGGTGGCAGGGGACCCTGCAGGGGAAGGAAACAACTCCTGGTGGGGGACTCCATTGTTAGGAAGGTAGAACTGGGGGAGGAAGGGGAGAGGGAGGTGAGGTGCCTGCCTGGCGCCATGGCTTGGAGGGACAGGGAGTGAATCCTCAGGATTGCCAGAGCAGCTGCACGGGGAGGGAGCTGGATGTCATTGTCCACCTAGGGACAAATGACCTGGTGAAGAGAGGGATTAGAGAAGTTCAGGAAGAGTTTATGGAATTGGGAGGGGCCTTAGCAGTCAAGTAGCAGCATACGGTAACCTTCTTGGAGGTGCTGCCCATCTATGGCATAGGAGAGGCTAGGTGTTCCATACCATGGGATTCAATCAGTGGTTGAAAACTGGTGTGGAGCTCAGGGATTTGGCTTCATTGGGACTGGGGTCCACCTGGAGTGATGCAAGCCTATATTGGCATGATGGGCTGCATCTGTCCGGGAGGGAACCAGGATCCTAGGTGATAGGTTTAAATGCTTCATTGGCAAGCTTTTAAACTAGCCAAGGGGAGCACTGGAAAGGAGCAGGGAAATCCTAGCCCCCAAATAATCATGGTAGTAAGCGGCAAACACCAACATAGAGGTGTCGATAGGAGAAGGGCAGGGTAAATGGAGAAAGTGACAAAGGCAATAAGGACAGAGATGGGGCAAAGGGAGTAAAGCCATCAGGAGAGTGGAGGGTAATGAGTACCAATGCCGTAGTCTGGGCAACAAGCTCCCTGAGCTGGTGGCCTTGATGGAAGAGGATGCCTGGATATCGTGAGCAGTCCACCAAACATGGTACACAGAAAACCATGACTGGGATGTTAACATATCAGGGTACATAACCCACAGGAGAGACAGGCAGGGAGAAGGGGAGGAGTAGCTCTCTATGTAAAGGAAGGATAAAAGCAACTGAACAAAAAGAGTAAACAGAGAGAAGAGGAGGCACTGTGGGTCACCTTGGAGACTGGAAAGGGCACCAATCCGCACAGGGGTTGCGTACAGACTCCATGTCAGGGGAGGAATGGACAAGGATATGATAGAAGGCATTCTAGAATGGCAGAGAAAGGGGAGATACTGTTGATGGGAGACCTGAATATGCCAGATGTTAACTGGAGCACATTTGCTGCAGCCACATCCAAGAGCAGGGCCATTCTTGATGCCCTACAGGTGGCAGACATTAGACAGCTAGTTTCAGAACCCACTCATGAGGGAGCAATCTTAGACCTCATACTCTCAAACAGGGGCAGTGAGAGGATCTCTGATCTAGAAGTGGGTTGCCATCTGGGGACAAGTGACCATCAAACAGTGTGGTTCACATTAAACTCAGCTACAGAGTCAAGCCATACAAAAGTGAGGGTACTGGACTTTAGGAGGGCTGACTTTGCAAGATGGGAGAGTGCCTCAGAAAAGCACTAGCAAACAGGCTAGAAGGAGGTGTGGAGCAACAATGGGAATCATCAAAACTGCCATCACAGAGGCAACAAGCCTTTGTGTGAAACAAATAAACAAATCAAAACGAAAAAGCCACTATGGTTCTCAAAAGAGTGGCTGTGAAAGTCAGGAAGAAAAGATAGCATTCCGGAAGTATAAGGAAACACAGAAGGAGCAGGACAGAGAGCTGTACCAGTTAAGGCAGAAGGAAGCAGGAGGGAAGTCAGAATAGCAAAGGCCCAAACTGAGGAAAGATCGCAACTCAGTTAAGAAGGGTGATAAAACCTTTTATAGGTACATCAGCGAGCATAGAAAGACAAAGGAGGGATAGTGAGGCTGAATAGAATGAACGGTGGGTGGGCAGAGGGGACAGTGAAAAGCAGGGATACTGAACGAATATTTCTGCTCAGTATTCACAAAGAGGAGGGAAGTGCCTAATCCAATAACAGAAGCACCTCTTGATAGGGGGTCGATCCCAGTCCTTTCACAGAAGAAAGGGTTCTGCAAGAACTCCTAAAACTGAAGGTGGACAAAGCAATGGGTTCTGATGGAATTCACCCAGAATTCTAAAAGAATTAAGGAGGAACTAGTGAAACCACTGGCTACTCTTTTAATAAATCATGGGAGGATGGTGTGGTACCCGAGGACTGGAGGAAGGCGGATGTGATTCCCTTCACAAAAGTGGGACCAAGACAGAGCAGGAAACTACAGACCTGTCTGTCTGACCTCTGTGGTAGGGAAAGTGATGGAGTCACTCTGAAGGAAAGAATAGTTGAGTACCTAGAGGCCAGTGGAGCACAGGACCCAAGGCAGCATGAGTTCACAGCGGAAGGTCATGTCAGACAAATCTAATAGATTTCTTTGACTGGGTGACCAAAGTAGTAGACCAGGAGGGCTGTGACATGGCCTACCTAGACTTTAGCAAGGCATTTGACACAGTACCACACAAAAGATTAATAGTCAAATTAACCAGCCTGGGAGTGGGTCCCAGGGTGGTAAGCTGGTAAACATTGGCTGCACAACAGGACACAGAAGGTAATTGTAAATGGAGTCCACTCTGAAGAAAGAGGGGTTACTAGTGGGCACCGAGGGTTCAGTATTGGGTCCAGTCCTTTTAATGTTTTCATCAGTGACATTGCAGAGGGACTGGAAGGAAAAGTATGCCTTTTGCAGATGACACAAAGATCTTCAACAGGGTTGATACAAGGAGGCGTGGAAAAGATGAAAAGGACTTGGCAAGGTTGGAGGAATGGTCAGAAGTATGGCAGCTAGGATTCAATGCAAAGAAGTGCAAATAATGCACTGGGAAACAAGAACCCAGGGGAAGAATACACAATGGGTGGGGAGGTAGTAACAACAACAAAAAAGGAAAGGGACCTGGGGGTAATCATATCAGATGACCTTAAGGTTAGCAATCAATGTGAGAAGGCAGTAGGGAGGGCTGGGGGTATACTGGGATGTATAGGGAGAGGCATTAGCAGCAGAAAACAGGAAGTTGTTATCCCTCTGTACAGACAGTTGGTGAGACCCCATCTGGAGTACTGTGTCCAGTTCTGGAGACCTCATCTCCGCAAGGACATAGACAGAATAGAGGTAGTCCAGAGGAGGGCAACTAAAATGGTGCAGGGTCTGCAAGAGAAGCCGTATGAGGAGAGACTAAAGGAGCTTAATATGTATACCCTTGAGGAAAGAAGGGAGAGGGGGGACATGATAGAAACTTTACTGCCTCAGTGGAATCAACAAAGTCCAAGAGGGTAGCATCTTTCAGAAAAGAGACTTACAAGAACAAGGGACACAATTTAAAGATAGAAGGAGGGCGGTTCAGGGGCAATGTGAGGAAGTATTATTTCACAGAGAGGGTAGTGGATGCATGGAACAACCTTCCTGAGGAGGTTGTGGGGTCTAAAACTGTGGGAGATTTCAAGAATGCATGGGACAGACATAAGGCAATTCTTGTGGGGGGTAGGAAGAAATAGGCTGTTGGTTAACTAGGATCTGCAGCCTATCCTGTAGGTAGGGAAATAGGCAGACTAGATGGGCCTAGCGGTCCTTATCTGACGTCAAAGTCTATGTTTCTATGTTTCTATGTTTCACCTCCTCATGCTCTTACCTATACTAGGGGTTCCATGGGGCTGTATTAGGGCCCTGACTTTTTATGATCTACATAAAGGACCTTAGAGAAAATACAGATGAAGCTAAGTTATATTTCTGTGCTGTTGATACTGCCTTGTATGTGCCAGTCTTTAAACCATGTCATATAGGCTGCCTTTGACACATTACAGCTTATACTACTCAAATCAAAAATGCTGCCCAGGGCCTCTAAAACTGTCATATTATTGACTCCAAATGACAAATGTGCATTTAACTATCTAAACTTCATCATCTCTACTCTGTTGCACGATAGTCTAGGACTGGTAGAGATATATAGAATAATGTATGGGGGAAGTGTGTATAACGATGATTTTATGCACACCCAAGATGTGCAATGCTCCATAAACCCCGAGGATGAAGCCCAAGTGGTTTATCACGGCATCACACATCAAGGGTGTGCATAATATTCAAGTTTGAACACTTCCCCATGTTTTACTTTTTATATTTACTGGTTTATTTGTTTATGGATTTGTTAGGGTCTGAACAGCCACCAGGATTACCACTCATAAGAGAATTGAACCCAATACAGGTCCAAGGATGTTCCTAATTGTGTTGGGGACATGACAGAGAGAGAGATGAGTTATGGATGCTGCATTGTGAATGCATCCCCTGGAGACTGATATGGGAGAGAAACTCTCCATCTGTCCAGATCACAGTTCTGTAATGCGGGAGAGGAATAAATTGTTTGACGCTATTAAAGTACAACTTTGGACTTATGGTGTGACTCACTCGATGCAGTTCCTGGCCAAACTCCATGTGGTGTATGCAGGAAAACATGTCTTTGGTGACCCATCCAATGTTAAAAAGTTGCAGGACAAAATACAGTTGGTCTTTGTATTCTAGGAACCAGCCCAAAGTGCAAATCGTGATGAGGCTGTCATTTTTAAAGTGTGTTCTGATGGGAATTTCATTCTAAAACTGTGCCCTGCTTTTGTTTCTTTTACTTGATGAGATTTCTGTCAGTTGCACTGGCGGTTTTCCTCAGTTAGCATGAGCAACTTGCCAGCACAAGGACAGAGTGTGGTGCAGGTGTTCAGCTGGCATGAGAGCTATTTAAAGAATTTTTGTAAAATGTGGTTAACCAAGCTCCATTATACATGGTCCATTATTCACACATGTGTATAACGAAGTTTGTGAGGTTCTGCCAATGGTTAATAATGGACACTAACCAGTAAATATATATTATTACTTGGGCCTAAGGATAGACAGTAACCTGCCTTTTACTAAACATATTGAAATCCTATGCAAAAACTGACCAAAATTGGGCTTCTACTTCAGGAGCAAATGCTGATTCACATCAAATATATGAAAAGGTTAATATTAGCCACACTCTTGCCATTACTGGATAATGGTGACCTTAGACAGTATATAGAGTTAGATGTGTTCTACCGCAGGCTCTCCATTTCATCACTGCACTCTTAATACTGCCATAGGTTGGTCCTCTTCAAGCACAAAAAGGTTTAAACATTTTTATCTGTGGTCCTACAAGGCTTTGTTGATTAATGTGTCTTCATACATTTAGTTGTTCCAAAGATCCTTCAGCTTATGTGGCTTGAGGAGCAATAATATAATCTGAGTTCAAGTCCCAAGGTATGATACCTTATTTAGCAAACAAGCATTCAGCTGCCTTGTCCTTTCTCTCTGGAACAAGGTACAGAATGCTCTTAATCTAATAACGTCAGTCAGCTACAGTGTATTGAAATCTTTACTTGATAACCAATGTACAGCCATTTGTAGCTGCCTTTAACCTATGGTTATGGTATGAATATAATTAATGTGTGGCATCATGTTTGCTTCACAGCACTGTCCATCATCTGTCTACCCTGGGTTCATGTTTCTGCATTATTTATACTTCTGGATCTCTGGTTGATTTAAAATGACACCACACAGCTCTCCTGATTGTCACTGTTCTTCTGTCATGTTCTTACATCGGTGACAATTATGTTTGTGTATACTGCCCTGTATGTATTGCTGTACCTGTTCTTCAGTTAACCAGGACCTTCATGTGCAGTAAGTGAACATTGCTTGACAGGGCTTTACTACAGTACAAAAAAATAAATACAAAAATACAGCTAAAAGTAAACTTGGTCATTTATCTGAGGAGATTTATTCTTTACTGTGATTTGTTTTCCATTCACTAGAGTGGGATTTTATCGCTCACAAATGTGTAATGTTTCAGGACCTACTACCATTCTTTGTAAAACTCAAGACAGAGAGGCACTCATGGAAAACAGTTTCAAAGAGAATCAGTGGCCTCTCAGCCCCTCCACCTCACCTACAAACTGACTGCTTCCAAATTTGCTCATTGCCTTACGGATGCTGCAAGTAGATCACACTCCAAACATTTTCTAGACAGACTAGGGGTAATGTTTGCTTCTAACATAGCAATACTGCAATTTAAGTATGGAAGAGACCCTAGGTCCATCAAATCTGCCCCTCCACCTGCTTCATGAGCAGGGATGAATCAATGTGGGGTGCAACAGGTACTAATTTGTTTGGTCTTCATACCCCCACTACTACTCCGAGTACCCTGTGTATCCCTTAGTAAGCAGAATTCTGTCCAAGCTTACCTTGAAGGTCCGTTTTGTCTTCATAGCCACTGTCTCTGCTGGTAGGCTTTTCCAAAGGTTCATCACCCTCTAGGAGAAGAAGTGGTGCCTGCCAACATTACCTGTGAATTTACTACATCTGAGGTTTAGGACACGTCACTGCATCCTGCTATAAGCACACCGGATCAAACATCCATAAACTGTTGCATCAGAACAAGTGAAGTCAAGGAAAGTTCTTGGAAATTCAGCATAGATTTAACAGAGAGAGGTGTGGGGATTAGTTATGCACTGAGAATCCTATACATGATGGGGCTCAGTATGCACCAGAACAGCTGATACTGAGCCACGCAACTGCACACTGTGCACCTAGCCCCAGTTAGACATCTGGGGCTGTGACTCACTATCCCTGGCTTGACTGATATTCAGATGTGTAGTTATACATGCAAAGGTGAGGCCTGCCGGGGGGGGACAGACCAGAGCCACACCGTAAGTTTCAATCAGAGGCCCTGTTCAGTTTCACAATAGCTCCTCTGCTCTGCAAATGCAGTGGATCAGTGGGAAATGGTAGTCCACAGAAGGACTGCTGTGATCCTTTGTGCTGCAGAGCATTTAATTCTATTCTGGGCAACTGTGTTCTGCAGCCTAGAAACTCTCCCCAGCCCTCTGTGGCAAGCAAGAGGGCTAAGGTCCATTGCTGCAGGGCACACTGGGTCCCCAGATGCCTGTTGGGAGGGTGGCACCTGCTATAGCAGCCTCTGGCTGCATTACAACCCTCTCCGGCACTGCTCTGGTGGAGTGTACATGGCATCATGCATCATGCACTCCACCTGCCCGTCGCCAGCATGCCCAGTGCTCTTTGCAATTTTTTATGTGCATTTCAGTACAAATCCTATGTGCTTAATATTTCCTGCTCTGAGTAAATACGTTTTAAAATGCACTTAGTTCTAATACACATTTATATTAGCGAGTGACATCTTTTTAAATGTTGCAGATGTTTATTAGAATTTGACAATACAGTTTGATGCAGTATGTGAAAAATGTGCATGTATTGGGTAGGATATAAAAGGGGAATTTGGTTAAAATAAATGAAATATGTATTCCTGATCCTCGTGCAGTACTGTTTTTATTATTATTCTGTGCTCACTGTCTCTCTCTCTCTCTCTCTCTCTCACTGTTATAATTACTAGTGAATGCCTATTGTTCTATATTTTAAATGTTTGTATAATAACATGTGAACATAGTACTTAACCTTTATTTCTTTTTAACTTTAGAGCACATCATATGTTTAGATTATTATGAATTATTGACAAATGGAATTCACTTTGCATTTCACTTTGTGAGGGTGATGCTTTTTCTGGCCATTTCCCCTAATATTAATCCCCTGGATTTAACTATTTAGCATGAGAATCCAGGCTGGTGTGCAATTTTGTATTGTGGCATGCAAATTTGGGGGCATGTGGTGAACAAGGTATGGTCTGGTTGGTATAATAGCAGCCCCAGGATCCAGTGAGATTCTAGTCCCTGATGAAGGCACAGTGGATCCCTATACATAGGGAATTTTTTTCACTTCTGTATGCCAGGAGAATTTATTGCATGCCCTGTATTTTGCACAGTAATCTTGTAATAAAGTAACACTAATGGGAGTTTTTGAGTGTGAGCTGCTTTTTTGCTAAAACCCTGACTCCTTGTCGCTTGCTCTAACTAGTTACACAGTTGTGAAGGTACAGGCATGCTCGGGTGGTACCAGGGACACACAGTGGGGGTGAGCTGTTCATGCATCTCTGAGTGTCCACTGGATACTTGGAATGAGCATATCCTAACCCTAGGTGATACGCATTGTGGCATATAGGACATGCATTGGGCCCAGTGAGAGAAGGTTAAGCATGTCAGAGGGAGATAATGTTCAACACAGGGAGGGTAAGTAGTTTGCTCAGGGTCACATAATGAGTTAGAGGCTGAGATGGGATTCAGAACTGAATTTCTAGGTTCATAGTACTGTGCTGTAACCATTAGGTTACATTGCCTCCCACACAAAATCCTGGATTTCCAGGTTCCTAGTTCTGTATTGTAATTTAAGCTACATTGCTCTGTTAAGCTCCATTGAAGGTTACCTATGACATTTTATTGAGTTTTGATGCTGACAACCTAACTCTCTTGATCTTAATGGATCTGACAGTTCATTTGATACAATTGATCATAATGTTTTCCTGCAGAGGCAGTCGGTTATTGTCATCAAGGGAGCATGATTAGCATAGAGTCCATCCTGGCTGGCAAGTAGATATGCATTTAGTCCTAAACGGGGTCAGTCATTTCTCTAGGCTCTTTACAACAGAAGACTCTAGAGGTTCTACTTTTGACCCATTGCATTGTAGTATTTCTTTACTTGCTCCCATTTTTATTTAACAATTTATTTTCATAACTCTCTTTATATCTATCTGTCTTTCTGTCTGTCTAGATAGCTATCTATCTATCTATCTCTCCATCTTTCTATCTGTCTGTCTACTGTATCTATCCATATATATATATATATACACCCATCAGCACTGGCATCCCTGATAAAACAGTTGAACTTAAATTTGTACTTACCTCTTTTACTGTCTTCAGTCCCTCTCTCCCTTCCTTCTGCTTCTTTCCTGGGATGGCTGCTCAGGAACCCTTTCCTTCTTCTGAGCTCTTATGTTGTCTTATTCCAATTGCTATGCTTTTTATCCTCCTTGGTATTTTCTTCAGTTTGTTTCTATTTTGTTGGGGCCTAATACCCTTAGACTGGTTGTAGCCTCATGGCCACTAAGGTGTCATGTAATAGTGAGCCCCCTTGGCCAGTGACCTGACCAGCACTTTTAAATAAAATAAACTTCCATTAAAGTGCACATGGTTCTTTGAGGGAGCTCTTGAGAGGAACTGTAATAATGATAGTTAAACAGCACATGTTTTTGGGAGACTTTTTTCTAAAATTTGTGTACTTTGTCTCCTTCACATGTGACCAACTTCTGTGTCAACCAGCTGCTCCTCCCAGCTCTGTCACATGCCATTTCTGGGACTTGCCTCACTCCAGTGTTTCCCCAAGAGTAACCCAACCCCCACCGTGAAGGGCTGATGAAGGTTGGACCTGTCCCCCAAAATAGAGGTTAAGACCACAGTGTTTGGTGACATCTGCAAACAGGCACATCTTGCATTTTATGCCTTCCCCAATGTCACTTATAAAGACATTGAACAACACTGGCCTCAACCCCAATCCTTGCGGGATCCCACTGGTGACCTCCTTGGTGCTGGATAACTCTTCCTCCACCACTACTCTCTGGGTTCTGCCCATCAGTCAGTTGTCTACCTACCTTATCAGTTTCTCCCACACCCCTAGATCCATTAGTTTTCTGATCAGCCTCCTGTGTGGTCCCTTTTCCTCATCTTTTGCCCTAGTAGGTGTCCAGGTGGAAGTAAAATAACCCAAGGCACTTGTCGCAGGAGTTGAGAATTTTTCTTGGTGCCATGGTAGAATATTCCGCTTTCTCTAAAACTGATTCAGGCAATTGCCAAGGCTGTGTGTGGGTGCTAATGTGCACAATGGCTGCACCTACCCATTTCCTGTCACTTCTTCATAAGTTACTATTATTGAGTAAAGTGATTTGTGATGCAATATGTATAAAAGAAAATTCTTCTGCTTCTTTCCAATCAGCCTAATTTTCTCCAAGGTGAATATGTTATGGGCCATAGCCTCTTCTCATAGTTTTTGTCCCCATACCCTTGATCATTTTGGTGGTCCTGCATTACACCATCTTGACCACCTCAAAACATTGCATTGCAAAACACTATACATTCCATAAACTATTGCAGCAGCCTTTAAAACAAGTGAAGTTAAGGAGCGTTCTTTGAAATTCAGCATAGATTTAAGACAGAGAGGTGTGAGGAGTAATTATGCACAGAGGGCCCTATACATGATGGGGCTCAGTATGCACCAGAAAGGCTGATACTGAGCCATGCAACAGCACACTGTGCACCTGGCCCCAGCTAGACATCTGGGGCTGTGATTCACTATCCCTGGTGTGCTTGGCTGGCTGATGTGTAGATTTGTATGTCCATGCAAGGGATGGGCCAGCCGGAGGGACAGGCCTGGGCCACACCATAGGCTTCCCAATCAGAAGCCCTGTTAAATCCCACAGTAGATCCCGCTCTACAGAAGTAAGGGATTAATGGGATATGGTGGTCCACAGAAAGACAGCTGTGATCCTCTGTGCTGCAGACCATTTAATTCTATTCTGGGCAACTGTGTCCTGCAGCCTAGAAACTCTTCCCAGCCCTCTGTGGCAAGTAAGCGGCCGAGGTCCATGGCTACAATGTACATTGGGTTCCCAGATGCCTGTTGGGAGGGTGGGCACCTGTTATGGCAGTCCTCTAGCTGCATAACAACCCTCTCTACCACTGGGCTGTTGCAGTATAATTTAGTATTTCCTGCTCTGTGTAAATAAGTTTTAATATGCACTTAGTTCTAATACATATCTATATTAGTGAGTAACAGCTTTTTAAAATGTTGCAGATTTTTATTAGAATTTGACAATTCAATTTGATGCAGTATGTGAAAACTGTGCATGTGTTGAGTAGGATGTAAAAGGGAATTGGGTTAAAATCAATGAAATATGTATCCCTGATCCTCTTGCAGTACTGTTTTTATTATAATTTTTTTTCTTTCTCTCTCTCACTGTGATACTTATCAGTGAATGTCTGTTGTTCTATATTTTGAATGTTTGTATAATAACATGTGAGCACTGTACTTCAAGTTCAAGTTTATTGCAGGAAAAACTCCATTGAGCAAGCTCATTCACAAGGAGGTCCCAATACATATAGACAAGCAATGTACAATACAGATAGGTAATACAATATATACATGAGATGCGCATTAAATGATAGAGGCTGAATATACATACATACAAGGTTCCACAATGATGAGCGCAGGTGGCGAACACTGATTTAACACAGGTGAATGAATTACAGGTTGCATTCTGATAATGAAGCTGATGTATGCAATACAAACATTATGGGAACTAGGACAAACAGAATACACTGATAATGGGGGGGGGGTAGAAGTAATTTGGTAGCATAGTATTGGAACTTATTAGTTGGGAGGCCAAGAATAGGTGGGGAGGAAAAGCAGTTAATATGGTAAGGCAATTATATCATACCCAAGTATAAGAAAATAGCACCCCTGGGGAGGGGAGAGATTTTAATGACAGTTACAGGTGTCTTTTATTTTGGCTGAACTTAGCAATTTGTAAAAGCTAATTGAAACTGTGCTAGTTAGTTTCAGTATGGATTGCAATTGATTCCAAATAGTGGGAAGGGCATAAGCAATAGCATGTTTACCAAAGGAGGTCCGCGTCCTTGGTATATCAAGCATAATAAAGTCAGATTTCCTTAACGAGTAAGCACTATATGAGATACTAATGAGGGATGAAAGGTAGCTTGGCAATTTCTGCAATAGCAGTTTGAGGGTCCATAACCCAGCATGGAGCAGGCGTCTAGTAGTCAGGGATGTCCAGCCGACAGCTACATATAAGTCACAGTGATGCGAACGGTAAGGGGAGTTGGTAATGAACCTTAATGCACAGTGATAGAGGACATCCAGTTTACTTAGGTTTGAGCGAGTGGTAGAGGAATAGATTATGTCTCCATAGTCGAGCAGGGGGAGAAAGGTGGCCTTTACAAGTTTGTTCTGAATTTCAAGAGGAAAAAGAGGCTTATTTCTGAAGTAGAAACCTAACCTGGCTTTTAACCTTCTAGAGACATCTTCAACGTGGTCACTGAAAGATAATTTATTATCGATCCAGATACCCAAGTATTTAAATTTGGTTACTACTTCCAAGGGCTCATTTAGCGTAGTGACAATGAAGTCTTGGGCTAGGGTATTGGGAGGGCCTGTAACAGCACTGCAGGAGAATATCATCGCTTTAGTCTTTTTCTCATTAAGCAGAAGTTTTGCCTTTATTAGATTATGCTCAAGTTGTGCGAAATCCATTTGGAGCACTCCCTTGACTTCAGATAGCGATGATCCAGAAGTATACAACACAGTATCATCCGAAAAAAAGTGCAGATGGGATGTAGTTATGTTAGCGTCTAAGTCATTGATATATATGGAAAACAGGATAGGGCCTAAGACGGATCCTTGAGGAACTCCTCGTACAACAGGCAAGGCAGCAGGGAATAAGCCTTCCGCCTTTACTTTTTGGGATCTCCCAGTCAAGTAGCTAGAGAACCACTGTGTGGTGTGGTATGAGGAACCCATCTTTGCAAGACAATTGACTAATAGTTTATGATCAACGGTGTCAAAAGCTTTGCTAAAGTCCAGAAATACAGTGCCAGTTACTTTCTTAGCATCTATAGCAGAGATCCAATCATTGGTTACTTTCGCTAGAGCAGTGATGGTGCTATGATTGGCCCGGAAGATGGATTGCGCTGGGTTAATAAGAGAGAAGGTTTCCAAATGAGATTTAAGCTGAGAGTGGATCAGTTTTTCAAGTACTTTAGAAAGGATTGGTAAGATGGAGATAGGTCTATAGTTGTTTACATCGCACGGGTCACCAGATTTAAATTAGGGGAGGACATGTGCTGATTTCCTACAGGACGGCACAGTAGCAGATGTAATGGAGAGGTTGAAGATATGGAGAATTGGGGCCATGAGATGGGCGTAGCCTGTCCTTAGGAAAAAGGGTTCCAAACCATCATCCCCTGAACTTTTTTTTGTGTCCAAATTAAGAAGAGAATCTTCGACTTCTTTGTAAGTTATCTCTTGCAGTTGGAAATGGCTAGGTGCTAGGCTAGGTGAATGGGAAGGGGTGTGCTGACACACCGCGGAACCAGCATAAGGTGATGAGTCAAAAGCTAGTCCTGCTGTGGCAAAGTGGGAGTTGAGTTCCTCCAAGATTAGGGACTTGTTTTCCACAATCTTTCCACTAGCGACTAACTTTGTTGGGACCGAGGGGGCCGTGGGTCGTCCTTCAATAGATTTGATAGTCTTCCATATCTTATGTGGGTTACCTTTTGCTTGTTCAAGAGTAGAAATATAGTAGTTAGTTTTGAGAGCAAATTCTTTTGATGCAAGTGTTCCTGGCTGTTCTAAAATCCTGCCAATCCGATGGTTCTTTGGAATGTCTAGCTTTAGCCCAAAGCTTATCTCGTGCTATAAGGGCTGCCTTAAGATCCAAGGTGAACCAGGGGTTGGAGTTTTTCCGTACCCTTACTTTGATAAAAGGGGCATGCTTATTTATTACTGTAGTGAGTTTATCATTAAAGGTGTAAACTGCCTCATTGACATCTTTAGCTAAATAGAGATATTGCCACCTGATCATACTCAGTACTTAATCTTGGTTTCTTTTTACCTTTACAGCATGTCATATGTTTAGATTATTATGAATTATTTGCAATTGGTATTCACCTGCACTTCAGTTTGTAAGGGTGCTGCTTCTGCTGGCCATTTTTCCTCGTGATTAATTCCATGGATTTAACTATTACAGTTTTGCTACATGCTTAATTATTTAGCACAATAATCCATGCTGGTGTGTGATTTTTTAATTGTGGCTTGCAGGTTTTGGGCATTTAGTGATCAAGGTATGGTCTGGTCAGTATAAAAGCAGTCCCAGGTTTCAATGGAATTCCAGCCACTGATGAAGGAAAAGTGGATTCCTATACATAGGGTTGTTTTTTTCACTTTTGTATGCCAGGAAGATTTACTGCATGTCCTATATTTTTCACAGTAACCTTGTAATAAATTAACATTACTGGCAGTTTTTGTTGTGAGTTGCTCTTTCACTAAAACCCTGACTCCCTGCCCCTTGCTCTGACTAGCCATGCAGTTGTGTGGGTAGAGGCACAGTCAGGTTATACCAGCGTAAATAAAGAAACTATACCACACTGATGACAGTAAGGTAGTAAAAGTACAAGGTTCGTGGTTAGTAGTCCCTGGTAATCCAATAAAGCCACCTGTCACCAGATGTTGTTTTAAATCAGTTGCAATTTATTAATGCCCAAATAAGCCCTAACAATTTTACCTCTAACATGATTCATTCTAAACAGCTGATGGCTTTTTACCACCAGGGCTACAGGTGTTCAGAAAAAATGAAGCAAAATTGCTCCCTTTTTCTGGGTGTTAAGCATCTATAGCAGCCATGTGGCTATTCCTCTTAAACACACAGAACATGCAGTCTGTCTGATACTTATACAGTGACAAGAAATGCAAAAAAGATGAAGTTTTCAGATACTCTGACCATAAAAGGCTAGAGAGTAGGGTTATGAGACAAGGGCTTGAAACACAAGATACCTCAGTCATAAGATACATTTGTCACTTTGCCGAGCCAGGGGAGTTCTGTTTATCATCACCCTTGGATGGCCCAGGGATTTTACATTATTAAAAATAACATGCTTTAGGAGACAAGAACAATAAAAGGCTTTTACTCTATTTAAAATAAATTGCTTAGAACTGCAAAAAGAGTCTTGAGTAGATAGTAGCCAAAGCAAGGATATTTATTTCTTATCAGCTCTCTGTTATACATTTTTTTAAACACACAAAATCATGAAATGAGGAACTGTGTTAACCAAGGCTAAACTGCAGTCAGTTGAAGCAGCTGCACCTTATCTTGACTATGACCTTAGGTTACAGGAAGGCAGGTTTTGTACAAAATATTTCTGCTGAGCAATGCAAAGTTAATGTTCCTTAAAACATCTGTTCCTAAACACTGCTCTTCACTGCTCTTCACCTATTTTTCTACAATTATTTAAAGGGCCTCAACATCTTTTGAACCCAGGCACCCACATACATATTAATTCACATGGTGGTATCATTTAGTTTTCCACTAGCCACTTGCACCTTTCACTAGCCACTTTACTAGCCACTGCAAGCCTTTTTACATCTTCTCTATGTTCTCAACCTTTTGGTTAGCCAACTACATATAAATGTTGTTGTTGATAAACTTGTATAAAACTTTGGTTACTGGTCACTAAAACCTTGGCCACTGGTCACTAAAACTTTGGCCACTGGCCACTTACAACACCAGGGGCACACAGTGGGGGGTGTGAGCTATGTGTACACCTGCAGGTGTCCTTTGGATACCTGGGATGAGCATGTTCTGGCCCTAGGTGTTGTGCATTGTGGCACATAGGACTGCTGAACAGTAATGCATTGTGTCCAGTGAGACAAGGTCAAGCATGTCAGAGGGAGATAAGGTTCAGCACAGGGAGGGTAAGTGGTTTGCTCAGGGTCACATAATGAGCAAGAGGCTCATGTAGGATTCAGTCCTGGATATCTATGTTCATAGTACTGTGCTGTAGCCATTAGGTTACATTGCCTCCCTCACAAAATCCTGAATCTCCAGGTTCCCAGTACTGTATTGTAACTTAAGCTACACTGCTCGGTTACGTTCTGTTGAAGGTTACCTATGACATTTATTGAGTGATGATGCAGACAACCTAACCCTCTTGATCTTATTAGGTCTGACAGTTGTTTTTGATACAATTGATTATAATATTTTCCTGCAGAATCAGCCAGATGTTGTCATCAAGGGAACATGATTAGCACAGAGTCAGTCATGGTTAGCAAGTAGATTTACATTCAGTACTTAATGAGGTCAGTTATTCCTCTAGGCTCTTTACAACTAAAGTCTCTAGAGGTTCTACTTTTGGCCCATTGCATTGTAGTACTTTGTAACTTGTTCCCATGTTTATTTAACATTTTATTTTCATAAATCTATGTATTGCAAGATATATAGAAAGAGAGACAGACATACAGACAGACAGACTGACAGGCAGACAGGCAGGCAGACAGACAGACAGACAGACAGACAGATAGATAGATAGATAGATAGATAGATAGATAGATAGATAGATAGATAGATATTTTAGCTGCACAGTAGTGCAACTATAGTTAGGGTTGGCAGGCCACTTCTATGTTAAACCCCAAAGTTTGCACTTTAATAACTTTGCAGCCATTTGTCTGATTTACCTGAAATATTGCAAGTGCGGTGTCCAACCATAGATCTCTGGATCTGGAAAGTGTTGTTCCATTCAGATGTACAGTTGCAGAGCTGTGGAGTGTCAAATATGTGAAAAATTCTCAACCTTTTCACAATTCTTTGTCAGGCTCCAGAGAGTGAATGGTGTTTGTGTCTGGCTTCAAATGTGCATTTGTATATGTGGTCTGGGTCAGGGTGGTGCCTTTTGAAGATCTGGTAAAAAAAATATTAATCTTTTCAAAAGTTATGGAAGTTTTTCATGTCCCATTTTAGTCTATGGGAAAATTTATATAGGCGACATGAAAGCATTCATGAAAACATTTTTGTTTTCATGCTATGAATTTTTGTTTTCGTGCTGCAGCCATTTTGTTTTCAGTTAGCGAGAGACAAGAAAAGTTGTAAATTGAAAAATAGTGCTTCTTGCTAAATACCAACACTTATGTTTACCTATTCAGGCCTTGAGGAACTTGCCGCTGCCATCATTTTTTGTTCAGGTAGTCCTGAAATATGTTTTCAAAATGTTTCCACCATTTGGCCATTTTGTTTTCACAAAAACACTTTTTGTGTGCACTATAATAGCTGTGCACAAAATAAAAGGTGGCTCAACAACATATTTTTGTGCATGAAAAGATTTCATTATAAGGTATAGGGGTGTCGCGAAAACATTTTTTTTTTTCACAAAAACAATGCTCAAAAACATTGTCCCATGTGTTGTTTTCTTTGCCACTTCATTGTGCCAAGGTGGATTGTGCTTTGGGACTGAAATTTGCAGGGTGGCAAACCCTGGTCCCACAGATGTGCCTTTTGGTAGTTTGATCCCAAAACATTCAACAGGCCCATGGTTACAGCATTCCAAAGTTGAGACATTTCCCATAGGATAACATTGCAGCACCCGTGGTGCCTTTCAGCACTCATATCTCGAAAACAATTCGAGATACGGATTTTTTGCTACCCGTAAGCATGCGTGGAGGTTTCGAAGTCATGATTACAACTACAGTGGAATTTATTTAATAGTTTCTGTGGTTAATGAAATATTGCCAAATTAGTGTTTTCAAGGGTTCCTTTTCAGTACTATAGGGCTGCTGTATGGCTCTGTACTTATATGTAAGTGGGAGCACAGGGAGTTCAAAAATAGAGGTTAACACTAAAGTGCTTACTCAACCCTAACTATAGTGGTGCTGCCACACCACTATAATATATATTTATCTGTGAGTGAGTGGGGATCCCTGATAAAATAGTTGAACTTAAGTTACCTTTTTTACTGTCTTCAGTCCCTGTGTCCTGTCCCGCTCTTCTGCCTCATTCCAGGGATGCTGCTAAGGATCATTTCCTTCTTCTGGACTTTTCTACTGCCCTGTTCCAATTTCTATACCTTTTGGCCTCCTTGGCCTCTTCTTCAGTTTCTTTCTACTTTGTTTGGGCCTAGTGGTCCTTCGCTGGTTGTAGCCACCTGGCTGTTAGGGTGTCATGTATAACTAAAATAATGTGCCCCCTTGGCCCGTGACCTGACCTGCGCTTTTAAATAAAAAATACTTCAATTAAAGTGCATACATTTATGGGGAGGAGCTATAAGAATGACAATTAAGCAGGAAATGTTTTGGAGAGACTACAAAGAAGTTGCACATGTTTTTTTTAAGGAGGGGCTTTAATAATTTTAAAAAGCAGCACATGTTTTGTGGGCAACTACAATTAAAGTGTAAAGGTATCTTAGGAGCAGCTCTCATTCTGATGATTAAGCATCATGGGTGGGATATTCAAAGAGGTAGGTTGCTCTGCGCAATCTCTGATGTGCCGAGGCACACCAGTAATGTATGTGGTGCACGTGTGGGGGGAATGTCCATGCATATGTGGTGCAACCAGATATTCAGCCTAGGATGTGCGGCACATATGCAGGCACAAACCTGCCTTGCACTGCACAGGGGGGTGCAAAGAAGTGACCGACAAAACCAGGAACAAGTAAGGGGATACCCACAGGTGGGCTGTCGTATTGCTGAGCGCAACACAGCGGCCGCCTGCTGTGGGTGGCCACCCAACCTCCCGGAACACAATTTGGATGTCATGCCCCCTCCTTGCCTGATCGCAAGCAGTTATATTTAACCTTGGTGGTCCAGTGGTCCCGATCCCCTGCCTGATCGCAGGCATAGATATAATATAACCCTGGTGGTCCAGTGGACTGCTATCCTCTGCCCGATCATGGGCATGTAGTAAAACACACCCTGGTGGTCCAGTGGACCTGATGATCTGCCCCATCATATGCATATGAAGATAATATTCCTGGTGGCCCAGTGGACCTGATCTCCCGCCCGATCATGGGCATATGAAGATAATATCCCTGGTGGTCCAGTGGACCTGATCTCCTGACTGATCATGGGCAAATGTAAATAATAACCCTGGTGGTTCAGCGGTACCCCTCCCACCACCCACTGAGCCCGCCACCCTGCACCCCGGTCAGTGGTGGGTGGCAGCTCCCACTGCAAGCCACCCTGCCGACTGATAGCGTACATAGATACATACATAGATACATAGACAGTGTCAGCAGATAAGGGCCTATGCCCCACCCAGTCTGCCCATTTAAGTTTCTAAGTTCAGTTTATGTTTTCCAAGAAGTCTGTTGCCCCTTTCCCCTGACCTCCAGAATTCCTTTATGTCTATCCCATGCATTCTTAAATCCCGTGATTGTTTCAGCCCCCACCACTTCCTCTGGCAGGGTGTTCCACTTGTCCACCAACCGTTCTGTGAAGAAATTCTTCCTCCACGTTTCCTCTGAATCGTCCCTCCTCCAACTTCATCCCATGCCCTCTAGTCCTGGAACATCTTTTCGCTTAAAAATAGTGCATTCCTGCACCCTGTTCCTCCCTGTAAGATACTTGTATGTCTCTATCATATCCCCTCCCTCCCTCCTCTCCTCCAGGGAGTACATGTTCAGTGCCTTCAACCTGTCCTCATAGGACTTGTGATGCAATCCATGCACCATCTTTGTTGCCCTCCTCTGAACCTTCTCTACCCTGTCTATGTCCTTACGTAGGTAAGGTCTCCAGAACTGCACAGTGTACTCCAGGTGCGGCCTCACTAGTTTCTTGTATAGCGGAATTATGACCTCCCTTTTCCTGCTGGTAATGCCCCTGCCTATGCATCCCAGCATCCTATTTGCTTTACCTGCTGCCTTGTCACACTCTTCCCCTGCCTTGAGGTCATCAGAGATGATTACCCCAAGATTCCTTTCCTGCTTGGTGAATGCTATATCCTCACCCCCAACTGATATATTGTGCCAGGGTTTTTGTGCCCCATATGCATTATCTTGCACTTCCTTGCATTGAATTTCAACTGCCAAACCCCTGACCATTCTTCAAGTTTCTGCAGGTCCCTTCTCATTCTGTCTACACCCTCTGGTGTGTCTACTCTGTTACAGAGCTTTGTGTCATCAGCAAACAGTGAAATTCTGCCTTCTAGGTCCTGCACAATGTCACTGATGAAGATATTGAATAGTACAGTATGGCTGTACACATATAGGTCCACCGCATGGGCCAATGGGCGTGCAGACTGTACTGTACTACACAGTCCTGAAATGGGATATTATCTTCATATGCCCACAATCGGGTGGGAGATCAGATCCACTGGACCACCAGGGATATTATCTTCATATGCCCGTGATCGGGCAAGAGATCAGGTCCACTGGACCACCAGGGTTTTTTATTGCTATGCCCACAATATGGCTATGGGGCACGTTGCCTGCCGAGGGGCAGGGGGCATTGCTCCCCGATGGTTGCAGCCTGGCAAGGTGTCAGGCACAAGCCGCCGGTGATCAGCGCACTGCATGCAAATGGGGCCATAATGACATGCAAATGGCCCCATTTGCACCTTGCATACATAATGGCCTCATTTGCATGCTCACAGCTGAATATTGCTCTTGCTGCACCTAGTGCAACAGCACTTGCGCTGGCACAGCCCCCTGCTGCCCCTTGCTCTGGCACAGTGCCACTGTGCCGTGCGCAGTGTGTGCACCCTCAGAGCTATATTTAACGTTGCTGAGCCATGGCACAGCACCATTGACTATTGTCTGGACTATGCCCTGGCTCAACTATGTACCCAGGCTTGAGCCCCAGCATGACGCAGTCTGAATATCCCGCCCCACATGTTTTTTGGGAGACTTTTTTTAAATATTTAGTATACTTTGTCCCTTTCATGCCTGATTGGCTTCTACATGAGCCAGTCACTCTGCCCAGCCCCATCACCTGCCATCTTTGTGGTGGCACCTACCCTCCCACCCTACGTGAACAACTGTACTTATAGCTAGCTAGGTCACATGATAGGAGACACTTGATTGGTTAAAACCTAAGTGTCTGTTTTTCCATTTGCTTGTTATAGGTTTACTCCACTAGAGGCATTGTATCTTACCCTTTAACTGCATCCAAAATAAAATAAAAAAAAGTAAAGAGCATTTTACTGATCATTACAATGGTAGTCCACTAGGGAGTATCACAGAATTTTCAGCAACAGCTTTCAGATAAAATGTAAAGAGCTCATACAGCCTTGTGCTCTAGCAACTTATGGTGCAATTGAATCATCTCCCATAGTTCTTCTAGCTGTCACAGTGTCTCTGAACCTTAGTCAGATTACAATTAGTGTGGTTGCAATCTATAAGCCCCTTCTCTTGACCTAATACTGGAAACTATGTTTTTCATAATTCTGTTGCTATTTTTGTTTCAACCTATCCTTATACCTCATGGAGCACCAATATTCTCTGTATATACATCTAAACCTAGCTCTAACCCCTTCCTAGCCACCAATCCTCATCCTCCGTGGGACCATTCAACCAGGGTCCATGCATTTAACCTAGTCTCTTGTAGCCACCTGTATTTTGTGCCATCCCCTGTGCATCTTTGCAATGCTTCCTTTCTAGTTGCAAAAAAAAGCAATTGCCATGCCATGTTTCCATAATGAGCATCGACGCAAGGTGCTTAACATCTCATTGAGACTATGGTTATGCCAAATCATTCTTATGCTTCTCCTTTGCACAGGTAATATAGAGCTGAATCCTGGACCTATCTCCCCACTAGCATCCCCCATCAACTTTGCCTAAGCTAAAGGACAAAAAATAATGCCGATAAATATCTGTAGTCTTCAGAAAAACTTACTGACATGCAGGCTTGGGTATCCCACACTGCTCCAGATATCTTGGTTTTAACAGAAACCTGGCTGAAAAGTACTACCTCAGACCAAGCACTGAAGAGCACTACCCCTTACCAAGCGTTAGCCCTTCCAACCTACTCCTTAGTCCGCATAGATAGAACTACAAGGGGGGGTGGGATACGGGTAGTCATCTATGCTAAAGATAGGTTACCTGTCACTGTCCTCCATGCCATTTCCAAGCCTAAAGAATTCAAATGCCTGGCATTAAAACTTTCCATCCCTTCTGCTGAATCAATTAACATAATAGGCTGTTACAGACCACCTTCTGGGCGTCTAGAACTGTTGCCCTACCTTCATAATTTCATAGATTCCAACTCAAATGAAACCATCATCCTTGGTAATCTGAACATGGACTGACTTAGCTCAAAATCAAACCCTTTAAAGACACTTTACAATGACCTGGGCCTAAGTCAGCTAATCACAGAAACCAAAAGGCCAAATTATATAAATCACCTCACCAGCTCACTCATAGACCTCATTATTACAAACAGATCACACAAAGTAATGTATCACATTGTTTTCCACAATGGTCTCAGTGACTATATTATAGTAGTGTGTGTTAGGAACCCATTAAAACCCACCTCTATTAGCAAATTTGTCATTAAGAGGAGTTTTAAGAAGTTCAACCAGGCCAACTTCTTGGCGGACCTGAGTGACATCAACTGGCAAAGTTTTTACTTAGCACCTACTGTCAGCGAGGCCATGCATGTTTTCTACTCTATCCTTAGTTGTGTTATAAACAAACATGCCCTACAGGTTAGTCGCAGAATGAGAAAGCCTCTTGTCTATGGTTCAATGGGGACATTAAGAAGGCCTTGTTGAAGAGAGACCAGCTCTGGGCAACTGTGAGATGCAATAAATCCCCTGAGGATTGGACAGCTTTCAGGGCTTATTGCAACACCTGTTCTAGACTGGTAAGAAACACCAAAGAGAATTGCTACTTGAACATACTTGAATCTACAAAAGGGAACCCATCAAAAATCTGGCACACTTTCAAATCAATGGAAGGTCATAAAGAACCTCCAACTCTACCAGAAAAAATTCACTTTCCAGGCTCCATAATTACTGACAAATCACTGATACTTGATACACTTAATGCACATTACACGACAGCTGGCCTTGACTTCGATTCCTCCCATGCAGCCAACTCATGCCCTTCTATCGTACAAACAGCGATGGTAACCAGTCCTCCTATCCATGTCGCCTTCACCTTTTCTATTATCACATGAAAACAAGTCGAAGATTGGCTAATTAGATTAGACACTAAAAAAAGCACTGGAGCAGACAACATTGATCCCTTCTTCTTGAAGTTGGGCACCACTACCTAACAGCTCCCATTGCACACTTATTCAACTTGTCACTGACAGAGGACACTGTACCTCATGAATGAAAGGTAGCTCACCTACTGCCCCTGTTTAAGTCCAGAGATCCTAGCAGTATGAACAACTATAGGCCCATTTCCATGTTGCCGGTCCTCTCTAACATATTAGAAAAACTGGTCAATGTACAGGTCATAGTTCATTGATAAACATCAACTGGTAAACCCTTTACAATCTGGGTTTAGATGCCACCACAGCACTATATCTGCTTTGGCCAAAGTAACAAATGATTGGTTGAAGGCTATAGATTGTAAACAGATCACAGGGGCTGTGTTCCTGGACCTCAGCAAGGCATTTGATATAGTCGATCATGGCCTCCTCCTGGTTAAGCTTAAGGAACATGGCTTTGTAAGTTCCACTGTAAATTGGTTTGCCAACTATCTGTTGGACAGACAACAACAAACTAAGCTAATGGTACATTTTCCACCCTACTGTCTCTAACATGAGGGGTTCCACAGGGCTCCATCCTGGGCCCACTGCTTTTCCTATTGTATGTCAATAACCTGCACTGCCTCCTACAAATTTATGGTTGTTGTCTTTCTGTAATTGGATAGCTGTGTCACAAAGTTACTGTAGGCGCCTGTTATGTAACTGCACCTTTGTCTGTCCGTGTATTTTACCTGTTGTTTCTGATGTGGAGCCTTTGGAAATGAGTCCTTGACTCAAAGGGTTGTAATTCCAATGTGATTATAAATAAAAAATAAATAAATAAACCTGAACAGTAATATTATACATTCCAAAATCCACCTCTTTGCCAATGACACAGTGCTCTATGTCTCCAAACCTTCATTCGAACAAGTTTACTCAGTGATTCAGTCTGACTTTAATCAGCTACAACATAATTTGATCCAATCCAAACTGCTATTGAATGCCCCCCCAAAAAAGTAATTTTTTCATCACCCTAACTCTTCAAGTCCTTGCTCCAAATGCAGTTCCCCTCCACCAGTAACTACCCTTCTTGGGGATACTCTCAAACTTGTGGACAGGTTCAAGTACTTGGGTTTCTTGCTAGATTCCCATCTCTCCTTTTCCTCTTATCTTGATGCCTTAACTAATAAATTGAAACTGAGGCTCGGTTTCTTCTTTAGAAACAAAATTCTCTTTTCCCGAACACCTAAACTGAGACTAGAGCAGGCCATCTTTCTGCCTTACTTGGATTATGCTGATATCATATACTGTATAATAACTGTGCAATTACCTTCCTTCCTTCACAAATTGAATACATTATACCATTGAGCTATCCACTTTTTTTACCAATGGCCCAGCCGGAACCCATCATTGCACTCTGTATAAAGAGGTGAGTTGGAACTCCCTGTCTACTAGGAGACTTGTACACACCGATTTGTGGGTTTATAAAGCTCTCTTAAACAAACTGCCTCCCTATATTATTACTCTCCTCCATCGCTCACATAGTTTGTATGCTCTAAGGAAGAATGATTATATTTCCCTACAGGTTCCTAAAATGCGTACACATTATGGCAAAGCTGCCAGCAGTTACATACTTCCTACAGTCTGGAATAAACTTCAAGCATCGCTAAAGTTTCAAACCTTAATCCCTTTAAATGCATTCAAAATTCTTATTACCAAAATCCCCACTGAAGTCTGTCACTGCTATTAATCTTGTATACCATCTCTCCAATATACTTCCCCTGTATATCATCTCTTCTGTTACGGGCATATTCAATCCAGTCAGCTATGTTGTTTATTTGTTTTCCTCTATAGAAGGCTTTGTTACTGATGTTTATTGTACATATTGTATATACCACACATACAGGATTTGTTACTCCCCTTTATCATGTATCCTGCTACATCTATTTTGTATTTTTGTACTATTTATTGTATTGTTGTCATTTTGTATAAGGGACATCCTTGCACATGAGCTTGCTCAGTGGATTTTATCCCTTCACAATAAACTTGAACTTGAACTTACCTCACTCCAGTGTTCCCCTAAGGATGACCCCCTCCTTTGGAAAGGACTGCCACAGGTTGGGCCTGTCCCCACAAAAGAGGTTAAGTGTTGGTGTCTGGGGTTTGAGCTCAGTCAGCTGTGCAGGGTCTGTGATGGGTGGTGGCAGCATTGTGTATGGTCAGGGGATTTTCCACTTTATAATCCCCATCCCTCAGCTGTCAGGAGGTTCAGGCTTGATGCAAGCACGCAAAAGTGCTGTGTGCATCAGAGTACCGATGTTGCCCTTCTGAATACTGGCTCCAGCTTGTACTGCCACCTATAATCACCCAGGTGGCAGTGTCACAGTGGAAACCAGGTGCCCTCCCTCCCCAAGGAGGTGAGTATCCACTGAGATTCTCAGCCATCATCACTCAGCTGGCCCTCCACTGACCCAGACTCATTCCAAAACCTAGGTCACTGGCATCACGAGCAGTGGCTGCCCCGGTGCGCCGATGGGCTGGCCCCTGTTGGGAGACTTCTAATATGCAACACATGTTTTTAAGGAGGGGCTTTAATAAGTTTAATGAGCAGCACATGGTTTTGGGAGGAGTTATGCAAATAAATCGAAGGAGCCTCTCTTAATTAATATTATAAAAGTATTTTTGGTTATCTTTTTTACTTAAAGAAATAAAAAGATGTAGACATTTTTAGTTTTATATGCACTTTATTATAAGCAGGGTTGCAGTCTAATAAAATAATTCTATTTATTGCTTGATATGCTGCTTAACGATGTAATGGGTGGATGGCATTGATAAAAAGGGGCCCTTGACAATCAGGATGGTGCGTCATGTTCCAGTTTCTTGAAGAAAACAGACATGTCTTCTGAATTGGACTCAGAGGAGCAGCTGGCTGTTGGTGGGGACATATTCTGTTGGTTAGTAAGTAACAATCTTTACTACTTGCTCCTAAGAAACACGGAGACAGCTGAGAGGTCAGAATTTGCTTCAGTGTTTAGGACTTGAACATTTTCCATGGACCTCGTGATTTACCCAACTTGATTTATGAGTACAGTTATGAGACTGCCCTGTATTCATTCAGTTTAACTTTAATTTTTATTTCAAGTAAAATGATGCATACCTAGCCCCTTGCACCATTCTAATTCAAGTATCCTGCCTTATCCTTTGGTTAACCCATCCAGTCTCCCAAACTGAAAGGCTTGATTTCCTTCCTCTGGCCAGTTCTCCAATGATCTGAGCTCATTCCTGAACTTGGGGCACTGTTATCATGCGCAGGGGTCTGACCACTGCCCTGATGAACCTCTGCAGACATCAGTCATCATTGCCATATCAACCTGATTTTGGCAGTGAAAAATTGTGATTTTAGCACTTTTTTTTGTTAACCTTTTACAAAGACAAGATTTTCAAAAGAATAGGCTTATCCTTTCCTTAAAGAATCTTATATGTTCGATGAATTTTACTGCTGATGCTGATTTTCTAGGAAGGAGGTGGGAGGGGTGGGGTTGAGTAGGGTTATTTTTTAAAAATGAATCTTGGGACCAGCAATTATATAAAATAAAAGTTGAGATGATATAAATAAATATGGTTTTATGCATAGTCTCGATGAGTGCTGATTAAACTCCCGAGCTTCACTCATATACCTTGGGCATGTATAAAATTTTCATTAAGCACATCCCCATTCCATAAGGAAATAAGCTGACATAGGTACAGTATAGGAGAATGGGGTGCGCGTTTGGACTGACAACCCCAAGTCACATTCCAATGCCTGTCAGTGCCTGCAGGGTGGGGGTGTGCTGGAATGGCATGATCATTACGGCTGAGGACCTCAAGGCTCACCCACAATGCCTGTCCATGTCTGCAGGGTGGGGATGGGGTGTTAGGGTTGGAAACCCTAACACCCCATTTTCCTGCATTTGTTGCTTTAGTAAGCACCCTAACTGATGCATTAATGAAGTTTTCTGCAATGAATTTCCTTACTTTTTGAGATGGTTTAATAGTATCTTTACTTTACACAAGGAGCGCAGGGTCCTTTGGACCCTGTGCTCCCATCCCTTCATAGATGCATATATGTATGTAGCTGTGGAAATGCAGAGGCCAGGTGCCCCTGTGCTTCCACGCATAAAGTTACGAGCAGGCGTATTGAAATTGCAACAAATACTTATAACTGTGCCATCTGAAATTGTTTTCACCCCAAATATTCAACATAAATTTCTTATCACCTCACCGCATGAACCCAGTACAGAAAATGTTCAGATCCCCACCAGGACATTGCCATAGTCTGCACTTACCCTCTAGCACTTCTTAACCCTGTCACTGTTCCATTGAGTAGCCCCAACCTTGCACTTCACTGACCCCAGTTATCTCCAATGGTGCCGCCACACACCCCCACCTCTCTTCCCTACCCCTGCCCACCCCTTCTTACCATTACCTCTCCATCTTCTCCCCCTTCTCCTCCCTCTGTCTACTCTACTGATTTTTGTCTCTCCTTGATGTGGGCATACATTGTACAATGCCTCAGTATAGTTTAACCATGAACTTTATCTGTATTGTTGTTCCCTAACATGTATTTGTATATTTTCTACAGAACCACTCTGTATTTCAATGTTTATGTATCAATCTGTACTTGTTAACTAACATGGAACCAATTAATGAGCATCCGCTTACTGGTGCTATCCAAGATTTCAAAATAAAAATAAAATAAATAAAGACATAATTATGCGCAACCGCAATGCCATTCTATGCCAAAGGCATGAAACCACATTTTGGCCAGGATTTGAAAAATGACAGGTGTAGCATACATGACGTGGGGTAGTAAGAAGACTATGTTGAAAATATGGGGTGAAAATATTGGAAATTTCCAACATTACGAGCCTGCGTAGCGAGATTGCAATGACTGGCCATAACAGAGCCATTTTTCAAAATATTGACCCCAGATTTTCAACATGGCTTTTTTGGGACCCCACCTCATAAACAGTGGTAGTGTCATGTCATTACTGTGTCCTGAAAGGTGATTTTGCACAGCGACTGCACCATGCCACCCTAAAGGTGTGAAAACACATTTCAAGCAGGATATAAAAAATGACAGCTGTACTGTTCATGAGGTGGTATGAAAATATGACTATGTTGAACATTTGGAGTGAAAATATTAAAGATTATCGAAGTTATGCATGTGCATAGCAAAATTTCAATGACCGTGTATAACCTGGTCATTTTTGGGGGGTTTTGCACCAAATTTTAAACATGGACTTTATGGGACCCCACCTCATGAACACTGGCACTGTTAAAGTCTGCTATTAACATTGGTGTACCTCAGGGGTCCATACTAGGCCCGCTGCTCTTCTCTATTTTCTTAAATAGTATCACCTCTAACCTTATGAAGACTACCTCCCTGTAGTATGTGGATGACATAGTCCTGTACACCAGAGCTAAAAGCATTGATGACATCAATGAATGGCTCTCCTATGACTTTCAACTCATCCAACAGAGGCTTTATTGTCACAAACTAGTCCTAAATGAGTCAAAGACCCAAGCTATGCTATTTGGTTTGAACTGTAAACTCAAACATGCCCAACACAATTTTAAAGTCTCCACCTTAAGTGGCAAATCCATTGGGGTGGTGAACTCTTAAATATCTGGGTGTCACTCTGGACCCCTCACTAAATTTCGACATCCATATTCTATGAACCTGTGAGTTGGTAAACATTAAACTTGGTATTGTCTATTGAACCAGCCATGCTCTCATCCCCTCTGCTAGACTTGCCATAGCCCATGGGATACTCCTGCCCTCACTTAACTACAGGTTTGCCACCTATACCTCTGCGTGTAAATCAAGTCTTCAGAAATGGGATGTCACCATTGCAAAATCTTCTTCAGAAATTTGGAACTCACCATTGCAAAATCTATGAAAGTCTTGGATGGTTGAAACCAGCTTCAAAACGATTATATTATTGGTTGACTTGGTGTCATAAATTGATTTACAATAGACATAAGCATTCCCTAAATCAATATGTCTTATTAGAATCCCCACAACTGCCAACTACTTCCTTAAGGTATTCAGAGTTATATATATACCTAATGTAAGGTCTAGGAGTAGAATACGGGATACTGCCCTGCAAAATAATCTTGCGATCCATTGGAATAAATTGCCTAGAGAGTTAAAATAATACAGGGACATATGCAGTTTAAAAGAGTTTTGAAAAGTTATTTGCTAGAGAAATGTACTTGTTTTAGTTAGTGGATTGTTGCTGAGGGATTCAAAGACAGATTATTTTAAGATATATGTGCAATAAGATTATATAATAGTAAGAGAGAAGTGATAGTGTATGTATATGTATGCATAATGTGTATTGGTAACTGTCTGATATGGATGAATGAACTCACAGGACATTGTTGCAAATGGACCACAAACCCAACAATCTGTATCCTGTTTAAAAAAAAAACAATTTTTATCATCATCATCATAATATCTGTCAGTATGCATCCTCCTCCTGTCAGCTGAAACACCACTGCATCCTTTATTCAGACCTTGGATGGCTTCCTCCTCATGTGTCTAGGTCATATGCTTTTGGCTCCATTATTGACAGCATTATTAGATCACAAACTCCCAAGCCCCTAGCTGATCTCTTTCAAAAACAGTCTTCCTTCTATGACCTATGCTCTGCAGATTATGCCCCTGTTCATGTCTCTAGACACATTGCTTCAAAAGGCACCGGTGCTTTTGCCTGTCATGCCCCTCAATACTGGAACTCCCTCCCACTAACTATTCGCCAGGCTCTGTCCCATGTCTCTTTCAAGAAGGAACTGTCCTGCAAATGCTCCTTTTTCAAACCACCTTAGGCCTTTTGACCCCAATACTCAGTATCCCTTGCCTATATTAGATATGTCCTCCTCTACAATCTGTGCTTACCTGCAGTCTGCTTGGCTCACCTCCTCTATACCACTGTCTCATACCATTCTTCCTTGACTGTATTTCCTTACTCTGTTTCCATCCTCCTATTTCTATCTACCCTACTCCTATCCTTCCTCCAAATGTTTTCCCTCGATAACTACAGTATTACTGATATTGTTGTTTTCTCCTCATTCCAATGTTTGGTCTATTTGCAATATTTTATTTTAATTTTGTGCTATTTTTTTCTCTTGTTCCTGCATATTTCTGTGACACTATATTTATATCCTACCAGTCATATTTTTTCCTTGCCTGTTTGTACAAATTTAATTCACATTATCTAAAAATATATGTAATTGTATCTTATGTTTGTTTCTGAACCCTCCTGGGTCATGCCTGAAAATAGTCATTGTTATGGCTAGCGCACCTACCTGGTAAACAAAAACTAAATAAAAAAATACAATTTTGTTACTCAGTCCTGAAATGTAATTTTGTGCAGCGACTGAAAAATCACCTTTCAGGACCAAGAAATGAAATAACAGTGACAGTGTTCATGAGGTGGGGTCCCAAGAAGCCCATGTTGAAAATGTGGTACAAAAATATGAAAAAATGGCTGAGATAGCAACATAAGTTCAAAATGCCACTGACAGCCATTATATGGCACTTACCTTGATTCTTCAGTTCGCAGTTCATCTTTGAAGAGTGCTGATGTGTCCAGGTCCAATGAAAATGACAGCTGCTGACCTCCCATGGTATGTATAGGGCAAGGGTGTGTATGAGGTGGCGGGTCTTCAGTGGGAGGGTCGTGGTTGGTGGAGGGAGAAGGCAGAGGACAGTGAGGGATGGTTTTCTTCTTTTCAGCTGAAAAAAAAAGACACCAGGGGACGGTTTTCTTCTTTACAGGTGAAAAAAGAAAACCATCTGGGGACACTGGGAGTGGACTCCCCAGTGTCCCCCAGTGCGGGGAGAAGGGTGATACATGGGGACACTGGAAGTGGGATCCCCAGTGTCCCACATTGCTGGAAAGAGAAGGACACATGTTCAGGACACTGGAAGTGGGCTCCCCAGTGTCCCTGCAATCAATGAGTGGGGGGTCACTAATGAAACTCTCACGACACTGTGAGTGGGCTCCCTAGTGTCCCAGGCTGCTGGGGGTGGGAACACAAGGGAGGGACTGGGGAAACTGGGAGTGGGCTCCCCAGTGTCTCACACTGCTGGGGAAGGGGGCAGACAGCAGGCAAAAGATGTGGCTGAAACTTGATTCTGCAGCTGGCAGCATGAGTTACAGTTGTGGCTGCGGAAGTAAAACAAAAAACAGTTTTCTCATACACAGAACATGAGTAGAAGCAGTCCTCTCGCTCAGCTTAATACCCAGGATCAGGTGGTCAACAAAGGTGTTTCTGGGCACAGTTTCTAAAAAAAAAACATCAGAATCAACCTGTTTAGCTAAGTTCTGATGTTTATTTTTTATACTGTATAAGCTATATTTTTTCACTTTTTTTCCTCGCTCGCTAACGAGAAAACAAAATGTCGGACACAAGAGAGCTCTGCAAAAGTAAATCGGGCTCCATGTGACCCCACATGTGAAAACCAGGACATTTTTCTAAAGAAATGGCTCAATGTGACCCTGCATGCCAAAGAAAGTCTGAAAAGAACACACAATCTGCAAAAAGAACACAGAAATTTGCGCAAAGTAAAACATTCATGCCTGACGTATAAATTTTCCCCTAGGAAATCATGGGAAATTAAAAGTTTAATAACTTTGGAATGGACTAATATTTTTTCACCAAACCTTCAAAAGGCACATCTGTGAGGCAAAGGCTTTTTAAGCTGAAAATTTCAGTCCACAACCTAAAGCTGTTTCTGAGATCCAGGTAAAGAAAGACATGGCAAAAACACAGATTATTCTGTTTTTTCAACATTGTATCTCAGACACCACACAACGTATTTGCACAAAATATGGCACCTCAAGAGATCAACCCATAGAGATTATGCATACCAAATATCAAACAAATCCATGGTTCCTAAGTAATTAAGGTTCACAAATTTAGGTTTAACATAGCTGTTACCTTTCCCCCTAACTATACTGGTGATATACTTGCTATTGCACCAGTATAATAAATAAATATATAAATATATATATATATATATGTATAGATATGTATATATAGATATATACACATATATAGTATGTATTTATATATAAGGGATATGCAATGGGAACAAGTTAAATTATTGATTTATGTGCACAAGAATAGTTTGACCTCGGGTAACTGCACGAGTGGTGCAAGTCAGGAGAGAGGAGTCTGAGGTCAAAGTGCTCGAGTGCATGTAAATCATTTATTTAATGAGTTCCCCATTGCATATTCCATTTATGAAATAGAAATGAAGATTTGTAGGATGATTTTTATTTATTTTTAGTATAGCTTGTGTTTTATTTTTTATGAAATTAGTAGGATTATTTTGTGTACAGCTGTATCTTCCTATCTGATAATAGTCTGGTTGCTAGGGTCATTAGTGTGGTTGCTATGCACCTGATGGCATGATGCTGACAGCATGAATTGTGATTGTTTTTATTTTTGTCATGTGGGAGGGCAGGAAAATTTTCAAAACATGGCAGCTCCATTTCTAATTTAGCGAGACTTAGAAGGAGCTGGTATTGTCTCGTTGTTTTTTTGTTGCCCTTTGCTAAATTAAATAATGTATCTGGTTGATCCAGCCTTCAGTGTCCAATTCTTCACTTTACTATGCAGAGTGAATGGGCATATCTGTAAGAATTTTGGGAAGCGAGTGAGTAGAAGGCACTGCAAGCTGGCTAGGTGCCTCAGTGCCTCGTAGCATTATGCGTGGCTGAGTGAGAGAGACTGTGACCCACCTGCATTTCTCATAGCACTGTGCGTGGCTTTGTAGTTACTTGTAAACAAAAACATATATATTTTTTGCTTTTCAGTAGCTTCGGTCTTGTCAGATGTTTGTCAGACAAGATGGAGTGGGAGCAGTTTGAGGATGAGTGGAGGCTATGGGTATTGAGGTAATGAAAAAGGAGAACGGGGTTTTGATAAAAAGTATTAGAGGTTTATGTGGGTACTTCTGTAGCAGAGAGAGGTGAATGCTGCAGTGTAGTGAGAGAAAAGGAGGGTGAAATGAGGAGGGAAGCTTCTGTGGAGAGTGAAGCAGCTGAGAAAGCTGGTGGAAGTAGTGCCAGCTGGGGGCTGTTGATTGACAGTGTTTATACAACATGTGTGAAAATGCACGGATTTATACAGTGGCTTTTGTGTCCATGCCTATTACTTAAATATATTTATGCAATGCTTGTGAGGATAAAAAACTGCAAATATTTTCTTTTTGGTTTCTTCTCCTTCCAAGCTTTTGGCCAGCCACTCCTTTGGGCCACCTCGGCCTTTGCCTGACCACCATGTCCCTTTGCCATCTGCCACCTGTCATTGTGGCAACCTGGGTAACCCAACGTATCCCTTCATCAGAGGGGCCTCCAACCATATCCCAGATGCAGCAGGTGTCAGCATTGACACTTCTGGGTCTTGTGGTGAACAGGGACCAGCCACCACCATCTGGTCAGCTGAGCGGCTAATTTTCCCATTTTCTTCCCAGTTCCCCCACCTCCTACTAAGTGGTCCAGCCGTGAAAGCATCCTGGGGGAAGGGCATTCAGTGGCATGTCGAGGCCACATGCCACCAAGAATGCCAGTCACTAGCTACCACCAGGAGCTGTCAAACAGTGGTCCAGGACCCACACTTTCCCCCGGGAAGGAAGCGTCCAATGGAGGTAAATATTTACAATATCCTGAGGTTCCCCAGACCTAGAGTGAGAATATAACATTTATCCTCACTCTAGGTCCCCATGGCTAAAATTATCCACATCGTAGGTTTTCATTGGTCAGAGCCGAAAGCATGAACCCACACTTTCACTTTCAAAATGTCCTCATGGACTTGCATACCAACTCTGACTCCACAATGATGAAATCCTTAACTCACACTGTAGCACTCTTAGTGCTACCAGCTCCATCAATTGCTCATTTAGTTTTAAAAATAAAAACATACCCAAACCATTCTGTTTAGTAGCTGCAACAACAAAGAAACAGTGCCATCTGTTTAAAGAACACAATTCATTTTGTACCTGTAAAATAAACATCTAGGTGAACTGCTGTCTCCTGATTGCCACTCTCCTGCTATTCTCTCCACAAACCACACACCCAAACCAGCTTTTCTCCCCACTCTGATTCCCTAACAGGCTGCACTACCACACTTCCTTGATCTGACTCGCTCACTACCGTGCAACACGCATGCGCAGCGCACATATGTCATAATGCATGCAGTAGCATCTAGCACTTCAACAATGGTGGGGCATAAAAAAATGGCAGCAACAAAACAAAAATAGCAAAACAAAACAAATACAACAGAAACAAACAGGAAAACACAACCATATGCAAAACTCATTGCGTAAAAGTAACATGCCATGGCCCCAGTGGAAATATCTATGATATTTTCCCTCGGGTTGTTTAACCTTGTGACCTAACTTGTGGTTCCATCACTCATAAGGTCAAACTGCACTCATGCATATTTCCATCGGGACCATAGCATATCACATATAGATATTGCAGCCAAAGACATGGCCAGATATTTCCTGCAATTTCTGTGATACTATATCTCGAAAGAAATTCCTTGCCTTTTGGGCAGAGATGTGTAAAGCTCGGAGACTTCACTTTGTGAAATACTTCGTGAAGTTTCCTGACTTCACAAAGTGCAAAATGGCACTTCATGTAGTTCTTCACATAATGAAGTGCCTACTCCACTTAGCGAAAATGTGTGTAGTGGCAAAATGCCAGTGAATCTGCTGGCAAAGTAGTACTTTGCATAGTTTTCCTAGTGAAGTAACACTTAACTCATAAAGAACTATGACAATGTTCCATTTCCAAACAACAAAACTGTTTTTAAATATTCACAAGCCCCTCACCCACTGTAACCAGTCTACCTCAACATCTCCCAGCTTTTGTTTCTGTATTATAATCACTTCATTACTCCCTCTGCAAGAACCCCCGGTGAACGTGCTGCCCCTAATGAGTACATCAGCTGTTCTGATTCCCTTATAATAATAATAACTCTTCTCAGCACCCGCACATCAAAACCAAACTCCTCATGCATCCCCCTCCCAACGTGACCCCCAACATTCATTTACTTTCTCTCTTTAGCCTCCAGCTCCTTCTTCCCCCAACACCCCAAAAATCCCTTTCTACATCCGTACAAAAGAAAACCAACCAATGTTGCAGAGAGATGTCCTGTCTATTGGGTAAGTATCGGATGAATGAAAGACATCTTTGCCTATAGTAAACCTGATTGGCTGAGCTCCTTCAATTATTTGTCCCTCAATTATTTGCCATCCTCACTATCCACTAGCCTCTTCCCCTGTTCCAGTCATTTTCATTTTTTATGTTACTCTATCTCCATCCGCACCACCAAGGACTTCCTTTCATTGTCACCAGTGCCACCATCCTATCCACTGAGGCTTCTTTACTTGGGGTTCCCTGAAGTTCCGGACCACACTTGACATACTGTTTCATAGGCCATCCTGACTTGTGCCCTTTGTGGTAGGGCCACCTTCTGCTTCTTGGCTACACCACAATACAGTCCATCCACGGCAGTGATGAAGTCTGGAGCTGTCCAGGCTCCTGCTGGAAGAGGCCTGCTATTTGACATGGTAGGAAGTATGAGACTTCATCTGCTTAGGTGACTGCCATTCCTGTGCTTTTTCTCCAAAGCACTGCTGATGCAATGAAGTACAGATACATCTGTGTGCACATCTGCACACAGCATGACAATGTCAGTAGCATTTCCCCTTCAATAAGGCCACAGGTGTACTACTATCTTGCGTCCACCAGATGGCAGTCATACACTGAGTGCCTGAACACCCCACCCCCTGGAGGAGGAGGAGAGCTGTGCCTGAGATACTCAATCATCCTCTCCCAGTCAGTCCTCCAATGATTCGGGCTCATTCCCAAAAGTGGGTTTTGGCATCAAAAATGGTGGCACCGCCACTGGTCCAGCAGGCACATCATCCTCCTCCATGTTAATTCCCTCGATTATCCACCACCCTCATTATCTATCATCTGCAGCATTGAAACCTGGCACATTGTCCTTTCCCGCAATGTTATTCACCCTCCATTATTTGCCAGGCCAGGTATGACTAGCCAGTTAGCCCACTGGTCCTCAAGCACTTCACATCTTGTGTTGAGTAAGTCTATCAGAAAACTTCTCGTTGTCACCGAAACTGAAACAATAGGTTGGAACAAATGTGCAGTTACTCTAGTAACCTAAGCGGAGCACTGCTGCAGTCTTTTTGAAAGTGTTAGGGTCACTTTTTCCTTGTAACCAAGCTTTTTAATTGTGAATGAATTTCGATTCAAAAATCTGAGAATTTGGGATGGCCCTACTTATTATGAAATTATGTGCTTTTGAGAGAGTTGTTGATAGTGAGTCATCACTTAGATGATCAAGACATACAAGTCACTGAAGTCTTTGTCCCTAACTTCTGGTTCCGCCACCACGAGTGATGGCAGCATAGTTCATGACTCTCGCTACTCTCCCGGGGAAAACCCTCCATCTGGCACATAAATTGCATTAAAATATATACATACACAGATTTTTCAGAGAAATGGCAGGTACCTAGTTTGCTGGCATGGGTTTGGGGCTGCAATTTCACTATGCTGGAGGATGACGGGGGAATGCTCCGATACGGAGGCCTCTGAGCCTGAATCGAAAAAGGATACTGCTGCATCACGTTCCCGGAGGGACACTCATAAAAATACTCAAAATACCAATAAGCCCAAAAAATTAAAAAATAAAATTAGACACAGTTTACCAGGACTAGTCTCTTTTCTGACAGAGGTTAAGCAATTGTGTGGAGAGCTGCGCCGAGATGCACTGCAACTGGAACAAAGAGCTGATGATACAGAGAGACAGCTTACTGCCACTGAAAATTGGGTGGATGATCTTGAAACCTAGATTCAATACCTGCAACAACAACAACAAGAGGTATGGCAAGCAAGGCAGGAGGATGCGGAGAACAGAGCCTGCAGGAAGAACATCTGGATTTACTGTACTCTGGAGGGCTCAGAGGGCACAGACATCAAAGACTTTATAGAGACTTTACTCTAGATGGCCTTGGAGCTCCCCACAGATCTGCAACTAAATTTGGAACGTGTGCATTGGGCATTAGCTCCAAAGCCTATGGTATCTATGGCACCCCCTAGATCCTTTATTGCCTACTTCAACAGTTACGCAACTAAGGAGCAGATTCTTTTATTTGCTTGGCATAAACAAAAAATATTTTATGGTTAAAAGTGTTTCTATTTAGATCATGATTACGCCCCCAAGACTAAGAAATTGCGCCAGTCCCATCTTCCCCTTCTACCTGTGATTAAGGCCATAGGCCATACAATTTCTACACCATACCCAGCTAGACTGGTTGTGCACCTTCCTAATGGTAAGAAGGAATTTTCAATGGCGCAGGAAGCCATGACTGAACTTACCAAAATGGACATGAAATTCCCAGATTGTACTTTGGGTGCTGTAAATGCTGCACCACATCCCCCTAGATGGCAGACTGACGGCAAGAACCTGCCCAAGGAGAAACACAGGCAATGGGACCCAAAACTATCAAAGGCAGCATTCCACTGAATGGACATGTCGACTGCTGTGGGGAAGACCTGAAGAGAGAGGGTTTCTAATATGTTCAACATTTTCTCCACATATGGCAGCAGGTGGGGGGGATATCAGTTATTGCCTCCTGTGGGCTTCCCTGGGCCCTGACACACACTGCCCTGACTCTAGGCCTATTGTTAATATATTGTTGGCTCTCTATATTTGGGCACCTTATGGCCATCTGCCGAGGTGGTGTGCTGCGGGGGTCCCAGCCCCCCATGACCTTTTTGTTACAGTCTGGCTGCATTTGATAAACTGGCGAACATCTCCCACACCAATGGAGGCCAGGAAGAATCAACAGCCAGGTTGCAGATTTTTTAATAAGCTGCTTTTGTTAACTTAATAAGTTCTGTTTTAAATGGACTGCATTGGAATATATCTTTGAGAACTTATACAGGACAAACTGCCTATACAAACGAATATCCTTGTCATCGAGGCACAGGTTAAGAAGCATAAGAAAACCAGGAGCAGTTGTAGAAGTCACAAAAAAGTATTTATTTGTACTAGCAGCAACATAAAAAAGTAAAATTGTTCAGTATAACTATTTACAAAGGCAAAATAAAATAGAGGAGATACATCAGAGTTTTCCTTCAGTCTCTGTGTCCAACTTGCAAGCAATTGCAGCTCTGTCTTATAAGTCCTTCCAACCCCCATTCTGAACAAGCATCTTCCAAAGTGTTCTTGCACATTTCAGGAAAGTGCTGGTAGGAACACAGTGTGCCTGAGCTGAGGCCCCTTTTCCACAGCTCTTCTGCAAAAGGCTTAAAAATTGCACTCAGGTAACCTCTTGAGTTTCCAATAGCTTTTTGCAATCATCTCAAACTATAATTATATACATTTCAAAAATTAACACTATAACTTCTAAACAAAGGGATCCCAATATCAGTTACATTTCCACATAATGATTTGCATATATTTTATATCAGCAGATCTGTAAGGGAGAAAAAAACAGCAAGGGAAGACTGAGAGATAGTGAGAGACAAATAATTGCAAGACTGTCTGGTGATCAAATCCTAGGTCTCACAGAAAAATATGGTTGCGCAACCAGACAGACAAGAGACAGGAAAGGAAAGAACAGAACAGATCCCTGCATTCAAATGCTGCATAACAACTGGGACAGGGTCCTATTCTACCCTGTCACATAAACCCCCCTCCTTAGGAGGGAACCTGTTTTATTAAACAGGTTTCCAAAACTTTCTATTAATTCTCTACTAATATTAGCTTCTAGCGTTCAGAATTTAAGCACATGTGCAGTATCCTTTTTTCTATAACAATATTGCAAACAGTAAAGTTTAAACTCATACATTTCTTTTTCAGCCTTCCGAACCCTCAATTCCTGATCCATATCTTGACAGAAAATCAGCGTTGCTATTCTCTTTACCAGATTTGTGTATCACATTGAATTTAAATGGCTGTAGTGCCAGGTACCACCTTTTGATTCTGGAATTTTTATCTTTCGTTTGGTTAAGTCAACACAGAGGATTGTGATCTGTTATAAGTACAAAGCAGATAGATAAAACATAAGGGACTCCATGGCCCACTTTGCTGCTAGACATTCCTTTTCAGTGGTGGAGTACCTTTTCTCTCTGTCATGCAACTTTCTTCTTATGTACAGAATAGATTGTTCCGTCCCATCTATATTTTGGCTCAGGACTGCAACTAGGCCTACCACTGATGCATCTGATGTAACAAAAATGGTTTCTCAAAATCTGGACTTTTCAAAATAGGGGCTGAACATAATGCAGCCTTAATGGCTTGAAAAGCTTCATCACCCTCTGGGGTCCATTTCACATTATTTGGGAACCGTTTCTTCATGAGTTCAGTGAGAGGAGTAGCTAACTCAGCAAAGCTGGGAACAAATCTCCAAGAATAACCAGCCAGCCCTAAAAATGACCTGATATGTTTCTTTGATTTAGGGACCGGACTGTTAGCTACAGCTTCTAATTTTAGAAATCTCTGGCTTAACATTTTCATTTTCCAACACATAGCCCAAATATATGGTTTCCTGCATGCCCAATGCACATTTGGTAGGATTAATAATCAGACCTGCATTTTTGATTGCTTGGACAACTGCTCATAGGTGTTCCAGGTGGCTTTTCCAGTTTGGACCGTACACCACAATATTATCCAGGTATGCAGCACAATAACCAGTGTAAGGGGATAAAATTACATCCATGTACTGCTGGAATGTTGCTGGTGCACCATGTAAACCAAATGGCATGGTGGTGAACTGATAGAATCCAACAGGAGTAGCAAATGCAGTTTTGTCTCTGGATTCTTTATCTGAAGGTATTTGTCAGTAACCCTTGGTGAGATCGAGTGTACTGATATACTTTGCTCTCCCCAGACTGTCCACCAAATCATCTGTTCTGGGCATAGGATAACTGTCAAATTATGACACTTGATTAAGTTTCCTAAAATCAAGGCAGATTCTAATACCACCTTCTTTTTTGTTTACAATTACCATTGGAGAAGACCAAGCACTCCTCGACTCTTACATAATACCCAATTCTTTCATTTTTTTGTATTTCCTTAACCACGTCAGCTCTTAACCACTCTGGTAATCTGCATGTCTTTTGCCTAATAGGACGAGCATTCCTTGGCGCTATCACGTGCTCGACCCCTTTTGCTCAGCCTGGTCCTGTGGTAAAAGTACTGTTAAATGTTTTTAGCACATTACGAATGACTGCAGTTTATTCTAGCATTAAGGAAACATTCACTTTTACAGCATCAGCATGTACAGTTTGTTCCAGTCTATCATAAGCTACAGCAATATCTTCTTTATCAGTTTCTGGTAAAACTAGCAAAGTAGCTTTTGGCATTTTTTCAACCTATTTCTTGAGGAGATTAGCATGGTATATCTTAGTAGGATTTTTCCTATCAGGAGTCTCAATCTCGTAGTTAATGGTGCCAGTACATCTAAGCACTCTATAAGGCCCTTGCCACTTCATTAACAGTTTATTTTCTGTTGTGGGCAACAGTAGCAAAAACCTTTTCACCTGTAGCATAGTCTCATACTACCAGGATACATCTATTACCCTTTTTACTTTTGTCTAAAGGACCAACCACATCCACTGCAATTCTCTCAAAGGGCACATCTATCAAGGGTAGGGGCATCAGGGGCACCTTGTCTTTTCTAGTGACTGGGGCTACTTTGACACTCAGCACAATAATTGCAATAGGTAGCAACATCTTCATGAATTCCAGGTCAGTAAATCTATACAGCAATCTAGCCAGGGTGCAATCCCTTCCTGAGTGACCAGCTATAGGACTATCATGTGCTATCTGTAAAAACTCTGTTCTACACTTCTGTGGTATAAACAATTGTTCTGTCTGTTCCTGTGTCTGAGGTTTAACCCAAACTCTGTACTGTAACCCATTACATTTTTTAAACATTGGTCCACCCTGTTTTGGTTTCACCCCCAGCTACTTAAAATAACCCTGGAGAGAATCATTGTTAGTTTGTTCTGAAAGAACATTACAATCAATTGTCAGTTTAGTTTTAGCATTTTCATATGTTAACCCTTTTGTCCATCAGTCATTTGTTGCCACAGTTTCTTCAGGCATCATCTTTCTTTCCTGGATTTCTGGATCTTGGAGCTGTGCTCAAACAAGTCCGAATCAAAATCGGCGAAAGGAAAAGAGTCCCCACCATCTGAAATGTTCTTTGCCTGAGCTCGTTACCACTGCTGCTGAAACATCAGGATTTACTCCTCCTTTGATTAACTCAGTAAATCCTGGAAAGTCATTTCCAATAATCACAGGTACAGGTAACAGGTACTGCCCCCACTTTCATTTAGTGCAACACACCCTTAATGATCAGAGTTACTTGGGTGGTGGGATAGTATCGAGTGTCCCAGTGGATACAGATGACACCAGTACCTGGTCCTTTTGCCCAGTGTTTTCCTAGCACTCCAACATGCAGTAGGGTCTGTCTGCTTCCTGATTCAATGAGTCCCTTTACAGTCTTATCCCCTGCCTTCACATCTGTTAAGTACTTGCCCCAATTTGACAAGGACAAATCTGCTGCAGTGCCATTCTCCTTACTACAGCAGTTTCTTGCAATATGGCCTGGCTTATTACAGTTATAGCAAATAACGTCTTTGGGCACAGATTTGTTACCCCCACCAGAGTTCTTATCAGACTTGGAGTTTAAATGGGAAAAAGAGTGTCTTACCGGTGCTTGGCTGTTACCTTGCTGCTGTGGCATCTGTCTGGCCATTTGGTAGTCCTTGGCCAAAGAAACAGCCTTTTCCCCACTTTCTGGTCCATGTTCCTTTACCCAAAGCTGTACATCTTTAGGCAGGATGTTGATAAATTGCTCCATTGCAAATGTGTTGATCTGTGGAACTGTTTTGCCCTCTGGTTGGAGCCATTTATCTGGAGTTCTCTTAGTCGGGTGAAGGCTTCTCGAGGATTGTCGACCGAGTTGTACTTCAGAGATTGAAATCTCTGCATGTAAGTCTCTCCTGAGATGTCATAACTTTTTAGGATTTTGCTTTTCACTAGGTTAGAGTTTTCTGACTGTGCAGTGTCCATATTGCTGTAGGCAAGTTGGGCTTTCCCTGTCAGGTAGAGTACCAGTCTGATTGTCCATTGCTGCTTTGGTCATTGGCAGGCTGTGGCAACTCTTTCAAAAGTTGTCAGGTATGCCTCGATATCATCCAAGGGACACAACTTTGTAAGTTTAATGGCTTTTAAGTTGCTTATGTTTTGTTGCTCATCTGGATCTGTGCCAGATCCTCTGCCTTTGATAGCTTGCAAGGCATCCAGCCATTGCTGCTCCTGTCACTGCATCTCTTCTCTCATTTGCTGCTTCTGTTGCTGCATCTCTTCTCTGTTCTGTGCTTCTAAATGTTGAATCTCTTTTTCTCTCTCTCTGCTTCTCCATATATTTTTGTTGTATAGCTCACCATTTGAAAAAGTCCATCAGGCTTTTAGGTTCTGTCACTGCCTATTCTTTTTCCATAACTTGTGCTGGCAGTGCAATCACAGCTTGGACTTCTGTCTCTGCTAGTTTGGCAGCCATTCTCCTATTAACCACTCCTGGGCTTGCTGCTGCAGAATCCATACCTTTCTCTATGTTTCTCTGGTACTAGGTCCAGTACCCATGCAAAAAAACCCTGGCTTAGCGTATGCATGGTGTAAATCCCACTTCTCACACCATCTGTCATTGAGGCACAGATTAGGAAGCATAGGAAAAACCAGGAGCAGTTGTAGAATTTGCAAAAAAAGTATTTATTTGTACTAGCAGCAACATAAAAAAATAAAATTGTTCAGTATAACTATTTAAAGGCAAAATAAAATAGAGGAGATCCATCAGTTTTCCTTCAGCCTTTCTATCTAACTTGCAAGCAATTGCAGCTCTGTCTTATAAGTCCTTCCAACTCCCCATTCTTAACAAGCATCTTTCAAAGTGTTCTTGTAGGTTTCAGGCAGGTGCTGGCAGGAACACAGTGTGCCTGAGCTAAGGCCCCTTTTCCACAGCTCTTCTGTAAAAGGCTTAAAAATTGCACTCAGATAACCTCTTCAGTTTCCAATAGCTTTTTTGCAATCATCTCAAACTATAATTATATACATTTCAAAAATGAACACTATAATTTCCAAACAAAGGTATCCCAATATCAGTTACATTTCCACATAATGAGTTGCATTTATTTTTAAATCAGCAGATATGTAAGGAAGAAAAAGACAAATAGCAAGGGAAGACAGAGATAGCGAGAGACAAATAATTGCGAGACTGTCGGGTGATCAAATTCTAGGTCTCACAGGAAAATTTGGTTGTGCAACCAGACAGACAGGCAAGAGACAGGAGAAGAAAGAACAGAACAGCTCCCTGCATTCAAACTCTTCATAACAACTGGGACAGGGTCCTATTCAACCCTGTCACAATCCTATCCCCTTGTTTTTTTTTGTTTTTCGTTTTTGGTGTGTTTTCTCTAGGCAGAAGTTTAATTTATGGGGAGGTATCTGAAGTAAAGATATCACCTGGTGCTGGGGGGAGGTAATTATGGGTTTGATTGGGGGATAAGTGTTCTTTTTTGGTCTTATATATAATGTTCTTGACAGCAGGCTCAAATAGTATTGTGATAATCTGGAGGGTATTGCCATGGGGGGTGGAAATATGAGGTGGGGTATATTGTTTTATTTGAATGATAAACACTACTCAGAGGGGTTACTTAAACTCTCAGCCCCTCCTAAGCTGTCATGAGTAATGGCTAGATGGGAGGAGAGACTTCTTGTGTGGCAATTTATGTTCATCTCATTCATGGGGGTATTATTGGTCCCTATCCTATTTTACTTTTCTGTCCTAATAAACTTTTATGTTGGAGCATGATTAAGCTCACTGGAGGCATCAGGCAGGAATGGCCTGGGCTCTACCTCCACTCCTGGAGGGCCCTTTGCCTGGACATGGGACCTAACAGGAGATATAGGGAGGTTAGTTATAACCTCCCCAACCTTGGAAGTTCAGTTTATTTTCCTTCTCTGGGAGAAAGGAATGCAGGTTATACAAAGGTTATATTGTTTAAGGTTCATAATTAGTTTTAACTTTTTTACTTGGGTATGGTTGCTACAAGCCTTCATGTTTAGTAGACAAATGTTATGTTTTGTTTTAAACTAAGGTACATAATATGGACATATAGGCAGGCACGAGTATAAATTACTTCTGGGGAAGATGTTATTGCAGGTTCCATGGGTGGGTGCACGTGCATAACTTATTTTTTCCTTTCAGCTGTTTCAAGGAAAGTGGGCCTGAGCTAGACCCTGCCACCGGGAAGCTGTTAATCCCAGGTTGTGGGGGTGTAGTTACAGGATTTATACTAATGGACTTTTTGTTATAAGATTATTAATGGCCAGATTACCAGTTAGTGTTCTATCGTTGAATATTAATGGGATTAATAGCCCGGTCAAGTGTACTAGACTCCTTCAATATTTATGGAGACAGGGGGCCGGCCTTATTTATCCCCAGGAGACTCATCTATCTCCTTCAGAGTATTTGCAGCTGTCTTTGGGAGGGAGTTACAGGGTAGTGGCATCCTCTAGCAAGGCTGGAAAGAGAAGGGGGTATAGCCATTATGATGCACTCTTCCACACCTTTTATGGCGGGAGAAGAACATGTAGACCTGAATGGATGTTATGTGATTTTGCAGGGGACCATGTATGAAACAGAGGTGATTCTAGTGAATGTTTATTTCCCTCCTGCTTCACCCTCAGCTCACTTGCGTCAATTAACTGTGCCAGTATGTCTAAGCACTCTATAACAAATTAGTGGAAATCCAGAAGGGTGTCCTGATTATGGGGGGGGGGGATTTTAATGTAACTGTATCTCCTAATATAGACACTTCACCCTCCCAGAGGCATCGTAGTATGGCAACTCAGAGGTTACTTCATTCCTAGATTGCAACCCATGAACTACTAGATGTGTGGTGGTATTTTTACCCTTCTGCAGGGGGCTTTACTTATTTTTCACCAAGGTTTCAGACCTCGTCCCGTATAGATTATTTTTTTTGTTTCTATTGAGCATGTAGAGGTGCTATGGGATTTGACATTAAATGCTCGCTTCCTATCAGATCACACACCCCTTTTGCTTAAATTAGATACTGGGAAACCTTGTAAATCCACACTGTGGCATTTGAATCTGTCTCTATTGCGAGACGAGGAGTTTCAGGCTCAGATGACACAAAGAATCCCACAGATTATCCAGGATAACCTTTCTTTAGAGATCCCTTCAGTTTTGATTTGGGACACTCTAAAGTAGTTATTCGTGGGAAGATAATAGCCTATGCCACACATAAGCATAAGCAGAGGGAGACTAGATATAGGCAATTGCAAGCCAAACTTAAGGAGCTACAACAATTGGAAAGGACAGGGGAACTCCTGGATGAAGATGAGATTTGCTGAGTTAAAACAGAACTTCAGGTCATACAGGTGCAGTTTAATTTGTAGTATCTTAATAAATTTTACTATGAGGGTGGTCCTAAGGGGGGCCAGGGCTCTGGCTAGGAGGCTTTGAGGATTTAGGCAGGCTGCCTGCATTATTAAACTTAAAAATCCCATCACTGGGGGAACGGCTGTAACTACCTCAGACATACCGACAGTATTCCAGCAATTCTATAAGGAATTATATGCCAACCCCAGCCCTCCCACAGATCTATTGATTCATAAATTCTTGTCCTCTCTACGCTTTCCCAAACTAACACAACAGCAAAGGGAATTCCAGCTAACTCCCATAACTGAAGAAGAGATTAAGTGGGTTCTGTCCCATGCAAAAACATTAAAATGCCCTTGCCCAGATGGATTCCCCATGGAATGGTATAAGACATTTTTAACCCTTCTCCTCTCTCTTTTGAGAGGGGCATTCTTGGAAGTCCAGGAGGGGACTCCTCCCCCTGTCTCATGGGCATATGCCATAATATCCACTATCTTAAAACCAGGTAAAGATCCACAGCAACCAGAATCGTATAGACTCATCTCAATATTAAACTGCGACTATAAGCTCTATATGTCAGTTTTGGCCAGTGTCTGAAGGATATTCTTCCAGGAATCATCCATCCAGATCAGGCAGGATTGTTAAAAATGAGGCAAACCTCGGATAATACCCACAGGGTCATCCATTTTATGGATTATGCATTGGACTCGACAAGGGGTATTCTCGAGGCCTGGAATAGAGAACTTCCTAATCTGGTCCCATATGATATTTGGCTTAAATACACTCGTCTTTCCCTGGGGATCTCTTTGGTCCCATATTGGCATGAATTTGCATGGAAGGCTCGCAACCGTTTCTTTAACACACCAGCTAAACTGACAAAATTCCTCCCAGGTCCAGTTGGACACTGTTGGAGGCTGTGCAGAGATCATTTGGCTAATCATGTACATATATTTTGGTCATGCCCAAAGTTGAGAGCTTTCTGGCAGGAAATTGCTGATGCCTTAATAGAATTATTGGGTCTCTCCCTCTCTTCCTGCCTCTCTCTATCTTTGTCTCCCTCCCTCCCTCTCTTTCTCCTCTCTCCTCTCTCTCTCTCTCTCTCTCTCTGTCTCCCTCCCTCTCTTTCTCCTCTTTCTCTCTCTCTCTCTCATTATCTTGTGACAATTTGTTCTTTCTGTCATCCATTACAGGGGTGAGGGATTAACCTGTTAATGTATTGGAAACCAACCTTCCTTTTAAAGTGCTGCTAATGACTTTGGGGAAACTTAAGAAAACAAAATATTTAGACTCGACTGATTCTGTATATTATATATCTTCTGTAGATTTCTGCTCCTCCTTAGTTATTACTGAAGACATTTGCATCAAAACAGGATCTTGAGCCAGCCCCATGGTGCTGAGCGATGGGTGTTTGCTCGGCATGCTGGTGACCCGGGTTCCCGCTCCGAGCCTGGATGCTAGATGTGGAGGCCAGCAGAGAGGGAGTTCAGAGCGTGGGGTGGGTGGAGTAGCACTGGTCTTTAGCAGCTTCTGGTGGGGGCTTGTGGAGACGTCCTTGGTGGCATGGGTAACCACGTGCTGATGGATGTCCATGCCCCAGGTCGCCACTGTCGTGCACTCCTACATGGGAGGTGAGGGGGACAGAAAATGGAAAATGGCCTGTTCCAGCTGGATGACGGCCTCCATCCCCACCATGCCACAGTCCTCAGAGTGCATCTCTCCCGCACCCTCCAGATGTCAGGTCGAGCGGGATCTGGTGGTGGGTACTGGCAGTGAGTTGTAACTGGCAGGGGACTTGTATGTCCCAAGTGAGTGTCAGGCTGGGGGCTGGGGTAGGTGGAAAAAAGATAAAGCAAAAAAAAAAAAAAAAAACAGGATCTTTATGCTTCAGAGTTAGACACACACAAACATAGGGCAGGATTTTCAAAGCATGGTGCAGGGCTTACGCCAAGCCTTTCACCACGATGCATAGGAACTGGCAGTGCACCAACCCTGTAACCACAACTACGTCCGATTCCACAACCTCAGGTGCAGTTGTGACAATTTTCACGATTTACGGCATCTTGCGCCAAATATCTGGCACAAACTCTGTAAACAAGGCCCCCAGGATTGCCACAAGTTAGACCAGAAAAAGTTGGTCTAACTTGTGGCAATTGCCGCACAGGATAGAAACTCCCTTTAGGTTGACACGAGCCCCATGCACCATACCATAGGTGCATCAGGGGCTTGTGGCAATCTAAGCCTTTTGAAAATCCTGCCCATAGAATTTGTCATGTGTCCCAGGAGCAAAGGACATATACAGTTGGGTATCATCTGCACAACAGTGAAACTCCACACTGTAAATTCTAATGATCACGCCCAGGGGCAGCATGTATACTCGGAACAACATAGGCAAGAGGATCAAACCTTGGGAACTCCACAGAGCAGGGGTTTAAAGCAGGAAGAGAAACTTCCCATCACTACCATCTGCATTCTACCTGTGAGAAAGGACTCCAACTGGCTGATAATGGTGCCAGTGAGTCCCCAGAGCTCCCTCAGACAATCCAACAACATCACATGGTCCACAGTATCAAATGCTAAGTCTCTAGCCATGACAAAATCATTTTGCACCCTGACCATTGCAGTTTTGGTACTATATCCATCCCGACTGGAGTGGCTCATGGATGTCAAAGACCATGAGCTGTGCCTCAAACTGCAGAGCCGCTATCTTCTCAGTAACCTTACCCAAGAAGAGAAGGTTAGAGACCGGTCTATTCCGACAATGACCATGTGAGGTCGATACGTAAATGCACTTCCCCAAGGTCGACAAGAAGGACGCACTTATGACTGCCAGTTTATTGTTTTGCTAAGGTGTTTATGTCATAGCTCTGCTATTTATTTGTCCTGTGGTAGGAGTTCTAGCCTGACATTTAACAGAGCAAACAGCTCCACGTACTTTCGATGCAACTCTGCCAGGAAGCAGTGAGGTTTGTGATCCATTTTTTCTGCTCAAACCAACTTCTCCTTTTCCTGCATGGGTGAGAATACTGGTGTTACCAGGAAGTGTTTTTTTACCTGTTTTTACTTGTGTCACTTTTAATAAAGGTGGCTATTCTTTAGAATTTTGTTTCTGGATGCCCCTTTGTTTTGAGACATTTTATAGTATTGACCTCACTAACCATTTAGCAGTTTTATTGTTTTGAGGTGCTTTTTACATAATGGTTTTTCGGGCTCTGAAGTAACTGTGCACGTATTCTGTGTGTTAGCCCCCCCACTTCTAAAATCTAGAAGTTCTTTGCTCTTTGGTGCAGCTAATAATGCCAGCGAGTCCACAGAGCCCCCTCAGCAATCCGACAACACTGTTGGTCCACAGTATCAAATGCTTGGACTGTAGCCCTGAGAAGATCATTTTGCACCCTGACCAGTGCAGTTTTGGTACTATGTCCAGTCCTAAATCCCTACTGGAGGGGCTCACAGAGGTCAAAGGCCGTCAGCTGTACCTAAATCTGCAGAGTCACTATCTTCTCAACAGCCTTACCGAAGAAGGGAAGGTTAGAGACCAGTCTATTTGTCAAGACGTTAGGGTCAAGAGATGTTTTTTTTCTGAAGGAGCTTCGCCAGCATCTCTTTCAAGGCACTGGGAAATAACCCCTTTGAAATCTACACTGGACTATCTTGGCAAACACTGGCCCAACATACTCAATGCATCACACCAACAGATGGGTTAGTCCCAGGTCTAACTCACAATATGTGGGCCGCAGCTTGAAATCACCATAGAGACATCTTCCACCCATACTGGTCTGAACTCACTCCAGGCAAGGGGAGTGTGCTCTCAGAGACACCCGACACACCACCACCAGGCTGCGCCAGCCCAGTTGGGGAGATCGTGGCCCTTATGGAGGACACTGTTAAAGAAGAACAGAGCAAACTCCTCACACTTAGCTGCCAAAACTACTCTGACCAGCTGCATGCAGGCTGGATGAAGTAGCCTGTCTACAGTCTGAAAAGTTGAGCCGATCTTTTCTTCCTTGCTGCAATCTCCTTGGACAGATAAGTTGCCTTCTTATGAGAGATTGCCATTTGATACTCACTGTAGTGAGTTCTCAGAGTCAGCCTGTCCTGCTCAGACCACGATCACGATCTATGCGAACGATGCTCCAACTTCTGACCTCTGGTCTTCATCTCCTTTAGCTCCCTATCAAACCAGGGAGATACCAAGCAAGAGGACCTGGGTCATATACAGGCTGCCATGACAGAATCAAGCACTGGAATGACAGTCTTATTTTATGCCACCATGGCTTCATTCGAGCCAACCGCCCATGCTGCACTCACCATCGAGAGGTCCATTAATGCTGGTAGGCCCTCTGGGGACAGCCCCTTTAAAGGGCAGTAGCAGATGAACTTCACAGGCAAAGGACTCATGGGGGGAGGGCCTTGAATGAGAACTGCACTGTGCAATGATCCCTACCATGTGACTAGATCAATCTTGAGGTCAGCTATTTCAAGCTCCTGCGAGAATACTAGGTCCAAGGCATGACCGTAGCTGTGAGTCACAAAAGCAACTGCTTTTGCAAAGCCCAGTGATGTCATCAGCTGGAGAAAGACTTGTCCAAACTGTGACAATTCATAATCAATCAAAGCATTGAAGCTACCCAGGACTAATCACGTAGGTGACTCCAACACTCTCTCGATGGCGAAGTCTGCAACTTACTGTCGAAACTCTTTCCTACACCTGGACCCCCGTGCGTGGCCACTCATTCAAACAATGAAGTAAATCCCACTGGATATACAGAGAAGTTCAAGTTGGATCTAAATCAGATGACCACACCCCCACCCCTGCATTCCCTCCTCGGGCAGTGCACCACAAAGAACCTGGCTGGGATAGATGCCTCCAAAACTGGACCAGCATAATCTCTGAGCCAGGTCTCTGTAATGCAAGTCAGATTGACCAATGAAATCAAGTCTGCTATAATTGCGGTCTTTTTCCTGATCGCTCTCACCTTGCACAGTAGTGCCCAAAGGGGACCGGCAGAGGCTGACGGTCCAATGGATACCTACCCATTCGGTCTGGCAGGAACCCTGGGTATGGGCACCAAACATGTCTAGCCTCTCCCAAGGCCCCATTTTGTCCCAGCATGCGTCATGGTCTTAACCACCCCAATAGGACTCTCTCCCACTACAGCCTGGTTTCCCTGTCACCTACCATCCTGCTTTCGCTCAATCCTGACCTACCTACAGTGCCTGATTGCATGGATAACAACAGGAGATCAGTGAAGGGGCTGAGGTCCAACAGCAGGGATCCTGACCATGCAATCCTATGGGGTCTGAAACTTATACACATCCTCTTCCACTAACACCTAACTAATTAGAAAATTTAGCCAAAAAAAAAAAAAAAAATCACACAATAAAATTTCACTACCCCGACCTCCCCTAAAATCAACACTAATAAAAAGTAAGACAAATAATATGTAAAAACCACTTGTTCAACCTATAGCTAACATACAACCAGACAATCAACCAACTAATACAAAAAAGATCATAACACACGCAACCCATCAAACATCCACACATCCACTACCTAAACCCCACCTCCCCAACCAACAATTTTTTTTTTTTTTTTTACAAATCTTAAAATAGTAGAACAGGAGAATCCAAACAATATGCTGTCAAGGAGCAATGTCCCAAAAGTGCAGCTGCAGCAAAGGGATACAAGCTAGAGACAGGAGTCCCAGACAGTTCACTAAGAGACACCCTCCAACAATGCTCTCACCAATGCTGGAGTAATAACTAGAAGCAAGCAGTCTATGATGAAAATGGAAAGGGGAAGTGTTTAACCAGGAAAGACACACTAATCTGGAGCTCATTTACAGGTGTGACCTGGGAGCACAAGGAAGTTAAGTGACTTGCTCAGGCTCACACAGTATGCAAGTGGGGGCTGATGAGATTCAAATTCAAGTCACCAGGTTTGCAGCTCAGTGCCCCTAAGCTCTACACTATACTGCCTCCCAAAAGACCTGACTATAACAGGAAATGGTGCTCTCACCATACAGATCCTGCGTGCTGTGAGATTTACAGGTGCAGGTATTCCAATTGAACTGCTAAAGCACACCAGAATGAATTCATTCAGTTTATTCATTCCATTTGTCCCAGCTATAGTGAAAGGACATTCAGTAGTGATTTTTCTGACCTGGTATGCAGAAGTATTGATTTCCAGGCAGTTGAAATGCTTACTGCCAGCTTGGACCACAGCCACCAATCACCACTAGTCACAGCCACGGATCTCCTAACACTGTCCGCCGGTACAGCCACTTCACCAGCTGTCATGTCCGGAAAGAGCAACAGGTACACACCAGCACTGGCCCCAATAGTCTCAGCACTGGGCTTGCAAACCCAGCCCATCCAAAGCAGCTGCTTACTCCAGGTAGGCTCTTTCACTGCCATGCCTCTTAGTGACAGAAAACGCCATTATTCCTGATAGTCTTTCCCATCGCTGAGTCTCTTGGCGACAGAAGGATGCCGCAGCAAAATGGTGGTAACAACTAACAACGCTGAACTAGGGCAAACGGCGTCTAGTAATGCAATCAGGGCTCCTCAGCAGCACAATAATGATTCTAAAAACAAAAAAAAACTAGCTCCTGTGCTCCTTAAGCTCCTTAGGTGGTGCACTGGATGTGTCTTGGCTTTACAAACAAAGGGTCAGGGGTTTGATCCTAGGTGAGGAAACTTGTGTACTGCCTTATCAAGGTCTCTCAAGAATTATGCAGTCTCTATTTTGGTACCTCAGGGATCAGTCCTGGGGCCAGTCCTCTTCAATATCTTCATCAGTGACATTGCAGATGGACTGGAGAGTAATATTTATCTGTTTGCAGATGACACCAAGATCTGCAACAGAGTAGATGATCCAGATGGGGTGGACAGAATGAGAAGAGATCTAGATAAACTAGGAAAATGGTCGGAAGCGTGGCAACTGGGGTTTAATGCAAATAAGTGCAAGATCATGCACATAGGGAAGAGAAACCCTGAAGCCACCTATAGGCTGGGAGGGGAGTTGCTGGCAGTCACAAGGGAAGAAAGAGACTTGGGCATCATCATCACCGATGACCTGAAATCATCCAAGCAGACCACTAAAGCAGTAGGTAAGGCTAGGGGGATGTTGGGGTGTATTAGTAGGGGTATCACAAGTCGGAAGAGGGAGATAATAATCCCTCTTTACAAGACACTGGTTAGGCCCCATCTGGTGTACTGCGTGCAATACAGGAGGCCGCACCTTCACAAGAACATTGACCAGATTGAGGCAGTCTAGAGAAGGGCAACCAAAATGGTACAAGGACTGCATCAGAAAACATATGAGGAAAGATTAACGGTGTTCAATATGTATACCCTAGAGCAAAGGAGGGAGAGAGGTGATATGACTGAAACATTCAAACACCTTAAGGGTATTAATGAGGTGACAGAGTCTAACATGTTTCAATATAAGAAAAATAGCAGTACAAGAGGACACAGCATGAGATTAGAGGGAGGCCGATTAAAGGGTGATGTGAGGAAGTTCTTTTTCACAGAAAGTGTGGTGGATGCACGGAACGGCCTACCTCAGGAAGTGGTGGATATGAATACAGTGCAGGGCTTCAAACAGGCATGGGATAGGCATAATAGAACAATACAAATGAGTATGAATAGATAGGCCATTGACAGAGCAAAGGCCAATGGCACATTCATAAGGTAGAAAAAGAAATGGGCAGACTGGATGGGCCTTGCAGTCCTTATCTGCCGTCAACATCTCTGTTTCTATGTTTCTATCACTTTCACTATGTTTTCCAGCACTGTCTCACTGCCCAACAAAACCTAACCTTATGCCCTACTCCTCAGTTCCAGCTAACAACTTACTTAAAGATAAAATGGTAAAATGAAATCACTTAATCTTTACTCTGGACACTATGTTTTGTTCCAGAGTAAACAGATTCTCCTGTAGTAGTTCACAAAATAAAATGAGAATACAGGGGGAAAAGTTGGGGATTCATGAGCTCCCATAGAGCCCTTGCAGACAGCACCCAGCCTGGTGGCCATCTTGCCCCTCCCCCATACAGCAGGTAGTACAGGTTGAGATCTCACAGCCTCTCCTCATATGGCTCCCCTTACAACCCCCACAATATTTTGGTAGCCCTTCTCTGGACTGCTTCTACCCTGTCAATGTCCTTGCAGAGGTGCAGGCTCCAGAACTGGACACAGTACTCTTGATGGGGATTCACTAGTGAACAATACAGTGACAACACCACTTCCCTTCTGCTAAAAATCCCCCTACCTATGCACCCCAGGATCCCACTAGCCTTGCATGCTGCCTTGTCACATTGCCCTGCCACCTTGAAATCATCAGATATGATTACCCCAAGATCCCTTTCTTTCTCCCCCTATCTTAAACACAACTCCCGGGTTTCCCCACCCCGGGTGCATGACTTTGCACTATTTGGCATTGAGCTCCCAGCTGCCACACCCTAGATCACAACTCTGGTTTCCCTAGATTCCTGTTGCAAATTTTTGTGTCATCCACAAAGAGACACACCTTTCCCTGCAGTTCCTCAGCACTGTCACTTTTGAAGATATTGAAGAGGACCGATTCCAGTGCCAATCCCTGTAGCACCCCACTATTCACTCTCTTGTCCCCTGAGTGTCTGATGTTTACCATCACCTTCTGCCTTCTATCCTCCAACCAGTTTGATACCCAGCTTACCACTTTCTCCTCAGCCCCCAGGCTGCTTAGTTTCTTAACTAGCTTCCTGTGCGGCACAGTGTCAAAGGCCTTACCAAAGTCCAGATTGGCCACATCCGCTGCCCTCCACTGATCCACTTTCCTAGTCACCCAGTCAAAGAAATTGAAGAGATTTGTTAGGCATGACCTCCCCCCATGAAGCCATGCTGCCAATGGCCCTGCAGCCCATTTTCCTCCAGGTACTCCATCAGTCTCTCCTTCAGCAGGGTCATCATTAATGTCCCCACCACTGGTGTAAGAATGACTGACCTGTAGGTGCTAGCCTCCTTTCTGCTGCCACTGTTGTGCAGAGGTACCACAATGGCCCTCCTCCAGTCCTCTGGAACCACCCACATCTCCAGTGAGGTGCTGAATAGTATTACCAGAAGGGTGGCTAACACTGTGCTCAGTTATTTTAGAACTTCTGGGTGAATCTAGTCTGGTTGCATTGTCTTGTTCTCCTGTAGAGCTTCAAATCCCTTTTGGACTCTTTCCTCTGAAAATGGACTTGTGCACACTCCCCCCTTCCCCCAGTGCCTGCTGATACATGTTACTCCGCCCCCCCATAGTGAAGACCAAGCAGAAGTGCTACTTTAAAATGTTAGCTTTTTCCTGATCTTCTTCTTCTGTACAGTCCTCACCTTGTCCTCCTGATTCTCACTATCCCACCCCTTATTTACTTCTTTTCATTCACGTACCTGAAGAAAGTCTCATCCCCTTTTTTGAACTCCTTGACAATCCTTTCCTCTGTTTGTGCCTTAGCTGATCTCACCTTCTGCTGCCTCCCATTGCTTTTCCAAATATACCTCCCTGTCCACCTCCATCTGGGTCTTCTTGTACTTCCTAAATGTGTTTCTTTCTCCTTTCCCACCTTAGCCACCTCTTTTGAGAACCATAGCAGCCTCTTCCTCCTCCTTCCTTTGCTTACTTCCTTCAAACAGCATGCTGTTGCCTTAGATATTCCCTTCTTGATCTTTCTCCATTGGGTCTTCAACCCCCCCCCCGCCATTCCACTTTTGGGGTATATACTGAGGCAGTCTCCCATTTCTTTAAAATTCCTAGGTGGCACTATCCCAAGGGCTACTTCCCCTGCCTGCTTGGCTAGTAGCAGGTTAAGGGGCCTAAGTTCTGAAACGGGTGCCTCCGCCCGCAGGTCAGGGTTGGTAACAGTCAAGCTAACCTGGGCACAGCACTCCGGGACACTGTAACCCCCCTCTTTCCTTACTAGTGGCTGGAACAATACACAATAATCACTTTCACAATACCCCTAATACACCACGAAAGTACCCACACTGTTTGCACTTACCACCAGAGCTTTCCTCTGGCTTGGCCCTGGGGACCCCCTGTAAAACAAGGTTATACACAGCAAATAACAGCAGTACAGTACTCTTGCACAAAATGGAACCACAGTCAGGGTGACTGCAAAAAAAAAGTGTTAGATCTGATTTATTTCAGGGACTTGAACAAGGGAGGGGCGTAATTAGGTTAATTTGCTTAAAGGCTCTATCAATCAAACAGTTATGCATGCACTTCAGGGTTCATAAACAGTCACACACCTGGGTACACAGATGGAGAATGGTGGGCTAGCCAGGAATGTTGCAGCTGGTTGGGGCCCTGTGATGTAAGAAAACAACACACACAACACACACTATTTGTAATCCGGAGCCAGAGGACTCAGTTTGTGAAAAGAAAAACAACAAGACAATCAGATGACACACTTTTAGATTGGGCTGTTGTTGCAGGGAGCTACCATGATGATTACTCACGATACCCAAGACTGGACACAGGCTGGACAAAAATTGAGACAGCAGGTGGTTAATCTGGAGTGCCAGGAGAAGCAGGGCTACACGATTCGCCGAGGCGTCATTCCTGTTCAAGTGTGGAGCAGGGGGCTGATCCCCAGGCAGGTCTCTCATTGGTGGCTTTCTCTATGCAGTAGGGTAGTCTGGCAGAGCCAGCATGGCATGGCCCAGGCCGAATGGAGATGAATGTGTTTTCAGTCCAATTAGGCTGGATAAAGCTTTCTGCAAGCAGAACACAGCTCACACAGTGGGGAACCAAATCACAACCCACTTTCAATACACAACACATTTACATGTAAGGATATTCTACTGTTCCAGGCAAACCACTCTCCGGTCATGATAGCAAAGTCTCTGCACAGACCTGGGATTCAAAAGCAGCTGGAAATCCTGACAGTCTGATCGCATTCAGCAAATCTTCAGTCTTCTTCAGGTTAAAGCCTGGTCATGTCCAGTGGCTTAAATAGTCCTCACAACTCGGATTCAGTCCAAATAAACTATTTTCCATCTCAGGGACAGCAGACAGGCCAAAACTCTGCCCTTTCACAGTTCTCCCATGCAAACTACACAGAACTGCTGCTCAACTGTCTCAAGCATGTTGCTTTTTCAGCTCCCAGCTTAGATCTGACTTAAACTGCAGCAAGTCTGGGAATTTCCCCAAGATCCAAAACATTTGGTTGACTGATCTGTCTGTCACTCACAACAAAGGCTCCCCCTTCAGGTTCAAAAAGGCACCAAAAACCCCAAACTACAATTCCTACAGATTTTGACTCCAGACAGCTCCTGTAGTCTGGCTCCATTTTAGGTCCCACCAGTACTGATTGGTCCAATTCGGCAGTCCAGGACCAAGATAGTGGAGATAAACAAAACAGTCCTTGCTGCAAAGAAGGCAGGTTAGACAAACTACATTATCATTATCACTCTAAATGATTTTCAGCTAATAGTTACATCTTTCAACAGCGCTCCCGCTCAGATTACTTATGACTGCAATCCAGGCAGCTCTTAAAGAGACAGTGCACAGAGGCTATACAGGCACTCTCTGGCAATCACATTTAAACTACTAAAGTGCAGGACACCAGCCTGGCAGTGAGCATTTAGGCAAGCTCAAGGAAGACTTTTCGGGAACCCCATTTGTAGGGGGGTTACACCCTTCCCTGCCTGGAGAAAACTTGGAGTCCGTGTCAAGTCTGTGCCATCATGCATCAGTTAATATAAACTTATTACTTTACTATACATATTAACTACATTTCCCAATACTTTTTCCATTCTGACAATACTTTAGGCATATTTCACACAGGTAAATTGAACATTACTACACTGAATTGGGTAATAACTTCTTGTACCTTAAAGAATGCAAGAGGGGGCCCTTCCCTATCAGCTAACTTGGGGCTGGATGGGGCAGGGGCACTATGGTGAGAGGGAAAGACAAGTAACCTGGAATTGGCTGTCAAGCCCATTTGGGCAGTGAGCTTGGTGAGATATAAACACCTTTGTGCACCACACTGAGAAGCAAATCCACTAGCCTCCCAGGAGAATCCTAACTGAGGTGTACTACTGGCTTGACAGCTTAGCCAGTCTTTCTGAGGGGGACAAATACAGTCTCTATACTCTCAGCACTGGTCTGGGGACTCTTGTCACTTGTGAGGGGTGCCTCTGCCTGGGTGGGAACGTCCAGACTTGAGGCATTATCAGCTCCTTGCTCTGCAGGCTTTGTTTCTACAATATGTGACTCATTTTACGAAGGCTCAGGCACAATCAAACTTTGAGGCACTGAAGGGGGGTGGTCAGCACTCTCATAGTGTTCTTCAAGTTCTGGTATGTCACCAGAAAGACTCAAACCCTCAGCCCCTTCTTCAGGCAAATCATACAGTTCCACAATAAACAGAGATTCAGCATCTTCAGACGTGATACTTCGCACTTCACTTTCAAGGAGCATTGTCTCCAAAGACAAATCTGGGGGATTAGGCAGTCCAGAAGGCCCAGCTTCATCCCCACAGTTAATCATGGGGTTACCTCAAAACAGCTGACGCAGTTCATAAGAGGGGTAGTAGGCATAGTCGCACTCACTTTCATCAGATATAGACTGACAGTCACTATCATTCTGAACATGCTACCGGGGAAACCTTGAACTTGTAACCACTGGGGTAGGTTGGCTCTGTCTCTTTCTCACAGTAGCACAAGTCATCAGCCCAAGGGAATCAATCTCTGATTGTTCTGCCTCAGTTATGACTTGGCCAATAGGTAGCAAGTGGTTATGACAGCTTTGGAGTTGTTCTCTGGGTGCACCTTGTACACGGGTAAATCATCCAACTTTCCAACTACTATACAGGGAAGATGGTGCCTCCGATCAGCAATTTTGTGTTTGCCATGCAGTCCTAAATTGCATAACACATGGTCTACATATCGAAGCTCTAGAGCCTTTACTTTTTTATCATGCCTCTCTTTATTGGCTAGAGTTCTCTTGGCGGCCATTGTCTGGGCCAGTTGATAGGCATGGTTCAATTGAGCTTTCAGTTTTTGTATATATTGCAAGTGGTTTTCGGCTCAGACCCCATCTGGAGAGACCCCAAAACAGACATCTACTGGCAGCTGGGCCTCTCTCCCGAACATGAGGCAGTAGGGGAAGAACCCAGTAGCATCATTTTTCATGCAATTGTATGTGTGTACCAAGGAGCTAATCTGCTGGCTCCATTTATGCTTGTCTTTTGGGTGAAAGGTGCCCAGCATGTCTAGAAGGGTGCGGTTAAAACGTTCTGGTTGAGGGTCTCCCTGCGGGTGATAGGGGGTGGTTCTTGACTTTTGCACCCCTCATACAGAGAGCATTTCTTTGATTAGCCAACTCTCAAAGTCTCTGCCTTGAGCAGAATGAATCCACTGGGGGGCACCATAGTGAATGAAGGAATTTTCCACTAGCACCTTGGCCACAGTAGATGCCTTTTGATCTTTGGTGGGGAAAGCTTGTGCATACCATGTGAAATAATCCATAACCACTAACACATTTCCAATGTTCTACTGATCAGGTTCTAAACACAAGAAGTCTATGCAGGCTAGTTCCATGGGGGTGCTGGTAGTAATATTAACAAGGTGGGCAGCCCTCTGAGGCAGGGCTTTTCTTTGCAGGCAGCGACTACAAGTCTTTACATGGTGCTCAACATCAGTCCCCATTTTGGGCCAGTAGAAGCGAGATCATACCAGGTCAAGGGTTCTGTCAATACCGAGGTGCCCCATGTGATTGTAGAGGGACCTCAGTACCAAATCTTTAAAGGCTGTGGCAGGACCAGTTGTTGCTTGTCTACTTTGCCGCTACGATCTACTGTCTCTCTAAACAACTGATTGAGCAACTTCAATCTGGGGCCTTCTTTAAACAATAAAGCAGTTCGCAAGTCAGTGGAATGTAACTTAGACACATCTTTCCCCGCACGCAGGGCATCAAGTGCTGGCTGAATTATAGGATCTTAAGATTGAACCCACTGAATGCTGCCATTGTCAGATTGAGGTAGTGCACTAATATCTAGAGCAGAGAAGTGGCAATAAGCAGCTGGTATGCAGGTGTCAGAAAGGCCCAAGCAATCTACTGTAACCCCCACCCAGGTATGCCGTTTCTATCTGACAGCTCTACCAGGTGGGCTGGATTCAGGGAGGAATATGTCACTTGGCTCATTGACTAGGTTTGGCTACTCTGCACGGGGGCACCCAAGTAACTCCGGACAAAGAAAGCAATGACTGTAATGTCCAATACCAGAAGTGTGATTCTAAAGTGTGGCTTTTATTCACATCCAACAGAATAAACAAAGCATAGACGGACCCCCAGGGGGCTACACTCCTGATAATGCAGATTTATGGAGACCAGAACACATCCTCATCACTTTAGCCCTCAAGCTCTGAAACACACTGGGCACACAGCCCGAACTTTACGCTGCTGTGGGTTTTCCCCTGGCTCGGTTCCCTTGCCAGCCACGTGGACACTTTCCATATAGCATGGAAACATTTACTGGTGGCTTCCTAAACCACCTATGAGCACTTCTGCTCCATAAGGGAATCTTCCTCATCAATCCCATGTCTGGGTACTTTCCTCAGGCACTGGCCAAGTACCTGAGAGAAAGCAACAGGTGTCCCAGAGCAAATCTGTAGAGGTGAATTTGGTTACTACTGATGGGGGGGTCTCCCACCTCTCGCTCCCATAATTCATACCCAGCCATTTCTCTGGACTGTAACACCTCATCCTTTAAAACACTTTGCTGTGTAGATTCTTTTAAAATGTGTTCACATTCAGTCTACTGTCTTTACATCCCATTTGTGCTGAACTTGAACATACTTAATAAGTGGCTTTGTCCATTACTCTAGACCCCCCACAGAGTTAAGCAGTCCAATCCCCACATCTTCCACACTGTACTTGGCTGTCTTTTCCTGACCCCACTGTAACAGTCCCTTTAGTTTCATCTTGATGCTAGTGAAAACACATGGCCCTTTAGCAGAGTGAATTCACCCTTACGTTGCAGGTTCCCCCACAGGCGTTTCCTCCTCAAGGAACTCTCTTCCAGAGCTTCTGGTGCCTCAGCATGAACTTAAACCAGGCAGCTTCTTTTCCCTAGCCGGACCAAGAGGGTTTTTGCCCTGGAAGCAGGCTGATTCCTTCCCCCCATCCCCACAGAGATGGTGCTCTGAACCATCGAGAGTGGTCTCCACCACTCCAGTATGCTCTTCTGGTGTTCCTCTTCAGGTGAGAACACACACCTAAAAAACAAAAGTAGCTCTTTGACAGAGCTTAGAGCTCTGAGGACCTGCTTACAGCAGAGCACCTCTTTCAGACTGCAACAGACTCTACTGAACTCCTACAGACCTCACTTCAAATTCCCCAACGTTCTACTCTAACCTCCAACTGCAACATTCCAGTGTGGCTTATGCAACTGCAACAGTTCTAAATGATGTCATCCCTCAGTCTCAGCTGAGACCGAGAACAGAGTGAGACAGTGTGAAATCCATTTAACTGGAGTTTCACAAGCTGCCTTCCCTGCCTACCACTAGGTCTTACTGGGATTCTAGTAACCCCGGGTAACAGGGGTGTTACACTACTAAACAGTCCACTGTGTCCACAGACATCTGTTCATCTCTATCAAACTTTTGGTACAATGCTTGAATGTCAGGTTCCGACAGCCTAACCCAATCACTCTTGGAAGTGGGCCTTCGTGATAGGGCGTCAGCATCAATATGGTTCAGACCCAGTCTGTATTCAACAGCATAATCATAGGTTGATAATGCAGAAATCCACCAGTGCCCAGTGGCATCTAACTTAGCTGAAGTCTGTACATATGCCAATGGGTTATTGTCAGTCTTCACCAATATCTTTGCCTCACAGAGGTATTCATGAAACTGGTCAACGATGGCCCATTTTAGCACAAGGAACTCCAGCTTATGCACAGGGTAGTTTCGTTCAGACAGGGTCAAGCTCCTACTGGTGAAAGCAACTGGTCTCAGGCCATCCTCATGGTCTTGATACAGCACCACTCCTAGACCCTGCAGACTAGCGTCCATATGCAGCACATAGGGTTTGGTGGGGTCAGCATGGGTGAGGATGGGGGCATGGGTGAGCTGGTATATGATCTCATGGAAGGCTGCTTCACAGTTGGGCATCCAGTGGGGCCCGAAGAGTTCACCTGGGCAGAAGTATACTTTTTGTGGTTCTTTAATGGCCCCTTTTTTGTATTTACAATTAGTAGGAGGGTAACCCTACGTAAGGTTCAAGAGTGGGCAAATCACCTTGGAATAGTCTTTTACGAACCTGCGGTAATAGCCACAGAACCCCAGGAAACATTGTAGTTCTTTCAGATTATGGGGCTGGGGCCAAGCAGTTAGTGCTTCAACCTTACTGGGATCAGTCTCTATCCATTTTGTAGATACTATGTGCCCCACATACTTCAAGGAGGTTTGGAAAAACTGGCACTTGTCAATGGACAGCTTGAGGCCGAAGTCTTCCAGTCAGTCTAGAACAATAGTTCTCAGACTTTGTCACAGTGAGCCTCCCCAAATCCATGGATAAGATTTTGAGCCTCCCCCAAAAATTAAAATAATCTTGGGCCTCCCCAAAGAAAAACAACACTGTACTTTGCGCAGTACCATGGAAAAAAATGAAACCCCTTTGAGTACTTGGCTCACATTCAGTTTGGTCTTATACTGACTTGGAACTTTTGAAAAAGAGCTCCTGTGCTCAAAGGTGTCATCTGAATAACAAATAAATAAAACAAATATAATTATTCAGTTTATTGTAACACCTCCCCCACAGGCCAACCTACTTGCTCTTCTGTTTTCATTCTTGAACCATTGTTACCGTTTGTTGCAGAACCTTCATGGGTCAGACTACTTCCTCTGTTTCCTCTCTATATGAAATTACTTTCCTACATACTTTGCCTCTCCTCCCTTCTCTGCTCCTAGCAACTTCTCAGGGATTACTTTGCTCTTTCCTGCTATTACTCTTAGTACTTCTATGCTCAACCCTTGTATTTGGGCTGTTCTGCCATCAGTTTACAAATTGATCAATTACCACCACTCAATATTAATTTATTCATATTTGTTTGCACTATTGCTCATTGTATATTTCTTGATTGTTTTGCAGTTACCTTTTGAAATTTATTCACTCCCTACACTTCCCTGGGTACACCTGAAATGAGCCTTGGGTCATTCACCTTCCCTTGTCATCTATTAGTAAATAAATACATAAAATTCACTACGATTATCCTCTTTCAATTTGCTTCATCTCTTCACACAAAATATATAAAACCTAAATTTAAATACAGTACTTTTTCAGACTTGCTTGAGCCTCCCCTTGAACAGGTTGGGGCCTCCCCAAGGAGGCTGGCCTCACCATTTGAGAACCCCTGGTCTAGAACTTTAAACAGTGGGTTCTCATGCTCCTGTAAGGTGCTTCCAAACACAATGACATCATCCAAGTACACCAGGCATTCCAGCAAATTCGTATCTCCCACCGCACATTTCATCAGTCACTGAAAGGTGGCCGGGGCACCCAATATCCCCTGTGGCATCCTCAGAAACTTGTAGAACCCCAATGGACAGATGAAGGCTGTTTTATCATGGTCTTCTGGGGCCCATCAGGATCTGGTAGTATCCACTGCGAAGATCCAACACTGTGAACCATTTGTTCCCATTCAAGCAGTCCAGGGCATCTTGTATATGAGGCACAGTGTATTGGTCTGGGATGATCCACTGGTTCAGGGTTCGATAATCAACACACATCCTCACAGACCCATTCTTCTTATGCACAACCACAATGGGAGAGGTGTATGGGCTCCTGGATTCTTGTAACATGCCAGCAGTGAGCATTTCCCGTAGGTGTCTTCTCACATCCTCTATGTCTGCTGAGGCTAGGTGTTGGGACCTCTCTCGGAATGGCCGTTCATCGTGCAGGCGTATGTGATGCTCCGCACCCTGGACACATCCCAAATCCCATTCCTTCAACGAAAACACTTGGTCTCTCTGGGCAAGTCTCTTGCTAATTCTAGCCTTCCATTCAGCTGGCAACAGGGAGCCACCAAAGTCAAACAAGTCTGGGGTTACTCTCTCCTTCTCACCAGGATGCTTGTTGCTGGGCAATACTGCAGTGTCTGTGCAGTGTACCATAGCTAGGATGCACCTTCTGTTCACCTGGATCTCCCAATCTGACATATTGTGAATCTGGACCATCACTCATCATGGATAGGCATGAGCACAAGCAGGTAAGATGCTGAGCTTGACCAATAATCCTTCTGGCAATGTTCCATCGCCTGGTGTATCCAACATCAGTATTTTTTTCTTGACATCTTTCCAGAGGCGGACCTCCCCTTGAATGGTACACTGGGCATTAGGGGTCAGTACCATTGAATCGGGATCCTTCTTCCACACAATCCCCACCAGTTCATCCTGGTCTACTTCCTCGGGTTTCTGTTGCAAATCATAGGCCCTCTTGATAAGAGATGGAATTCTCAGGGCCCTCCCACTCCGTCGTCCTTGTTTCTCATGACAGAGTTGCGCCAGTCTCCCAAACGTGGACGTTTGTCCCAATTAAAAGGGGGACCCCATCATACAGTCGGGTGGGGGGACACACTAGGGCCAGTATCTCTACTTGCTCCTCTATGCCAGTGACAGTTACGGGAAAAGACAACCAGAGGTGGGCATATCCTAAATATGGATAAGACTTGACACTCAGCTCCCACACATGTAGGCATTCCAGGGATTGTAGGGGCACATCAGATAAGTGTTTGTCATACCAGTCCTGAAACACAATGGTCACTTGTGACCCACTGTCAAGCACAGCCGAGTAGGAATACCATTCACAGCCACGTTAGTCTCCATTGAAGGGCCCACTATCTTGGACCAGTCTGGAGGGCCAACAGCAGGGGCCTGGACAGATGATTTAGCCACAGAGGGGTTTGAGTTAGGATGGCCAAAGCTTTTACTGCAGTCATTTCGTGCACCCCTTGACCACTGACTCATTTTCCAAAATTCTCCTTGAAGCTGGTTCACCACTCTCTCTAAGTCCCTCTGAGAACAGCATTCCCTCTTCATGTGACCATCCTTGCTGCAACTGTGACAAATGACAGGCTCTTGGGGCATCCTTGGAGAGAGCATTGCAGGGGATGCTGGAGCACCAACAGGAGATTGTGGTCTGGCTCCTGCTGATAGTGTGCCATGTCTCAAAAGTTCCTTTAGGGTGGCAGTCAATTCCTTGAGCTCAGCCAAAAAGTCACCCTCCGTAGCGGATGCCTGAGGATGCATGCCCACCCCCATGGCAGTCACGTCCTGACAGGTGCCAGGATCTTTGTCAACAGGGGATACTTCAGTGAGAACATCCAGTTGTACCTTTCTGACTTCCTTCAGCAACTCCTCTCCCCACCATTTAGCCCATGGGAGGACACCCTTAGTGGTCTCCATTTCAGAAGGGCCTTCCAGTGCCATGATCACTTGAGCTGCACTCACCCCATAATTACAATCTCCCTCTTCCCCTTCAACCTCCCGGAGTTCTTTTATCAAGTCACAGTAGTCAGGTGGGTTACCTCTCCTCTCCTATCCTGGAGCCTTAACTGGAGGATCTGCAATTTAGAATGCTTTGCATGTTGCAGTATGCGGCCCAATCTCACATGGTTCAAGTCACTGACGGCTACCTCACCTTTCCGGTAAGCTTTCTGCAAAGCTCTTTGTAGACGAGTAACATACGCAGACAAACGTTCCCCTTTCCATTGTTTGGTACCTTGAAATTTCCACATCAAATTCTCCCCTGACTCAATGCACCCAAAATTGCCTTCGAGTGCAGATAGGTATTTCTGAGCAGATGCATCAGGGTTTGTGGACCTCAAAGATTTACTGGCTTCAAGGGCAGGACCCCTCAAACTTTCTATGATTCTTTTCCACTTCTCAGCCCCCGCACACTGCCACTCAGGTAACAAGGAGGCAACATAGTCTATCCAGGTCTCCCAGTCATCCTCCCCCTGGAGGGTGGGGAAGGTACCTAAGAAGATTCTCAGCCTTCAGTAGGAGTCGTGACTAATGGCAGGTACAGATATAGGGGCCAGCATTGGCACAGGCACAGAAGGTGGGGCAGCAACAGGTGCTGGAGTGGGAGGGGGTGTTGGGGAAGGAACACTCCCAGGTGGCAGGAATAGTTTCTTAAAGTCCTCCACGGTGTTCCCTTCCTCCAGCAGCAACTTAGCAAATTTCTCCTCGAAAGTCTCAGATAATGGTGGGTGCTCATCCTCCCAGGGGTCTTTATTGTCTTTTGTTATCAATCTCCAGGCAGCTGGAAACCCTTCTAGGGCAATAGTCTGTGGCACTTTAGAGCTGTCCACAAGGTCACTACACTCTACCAAGGCTATGAAAGTTTGGGCGATCAAATCGACCTGTTGACCCACCACCACAGGGTTTTTTAAACATTCAACTTTGGAGAGTGCTCCCTCTACAGTGTCTTTACTGGTACCCAGGGGAATATCCAGTATAAGTAGAACATTTTGGGGGTCAATCTCCTGCCCAGTACACCACCCCACCAACTGGTGTACAGCCATTTCTACTGTGGTAGCCATTAATCTTTAACAACAATTCATAATTTTTGGCCACTAGATGGCACAAAATCCCAGCAGTGAGCCTCCAAAATGTAACCCCTAGGTGGCGCTATCCCAAGGGCTACTACCCCTGCCTGCTTGGTTAATAGCAGGTTAAAGGGTCTGAGTTCTGAAACGGGTGCCTCCAGCCAGAGGTCAGGGTTGGTAGTGGTCAAGCTAACCTGGTCACAGCCCTCCAGAAAACTGTAGCCCCCATCTTTCCTTACTAGTGGCCGGAACAATACACAATAATCATTTTCACAATACCCCTGATACACCACATAAGTACCCACACTGTTAGCACTTACCACCAGGGCTTTCCTCTGGCTCGGCCCTGGGGAACCCCTGTAAAACAAGGTTATACACAACAAATAACAGCAGTACAGTACTCTTGCACAAAATGGAACCACAGTCAAGGTAGCTGCAAAAAAAGAGTTAGATCTGATTTAGTTAAGGGACTTGAACAAGGGAGGGGCGTAATCAGGTTAATTTGCTTAAAGACTCTATCAATCAAACAGTTATGCATGCACTTCAGAGTCTATAAACAGTCACACACTCTGGGTACACAGATGGAGAATGGTGGGCTAGCCAGGAATGTTGCAGCTGGTTGGGGCCCTGTGATGGAAGAAAACAACACACACAACACACACAACACACACTATTTGTAATCCGGAGCCGGAGGGCTCAGTTCATGAAAAGAAAAACAACAAGACAATCAGATGACACACTTTTAGATTAGGCTATTGTAGCAGGGAGCTACTCTGATGATTACTCACGATACCCAAGACTGGACACAGGCTGGACGAAAATTGAGACAGCAGGTGGTTAATCTGGAGTGCCAGGAGAAGCAGGGCCCACACGATTAGCCGAGGCATCATTCCTGTTCAAGTGTGGAGCAGGGGGCTGATCCCCAGGCAGGTCTCTCATTGGTGGCTTTCTCTGTGCAGTGGGTTAGTCTGGCAGGGCCAGCGTGGCATGGCCAAGGCCGAATGGAGATGAACGTGGATTCAGTCCAATTAGGTTGGAGAAAGCTTCCAGCAAGCAGAACACAGTTCACACAGTGGGGAACCAAATCACTACCCACTTTCAATACACAGCACATTTACATGTAAGGAAATTCTACTGAACCAGGCAAACCGCTCTCCGGTCATGATCGCAAAGTCTCTGCACAAACCTGGGATTCAAAAGCAGCTGGAAATCCTGACAGGCCGATCGCATTCAGCAAATTTTCGGTGTTCTTCAGGTTAAAGCCTGGTCACAGTCCAGTGGCTTAAATAGTCCTCACAACTCGGATTCAGTCTGAATAAACTCTATTTTCCCTCTCAGGGACAGCAGACAGGCTAAAACTCTGCCCTTTCACAGTTCTCCCATGCAAAACTACACAGAACTGCTGCTCAACTGTCTCAAGCATGTTGCTTTTTCAGCTCCCAGCTTAGATCTGACTCAAACTGCAGCAAGCCTGGGAATTTCCCCAAGATCCAAAACATTTGGTTGGCTGATCTGTCTGTCAGTTACAACAAAGGCTCCCCTTCAGGTGCAAAAAGGTGCCAAAAGCCCCAAACTACAATTCCTACAGATTTTGACTCCAGACAGTTCCTTTAGTCTGGCTCCATTTTAGGTCCCACCAGTACTGATTGGTCCAATTCGGCAGTCCAGGACCAAGATAGTGGAGACAAACAAAACAGTCCTTGTTGCAAAGAAGGCAGGTTAGACAAACTGCATTATCATTATCACTCTAAATGATTTTCAGCTAATAGTTACATCTTTCAACAGAGCTCCCTCTCCATACCTCTCAAGTGTCCCTGATTTTCAGGGACGTCCCTGATTTTGCCTCAAAATTTTACTCTGTCCCTCCTAAAATTTGTGTTTTTGTGGCTAAACAATGGGAACTGCAAGCACAAAACAATGTCAAGCATTAAAGTTACAGACTTGTTCTTCTTTAGAAAATGCATTTTACACTAAGCCCCATATTCTACCAGCTTTCTGGGTGGATATCTTTCATTTTGAAGATGTGTCCCTGATTTTGGTCCTTTATCCCTGATTTTTTTAAGCCGTGTCCCTGATTTATGAGGCAGGAGGTTGAGAAGTATGTCCCTCTCAGATTACTTATGACTGCAATCCAGGCAGCTCTTAAAGAGACAGCGCACAGAGGCTATACAGGCACTCTCTGGCAATCACATTTAAACTACTAAAACGCAGGACACCAGACTGGCAGTGAGCATTTAGGCAAGCTCAAGGAAGACTTTTCAGGAACCCCCATTTGTAGGGAGGTTACATGTGGTTGTTCTCTTGCCCAATCCATATGCCAAACCACACAGTACAGTGATTACTTGTATCCAGGGGACTACCCAGTGTGACATTAATCAGAGAAGCTGTGCCTGGAGAAATGAGTAGGTGCAGGGTCTGGGATGTGCTACCCTCAACAGCATACAAACACACTGTGTGTGGGTCAGAACTGTTTTTGTTTCACTAATTAGTGTGACATCTGCAGGGCTGTGCCTGTTCATACATACCTGGTCCAGCATGACCCCATCTTGAGTACATTTCATAACCAGCTGCCTGAGAAATGCCCCCTGCAGTGAGTCGAGGATGGCCCTGTTTCTGTTTATAGCTATGGCCAGAATGCTCCAGTCTATATCCAGCAGATTAAAGTCCCCCATAATCAGTACTTCCCCTTTGCTTTCCAGTCTACCATTGGCCTCCCCCAAAACCTTGTCTAACTCCTCCCCCTGTGTTGATGATCTGTACAGCACTCAATATGGATAAAGGCCCTGGACCCTATCTCTAAGTTGACCCATAGTACCTCCAGCCCTTCCTTACCCTCCCATGTCCCTCTATCTCTGTGGCCTTTATACTTCCCCTCACATATAAAATGAGCCCCCTCCCCACACTCCCATCTTTCCTTCCTGTCCTGACCTTCTGGAACATGGAGTAGCCTGGTATTGCCACTTCCCAGCTGCAGTTGTTGGTGCACCATGACTCTATTATGGCCACCAGATCCAGGTTTGCCTCCACAGTGATCTGTCACTAAAGCTTATTCCACTCTTGAAGTCATAATCCTCTGCTGTGATGTCAGAATCTATTGCTATGGAAATTAATGTGATGTCACAGGCAGAGTATTATGACATCAGTTGAGGAATAAGAAATAGTAGTAGATGACCTCTCAAGGAACAGAGATCCTGGGCTCAATTTTCAATCGGCCCTTACAGCAGTGCAAGATGAGCCAATCTACAGCTCCAGCAACCTCTGGGTGTACAAGGGACCCTGCATCCTGTTTTATAAAAATAGGGGTCCTTGTGCCAAAATCCCAAGAGTTACTGCAACTGCAGGGTTGTGCCAAACATTTGGCGCACCTCGAGGGTTTTATGGATGGTCCCGTCAAGCCCCACCCCCAGTGCAAGCCTAGATGAGCCTTAGAAGTTGGGGGGATTAGAATGCCTGGAAGGTGGGGACCAGTGGCCAATGGAACAGTGGGGGTGCCATGGGGGTGACGGGGCTAGGCGGCATTGAAGGAGATCTGAGGAGGCACCTGGCAGAGGTGCCATGCACAGTGTCACAGAGCCAATCGGCCAGGGTAAGGGTGTTGGCACAGCTAGATGGTCATGACATGGACCCCAGGTGGCAACATCCCTGGCACCTGCCCCATAGGACATGGGGCACAGCTTTGCCAGGCATCAGACTTCCAATCAGAAGCCCTGTACAGTCAAGATGTCAATCCCCCCCCTGCAGCAGAGTATCATGGGATATGGCAGTCTGCATCCAAGAATTTCATATCCCCTTGTGAGGTTGCAAAATATTAAAGAGCTACCGATGCCTCAAGAAGAACTTTGAAGAACATAATATCTGAACAAAAAGCAGCTTATAGTTCTCATTAGCTCTGTATTTCTTACCTCCATTATTTATCACTGAGGACAGATGCATGAAAACAGAGGAGTTGTTCCATGAGTGTTCATCAGCTCCTATTGCTTCTTTCCAACCTGATGTCATAATAGTGTGCTTGTGACATCACAGTTATTCCCATAGCAACAGACTGTGATGTCACAACAGAGCTTTATGATGTTAAGTAGGGAGTAAGTTATAGAGGCAGATCAGCTGTAAGAGATAACGATACTGTTTTTGTGGGGAATTTCTTCAGTAACAAATAATGAAGAGGAGAAATCTACAGAAGATATGTGAAATACAAGCTGAATTGTGTCCAACTATTACATTTTCCAGTGTTTTTTCAAAAGTATCAGCTGCTGTTTAAAAAGAAAATAGGCCTTCTTATCACTGGCCCCATACCACCAACCCCCATCCAGCTCACAATGGCAAGAAAGAGGACTGGACATGCACTGGCTTGTGAAGGCGGGGTGCTCCTGGCCCCCAAATATGCACTGCCAAGGGGTTCCTAGCATATACACTTACACTCCCCCCCCAGCTGCCAGCTTTGCCAATGGTAAGGATCACAACTCTACCCAGCCTATTCCCTAACCCAGCCTTTCCTGTAGCTCTGCAAATGCAGCAGAATCAAGCTGAGGAAGCTGCATAAGTCCAGCCAGTGGCAGTATGTGCACTCTGCAGGTGCTGCCCTTGCCCCAAGTTAAACTGAAAATTGACATAATAATGCCAATGTGTCATGTAATTGCAGGGCACAGACAACATGATGATACTGTGTTTGACATTTGGATCCAGGAGTTGTGTGAAGAAAATGGGACTAGCACTTTACCCTTGATTTCTGACCTTCTGAATCTGAGTGTACAGATGGACCCTGAATACAAATAGAAACAGAATTTGTCAGCAGAAAAAGAACACTTGGCTCACCCAGTCTGCCCAGATGGTCCCTGCCTAGTCTGTCTCTGCAGACCCTAACTGGTCTCCAGCAACTCTCTCTCCTCTCTGCCTATTTACTAATATTCCCCTATATCTTTCCCACATGTGCTTGAAGCCCTCTGCTAGTTTCACCTTCACCACTTTTGCTGTCTATCTCAGGTGTCTAAAACTCTTTTGGTGAAGCAGTACTTCCTCACATCTCTCTTAAACTGCACCCCCCTCCAGCTTCATCACATGCCCTCTGGTCCTGGGGCTCTTTCTCATTTGAAAGAGAATCCCCTCCTGCACCCTGTTTACCGCTGTGAGGTACTTGTAGGTCTTTATCATATCCCCTCTTGCTCTCCTTTCTTTCAGGGTGTACATGTTAAGATCCTGCAGTCTCTCCTCATGAGAGCTTTGCTGCAACTGCACCATTTTAGTTGTCCTCTTCTGGATTGCCTTCACCCTATGTCCTTTTTGAGTTGTGAGAACCGGACAAATTACTCCAGGTGCGGTCTCACCAGCAAGCTATATCGTGCTGGAAATACCTCTCTCTGTGCATCCCAGCATCCCACTGGCCCACCCACTATTTTGTCACACTGCCCTGCCAGTTTGAGGTCATCACACATGATAACTCAAAGGTCCTTTTCCAGCTTAGTTACTGTAAGTACCTCCTCCAGCTCCTATACTCAACTCCTAGGTTTCTATGCCCTAGGTGAATGATTTTGCACTTGTTGCCACTGACCCCAACTGCCATGCTCTTGGCCACTCCCTGAGTTTCCCAAGATCCCTATGTTTTTTCTCCACCCCTTCCTGAATGTCTACTCTAATATAGATGTTGGTGTCATCTGCAAAATGCATACCTTCCCTTCCAGTTCTTCTGCAATGTCGCTTATGAAGACATTGAAGAGGACCCTTCCCAATACAGAGCCCTGAGGCACCCCTCTGGTCACTCTCCCATCATTAGAGTGAGTGCCATTAACCACTACCTTCTGTATCCCATTTGTTAACCAGTTTCTAACCCAATTTACCACTTTTGGATCCCATCCTTAGGCTGCTCAATTTCTTTATCAGTCTCCTGTGCAGCAGGCTTTGCTAAAGTCCAGCTAGGCCATGTCCACTGCCCTCTCCTGATCTATTTCCCTAGCACCCAGTTGAAGAAATCAGAATCATGTGGCATGACCTCCCTCATCAATCCATGCTGACTGTGGTTTTGCAGCCCACTGCAGTCATGATAGTCTAATGCTCTTTCCTTTAACAGGGTTTCCATTAATTTCTCCACCACTGAGGTGAGACTGACTGGCCTATAGTTGCTAGCTTCCTGTCTGCTTTCTCTCTTATGTAAAGGGACCATATCTGCTCTCCTCTGGTCATCTGGAACCACACCTGTTTCCAGAGAGCAGTTGCATAAGGCTATCAGTGGGGCAGCTAGCACTTCTGAGTTCATTTAGTGCCCTTGGGTGTATCCCATCCAATCCCATAGCCTTGTCCACTTTCAGAGCTGCAAGTCCCTTAAGGGCTCTTTCCTCTGAAAATGGACTTGTGTCCACCCCCCCCTTTTGTTCCTGCTGTTTCTTGGTGGTTCTTCCCCTCCTCCTTCCATTGTGAAGACTGAGCAGAAGTACCTGTTCAGGTAGTCTGCTTTTTCTTGGTCCCCTTCTATGCAATCCCCCCCCCACAGCCCTCCTTATCCTCACCATCCCACCCCATGCCTTCCTCTTCTCACTTATGTACCTGAAGAAAGTCTTATCCTCTTTAGCTGCCCCCATGGCTATTAGGGTTGCCACCTATCCGGTTTTTAGGGTCCTTATCCGGTCATCCAGTTTTGACTAAATGTTGTTCAGTTTTTGGGCCATTTTGAGTGCGCATATACTCTTAAAACTACTGTTATCAACTCAGTCACTATTTTGGCTGCATTGCATGTCCAGTTTACAATGAAGTTCTGATGTCATTCAGACCTGCCTTTGTTTGTAAAACCAGTCTGTCTCGGAGGTGTAAAGTATGGCCATCAAGATCATTAGCAGTACATTAACTCAATCTTTTCCACTCTGAATTTTAAGTATGGTCTTTTACTGCTATGACAACAAACAACTTTTACACCATTATGTGCTCTCATGTTCATACCTTTCAACTGTCCCTGATTTTCAGGGATGTCCCTGATTTTGCCTCAGAAATTTCTTCTGTCCCTCCTAAATTTGGCATTTCTGTCACTGAAGAGTAGGGATTTGAATCACAAAATAATGTCAGCCATTAGTGTTACAGTCTAGTTCTCATTAAGAAAATGCTATTCATTCTAAGAAGCATGTTGTACATAGCTTCTGGAACTAATATTACTATTTTTTCAGATGTATCCCTGATTTTGGTCATTTGTCCCTGATCATTTTAAGCCTTGTCCCTGATTTGTGATGAGGGAGGTTGAGAGGTATGCTCATGTTTCTTTTTGTTTGTCCTATATTCTGGTGTGTTTTTGACCCACTTTTGTTAAATTAATAATCTAACTTTTATTGCCTTTATCACATCTGCCCTCATTTTTTGTATTACCTGAACATTCCATGACATTAGCTACATCTTTACAGGTCATTCAGATAAACAGCATGGAATGGTGTGTCTGAAATTGTGGAACGTCTTAGAAATATGAAAAGTAACAGCAGTAGCTGCTGAGCTAAAGGGGAACACAGTGCAGTATTAAGGTGCCATAAGCACCAATAATTAAGTTATCAAACATTGGTCAAAGCATATCAGAATACATGACTGACATGGAAAGGGAAATGAGACAGTGTTTAATAGAGGGTTGAGCAATAAGCTGTGAATGAGCTTGGCATATCCAGCAGACCTGAGTTTGATTCCTACAGCCTCCACCTGCATACTGTGTGGCCCTGAGCAAGTCACTTAACCATCCTGTGCTCCTGGGTCACTCCTGTAAAATGAACTTTGGAGCCTATGGGAGTTAACCTGGTAATCAAAGAATAAAAATAAATAACTAAATAAATAAATCAAATAAATAACAGTATAAAAATGGTTTCCTATCATTAGTAATGTCTATTCCAACATTACAAATGTCTTTGGAGGAGGAGCGATATACTCGCCAGTCATAAGAAGGGGTGGAGACAGAGGCAGAGTTTGGGGTGTGGTTTAGCATCCGGTTTTTACCTCATCCAAAGGTGGTGACCCTAATGGCTATTCATTCCTTTGTCTGCACCTTTGCTCCCCTCATTGCCTTTCCTGTTTCCCTCAGTTTTACATGATGCACCTCACTGTCTTCCTCCCTCTGCATTTCCTTATAGCTCCAGAATGCCACCTTTTTTTCCTTCACCAACTTGGCCACTTCCCTAAAGAACCATAATGGTCTCTTTTTCCCTTCTGCTTTTACTCATTTCCTTCACACAGAGGCTGGCTGCCTTAATTACACCATCCCTTATTTTTCCCCACTGTACCTCTGCCCCTCCCTGGCAATCCCCCTTCCCAAACAAGGCAGTTTCTGAGGCAGTCTCTCATTTCTTTAAAATCTGCCCTCCTAAAGTCTAGAACCTGTGTCCTCATGTGGTTTGCCTTATTTTCCATCTTAATGTTACACCACACTGAACAAGATCATTGGTACCAAAGGGGCTGCCCACTGTGACATCTGTAGTACTGTCCCTGTTTGTAAGCACCATGTCCCAGTCATGGCTGTCATTGCACCACAGCTCTGTTATGGCCATCAGATCCAGGCTAGACTCTGCCATGATGGCCTTCAGGTCTGGAATTTTATTTTGCAGACTCCTGCATCAGTGCACATGGCTCTCCATACTTTACTCTCTTCCTGCCTGCTTCCCATCTCCTGCCTGTGTTGTTCCCTAGAGCTCCCCCGACCCATCTTTTCTCTTGTTATCTTCTCTATTACCTGTCAACTTTACTCCTTCCTTTTTGCTTCCATGACTCATATCCCCCTTGTCCTCTGCCCTCTCCTCATCCCTTTCTTCTTACACCCCTGCCCCAGGGTAATTTACTCCCCTCAGGCCCTCCCTCCCTGTTGCTTCATTATTTGAGGGGAGCAATTGTTGCCTCCCTTAGTTTTACAGCCTCCAACTGGCTAGTTTAAATGCTTGACCAAGTAGCATTTAAACCCCTCACTAAGGATTGTGGTCCCCTTCCTGGAAGAATGCAGGCCATCTCCCCATAGAGGCCCATACTGTCCCACGGTGGCCCCCAGTCCCATTGTAGCCGAAGCCCTCCTCCATGCACTGTGCCTTCAACCAATTGTTAAAAGCCCTGGTGTAGAATGTCCTTTCCTCTCCCCGGCTGTATCCAGGTAAATCTGATTGCTCTAGTTAATTTGTAAATCAGGGTATTTCCATCTGAGGAATACTGCTGATAGGAGTTCTATCTGAGTCTGAATGCTGCCAAAACTCTAATGAATGCATTTAATTATAGCCAGTAAAGATGATGGCATCACACTCAATACATAAAGGTTATAAGCAACCCTTATCCCATGCAAAACCTATCATGAAATTCACTGTTGTGATGACACACCCTCACAGTTCACCGCTGTGATGTCATGACTAGGACAGTAAAAAGTGAGTTTGCCATTTCACTGTGGCACTTTTATGTATTCCACACCTGCTGCATGGCCTGGGCTATGTAAGCCCCAACAAAATAAAGGTTCTCCCAATCCCTAACACCAGTTGTATGGCTTGGAATATACAAGACCAAAAACAATAAAGTCCCCCATAACCCCTCACACCAGCTGTGTTGAGAGCATATAAAGTAAAGTCTCTAGTAGTGGAGACAAGCCATGCTGGGAGAGTTGTGCCACATGTTTAAATGCAATAAATGCCTGGATTACGTATGAAGAGGGGACTTCAGAAAGAAGAAAGATGGGGGTTGGAAACTCTTCAGGACTCGCACTGTATGTCACACCTGCTCAAACAACAATCATGCTCTTATACACTGAGAAGTACAGGGAGGAGTTTGGGGATCTGGAAGGAAAGATGGAGGGGTTGTTTTATATGTGAAGGAGCGTGTAAGGGTCACCGAGATACATGGGCAACAGGGAGACAATGAATGACTGGGGGTACTATGGGTCAGCCTAAAGATAAGATATGGGGCTGTTATTCAAATGGGGTGGTGTACAGGCATCTGGTACAGGAGGAGGATTTAGACTGAGCTCTGGGGGAAGCCACTAGCAAAATGGCCAACAATGGGGATGTTTTGATTATGGGGACTTCAATCTGCCGGATGTAGAGTGGGGCATTCTGGCCACAGCTACAACAAGAGGCAAGACAATCCTCGACTCCATACAATGGGCGTTTCTTAGGCAGCCAGTTTTTTGAACCCACTAGGGATAGGACAGTGCTAGCCCTGGTACTTACAAAAGAGACAGCATTGCTGAAATTACAGTGGGCAGTCCCCTTGGTACAAGTGATCACTGTACTGTGTGGTTTGGCATATAGATAGGACTGGGGGGAAAAAAACACACTGAGATGAGGGTCCTGAACTTCAGGATGCCAGATTTTAAAGAAATGGGAAACTGTCTCAGAGAATGTCTTGAAGGCTGGGGGGGGAGGAAAAAGGGGAGTGGTGGCTCAACAAAGAAAGATTAAGGAGAGTATAGCCCAGGCAGCAGCATACTGTTTGAAGTAAGAAAGGAAAGAGAAAGAAGAGGCTGCTATGGTTCTCCAAGAAGTTGGCAAAAGCAGTAAAGGAAATGAAAACAGCATTTAGAAAGTACAAGGAGACCCAGAAGGATGAAGACAGCGAGGTATATCTGACAAAACAAAGGGAGGCAGGAAGAGTGAGGGCAGCTAGAGTACTAACAGAGAAGTGACTAGCTAAGGAGGTTAAAAAAGGAGACAAGATCTTCTTCAGCTATGTGGGAGAAAAGAGGAAGACAAGGGGTGGGATAGTGAGGATTGGGAGGACGGGGACTGCACAGAGCAAGATCAAGAGAAAGCAGAAATACTAAGTGATTACTTCTGCTTGGTCTTCACAGTAGAGGGTGGAGGGGATGAACTAGTATGTTGCAGTAAGCATCAGGGAGAGGGGGGGAGTGGACACAAGTCCATTCTCGGAAGAGAGGGTCCAGAAGAGACTGGATGCCTTAAAGGAGAATAAAGTGCAGGGGCAGATGGAATTCATCCAAGGGTCCCGGCAGCACTTTTTAGCACTTCAGTGGAGATGGGAAAGTTTCAAAGGACTGGAGGAGGAGGAGGACCAATGTGATGCCTCTGCACAAAAACGACAGTAGGGAGTGTGAAGCTTGGACAGCTGGTTCTGATTATACTATGATTTTTGTAATATAAAAATGTGTTATTGAGTGTCTCTCATGAGACATGCCAGAAGAGCTCGTTTTTTTATTTTATAACCTGTGCCAAAAATGAGCTCTTCTGGTTTTGCTTGAGCAAGATAGCGCTCCTGCTATATACGTGTCAGTTAATGTCTGAGACACGGCAGGGTCAGCACGCTGAGGGCTCTCACTCCCTTACTGAGTTGATTTTAAAAAATACACTCAGTACAACTAGTCTTGCAAAAGGTGACGTCAGTTGGAAGTGACCCTCAGTTCTTGCTCTCTCTTTAATTTGGATTATCCACCATTTGAACTGTTTGAACTGTCTTGGATATTATGGTACCTTATGGACCTTATGAATCTTATGGACTCTGTGAAATACATGGACACCTTTGTATAGTAACTTCTTTTAAGTGAGTTGTTTTTTCTGCTCTTGTATTATGAATTAAAGTTTATTTGTACTACATGAGCATTCTCGGCTGCTAATTATCCACTTTTGAGCATAAACAGAGTTTGTATGTTTTTAAGAAGGTGCAGGTTCTCTGTTCGTTTTTCCTCAAGTATTTTTGAACCTAGCACTGCTTGTTCCTTTGTGCAGTCCTTTCCACTTCTTTACTATCTCCTGTTGATCTAGCTTAATTGTAGCTGCCAGCTGCTAGGCTAGAAATCATAAACTTCTATGGCGTTTAGAGGGAGAATATAGGTTATGGCACTTAGGTGCTACATCATAAAAAGTCTTTTGATGTCCTTGAGAGAGAATGCTGCTCATGGATGAAAGAAAGGACTTGGAAAATTACAGACTTAATTGTGGAAACAAGTTTTTGTCTGCTGATGTCACCTATTAATTTACCTCCTGACACAAGACATCCTGATTGTATAATTTTTAATAAACAGACGAGCAGCTGGGTGACATCATGGACAAGGCAGGGTGAAGACAGTTTTTTAATTATGCTGTAACAGACCTTTAGAGACACACATGTTTGGACTCTGAAAAAAGAAACATCTACAGCACTATAAGAAGATAAGAATACATTAGGTAGACAGGTCTAAGTGTATTATTAGTAGGAATTTGCACTTTTTAAACCTTATTGTTTTAAAAGACTGTATGTTTTGTGATATATGGTTCTGTATTTATATTTTACATTTTTATCTATTTTAAGTAAACCTCTATTTTTAGAGAATACTTGGTGTGCCTTTGAAATTCTTTTCTTTGACAAGTGAAACATATTTGGTTAAAGCTGACACTGTACAAAGCTTACTGGTTTTACCAAACTGGGAAAAGGTAAGAGTTTATTCTGAGGTCTTTCACAGCCCATAGGTGAAAGATATCTGCCCCCCCAAAGAGCAGAATTATCTGAGCCTGTACATTAGGTATGCTATCAAGAGGTTCACAGTTTGAACCCCTCCAGAACTTGAGACCAAAGTTTGATTCAAACCCACAAAACAGACAGGAGGGTTACCCTGTTCTGTTAACTGTTCACAATACTGCACTCAGAGGTTGGCACTGTGGGAGCAGAGGGCCTGACCTGCTGAGTGGGGTAGTGACAGATTGGTTGGCAGCAGTGTGCATAATTTTGGTATTACAAGCTTTTATTGTTCAGTGTGTCAGCTTGAGACCATCAGCTCACTTGCAAAGAAAGAAAAAGGCAGTGATTTATTTTTAAAAAGGAGACCGAATTATATCACTTGGCGTGCAGTCAAGTTCCTACCCGTTTTATTTTTTTTTCTAAAGTGCAAGTCAGAGTAGCCATAGTTAGGGAAGAAGATGACTTCCAACTACAGCAGGCACACTGTAGACTACTTAAAGCAGTTGTGTGGGGACAGAGGAGTCCCGTTCAAGGTGAAAGCCACCAAACAGAACCTCGTGGATGCCCTGATGGTAGCAAATACCTAGAGCATTGAGCCACAGACAGTGACTGAAAAGGACTGAACCTTGAGTGTGGCAGGACTAGCATCCAGTGCAGTGTCCAGATCCAATGAGGAGGGCAACAGGGCTACTGTCAGCAAAGGGCCACAGCAGCAGGGGAAGGTCACCAGTATCCTGGATCCAGAAGTACTCATGCTGCAAATTGAGTTGTGCAGAATGGAGCTGGAGTTCCAGAGAGAGAGGGACTGTGAACAGTGGGAGGCGGGCCGTGAGGCAGAGCAAGAACGCCAAGAGGCAGAGTGAGGATACTGAGATTCAGAGTGAGAACAGAGAGATGCTGACCGTGAGGAGCATGAGCGCCAGAGGCAACACGAACTGAAGAAGCTATGACTCCAACCAGTGGCACCAGGGCAGGTAAGTGGCTTGGGTTTAACTGGGACTACAGGACTGGGTTACAAATTGAATTCCAAATTGATAGCCAAATTTAAGGAGGGGGGAGATACGGATGCGTTTTTAAATTCTTTTGAAAAAGTCTGTATTCAGGCTAAAATTTCTAGGGAGTCCTGGAGCTTCCATCTATCCCCACTACTTACCAGGAAAGCTTGGGATGCATTGGGTCAAATGGACAATGAGGACAGTGATGATTACAGCAAACTTAAAGCTGCACTGTTAAAGAAATTTGAATTAACTGCTGAATCATACAGAGCTAAATTCCGTAAGCTCAAGAGAAGCCCTGACATGAGCTACAAGGAGCTAGCCACGAAATGACGTCAGTTTTTAAAACGTTGGTGGGAAGGAATTGAAGCAAACTCTGTTGATAAAATTGAAAATGTGATTTTGTTAGAACAGTTTTTCTGGGCATGCCCAGAACAGCTGAAAACTTGGCTGGAGGACCGAGATCCCAAAACAGTGCAAACGACTGCTGAAGTCTTGGACTGCTACACCAAGAGCAGACCTGCTGTGAGAGCGAATGGGGTGGGTGTGGCAATGCAGAAAGGGAAAAGTGCACCTTCAGGGCTGCTAAAACCCTCACTGCCTCCACCAAAACCAGTTAGCCCCAGGTTTCAGAGAAAAGATTTCTCTGAGAAAAGAAATGAATGTTGGTTGTGTACAGAAACTGGACATATTGCCAGACAGTGTCCCAAATGGATGAGCAATAATACATAAGGTGGTGCTAGGAAGGAAGTGGGTTGTTTGTGTGTCCCTGGAAGCATGCCAGTGAACATGAGGGAACACATGCACACAGTCATGGTGAATGGTGTACAGACGCAAGGGTTAAGCGACACGGAGCATCCTTGACCTTGGTAAAGGGAGATCTAGTAGAGCCAGATCAGCTGATACCCAATAAATATGTCACTGTACAGGACTTTACTGGTGAAGAGAAAACATTGCCCCTTGCTAGTGTTCTCCTAGACTGGGGTGAAACAGGGGGAACTGTGCAACAGATGGCTGTAGCCCAAACCTTTAGCAGTGGATGTGATCCTGGGCAACAATCTCAAACAGGAGATGGTGTGTACTGTTACCGGTAGCCAAGTAGCAAGGGAAAATTGTAGTTCCCTGAACCCCACAGAAGCCATTAAGGAAACCACTGAGAGGTTGGTTCCCCAGCCTGTGTCTCCTGATATGGAGACTAATGAAAATGGGGCAGAAATTTCCCCAGTAGGAAGTAATCACACAGCTACAGAGGGTTACTCCGAAGAGCAGGGGTGACCCATTGTCAGAGAGTTGGGATTGACAGTGATCCTTAGTGCCCTGACGCTAGTGCTAGGGACCCTAGTTTAGTGACTGAAAGGGACATGTCCCATACCTTGGGAATGTGTGAGGGGTTTGCAGGTGCTCAGAGAAGTGACCCTAGTCTACAGAAACTGAGGGCTTGGGAAGACTCTGATAGAGCACAGGGAGGTGACGGCAGATATAAGGTTTATTGGGAAAATGGACTTATGTATATTCAGGCTGTGCAGACAGAGAAAGGGGTACTAGGCAGGCAGCTTGTCGTTCCCCAGGGGTATCATAAGCAATTGCTCATGAATGATATTCCCTTGTCTGGTCATCTGGGAATTGCGCGTACTACACAGCGGTTGGCAAAGAATTTCTATTGGTCTAACTTCACCCAGCAGGTGAAGGAGTATTGCAGGCCTTGTCACCAGTGCCAAGAAATAGGGAAGGTGAGCAAGAAAACCCAAGCCACCCTGATTCCATTGCCCATAGTGGAGGAGCCATTCCAGAGGGTGGGAATGGATATTGTGGGGCCTTTAAATACCCCCAGCTCCTCAGGGAAGAGATTCATCCTGACTGTGGTGGATTATGCCACCTGGTACCTGGAGACAGTCACCCTATCCTCACTGAGGACAGACAAAGTGGCAGATGCTTTACTTGTGATTTTCTCCCAAGTTGGGTTTCCGCAGGAGGTTATCACCGATCGAGGGGGTTCCTTCATGTCAGACCTGATGAAATGTTTATGGGAGAAGTGTGAGGTGGTGCAGAGATGCATGACACCATATCACCCACAAGCCAATGGGCTTGTGGAAAAATTCAATGGTACCCTGAAGTCAATACTCCAGGCATTTGCTGAACAGCATGGGAGAAACTTGGAGAAATACCTTCCCCACCTGTTGTTTGCATACAGGGATGACAGGATTTTCCCCCTTCAAACTCTTATATGGATGCCGGGTACGTGGGCCCCTAGACTTGACCAGGGAGGACTGGGAAGGCAAGCACACCACCCAGGGAACTCCCATTGTGGATTATGTCCTTAGGTTTAGGGAAAGGCTTACGGAGCTTATGGGGACAGCTCAGAGCAACCTGGCAGCTGTCCAACAGAAACAAAAAATGTGGTACAACTGCAGAGCCAGAGCTCGCTCGTACATGGTGGGTCAGGAAGTCATGGTCCTTATTCCGGGCCAGAAAGACAAGCTGCAGGCTGAATGGGCAGGACCATACAAAATGGTTAGGAAGGTAAATGACGTGAACTATATGATAGAGTTACCTGACTGAAGACAGACAGAAAGCATGTACCATGTCAACATGATGAAGCCATATGCAAATAGGGCTGACATGGTGTTTGCAGTTCGTAGTTCTGGGGAGGGGATGGATGAAGGAGACCCCCTTCTGGACTTGCTGGAAGAAAGTAAGCAGGAGTCCTGTGTGGAGGCAGTTAAATTGTCTCCCCAGCTGATTCCAGACAATATCCAGAAAGTAAGGGAGGTTTAGCAGACTTTGCCCCATTGTTTAGCACCAAGCCTGGACTAACCCTCTTAGCAACTCATGATGTGGAGACAGGGACACAGACGTCCATACGGCGGGCAGCATATCAGGTGTCAGAGGCTGTCCAAAAGGACATTAGGAGAGAAGTGGAGGAGATGCTGGATTTAGGGGTAATCCAGAGATCCCACAGCCCCTGGGCCTCACCCGTAGTCCTTGTGCCCAAGCCAGATGGCTGTACTCATTTCTGTGTGGACTGTCATGGACTGAATGCAGTCACGAAGTCAGATGCCCACCCGATGCCCCGGACGGACGAACTCCTGGACAAGTTGGTAGAGGTGGCCTACTTTACGACCATTGACCTGACCAAGGGGTATTGGCAGGTAGAGTTGCCAGACAGAGCTAGGGAGAGGTTGGCCTTCATCACTCTGATAGACTTAGTCAAATTTAAAGTAATGCCTTTCGGAATGAAGAATGCCCCAGCCACTTTCCAAAGGTTGGTGAACCAGGTATTAAATGGTGCTGAGGAGTAGGCTGTGGCATACCTGGATGACATTGCTATCTTTATTACCAGCTGGAAGGAACACCTATCCCACCTTAGGGATGTGCTGGGCAGGATACAGAGAGATGGGCTCACTGTCAAAGCAGAGAAGTGCCAGGTGGCCATGGGAGAGGTGGCATACCTCGGGCATGTGGTAGGCTGGGGACAGCTCCATCCTAACCAAATAAAAACAGAGGTAATCCAGGTGTGGTCCAGACCAGAAATGCAGAAGCAGGTCAGGAGTTTTCTTGGGACAGCAGGGTACTACAGAAAATGTGTACCCAATTACAGTACCCTGGCTGCTCCCTTATCTGACCTGGTAAAGAAAAGGCTGCCAAAGAAAATTACCTGGGAATCAGCCTGTGAAGAAGCCTTTACCAGACTGAAGGAGGCACTGTGTAGTGCTCCTGTTTTGACAAGTCCTGACTATAGCAGACCCTTTATAGTTCAGACTGATGTCTCACACATGGGTATTGGGGCAGTACTGAGTCAGACATCCAGCCAAGGTAAAGATCACCCTGTAGCATATCTGAGTAAAAAGTTACTTCTCAGGGAGCAGGCATACTCCACTGTGGAAAAGGAGTGTCTTGCCATAGTGTGGTCCCTAAAGAAATTGGAGCCATACTTGTATGGCAGCATTTTGTGGTACAGACTGACCACAACCCCCTGGTTTGGCTGACGCAGATGGGAAAAAACAATGGTAGATTGCTAAGATGGAGTCTTGCTTTACAAGGGTATGTTATGACAATTATACGTAGGGCTGGAGCGAAAAATCAGAACTCAGATGAGTTGTCTCGCGTCTATGAGGAGTGAACTGATTTGGGAAGCTTATCCCATGAAGGGGATAGAGCCCCCAAATTCAGTCTAGGTAGGGAGGATTGTGATGCTTGGACAGCTGGTTCTGATTAATCTATGCTTTTTGTAATATAAAAATGTGCTATTGAGTGTCTCTGATGAGACATGCTGTTTCAGCTAAAAGATAAAGCCAAGAGATAATTACAGGCTAGAAGACACTTAAAGTAAGGATCTCCTGTTTATCTAGCTTAATTGTAGCTGACAGCTGCTAGGCTAGAAATCAAACTTTTATGGCTTTTAGAGGGAGAATACAGGTTATGGCACTTAGGTGCTATGTCATAAAAAGTCCTTTGATGTTCTTGAGAGAATATGCTGCTCATGGATGAAAAAAAGGACTTGGAAAATTACAGACTTAATTGTGAAGTCATACGGGGAAACACGTTTTTGTCTGCTGATGTCACCTATTAATTTACCTCCTGACACAAGACATCCTGATTGTATAAGTTTTAATAAACAGAGGAGGAGCTGGGTGACATCATGGAGAAGGCAGGGTCAAGACAGTGTTTTAATTGCACTGTAACAGACCTTTAGAGACACACATGTTTGGACTCTGAAAAAAGAAACATTTACAGCACTACAAGAAGATAAGAATACATTATGTAGACAGGTCTAAGTGTATTATTAGTAGGAATTTGCACTTTTTAAACCTTATTGTTTTAAAAGATTGTATGTTTTGTGATACATGGTTCTGTATTTATAGTTTACATCTTTATCTATTTTAAGTAAACCTCTATATTTAGAGACTACTTGGTGTGCCTTTGAAATTCTTTTCTTTGACAAGTGAAGCATATATGGTTAAAGCTGACACTGTACAAAGCTTACTGGTTTTACCAAACTGGGAAAAGGTAAGAGTTTATTCTGAGGTCTTTCATAGAGTTTTTAAGGGTTTATTTTGTATGCCTGTTTAGGTGCCCATAGATGAAAGATATCTGCCCCCGAAGAGCAGAATTATCTGAGCATGTGCATTGGGTACACTAGCAAGAGGTTCACAGTTTGAATCCCTCCAGAACTTGAGACCAAAGTTTGATTCGAACCCACAAAACAGACAGGAGGGTTACCCTGTTCTGTTAACTGTTCACAATACTGCGCTCAGAGGTTGGCACTGTGGGAGCAGAGGGACTGACCTGCTGAGTGGGGTTGTGACAGGGAGGATGGTAGCAATTACAGGTCAGTCAGTCTCACATAAGTGGTGGGGAAATTAATGGAGACACTACTAGAGAGGCTCATGGAGCACCTGGAGGCAAAAGGGCTGAAGGAACACTGGCAGCATAGGTTCATAGGGGGAGGTCATGTCAAACTAATCTCATAGATATCTTTGACAGGGTTACCAGCAAGGTGGATCAAGGGACAGCAGTAGACATGGCTTATCTTAACTTCAGTAAGGCTTTTGACACTGTGCCATACAGGAGGCCAGTTAAGAAATTAAGCCGCCAGGGGTGGGGGAAGGGAGAAAGTGACGAGCTGGGTATCAAACTGGTTAAGGGATAGAAGGCGATGGGTGGTGGTAAATGGTAGTCACTCCAGTGATAAAAGAGTGACTAGTCGGGTGCCAAAGGGTTTGGTGCTGCGGCCAGTTTTCTTCAATGTCTTCATAAGTGACATGGTGGAGGAGCTTGAGGGGAAGGTGTGTCTCTTAGTAGATGATTTAAAAATCTGCAACAGGGTTGACACTCAGGAAGGGATGGAGAAAGTGAAAAGGGTTATGAGAAAACTAAGGGAGTGGTCTAAGTGGTGGTAGCTGAGTTTCAATGTGAAACAGCCATCTTCCAGATTAAGTTCTGGGAGGTTGGCAGGTACCAAGTCTGTAGAAATTCCTGGTCATCAGTGCAGAGCTGGCTGCTCTCAGCACTGAAGTGTAGCACCTGAGGAGCAACATAGCATAAGACCCTGTGGGAACTGCACTCCCATCATCACGGTGCACATCACATATCTTCACAGTTGATTGTACTGCAATGGGGGTGGGGGAGAGGCAGGGAGGAGGCATAGCACCAGCGTGGAGAAGATCCCAAGGGTAATAACCCAAATATGTTTTGTGCCGCTGGCGGAATCCATTCAGGAGAATGTATGAATGCATGTGTTTTTACCTCTGTGTGTACGGTTCCACATACAACCTGTATGGCATATGTTGTAAAGATATCCCCCAATCTGTACTCCCCTACACCACCTATGTGGCCTAGGCTATAAAGGTATCATCTACCCACTCTGAACTCCCACACACTAGCTACCTGGCCCAGGCTGTGAAAGTATCCTCCACCACTCTGAACTCCCCCCCACACAACCTAGAGTATGTGGAATAGGTTATAAAGGTATCCCTCTCCTCTGTACTCCCCTACACCACCATTATAGCAAAGGCTATTAAGGTATTCCCTACCCACTTTATACTCCCCCACACTAGGTATATTGCCTAGGCTAAAGTTATCCCCCCGCTCTGTACTCCCCCACACCAGATATATAGCCTAGGCTAAAGTTATCCCCCCACTCTGTACTCCCCACACCAAATATATGGCCTAGGTTATAAAGGTATCCACCACTCTATACTTCCCACACCACCCCTACATCCTTTGCTATAAAGTATCCCCCCACTCTGTACTTCCCAATGTGACCTCTAAGTCCTAAGTTATAAAGGTATCCTCCCACGTTGTGCATCACTTTGTGTATAGCTGGAAAATGCTGCACTAACTGTGAACTTAGAAGGGTTTAAGATGCATATTTGCCTGTACATGTTAACAAGACAAAGAACCACAGTATAAAAGCACTGAGGTAAGGGCTACCCACAAAGGAACTTAGCAACAAAGCCAGGTTTCCAAGAAATACAAAATCGCACATACCCCCATAATGCAAAGCATATCAGGGAATATGTATGCAAATCATCATGAACATTTAGGCTGCTTCTGGTTTAGGCAGGAATGCATGGTGCCAAAGGGCCTCTCACACAATGATCACAGGGTGAGAACAGTAGACACAGACACACAGACACGTGTTTCATCCTACACAGGGCTCATCAGTGTGCCTCATCTGTATATCATCCCGGGGAAAATGAGCCAGCCCTATTGTGGTCTTACTGGTTTTAGTCATGGTGGACCCAAAATAAGAAAGCAAGCAAAAAAGACAAAGAATCTCTGCACAAAAGCACTGAGGCAAGGGTTACCAATTAAGGGCATTGGCAACAAAGCAAGTGTTGCCTTTATGGGTAACCCTTGCCTCAGTGCTTTTGTGCTGAGGTTCTTTTTTTATGTTGATTGCACGCATGCACAAGAAACATATTACGGCAGGTTGCCAGAAGAAGGTTGTGGAGGCACGGCACTGTAGTGGCCAATGCCCCTACAGCCTTTAAAGGCTTGGCCCACTTTCCCCAATGGTGTGGCACACTGCTGCTGATACTAGTTCAGCCAGCGTGCCACAACCTTGAGAAGTTTTAGCTGCTGCAATCAGGGGCCACCTTGTCATTGCCGCATCATCCGCTGCAATGAGGGAGTGACCCCTCATTGCAAGGCTCCCTTGCATTCCCTGCCTGTTTGCCGAGGGGGTGCCCAATCCCCTTCAGCATCATGTCCCTTCCCCTGATTTTTTTACTGATGGGGGTTCCCAATCCCTGTCGGCATGTTCCCTCCCCCCCCTCAAGTTCTTGTGTGCCGAGGGGGTGCCCAATCCCCCTCGGCTCATGAGACCCACCCATACCAGTATGTGCCAATGGGGGTGCCCAATCCCCATTGGCATAATGTCACCCCCCACACTTTTGTTGTGTGTCGATGGGGGTGCCCAATCCCCCATCGGCTACAGCTGGCCCCTCCAAAAAAAGAGTCCGTTGGCACGCTGGGAGCCCACCCCAGTGTGCTACATCCTGTGAAAAACAGTCCCTTGATGTTTTTTATTTTTTTACCGTGAAAAAAGGAAACAGTAACGCGCCGGTCTCCTTGACCCCCTCCCGCAACCCGCACCCACCCACTGCTCACCCTGCCTCCTCATGCCCCCTCACCCCATATTTACCTCCAGAGTCCAGCACGATGATCTTCGGTGGACTGGGAACACGTCTGCACTCTTCAAAGCTGACCGAGAACTGAGGAAATGCCAGTAAACTGTATAACGGAATAAATAGTTTTTTTTCAACATTAATGCATATCTCAGTCATTTTTTTGAATTTTGGCACCATGGGGTTATTGGGACCCCTCCTCATGAATTCTGCCACTGTCATGGTGTTAATCGGCCCCAAAAGGTGATTTTGCGGTCACTGCTCAGAATCACCTTTCAGGATCAATTAGCGAAATGACAGTGCCAGTGTTCATGAGGTGGGCTCTCAAAAAGCCTATGTTGCAAGTTTGGTGGGAAAAATCCAAAAAACGACCATTTTACGAGCATGCATTGCGCAGTTGCTATGCATGCTCGAAACTTTGCGAATTTGCAATATTTACATGCCAGATTTTCAACATTGGCATTTTTCCATACCTCCTTGTGAACAGTATAGCTGTCATTTTTTACATGCTGGCCTAAATGTGTTTTCACACTTCTGGCACAGAATAGCACGATCACTGTGGGAATTCAGTGTTTGGGACAGATTATGAAAATGACAGTGACACTGTTTATGAGCAGGGGTCCTAAAATGCCTATGTTGAAAATTTGGTGCTGATACTCCATAAAGTGACTGTGTTATGAGCGTGCATTGCGCAGTTTCCACGCACACTCATACCTTCACAGAATACCACAGTTGCTGTCAGAAATCAGTGTTTGGGACAGATTAGGATCGAGCAATTGGGAGAGGTGGAGTGACCAAGTTCAACTGAGCTCTGTCGGGACTGCTGCGGATTTCTTTGTGGGCAGGAAAAGGTGCCAACGCAGACAGGAGCCCAGTACAAAAGGGTAGCTTGCAGCGTCAGGAGACACAGAACAACAGAGTGAGGGAGGGGGAGTGAGTGAGCTCAATGGAGCTCTGTTGGGACTGCTGCAGATTTCTTTGTGGGCAGAAAAAGGCAGCAATGCACGCAGTGGCCCAGTACAAAAGGGCAGCCTGCAGCGGCAGAAGAAACAGAATGAGTGACAGAAAGGGGGGGAGTAAGCGAGCTCAACAGAGCTTTATCATGACTGCTGTGGATTTCTTTGTGGGCAGAAAATGGTGGCAATGCATGCAGGAGCCCCGTACAAAAGAGCAGCCTGCAGCGCCGGGAGAAACGGAATGAGTGAGTGAGAGAGGGGGAGAGTGAGTGAGGTCAATGGTATCAGTGGCTCAGCAGGTAGCACACTTGTCTCTGATGCCAGGAGATCAGAAGGCTGTGGGTTCTAGCCCCACACCAGGCACTTGGGTTAATGTCCCAATACTGACACTGCAGTGCAGCACGAGGGGGGGTGCTGCACTCCTGAGGTGCCGTCTTTCAGATGAGACGTTAAACCGAGGTCCCATCTGCCTGTTCTGGTGGTAGTTCAGGTGGATGTTAAAGATCCCATGGCACTTCTCGAAAAGAGTAGGGGAATTTCCGCAGTGCACTTGCCAAATTTCCCCCCCATTCACTAAAATACCACTAACAGCTTAATTTGGTTCAAAGTCAGTTGGCAATCATCTGTATCCCCTTCCCCCGGATCGTGCCTGAAAATAGGCAGAATTTGTCTAGTGAATTTACCCGGTCAACAAAAACTAAATAAATAAATGGAGCTTTGTCGGGAGTGCTGCAGATTTCTTTGTGGGCAGAAAAAGGTGCCAGCAGAGGCAGGAACCCAGTACAAAAGGGCAGCCTGCAGTGCCAGGAGAAACAGAATGAGCGAGTAAGACAGGTGGAGTGAGCGACCTCAACGGAGCTCTGTCGGGACTGCTACAGATTTCTTTGTGGCCAGAAAAAGATGCCAACAGAGGCAGGAGCCCAGTACAAAAGGGCAGCCTGTAGTTCCGGGAGAAACACGAGTGAGTGGGGGGGGGAGTGAGCGAGCTCAACGGAGCTCTATCGTGACTGCTGTGGATTTGTTTGTGGGCAGGAAAAGGCAGCAATGCAGGCAGGAGCCTGGTACACAAGGCCAGCCTGCAGCGCCAGCAGAAATGGAACGAGCTCAATGGAGCTCTATCGTGACTGCTGCAGATTTCTTTGTGGGCAGAAGAAGGTGGCAACGCATGCAGGAGTCCAGTACAAAAGGGCAGCCTGGAGCAGCGGCAGAAATGGGGCGAGCAAGTGAGAGCGGGGAATGAGTGAGCTCAGCGGAGCTCTGTCGGGATGCTGCAGATTTCTTTGTGGGCAGAAAAAGGTGCCAACAGAGGCAGGAGCCCACTACAAAAGGACAGCTTGCAGCACCAGGAGAAACGAGTCAGACAAGAGGAGTGAGTGACCTCAACGGAGCTCTATCGTGACCGCTGCAGATTTCTTTGAGGGCAGCAAAAGGCCACAACGCAGACAGGAGCCCAGTACAATAGGCCAGCCTGCAGCGCCAGCAGAAACAGAATGAGTGAGTGAGGGAGGGGGAGTGATCAAGCTCAACGGAGGTCTATTGTCACTGCTGCGGATTTCTTTGTGGGCAGGAAAAGGCGGAAAATCGGGCAGGAGCCCAGTATAAAAGGCCAGCCTTCAGCACCTTCAGAAACAGAATGAGCGAGTGACATCAACGGAGCTGTGTCAGGACTGCTGCAGATCTCTTTGTGGGCAGAAAGGCAGGAACCCAGTACAAAAAAGCAACCTGCAGCAGCGGGAGACACAGAACGAGCGAGTGAGGGAGGGGGAGTGAGCGAACTCACCAGAGCTCTGTTGGGACTACTGTGAATTTCTTTGTGGGCAGAAAAAGGCAGCAATGCATGCAGGGACCCAGTACAAAAGGGCAGCCTGCAGCAGCGGGAGAAACAGAACGAACGAGTGAGGGAAGGTGAGTGAGTGAGCAAGCTCAACAGAGCTCTGTTGTTACTGCTGCAGATTTCTTTGTGGGCAGAAAAAGGTGGCAACGCAGGCAGGAGCCCAGTGTAAAAGGGCAGCCTGCAGTGCCGGCAGAAACAGAACGAGTGAGTGAGAGAGGGGGAGTGGGCGAGCTCAACAGAGTTCTGTCAGGACTGCTGCAGATTTCTTTGTGGGCAGAAAAAGGTGCCAACAGAGGCAGGAGCCAACTACAAAATGGCAGCACCAGGAGAAACAGAATGAGCGAGTGAGACAGGCGGAGTGAGTGACCTCAACGGAGCTCTGTCAGGACAGCTGCGGATTTCTTTGTGGGCATAAAAAGGTGCCAATGCAGGCAGAATCCCAGTACAAAGGGGCAGCCTATAGCAGCGGGAGACACAGAACGAGCGAGTGAGGGAGGGGGAGTGAATGAGCTCAACGGAGCTCTGTTGGGACTCCTGCAGATTTCTTTGTGGGCAGAAAAAGACAGAGATGCACGCAGGGGCCCAGTACAAAAGGACAGCCTGCAGCAGTGGGACAAACAGAATGAGCGAGTGAGAGAGGGGGAGTGAGCGAGCTCAACACAGCTCCATCGTGACTGTTGCAGATTTCTTTGTGGGCAGAAGAAGGCGGCAATGCAGGCAGAAGCCCAGTACAAAAGGGCAGTCTGCAGCGCCAGGAGAAACAGAATGAGCGAGTGAGACAGGGGGAGTGAGCGACCTCAACAGAGCTCTATCATGACTGCTGTGGATTTCTTTGTGGGCAGAAAAAGGCAGCAATGCAGCCAGGAACCCAGTACAAATGACCAGCCAGCAGTGCCGGCAGAAACAGAATGAGCGAGTGACAGAGAGGGAGTGAGTGAGCTCATCAGAGCTGTGTCGGGACTGCTGCAGATTTCTTTGTGGGCAGAATAAGCCACCGATGCTGTCAGGAGCCCAGTACAAAAGGCCAGCCTGTACCAGTGGGAGACAGAATGAGCGAGTGAGGGAGGGGGAGTGAGTGAGCTCAATGGAGCTCTATCATGACTGCTGCAGATTTCTTTGTGTGCAGAAAAAGGTGGCAATGCAGGCAGGAGACCAGTACAAAAGGCCAGCCTGCAGTGCCAGCAGAAACGGAATGAGCGAGTGACAGAGGGGGAGTGAGCAAGCTCAAAGGACCTGTTTTGGGACTAATGCAGATTTCTTTGTGGGCAGAAAAAGCCACCAACAGAGGCAGGAGCCCAGTACAAAAGACCAGCCTGCAGCGCCAGGAGAAACAGAATGAGCGAGTCAGAGAGGGGGAGTGACCCACCTCAACGGAGCTCTGTCAGGCCAGCTGCAGATTTCTTTGTGGACAGAAAAGGGTGCCATGCAGGCAGGAGCCCAGTACAAAACAGCAGCCTGCAGCACTGGGAGAAACAGAACGAGTGAGTGACAGAAGGCCAGTGAGCGGGCTCAATGGACCAACGCAATCAACATTCGGCATTGACAAATGCTTGTTTAGCTTGCTTTCTTATTTTGGGTACATCATGACCCAAACCATAAGACCACATTAGGGCTGTCCCATTTTTCCCTGGGGTGAGATACAGATGAGGTACACTGATGAATCCTGTGTAGGAGAAAACACATGCCTGTATCTTCTGTTCTCACCTTTTGCAGATTGTATGAGATGCTGTTTGGTACAATGCATTGCTGCTTAAAGCAGAACAAGCTTAAAGTGCTAGTGGAGTCAAAACAGCCAGACAGGAAAATATTACAAATTTTAAGAAGTAGTCAGTTGTAACTTTTTATTTCTGAAGTGTTTTTTCCTTTTCCATTTGCTCATCAGAAAGTATTCTATGTGATAATATTGTGCTGGATGTGTGGAATAGCTCTTAGCCTGGCAGCTGACATATCTAACTCTACTGCCTCACACTACATCATCAGCATCATGATCTCACTGACCGTGGCATCACAGGTGAATGACCTGGCAGTCACTCACCTGCTGTTCCTAAGTAGCAGTGATGTCACAGTCAGTGAGGTCACAATGCTGATGATGTAGTGTGGGGGCAGTGGTGCAAGATATGTCATCAGCCAGGTTAAGAGCTGTTCCATACATCACACCTATTAACATCAGGTAAACTATCTTCTAGTTAAACAAAGGGAAAAGAAAAAGTACCTCAGATATACAAGTTAATGGTTGTCTGCTTTTAAAATCTAATATTAGTTTTGGGCAGTACACTAGGTCTTTAAATGTTCTTGGTGATTTGCATATATATCCCATGATATTTTGTATTGTGGGGGTAGGTGTGATTTAAGGAATAATGCATGACAGAGTGTGTGTCATGCTGGGATAACATCATGCCTCGTGTGGTTGGGCACGAGGTCATTGGTCAAGTAGATCCAGCACCTGAAAAGTGGCATTATCCCATCATGACACACACCCTGGACCCAAACCATGCCAACTGTGGGTAAATTCCATACCCATCATGGATTATTCCAATTATACAATTAGGAGAAAAAGAAAGAACCGCAGCAATAGGTTTGAATAAAAACGTTACTGTGTATCATTTTATGCTTAAAACAGAGAAATGTCAGTACACGGCATAACATAGTTCCTCTTGAGAAGTGGTAGAAAATGCATTTAGGCTATGGGTGACATCACCATAGTGACTGTAAATAGCAAAAGAAATGTAAGGGTCCCAGCAACTGATCGTTCAGGTAATTCAGCAAATCTGTCATTTTTTTAGTCAGTTTCGGTTTCATTGAGTAACTTCTCGGTGCTGTGCGTTTGAAACATAGCATATGAGATTTTTTAAACTAACAGCTTTTGATTTTGCAGAATGGCCGGTTAGTGGAAGAAAAAAAATGGCAGTTTTGTGAGAGTGTGTTGGAACACTATGAATCTGCGTGGAATGATTTTACTTTTTTTTTTTTTTTTTTTAACATGCAGTCGGCTGGTACTTTATTCAGTGATTATGCAAAAATTACCCCACAGCATAAAGTGCCAGCTGACCGATCAGCAAACTGAATTTTTAGACCTCATTGTATAATTAAGCAATAAGGCACAACAGGGTGTGGTATATCATGGGATATCGTCAAGCCTTGGGTGGTTGGGCACGAGGCCGCAGGCTAAGTGTGTCCAACGACCCAAGAAGTGACAATATCCCATGCTATACCACACCTTGGAGTGCCTTATTGCTATTATGAACAGGAGTAATGGTTTTATAAATAAAAGATTAAAAAAACACACCCTTTAAACCTGTTAAAAAAGCTTTTTTGGTAGTGTAGGAATACATTTAAAAAAATAGTTCTAGAAGACAGCAGGTGGCACTGTTGTAGTTGGAGCTGACAGAATAGGTAACAGTATTGTGATGGAATGACCTGTGACCTCTGCAACAGTGTCTTTGTCTGTCCCCCCCCCCACAGTAGATGATCTCAGTAATGAGATTCTAAAGAGAAAATGAAGCCAACAAGCAATATCACTGGATTAGGAAGCAGCGGGATTGAAAGGACAAGTGTGTATAGCGATGCCGTTTTGAATCTGCGTGTGCCTACGAGACATGGGAACGGTCGTCTGCTCAGTGTAGCCTGTGAGCGGCAGCAGGTTGGTTTTATGTGTTCCACAACGTTTTTAATGTCCGTCTGAATGTTGTGGGTCCCAGAGAGAGCAGGCAATATCATTCATTCAGTGTAACTAGAGTCTGTTTTTGTTTGTTTTTTTAAATAGCGGCCAACTACAAGTCTGACTCGCTCCGGACTGTGGGAGATTAAGAACACTGCACGGACAGTGTGAAGACTGGTGACTGGAGGTTTTCTGAAGCCGTGATGATGTAGCCCGATATCATCACGGCTTCAAAAACCTCTCGGTCAATCAGCTTTACATATTTACGATCCCCAGTTCATAATTTCAATTATACAACGGCTCGTGAGTATGGCTCATGAGTTTAAAAATATGAAGATGAAAAAGTACATTTAAAAGTAGTTTTTTTTTTTTTTCAATGGGTAGATTTACTTTTACAAAAAATAATGCAGATTCATTGTTTTGGCCAGTAGGTGAAGCTGCTGCTGTTGTTACTGTGTCTCTGCACTCCCTGTTTTGGGCAATAGGTGGAGCTGCTGTTATTACTGTTTCTCTGCACTCCCCACCCTAACGTTTTTCTGTGCTGTTGTTCCCTTAGTGTACTGTTAAGCCCATTTTTTTCTGCTTTTGTCCGTTGTAATGTTCTCTCTCTCTCTTTCTCCCCCATCCCTCTTTCTTCATGCTGTCATTGCGCCATCTGGAAGTGACATCCCTCCCCCACACTGCTCTAATAATCATGGCTGTTTCACCTGGAGCTTTAGAGAAATGGCCCTCCCCCATTCCACTATCATGGCTGTGTGATTTCTTCTTCCAGTAGAGCTTTTACTGGGAGAACAGACTGAATGCATAAAACAGCGATTGGGTGAGTGAGGCGCAGTGTTACACACGTGCTCATGTGCTCACTCACTATGCCAGCGGGGACTATGGGATGCTGTGAAGCCAATCGTAATGATGACTTTTACATATGCGAGTGGGGAGTGTCTGTAGAGTGGGTGGCACTGTAAAAGGTAACTTGTAAAGCCATGCTCAATGGCTTTCCCTTTCAATATCAGGTAGATCTCTTTTTTAAACAAGAAAAAAAAAGAGAGTGCTGTATTGATGTTTGCCGAGCAGGTACTGTCAGTACAGCAGCGGAGTGCTGTGAAGCCAGTCGCAAACACAACTTTCACTTCACTTTTTTTTTTTTGCTGCTAATAAGAAAATGAAAGTGATAGCAGGCATTTGGGGGAATGTGTGAAGGTTCTGGGTTTGATTTTTCGTGGTTTGTGTCCTGTAGGAGAGAGTGATTTACATTTTTTAAGACTTGGTAAGTACTGGCAAAATTGAGAGCAGCCATTTCAAGTGTGAGCAACTTGAATATGGCATGTGTAGTGATATCTTTTTATTCATGTCATCCAGTCACATGTGTGTTGGGACTGTATCCGTGATACTGTGTTGGGATAACATCACGGTTCCAGCACCAGACTGACCAATCTGAGCTTAGAATTCTTTCTTGCTATTGTATAATTTATATTTATATATGTTAATGCTGACTTATGGATAAAACAATGTTTCTTGTTTGTAACAAAATGTCTGACTCTTCTGTGAAGTGAATACATAGCAGTTAGTGCATAGCATTTCACTTTAAAATAATCAGATTCCAGAAATAAATTCACAATATAATATCTTTATTTAAACCAGGTAGAAAATACAGTGCTTTGCAATTAGTCTCTTTTTTCAGTGGAGACTTGGCCAAGAGGTGACCTTGCAGACTAGCTGTAACAAGAACGACAGAAACTGTTACACTAATAAGGCAGAAATGTAGGCAGTATGCATTGGAAACCTGCAGCAGATAATAGTAGTTAAAAACACAAAAAACACTGTGGTGTTTTACATGGTCAACCTAAACATTACATAAAACTAAGAAATACAAAAGCATAGAGTTACAAGAAAATGATGGAGTCAGATTCTTACTGACTCCTGTTGGATTCATCCCATCAGACAGTATAATAGAGTATGCTAGAATGAGTGTGTTTTTTCCTTTGGCTTATGCTTACAATGCAACAATCAATTTAGAATTTATTTTGGAAGGATTTTGAGGGATAACCAGTGTACCTCTTTTGGGTCTGGTGAAAGAAAGTTTTTGAGTTATCTGGGCTGTTATGATATAACCTCTTTAAAACCACCCTACTATTAATAATGCCCTTTAGCCTTGGGGTGTATTGCTGGCATGAGGTGCCTTCTCCTCTGCTAAACAAAGGTGCCTGTCAGAAACCATGCACTCATGGTTCAGCACCATTGCCCATACTATTTGGATAATGGACTGTCCCAACAGAAGTAACAGCTATCCAAACAGCACCACATGCACAGATCTGAACATGCAGCTAATTGGAACTGTATTATCTATATTTAAACAGAGCTGGAGATTTATTTTCTGTTTTACAACTCTATTGTTATATAAAAAATTATTAACAGATTTATTAATAGGTTTAAATATTAAGTGGTTCATTTCTGCTGTTAACGTGTTACTAACATGCCAACTAATGCTTCTGGGGAAACACTACAAAACCTATTTTTAACCAGTTCAACTTTTATTTCTATTTATTCTGTACTTCTGCTCCCTCAATGTAAGCAATAACATGTGACAGTGTGTGCGGTTATGCTGTAATAATCGCACACACCGGGTGGGTTGTGAGGCACAAGGCATAGCCAAGTGCCTTCAACCACCTGAGAAGTGGGGTTATTATAGCATAACTGCACAACCTGGAGGGTGTTATTGCACTTATAAAAAGGTGAAAAATGCCTAAAAACCTGAAAAGAAAAGGCATTTTAACTGACCTATACAGTTATGCTTTATAACCGCACAGTTATGTGTCTGGATTCCATCAATCACAGTACTGTATTTCTTGCCCGTTTTATAACACATTCATAAGGATATGTACATGAAGACAGGTGGCAGGATTTTCAAAACTAGCGTGGGGACTTGCACCTCATTTTTCGCACTATCCTGCAAATTGCACACAAATGTAAGGCCATCTAAAAGGTGTTGTAACTTTCATTTGCAATTGCTGCAAGCTGCCGAATTTTGGGTCTCTTTGCATCAAAAAAGTGAGTCATGCATCACTTTTTTGATGCAATCTGCTGCGAATCAGTGAAACTGTCACTAATGCATCAAAACATTTGAATATACTATAGCAAGCAAACATTTTGGCACTTTTCAGATGATGCAGGCATAACTTTGAGCTGGAAGTTACACCTACACCATCCCTTTGAAAATCCCAGCTGCTGGGATCTTTGTCCCACAAGTTCATCTTCTCCTGCTGGTCACCCCCTACCTGAAGTCATACTCCTCTGTTTGTGATATAATCATTATTTCAGATGAGACAGACTGTGATGTCACAAGCAGAGGATTATGGGCCCTACTCTCCAATGATTTCTTGTCTCAGACACTAAATAGGAAAACCTACCTTGAGAAGAGAGTTCAAAGCATTTGAGCATAAGCACATGTTCCCTTTTGGTGTAACACTATTATTATCATTGTTTGTTGTGAATCATTAATATAAAGCAGACTATGTATCTAAGAAATGTGATAAACTTTATGCCCTGAAAAACAAGTTAAGCTAAACCATTACTTCTGAATGTTCTTGTGTTGTTATAATTCTTCAGTGTGAGGCTGTAATTGTAGTTCTTGATCCCTGTAACCTCTTGCCCCATGATGTGGTTAAAATGGGATCATTACTCTTAACTCATTTTTCCCAATTGTCAGTAGGTAGTAGTAGTAGCAAATATGTTTATTCATAAAATTACACAGAAAAGGAATACCTGATTGAGCCAAGACTAATTTTCAATGTGATTCTAGTAAAATATATAAATAAAAGCATTATACTTAACAAGGAGCAGCAGTCCCTATATTCAAAGGGACAAATAGCAATTCACATGTAAGCATCCTTAGCTATACAGTGGTAGCCAGAGACATAACATAGTAAATACCTAGCTGTATTCACACATACAGTATATCACAGGAAACCTCATCGAAATAATAGGAATTTCATGTGCTGTTTCTAGATATTTCTAGGTATTCTGGGATTTATCACTGGCTACCATTGTAGGCGAAATAGAAGAGAACTACATAAAATATGTCAATTACATGCCGAATTTCATTTTTCTCATAACATTTAAAGGAGAAACTGCATTGAACCTGCAAGTCTTTTTCCAAGTAGAAGCAGTTTTATGAACTTGTTCCAATTTTGTTTCATCTAAAAAGACATTTCAGTAACTACCATGGGCACTTCTGATTCAAACTCTGGTTGTAAGTACAATTTTAGGACTGTATGATTTAGTTAATGTCCCTTTCAGCCACAGAGTTCTCTAGTACAACCCGGGTGCACTGTGCCAACAGAAGAAGAGCAGAGCAAGGACATAATCTACATCATAAAGTTTTATAATGGTCCATACCAGCTGTGTGTAAATCAGAGGCACTCACTTGGATAGCTAAACACCTGGGCCCGGATATTCAGACTGCGCCGGGCAGAGGCGCAAGCCTGGGCGCAGCGCAACTGGGCTGTGCCAGGGCATGGACCAGGTGATATTCAACGGTGCTGCACCATGGCTCACTGCCATTGAATATTTATTTATTTATTTATTTTTTGTTTACCGGGTAAGTGCGCTAGCCAGAAAGGCTATTTTCAGGCATGACCTGGGAGAGTACAGAGACAGACTACAAAAAGGACATCATGATATGTAGCTCAAAGTGCAGGAACATTATGATACATGGCACAGATTACATAACAGTAGCAATGTGACAAAGAGATTGAGGTAGATTTAACAAAGTAAATTGGCACAGAGGGCACACACACTGTGCATGGCACAGTGGCACTGCACCAGCGCAAGACAGAGAGCAGGAGCAGAAGGATGTGCCAGTGCAAGTGCAGTTGTGCTGGGTGCATCCCCCATGATATTCAGGACGGGGCATGCAAATGAGGCCATTATGCATGCAAGGTGCAAATGGGGCCATTTGCATGTCATTATGGCCCCATTTGCATGTGATGCACCGATCCCCAGTGACTTGCGCCTGGCTCCTTGCCAGGCTGCAGCCATTGGGGATTGACACCATGCAGTGCCAGTGCAGTCCCCCACTCCTGTACTCCTGATCATGAGCAAAAGTACATATAACATCCCTGGTGGGCTAGTGGGAAGCCACTACTGCCCGATGGCGGGCGTTCAGAAAACATAACCCTGGTGGCCCAGTGGTGATCCCCCATCGCCTGATCATGGGCAGGTATTAACACATAGCCCTGGTGGTCCAGTGGTGATCCCTCCATTGCCCTATCATGGCCAGGTGTAAAGCCATAACCCTGGTGGTCCGGTGGTGATCCCCCCAGCACCCGATCATGGGCACAAGTAATGCATAGATCCCTGGTGGTCCAGTGCTAAACCCCCCATTGCCCAATCGGCGGGCCAGCATAGTGAGTGAGAGCCTGGTGGTCCAGCAGTAACCCCTCCCCACCCACCCACAGGAGTCCCCATGAGCCCAGCATCCCCCATTATTGATGGGCAGCAGCACCGCCTGCATGCTGCCTGCCAAATGACAGCATACAGTATGATCTGTCGCCTATTGGTCCACTGCATGGACCAATGGGCATGCAGACTATATTGATAGTACATGAGCCTGATATGTGAATGAATCCGTTCATTCACATATTGGCGATAATGCAATGCGTCTGCATGCCCGTTGAATCGCATGATGGACCACATAGCGACAGATCGTATTGTATGCTGTCATTCAGCTGGTGGCTGAATGGCATGCAGTCGGGTGCTGCTGCCCACTGACGACGAGGGGTTTCTGGGTGGTGGGGGACCTCTCTGGGCAGGTGGGGAGGGGGGTACTGCTGGACCACCAGGGCTCTACTCACTATGCTGGCCCATGATCGGGTGATGGGGGGGTTTACCACTGGACCACCAGGGATCTATGCATTACTTGTGCCCACAATCGGGTACTGGGAGAATCACCACTGGACCACCAGAGTTATGGATTTACACCTGCCCACAATCGGGTGATAGGGGGATCACCACCGGACCACTAGGGTTCTAATAACACATATGCCCATGATCGGGTGATGGGGCAGGGGGAACAATGCTCCCAGGGCAGGGTGCTTGTGGATGGTGTTTCTGCTGGCCAGATGGCCACCCACAGCCAGCGGGTGTTGTGTTGCACCATGCACTATAGCCACCCGCCTGTGGGTAGCCGGCATTTGAGCCTTTTTTTTTCAGCTCAACTTTGTGCACCAGTGTGTGGCACATGTAGGGGTTGCACCAGCATATGCGCCGCACAGTCCGGACTGAATATTGGGATGTGCCGCATATGCATGGCCACGCCCCCTGCATCTGCGCTGCATACATTACCACGCACTCGGCACATCGGGCCGCGCCTGCACAGCCTGCCTTTGAATTTCGCGACTGGGCGACATTAAAGGTACCATGCGCAACCCCTTTGACTGTCCAGGCCCCCGGATAGATGGAACAAAAACAGAACTGGAACCAGTATTTGAAAATCAGCTTCTACTGGAAAAAATAACTTACCAATTCGGTGCAATTCTCCTTTAAGTTTGCAGCTGTCAATTAGGTGAGAATTATTGTTTACAGAACTTAAGCATGACAGGTAAAAGGATTTGCAATCATAATCTGACCAGAACTACATATGAGAAAACATCAATTACAAAACCTTGTCAACAGGACAAGAAGGGGAGAGCCTCACAGTGGTTCACAAGCATCTGATGGGGTGATATTCAAAACAGATCTCTTCCTAAGAATATTTATAGAATCTTCACTCGAGTTTACAATGAAAACCAACAGGGAGGGCTTCTTGGACTTACCATGACCACTAATAAAGAGAGCGTATTTGATTTACCATGACGATCAGTCAGAAGGGCTTGCTTTATATACCATGCTGACCAATTGGGATGGCTTGTTTGCTATATCTTGATGACTAATAGGGGAGTTTGTTAGATTTACCATGACAACCATTAGAGAGAGAAAGGCTGATTTACCATGACAACCATTAGAGAGAGCAAGGTTGATTTACCATGACAACCAGTAGACAGGGCAAGGCTGATTTACTATGACAAGAAATAGGGAGAGATTGGTAACTGTACCACAATAAACAATTATGAGTGCTATTTTTGATATACTTGATGGTCAACAGGAAAAACATTTTCAGTGTACCATAACTATATATACAGATGACTTAAATGGAATCTACTGTGCCTTTTCTTTACTCTAAATTGTAGTCATAGAATTAATTTATTGAGTCTGCAATTTGTGTGAAATAAACCCTATTTTGTTTATCTCTTTATCTCAAGGCATGAAGATGAGAATGCAATAATCTTAATATTTATGTATGATATAAATATTCATAAATAAAAATTATAAAAAAGAGGACTTTGTGGATTTGTAAGTAATAACACTTGACAGAGTGTGACTTAAAAAGGACAGGAAATTATTTCTAATTGGCAGTTATTTATAATGTTCCTATTTTCAGAAATAACACTCATACCCCCAAAATGATGCACGTTAAATTGTACTATGCAAAAACTGCATTCTGCATTGTTTTGTTTTTTTAAGCCAGCACTCTATTAGTTGAGCAGTGGCCTTCGTTGTTGAAATCGGCACTCTAAAATGGTAATGTACTTTAAAACAGGCCCCTGGACAAGTCTATGGAGCATGCCTTTATGCTCGCCATAGTCTTACATCACAAAACATTAGAGTGTGGGGGCATGCCTCCGAATCAGGAAGTGGAAGGGACTGGGCTCTTGGCTCTGCAGATCCAAAATGTAATCCTTTCTCTCCTAAATTACAGGCAGTAAGAAATTATACTTTATGCAGCATTACATTTTGGTGCAGGTAAGGTTTTTTTTCTGTTTGCAAGTTGAGCACCAGAAAAGGTGCTCTTTAAGCTATATTCATGCACATTACAGGTGCATTATGAGGCACAATGTCGAGGGCTGAGTGCCTTCAACCGCCCCCAGAAAGTGTGGCAATTATAGCTTGATGCACACCCTGGACTATGCTTTTGTAGTTATAAAATGTGTCTTCAGCAAAGAAAACATAAAAAAAAGAAAACATAATCGGTGACCATGCATTAAGAAATATCTCCGCAGGGCCATGTGATGGATCCTGGACAACAATAGGTCTCTATTTTATGTACCCATTTTATTTGACTAACAAACCCAGAATAGCTCTTTGCATCTTTCAGGTATAGAGTTTTTGGGTATGAAGTTAGAACCGAGTCTAAAAAGCCATATGTACCCCTACATGGATGCATATGGCTACTGTGGATACTCTGTATAGATACCCCTCTCCACAGATGGTGATGGCTCTGCACATTCTCAACCCTCCCCACCAGAAGAGTGCAGACTTGACCCCATCCATGGATCTTCATGAACAGTCAGATGATGATCATGGGCCTCCAAAAGGGTTTAGTCACACTCCGTGGTCATCTACAGTGTGAGTTGCATGTTACGGAGTCCTCTGGAAGGGCACAGAGGGTACACTAGGAAGACCAATGTAATAACAAGATAATATGAACTCACACTCTAAAATCATGTTGGGTACTGCTTAGAGGGAAATCCTTTGGATACCTTGACAAAACACACAAGGCACGCAGAAGCAGTAACAATTGCCTTAATTTATTTCAAGGCAGTTGTGAGAGTACAATCATTAACCCCAGTGCTTCACCATCATCACTGCTTTCTCAGGAGGCTATCATGAAGCCATGGTGATGGCAAAGTGCTGAGGTTAGTGATTATTCTCTGACAGCTGCCTTGTAATAGGTTGAGGTGATTATCACTTGCTGTGCATTCTGTGTGTTCCCAGACCCATTCATTAAGCTCTCTGTGCTCCTGACTAAGCCACGTCAGAGTGCTTTGGGCCTCCCAACTGTCACCCTAACCTTCTGAGTCAGCATGGGAGGTACACAAGACACATTTCTTTTTTTTTTATTTCAAATACTTTGAAAATGGGGACACAACAGTCCATTATTCCCCAATTCTCTGCTCATGTGGAGCAGGGGATCCTCTGTCCAGTATACCCAAACTTTCTATTGGAATCTTGCTGTCCTGTCCAGCCCTGCTCCACTCCCTGACAACCCCCTGTCCCCAAGTGATACTCTGTACACATGGATGAGGTGGCCAGAGGCAGAAGATGCTGTAAGGTGTGGAGTGGTATATGGGGCAGAGTGCATGGGCCAGCAATGTGTGAGTCACTTTTATGTCAGCCCTACTGTGGAACAGGATCTGAATCTGCTTAAACTGGTGTCAACTGAATTCAATTATGCAACATTCCTCAAAGATGACATTAAGGACATCGATATGAAAATGGATCTTTGTCCCCCCTTATATTTCACTTACAGCTGAGGCATATTCAGGAACTGAAGACATAATCCCAAGTTTGTGACATCACAGTCTGTTACTGTGAATGTAACTGTAATATCTCAAGCAGACCATCATGACATCAGCTCTCAGATAAGCCTTACAGACTTGGGACCTGAATATGCCAGATGTTGACTGGAGCACCTTTGCTGCAGCCACATCCAAGAGCAGGGCCATTCTCGATGCCCTACAGGGGGCATGCCTCAGATAGCTAGTTTTGGAACCCACTCGGGAGAGAGCAATCTTAGACCTGGTACTCTCAAATGGGGACAGAGAGAGGATCTCTGATCTTGAAGTGGGTAGCCATCTGGGAACAAGCGACCACCAAACAGTGTGGTTCACGATAAACTTAGCTGTACACTCAAGCCACACAAAAGTGAAGGTACTGGACTTCAGGAGGGCTGATTTTGTCAAAATGGGAGAGTGCCTCAGAAAAGCACTAGCAAACAAGCAAGAAGGTGGGGTGCAGCAACAATGGGGAAACATCAAAACCGCCATCACAGAGGCAACAAACCTTTGTGTGAAGCAAATAAACAAATCAAAATGAAAGAAAAAACCACTATGGTTCTCAAAAGAAGTGGTGGGGAAGGTAAGGGAGAAAAAGATGGCATTCAGGAAGTATAAGGAAACACAGAAGGAGCAGGACAGAGAACTGTACCAGTTAAAACAGAAAGAGGCGGGTAAGGCAGTCAGAATAGCAAAGGCCCAAACCGAGGAAAAGATAGCCAACTCAGTTAAGAAGGGGGATAAAACCTTTTATAGGTACATTAGGGAGCAAAGAAAGACTAAGGCAGGGATACTGAGGCTGAACAAAGTGGAAGGTGGTTGGGCAGAGAGCGACAGTGAAAGAGCAGGGATACTGAGCGAATGCTTCTGCTCAGTATTCACAATGGAAAAGCAGAGGGAAATACCTAATCTGGTCAATAGAAGCACTCTGGATAGGGGGGTTGATATTAGTCCTTTCACAGAAGAAAGGGTTCTGAAAGAACTCTTAAAACTGAAGGTGGATAAAGCAATGGGACCTGATGGGATTCACCCCAGAATTCTAAAAGACCTAAGGGAAGAACTAGTAACACCACTGACTACTCTTTTTAATAAATCATGGGAGGATGGTGTGGTACCTGAGGACTGGAGGAGGGCGGATGTGATTCCCCTTCACAAAAGTGGGAGCAAGACAGAGGCAGGAAACTACAGACCTGTCAGTTTGACCTCATTGGTAGGGAAAATGATGGAATCACTTCTGAAGGAAAGAATTGTTGAGTACCTAGAGGACAGTGGGGCACAGGACCCAAGGCAGCATGGATTCACAGTGGGAAGGTCATGTCCGACAAATCTAATTGATTTCTTTGACTGGGTGACCAAAGCAGTAAACCAGGGAGGGGCTGTGGACATGGCCTACCTAGACTTTAGCAAGGTATTTGACATTCCCGCACAAAAGATTAATAAACAATTAGCCAGCCTGGGAGTGGGTCCCAGGGTGGTAGCCTGTAAAACACTGGTTGGACAACAGGACACAGTGGGTAATAGTAAATGGAGTCCACAGTGAAGAAAGGAGGGTTATTAGTGGGACTGCAGGGTTCAGTACTGGGGCTGGTCCTTTTAATGTCTTTATAAGTGACATTGCAGAGGGACTGAAGGGAAAGTATGTTTCTTTGCAGATGACACAAAGATCTGCAACAGGGTTGATACACAGGGTGGGGTGGAAAGGATAAAAAGGGATTTGGCAAGGTTGGAGGAATGGTCAAAAGTATGGCAGCTTAGATTCAATGCAAAGAAGTGCAAGTAATGCACCTGGGAAACAAAACCCAGGGGAAGAGTACACAATGGAGGGTGAGATACTGACAACAACAAAATGGAAAGGGACCTGGGGTAGTCATGTCAGACGACCTAAAGGTGGGCCACAGCAATGTGAGAAGGCAGTAAGGAGGGCTGGGGGGATACTGGGATGCATAGGGAGAGGCATCACCAGTAGAAAACAGGAAGTTGTTGGCCCTCTGTACAGACAGTTGGTAAGACCACATCTGGAGTACTTTGTACAGTTCTGGAGACCCCGTTTCCGCAAAGACATAGACAGGGTGGAGGCTGTCCAAAGGAGGGCAACCAAAATGATGCAGGGTCTGCATCAGAAGACATATGAAGAAAGCCTAAAGGCACTAAAGATGGATAGCCTCGAGGAAAGGGGGGAGAGGGGGGACATGATAGAAACTTTCAAATACCTTAAAGGAATCAACAAAGTCCAAGAGGGTAGCATCTTTCAGAAAAAGTGATGTGCAAAAACAAGGGGGCACAATTTGAAGATGGGGAGAGGGGGACAGCTCAGAGGTAATGTGAGGAGGTATTTCTTTACAGAAAGGATTGTGGATACATGGAACAGCCTTCCTGAGGAGGTTGTAGAGTCAAAATCAGTGGGGGAATTCAAGAATGCATGGGACAGCAATAAGGCAGTTCTAGTGGGGGGTAGGAGGAAGTAGGCTGTTGGTTAACCAGGATCTATAGCTTATCCATTAGGTAGGGAAATGGGCAGATTAGGTGGGCCAAGCGGTCCTTATCTGCTGTCAAATTCTATGTTTCTATGTTACAGTAGCTCTACATAAGCTGTGAGGCACTGAGCTCCTGTTTTCACATATTATAAATCACTTACAAGATTCCAGTCAGTCAGCACACACAGCCACGGTACCTCTTATCCTGCATACAGTGGTCTCACATGCAGGAACATTGGGAGTTGTGCACTCCACCTCAAATCCAGGGGGAGAGTGGCTTCATTTAACTTTTGAAATGAAAAAGGATACTTAAAACTTATTATAAATCACTCCAGCTAACTCGAGTGATTTACAATAAGTTCATAGGTGTTCTGCAGGTTGTTTCCGATGGTATACAGTACTCCTCTCCTGAAATTTGGTCAGCCAGAAAAATTCAGCATTGCTTTCCGGTACTGTCACCCAAATCTCATGCTCGGAGCCTCTTGTATCATAAGACACACCCTGTGGAGGCCCTATTAACTTATAGACACCGTTCTTTTGGAGTACCAGAACCTCTCTATAAACAAGGCAAAGTATAGTTTGATTATTTTTAAAGAAAGAGAGAGAGACAGGGACAGTAACCTCTTCTCAACAGATTTATTTCAACATTGCTTACCCTGGGGTTACTGGGTATACTGACCACACGTCGACACCACCACATCAAAGACCATCACAGCAACAGAATTTGACAAAAAGCATTGGGTTGCTGCAATTGTCCCCGCAGACACTGGCAGTGCATCTCCCGGTGTTTCACCCCCTCCCCGAGACAACTCCAACTCAGAGTTGTATATTTAGAGACTGAGGGGTGTGGGGGCGGAACCACCTACATGGAGGTTCAGGGGGCACGGCCCCCCAAGGAAAATACACTGACATCCCCAACAGTACAATGCTGACACTCGGCATTGTGTCTGTTGCTGCTGAGGATGTCGGGAAAGTAGATATTGCCGTGCTATGGAAAACCCGGGTATTGGAGATATGCCATGGTCTGAGGCAAAATATACAATTTATCTTCAAGTTTGTGGGGGCAAGCCCATGAGTCATGAGTGGTGGAGCCACATGAGTTCGGAAAGTTCTGCCCCATAGCAAGTGATGATTAACTGTGTATTTGAATCAGACCATTGTATATTTGGGTTTATACACCTAGCTTAGTGAAAATGAGGGCACTATGAATGCAAGAACATCTGCAAAGTAGGAATACTTTTGTACACTGGGATTAAGAGAAGTTGAGTGATCTATGTGAGAAGGATATGCTCTGATGCAGCCCTGAGGAAGATGCAACACAGTGAAATGGTGAAGAGTATGTGGCAGAGTAAATAATCTCATCAGACAGCAATAAAGAATGTGTTTAATGTTTGTGGTGCACAAGGCCCTCAGTTCCAAAAGGCTAGGTGCTCATAAATTGGTGTTTTTGTAACAGGACACTTCCCACTGTTGTTTCTGCTTTGTTCAGGTCAGAGGCCACACCGGAAGTCTGTGTACATATTTGATTTCACACAACATCAGTTTACTAGTTATTCCTGTTAAATTAACTGTTAGTGTGAAGTTTTAAAGGGAACACAAACAATGTTGTTTATATTTGTAAATATAATTGTAAAATTGGGCGTGTGTGCAGTCTGTTTTAATCCCTCCAGTGTACTGTTGTGTGTGCTTGTTTTAAAACAGTCCTATGTTTTTTCTTATTAAGGGCCCCACGTTATTGTAGCTTTTTTCCTGTACAGTAGCCTTTTTCCTATATAGCATTAATTTTTTAATTACTTAGTTCCAGAACCCAGTGACATCAGTTGAGCAGAAGACTACAATAAAGCAGACCCCTGTGACATCAGCTAAGCTGACGTTGCTGGGTTCCCCTTCATTGTACAGTAGTCTTCAGCTCAACTGATGTCATTGAGTTCTGGAAGGGCTAAGTAATATAAATGAGTACTGGGCGGAAAAAGCGCTACATTAATAGGGGGCCCTAAATAAGGAAAATAGGACTATTTCAAAACAGACAGAACAAGACACTGGGTTTTTTGTGCTATGGCTGGGTGTAGTCACAATAAACTACTCATCCTTACTTTAGTAGTTTGTTGTCTTTACTTTGCACACTTTTTTTTAGCTTTTTTCTTTTGTCTTAGATTGCTTTTGATTAGCACTGCACCTCTTATTCTGCTGTGCCTGCCATCTGTGGTTTTCTTGATCCATCAAAGAAGAGGAACAATGCCCTGCACCCTCCTCTAAATTATGGGAAACTCCAAACAGAAACCAATGAGACGAGGGAATGGAACTAACCAGTAATCTGCAGATAGATGCCGCAAGTCTGGGACCGCTGTCAGAAGGACTGAACAGTGTCCTTCATAGAACTCCCATAGAAGAATCCTAATCCACCCTATTTCTGCTCTTGTAGTCATGCTCCACACTAAAGCTGCCTACATGGTTCCTGCACTGTACCATGTTCTCACTGCAACCCTATACTGCAGGAGTTCACATGATTCCTGCACTGCCCTTGCTCTCTCACTGCTACCATGCACTGCAGCAGCTCACATGGTTCCTTCACTGTGCAGTGCATTGTCTTCTCACTGCTATCTCACACCACTGCAGCTCACTTGGTTCTTGTACTGTGATCTGCTCTAATTGCTACCCTACAGTATAGCACCTCACATGGTTCCTGCACTGTGTTCTTCTCTCTTATTGACACCCACACTGCAGAAATTCACATGGCTAATGCACTGCACTCTGCTCTGTCACAACCATCGTATACCATAGCCCCCATGGCTCTAGCACTAAGCTGTCTCTCTCCTTGTTACCCCACAGTGCAGTGCATTTCCTGCACTTTGCACTGCTCTTTCACTGCTTTCCAATACTGCAGTAGCTTATGTGGTTCCATTACTAAGTTGCCCACTCACCACTACCACTACCCCACACTGCAGCAATTCACATATTTTCTGCACTGCACTTTTCTATTGCATTACTTGGATTATCCCAGTGCTAATCTATCCCCATCATTGCATCATTCTACCTGGTTCCTGAACTTTTTTTTTTTTTTTTTATTTAGTTGTTTAACCAGGTATAGCACACTAAGCTGAAAGCTTTTTTACAGGAGTGACCTGGGAGCACAAGGAGGTTAAGTGACTTGCTCAGGGTCACACAGTATGCAAGTGGAAGCTGTGGGATTCAAACCCAGGTCTGGTCTGCTGGATGTCACCAGATTTGCAGCTCAGAGCCTTAGACCACTGTGCTATACTGCCTTCAAATTTGCTCTGCTCACTCACAGATACCCAACACTGCAGCAGTTCAAATGATACCTGTACTGCACTGTGATTTCTCACTGCCACACTGCTCTGATGCAGCTCATACAGTTCAAGCAATGATATTGGCTCTCTCACTGCTACCCTACCCCATACAAGTTTTGTCCTTATGCTTTCTTGCTTTCTTTGTGATACCATAACACACAAAACACAGCTGGTTATTGGTTACATCCTGTTGAAATTTAGCCCATCCAAAATCCTCTTAGCAACTGAGAATATATTTGAATTTGTAGTCATTAAATTGTCATTGCAAGCATGTGTATAACAAGCCTTCACAGAGATATTCGGTAACAATAGCACATTTATCCATTATACATGTTATAACGGCAAAACAGGTAATATTATCATATCAAATATGCACCACTAAAATAAACACTTCTGGTATTTCAATTTTCAGTTACAAAGACGATATAAACAGTTTTTTCCAGACAATAACCAAACAGTAATACCTCCTGCTGTATTTAGTGCCTACAGCAAATGGAACTAACCTACAGTAATATGGTTTTAATCATGTGCATGTACTAAAGCACTCACAGTAATACCTGTCTGTTGAGATTGATTATTCTGTATAAATGCACAATAGTCTTATTGATCTTTAAACATGTCATACATCTGACAGCTTCAGGTAATCAAACTGCTTCTGAGAGGGAGGTTAACAGAACAGCTTGGTGGAAATGTGTCGAGGGAGATTAAGCTCTCACAAATCTACCGGTGAATATTTAAAAGCAATTAGCCTCATCAAGTCTCATCATGCTGTCATCGATGAGTTTATAGTTTGTCTTCTCTCACGCACCAGCAATATTAAGGTGTTCTTGATCTGAGGACTGCTGTTTTGTACCTGGTTTTATTGCTTAGCAAACCAGTGAGGGCTCAACCCCATTCTTCAGACCCACTCAGCAGTACTGTATGGCAGGTAACACAGGTGGGGTGTAAAGGAGAGAAGGGTTTACTGTACAGGGCCGAAGTTGTATCTGTTGAATTGAACCAGTCCCCCCTTGCACTAGCCTAGCTGTTCACTACGGTCACATCCAGATTTTCTCTGTGGTTATCCATTGATTGCCTTTCACAGCTTCACACCACAGTGCTAACAGAAGGATCTGGCAGGTTCAACTGTCCAGCTAAATCTGAAGGCTGATACTGCTGCAAAATATAAACAGACAAGAGAAAAATGAGGACTCTGACCCCTTCAATGCTCTTGATATGATTTTCAGGGGCTGTCTATAGTGAATGCCATTAGTTTACACTCACTGAAACAGTAACAATGAAACATAGGGTTCTGGGATTTTTTTATATAGATTTTTATAATTCAGGCAGATGTCTTACCTCAGGCTGTCATCTGCAGCATCCCAACACCAACATACCTGCTTACTTACTGCTTGGTGCCCCATGGCGGTGTCTTCAGGGGCATACCCCACCACATCGAGGTACACAATTCAATGTGAGAGCAGTGAACAGGGCATGGGGTCGGTGAGTGCGTGAAACTGTGGCATAGGCGGAAGCCATTATTCCACTTTTCTCCCTGCCTGATCCTAATCATCTCATACACATCCCAATGCACTGAACTAGCCTGCAACATGGCTCCTGCAGTTAAACAAGCTCCCTGCCTTCCTCAGGACTGGCTGTGGTGGTGGACTGTGGCACCAACCCCTCCCAGCTGGAACATGATGCCAGAGAGGCTGCCCTCCCTCCTAGGTTATCATCTGCTCAGCAGCATACTGAGGTACCTAGTCCCCAGCACGGCAGCTCAACATGTTGCTGCTGGGCCACCAAGATGACCAGATTCAGCTCTAGGCATTTTCTACATGTTAATTGCCATGCACCAAATGGATTTCTAGGTTTCCAGTAATTTGAGCCAATTGGGTTTCCAGAATTCCAGCCATTTTACTATCAAATACTGTAGACCAGTGACCTTATCCAAATGCAATAACTGGCCACTACAATGTTTCAAAAGAGGAGGCAGTGGTAAAGTCAGTTAAATCTGAGAGGTTATATGGGAGAACGGAAACTACACTGAAACTGAAAATTAAGCAGACTCTTTCTGACAGCAGCCAAGGAAGAGGTACAGGTCTCCCAGAAAATGATTAAAGGAAAAGAATAAATTGTTTAACCGGGAAAGGCACACTAAGCTGGAGCTTGTTTCCAGGTGTGACCTGGGAACACAAGGCAGTTAAGTGACTTGCTCAGGGTCACACAGTATACCAGTGGGGGCTGATGGGATTTAAACCCAGGCTTCCAGGTTTGTAGCTCAGTGCCCTTAACCACTACGCTATGCTGCATATATAGAACTTGTAGAGGGCTTATGCACTTGGTACAATCATCTGAGCCGACAGCTTACTGTTGGGGAGTTACTGGTTGTGGGAAACTATAGTGTAATATTACTTTTGCTTGCAACTACTAGCTATATTAAAGGAATAATGCATGGCAGGGTGTGTATCGTGCTGGGATAACGCCACATTTGGGGGGTTGGGCACAAGGCCACAGGTGGAGTGCGCCCAATGACCCAGGTGTGGCATTATCCCAGCATGGCACACACCCTGTCATGCATTATTTCTATTATACAATGGCTTGTTGTTATATATAAAATATAAAAAAATAATTTTAAAGAATGTTTTTATTAGTGTGGAAAAATATTTTTGTTTCGTAAGAGAAGATGCAAAAAAAGAGTATATCCTAGTGGTCCAAGAGGTCATGTACATTGGTTCACAGTGCTGAGAGTGGACCTGTGGCATTATGCTGGGATAATGCTATGGGTCCAGCCCCAACTGACCAATCACAGTCCAAGATTCTTTCTTGCCATTGTATAATACTTGATTGAAAATGTTCTAGAAAGAAGTAATTTGCTTACAATAAGGGATGTATCTTTAGTTACAAAATGGCTGCTGTTACTATGTGTGGTGTTTTGAGTGTAGGGCAGTCACTTCAGACTCCCATGCAAGACTTCAATTCATATGTTCTCTAGTTGGGGCTAAGATTATTATGCCATCGCTCTTCAGGAGTGTATGGGTTTAACAGGCCTTGCATGTAGTCTCACTTTATCCCTCACCCCTATCCAGCTCTTTAAACACGTACTATTCAAAAAGTCATAAAAACACCACTAGCCACTGCCTGCTCTTTGGCTCTTCTTGAAATTAAATCTTTAACCTATTATGAAGATAATAATTTTTTTTAAAGCCAAAAATGGTTTCTCACTAATCAACTTGCCATGAATCAGAAGAAAACCATATCTACAGTATGCTTTTTGGCACAACCCACTGGTTTCGCTCAGCCCTTCCTGCCTTAAAGTTACATTGTCAGGTGCCACCATTGACTCTTGTCACGTCTTATAAATACCTGGGTGTGATTGTTGGCCAACACCTTGATTATTCCCGTCACATAAATTACATTGTGGGTAAGTGTTTCACCCAAATTGGAGCCCTATGCAGAGTAAAAAACTGTCTTCCTCATAGCACCAAGAAAATGGTAGTTGAATGTTCCATTTCCCACCTGTTCAACTATGGGGATGTAATAATCACTAGAGCCTCTAAATGTACTCTATCAATGCTCTCCTCCCTTTCCAATGCCCTTTGTATATTTGTTCTGGCTTGTCCTTACTGAACTCACCATTGTACTATGTACAAGGAGCTTGATTTGCCCCCTCCTCCTTCAAGGCACTCTCTCCATACTGCCCTGTTAGGTGCAAAATCTTGGTTGGGCAAACTACCCGAGTATCTTAGAGAGATATTCACCCCTGCCTCCAACTCAGCCTATTCTTTATGGCTGGAGGAAGGCAACTGATCCCAAATCCCCTGTTGCAGACACAATGTGGGCCAAACCTCTATGAAGTATAGACTTCCTCACATACAAAATAATCTTTCTATCTCACTCATGTCCCTCTCCAGTTTCCAATCTACAAAGGCCAATTTCAAGGTATATTTCAAAGCCCCACTGTCCTGTCATAATTGCCCTAGAGGTGGCACATAACAGCTTCCATTGGAGAGTCCATAGTGTGTCAACCTGGTCCTGGTGCAATCTTAACCTAACCTAGGCTGAAGTCTGTCTCCAACCTTTGTGCTAGTTACTTCCTCTAGTCATATAACCTGTTGCCTCCAGCTTTGCATAGAATATATTGTGTTATGTCATTTTTTCCTCTGTCCACAGCAACATTCTTGGGGCCAGATATTCAAAACTTTGCTCCGAGCACAAACCGTTTGCCTCAGGATTGCGCCGCAATTGTGCCAGACTGCCATATTCAACAGGCCAAATAGTGCTGGTGCAATGTGTTAGTGCAGGCACTTAAAGTTGATATATGTACTGGGCAAAGTGAGGGTTGGGAACATGCATACAGGCATAATGGTATATTCAAAGCCATAGCATCGCGCAATGTGTTATAGTGCGACATGTAGCATGGTACAAATTACCGCCTATAAAAAGATAGTCTTGGGGGACATGTATGCAGCAGCAACAAGCTACAAGGCTGTATTCAACAACAGCAGCATGATGCACCTGATAACTGCAGCCAGTGAGGAGGCAGAGCAGGCGGATGGCCACCCTGGGCCACTCCATATGCTGTAGAAGAGACATGCTACACACAGATGGCACCGGCCACGTCACCATCATCTAGCACCAGTCCCATCTCTGCCAGGCATTTGTCAGGTGTCCCAGTGCCCAGTGAGCACCTTGTAAGTGCGTCCATGCAGCACACACCTCCAGTCCCCCCATAGGGGTACACCACCATATTCCAGCAGACACATACGGCACTTGGGGAATGGAGGGTGCTGAGGGGAGGGTGTACAGGTGGCCAGGCTGCACCACATAATAGATGCTGCCACACAGCTGGAGCCATCCACACATTGCACATGTTCCAGTAATGGGAATGCCCCTGACATCAGTGTGTGATGGTATGTGTCTGCCCCCACCCCCCCGGGCATGTACCGCATACCTGTCCAGGCTCCCCGTCACACATGACCAGCCATGTGTATGTTAGTGTGGGAATCCCATGCCATTGGCACAGTGTATGTGGGTCAAGGACAGTATGACTGTGGTGTCCACTGTCAGAACACACCTGCCAGCTGTGCATGCTGCTGTGTGGACAGCAGCAGTCACTGTTGCCTGACACACCATAGGCATTGCTGTGTCCCTCACAAAACCAGCTACTATGGTACTGTACCATCTGCTAAACACTGTAGTAGTAACAATGATATGTCTATGGCATGCAGCACCACCACCCATCCCTGTGGTGCTGGTCCAAACCCAGCCTGCAGCTACCAAACTATTGGTCAGGTCTGACATACAGGTGAAGCTGTGAGCACACCCAGCCAGAGGCTACATACCTATAGTTCCAGTCTGACATACAGGTGGAGCTGTGTGCACCATGCAATAGCGCCGGGCAATCTACATGTTAATACATACAAAGCAGACCATAATGAGATGCTAATGTGGCTGTTTGCCCTTGGATTGCCTGTGTAGGCTCATTAGCATATCAGTTTTGAATACAGCAAAATTTAACACTGGACAAACGTGTTAGCACTGGGCAAATGAGTTTGCCATGGCCTAACCTGTCAGAACCATAGCATGGTTCAGCAGTACTGAGCCTACACTGGTGTTTGCAGTTATTGTGCACCACACTGTGACTGACATTGAACATCCCATTCATGTACTAAAAGTCTTTTTAAGTTTCAGCTGATAAAACTTCTTTGATAGCACCCACATTGGCCACATAGTTCAATTCTGCGTACTCCACCTCTGTGTGCACTGGGCTGCTGTTGCAGTTTGCAGTGCCCAGTTACTATACTCACAGCTGTCTTCCTTGCCAGGCTATTTTTGCACTGCACTCTCATCCCTGTTTGTATGCCTTTGTTTCTCACGCTATATTCAACTGATTTAGCCCCTGGGCTATTCTTTTGAACATAGCGTGCTAATGGTTCCAGGTTATTTGTGCACTCTAGGCAGTGTTGTTTTTACCCTGCGGCTATGTTTTGAATATTGGGCCCCTGATGTTTAATTTAACTGTATTCAGTACAGTTTGCTTATACTCTGAACTGCTTTTGTTGTATGGCGAGTGAGAAACTTCTGCACTAGCTAGGGCTTATGAACCCCTCTGCACCTTCTATGGCATTTATTTGCTTACGTTCATTGACTGTAACCTTGTATTTCTCGTTTGATTTACTATTCATTTTTGCCTACAAGTGCCTGAATTATGTTCTTCTTGATATTCCCGTCACGCCCTTCCCCAGGTCACAGTTGGAAACGAGCCCTATGGACTCTGCTCACACAAGTAAGAATTTTGGCAAAAGGGAATTTTGAATAATATTTTTCATTCTGTTGACAGAATGCATTTCATTCACAAAATGAATTCAAGAGTTTGACATGCATTTTGTTGGCAGACTGTTGTAAGGATCTGACAAAAAAGCATTCATAGAATCATAGAAACCTGGCAGCAGAAAAGGACTCACCGGCCCACCTAGTCTGCCCCTTCCCCTCCATTACTTGTCCCTCTCCCCTCTGGATCCCCCCTCCCCCCTGCAATTCAGCCCCATATGACTGTCCCATGCCCTCTTGAATCCCTCCACCAGTGCAGCCTCCACCAACTCCTCTGGAAGCCTGTTCCGTGCCTCCACCACCCTCTCCATGAAGAATCATCCCCTCACATTGCCTCTGTATCCTCCTCCCCGAAGCCTTAGGCTATGCCCTCTAGTTACAGCCCCCTCCTTCCTTTTAAGAAAAACACCCTTCCTTTACTTTGTTGATCCCCTTGACATACTTAAAAATTTCAATCATGTCCCCTCTCTCCCTTCTTGCCTCCATGTACAGATCCAGTTCCTAACATCTCTGCTCATATGTCACCCCTTTGCATACCCTGCACCATCCTGGTTGCCCTTCTCTGAACCCTCTCAATCCCGTCTATGTCTTTTCGTAGATGTGGCCTCTAGAACTGGACTCCATGCTACCATGGCTTTGTAGAGGGGCATCAGTACCTCCCTCCTTCTGCTAGTGATGCCGCTGCCAATGCAAGCCAACATTCCATTGGCCTTCTCCACCGCCTGCTACTTTGGTTTTCCACCTTAAGATTACATGATACTATAATCCCCAGATCCCTCTCCTGCTCCATTTCTTTGATGTCCTCCCCACCAAGGGTGTATCTTGCTCTCAGGTCCCTTTGCCCCAAGTGCACCACAGCACACTTTTTGGCATTGAATTTCAGTTGCCAAGTCTCTGCTTATCCTCAAGCACCTTCAGGTCCTGCCTCATGTCCTCCATCCCCCGTGGTGTCCACCCTATTGCAGATTTTTGTATCATCAGCAAACAGGCACACCCTTCCCTCAGTCTCTCTGCTATATCACTGATGTGGATATTAAAAAGGAGGGGTCCCAGCACTGACTCCTGGGGCACCCCACTCATTACCACCCCCCATCCTGGAGGACACGCCGTTTGCAACCACTTTCTGGCTTCTGCCCGCCAACCAGTTTTCCACCCACCTGGTTATTTTCCCACCTACTCCTACACTTTCCAGCTTGCTCACCAACCTTCTGTGGGGGACAGTGTCGAAGGCCTTACTGAAGTCCAGATAGGCTACCTCCACCTCCCCCCCCCCCGTAGACCACCTGTGTCACGCAATCTCAGAACTCAGTCAAGTTTCCCTGGCATGACTTCCTCTTTGCGAAGCATTGCTGCCTGTTGTCCTGCAAGCCACTGTCCTCCAGGTAGTCCACCACACTCTCCTTTATGAGTGCCTCCATGACCTTCCCCACCACTGAGGTGAGGCTGACTGGGTGATAATTCTCTTTTACTGCCCTAATACCCCCCATGTGCAGAGGCACCATGTGTGCCCTCTTCCAGTTCTCCGGTACCCTCCCAGACTCAAGAGACAAGATTAATAGCCTTGTCAGTAGGGTGGCCAACTCCACCCCAAGCGCTCAGATCACCCTCGGATGCAGCCCGTCTGGTCCCATTGCCTTATCCACCTTCAACCTGCCTAGTTCCTCCCTAACTCTTTCTACACTGAACAGGCTCGGATCCACCCTTTTGTCCTCTTCCCCCCCTTTTCCTAAGCTCAGGCCCTCTGCTCTCATCTTCTTCCATAAATACCACGCCAAAGTACTTATTCAGCTCTTCAGCTTTTTCACAGTCCCCTTCCAGTTGTATCCCTCCCTCCCCCCTCAGCCTTGCAATCCCCTGCCTTGCCTTCTTCCTTTCCCCCACATATCTAAAAAAAAGTTTAGTCCCCCCTTTTGGTCTGCTTAGCTATTTTCTCCTCAGTGTCCACTTTTACCCTCCTTATCTCCTGCCCTGCTAGTCTCCTTTTCTCCCTCTAAGCCTCCCTGTCCTCCCCCCTTTGGGTATTCTCATATTTTCTGAAAGCTCTCCTCCTTTCCCCAACTGCTCTGCCACTTCCTTAGTAAACCAAAGTGGTATCCTTCCCTTTCTGCTTTCCTTATCCTCTTTATACACATATGCATGGCTTTCAGCACCCTACCTTTAATAGTTTCCCATAACTCCTCCACTTCCTTTATAGTTTCCATTCCTACCATCTCTTCCCTCACTGTCCTTCTCATCCTGTGGAAGTACATGCTCCTGAAGTCCATGATTGTTGTGCTGGTTCAGTTTGCCTCCCTCCCTGTCCTTACCCGATACCTTACCATCCTGTGGTCGCTGGTGCCCAGTACATCTCCCACCCCCACCTCCTCTACACTCTCCCTATTTGTCAGACCACATCCAGCAGGCTGCATTGTATCCATCTACCTGTTTTTTTTATTTGTTTGTTTTTACTGATGGCAATTGTTATTGTGTTTTGATGAACGGATTATGGTTGTTCAGCAAAAGTACCACCTGTAGCAAAGGAAGCTGTACACAGTTTTGTTTAACTTCCTCCTTTAAAACAGCATTGAATAGATGCTAAGCCCCACTCCACTCAAACCTCACTGCTTTGTCAGCCATTAGCATTTTCTGCCATCAGCATTTCAAAAACATTTTTGTACAGTTTTTCCAATGCATTTAGTTTGTACAGGACTATTGCCCTAGTGTTCAATATTAGTTCTGATAAATGTTATATATATACATATATTTTATGTGAGCTAAATGTCCTTTGCTCTGACATAGATTTTATATACCTAATTTGTTATTTCTTCAGTTTGTCTAAATGGCTGTTTCAATTATATTGTTTCTCTTATCTGTGATAATGATTTTATTCATGCACTTGAATGATGCTCCTACATTTAGTGCTTGTACACCACTGGGTCAAATCTTACATAATATAAAGAAATTAACACTGCTCTTACAGAAACAAATACTGTTGGTATCGATTCATATTACCAGGCAAGATGCTCTGGTCACATATTGTACAAAATATACCATTACTCTAATTATTAATGATGTCGTAACTTACAAACAGAAATATACACGTATAAAGTGTGGCACAAATATGAGCACCCATGTTTTGTCTTGACACCCAAATTAAACATCATAGGACATTTTACATGGACTTACAACCATTTAAAAACATAAAAAAAGTTCTGACAGTGAATATCTGCAGTGGTGAAGGGAACACCACTGCAGTATGAACAAAACCAGCATGAACTACAAACCAACTCCTTCCCAGTCCTGAGGAGTTACCGTAGGTGTTTATGTACAGCAGATGATTGACGGACACAGGCTATGGGCTACTGCATGTTGCGATACAGCATCTGGATGGGTGCTTGATTGCTGATGAGATGGTGAAAGAGATAGAGAGAGAAAGAAAGAGAGAGAGAGGGCGGAATTTGCTTCTTCTCCTTACCGTGTCTTTGAAGGACCTACGTCTCTTGAAGCTGGAGGCCAGGGTGGAGGTGAAGGACCTAAAGGAAGCTTTCTTTTTAGGGTCAGGTTCTGGGCTACCATTTTTTCTATCCTAAAATAAATATATGTATATATGTATAATTATTAGGTTTCTAAAATATAGGGTATATCTGTTGAATTAGTCCTAGCTGATTTGATTCTGCTTGTGTAAGGATGCCAGATTATCTCCTGGAGATAAAGCAGCAATAGACTACAGAACTGCCTCTGACAGCTGGCTTTCATCTGGTACTTGAAAGGGTACTATAACTATGAGCACCAGTACACATTCTTTCTGTGTATTGTACTAGGATTCTGTTCAGAGAGACTGCTACAAACAATGAGGTCACTCGACAGCTCTTTGTACATGGCTGACCTAACAAGCTACCAATATACTGTATGATCGGTCACTTTCATCTACTACTGTCTGTCTGACTGCTTCTCCACAGATTGCAGAATATACATTCTCCATCTGATATTCCGTACAATGTTTTTAAAATGTGTTAAATTATGATGCAGTGACAATGTTATATATGAATTGTCTGGCCTTAGAGCATTTGCACCCTACAAATGACTTTGCTTGAATGCATCCAGTAAGTGTGGCATTCTAATCCCTAACAGCACATTTTCTAATCTGTATTTCAGCCATGTGCTCTGTTCTGTAAGGCTGAGATTCTAAAGCTGAGACTTTTGCCTCTGAATGTGATATGCCTGTCTCTCACTATGTGGCATGTTTGTCTGTCACTTTGTTTTTTGCATGATGTGATGTGCCTGAAATTATGCGATTCCTATTTGAGTGTGAAAGTAATGCTTCTGTCTCACACTTGGGTTCCTGCTCAGGAGATTGGCATTCGGCGCCTGCCACTGTGCTTTTTCCCTGAGTGAGATGGTTGATGACAGAATACTGATTGTGCAGGAAAGTGCACAGAGCATTAATGATCTATTCTGCCCCTGCATTTTGCATGTGTACTGTATGTTATGTTCAAGTCTAATGCTATATATTTTAATAGAGGAGTGACAATCACTATCAGACAGTATGTTTTTGAATGACTATGACTACATGCCTGGCACTATGCTTGTTAGATGTTGGTATATGTTTTAATGTGTGACACTATGATATGCTGTATTTAGGTATGATTTTTCATGGTCTAAAACGTTACTGTTTTGCATGAGTATGTTGTAAAGGGTCTGATCCTATACCATTTTCCTGTGTACAATACTTCATGCTTATCATGACGTTCCCTTAACATCGGTAACATTTACTGCCTAGATGAAAACTAAAAAATCCCACACTACTGGAGGCACAAATAAAAAATTACTAACAATGACTGATGAAATAAAGAACTTAAAACAGTGGTAGCCCTAGATAAGGAACGACCATTCTTCAGAATGACTAGATAGGGAAAATCAAGTTTTTCCTCTTGGAGAGTTAACCCTTATTTTCTGTCAGTTATTTCACCAACAAATACTGATTTGATGTTTTTGATGTAAATCCTTGACATGTATACCGTTTCCTTGATTTCATATAAATCTAGTAGTAAGTGATTTGGAGCACCTCTAGACTGCCGCATGTGGGTATATTTGTAAGCGTCAGTCATGCATTTTTCACAAGTGTGGTGCTTAGTACTTTGCACATGAGAGGATGTTCCCTATCTATTACTATGTTTTTTCTGTACTGAAGTATGATGTTAGGTGTCAGATTCAATGCTTTTAGTACATGAATGGGATGTTCAATGTCAGTCACTATGCTTTTTGCATTAGTGTGATGGCCGAGGATAGACACAATACTTCTTGTATGAGTATGCTATTGAGTGCCGAGCACTACAGTTTAAGTATTTTAAATATTTAGTATGAGTGTGGTAATCAGTGTCTGACACTGTGCTGTCTGCACATGATTGGGATGCTAAATGCTGATCACTATATGTATGTACTTTTTTTTGCACAAGTTTATTGTTCACTATGTTTTTTTTGTCACATATATACTCTGCTCAGTGTCAGTCATTTTGCTTTTTGCATGCATGCATGCATTTCTCAGTGTCTGGGACTATGACAGTGAACATATGGAACCACCTACCGTCAGAGACAGTGTACATGGAGACAGGATAGGTCATTAAGGGAAGCCAGGACAAATATATGCTTACCTAGGTAATCAGAGGGTACTCTGTGTAGTAGAATGGGAAGGGACTCTCTATTACCTGGTACATCTTTGAGTTGTATACTTATTCCATCACTGCTTGTGAAGCGGGGGAGGTGGATATGATAGATCAAGATTCCCTTCCTATCTAGATAGTCATAAGTAGTAAATTACTATGTTGCTATGCTTTTTGTACATGGGAGTAATAATCAATGTCTGTCACTATGCCTTTTGTACATGAGTGTGATGTTATTTTTTTTTTTTCAAATTGTTTAACCAGGTAAGACACACTAAACTGAAAGCTTGTTTACAAGTGCAACCTGGGAGCACAGGGAAGTTAAGTGACTTGCTCAGGGCCACACAGTATGCAAGTGAGAGCTGTGGGATTCAAACCCAGGTCTCCAGATTTGCAGCTCAGAGCCTTAAACCTCTGCGCTATACTGCCTCCCTAAAGTATGTTAAGTGTGTGTCATCATGCACATAGTTTTCAGCATTCACCATTGTGCTTTTTGTACATGAATATGATGTTCCGTGTCAGTCACTAAGCATTTTTGAACACGAGTCTGATGTTCCGTGTCTGTCGCTATGTATTTGCACATGAAAGTGATGTTCTGCATCTGTCTCTATGCTGTTGCATGAGTGTGATGTTCATTGTCTCATGGTTTGTGCACACAAGTATGAAGTTCAGCATCTTTCACAATGTTTCTAAAACACTAGTGTAATGTTCAGTATCTGTCACAGTGTTTTTGCACGAGTGTGATGTATCTGTCACTATGCTTTGTGCATATGAGTATGATATTTAATGGCAGTCATTATGCTTTTTGCACAAGTGCTTTATTCAGTGTCTGTTAATAGACCTTTTTGCATATGAAGGTGATGTGTCAGTAACTATGCTTTTTGCACCAGTGTTCTGTCCTCTGTCCATCACTGTGTTTTGCATATAAGTATGATATTCAAGGTTTATCACTATGCTTTTTGACATGACTGTGATGTTCAAGTTGTCACTATGTTTTTGTGCACATGAATGTGATGTTTAGTGTCCGTCACTGTGGTTCTTTTAGTACATTATTGTGGTGTTCAACGCCTGTCACTATGTTTGTGCACATGGATGTGTTCCTAGCCATTTGTCACTATGTTTCTACGAATGAGTGTGGTGTTCGGCATATAACACTAGTTTTTGTACATGAGTATGTTCTTTAGTGTCTGGGACTATTTTCGCACATAGCGTGATGCTCACTGTCTCTCAGTATTCTTTCTGTATGAGTGCTCTTGTCTGTGTCTGTCACTGCTTTTTATGAGTAGGATGTTTATTGTTTGCCACTATGCATTTTGCATATAACTATGATGTTCAGTGCCTGTCACTACATTTTTGCATGGGTGTGGTGTTCAGAATCTGACACTGTGTTTTTTTTTATTATTTGCTTGCTGTGCTGCCTAGCCACCCACATCCGACCGACCACCCAACCTGTCACCTAGCTTTTCTGGGTTTACCTCACTCCTGCTTTCCCTCTGGCAGAGGGCCTCCTTGAAAGTGCCACGTCACTGGTGTGGAGCCTGCCTGGGGTCAGGCACCATCCTTTGGCTGGGGGTTTCTACTTTTTCTCCCAAGGGCCCACTGTGTGTGCCATGGATGTAATGTGCATTCTCCACCTCTGCAGGGACACCCCTAGTATAATAGGTGTGGGTCCCTCACTACACATCACCCTGCTGCAATGCCATCTGAATTCCTTCAGGTGGCAGACTGGCAATGGAATGCTGTCAACCTCCCCCCAAGGAAGGAAAAGCTGCCTGGGGACACTCAATCATCCCTACTCCATCCAGCCCCTGAGCAGCCCATGTTTCTTTCTAAGCCTGGTCGCCAGCGTAGCAGGAGGTGAGGCTCCCAGGGCCTCAGCCCTTCACAAAATGGGGCTGGCAACACTGTGTTTTAATGTTCAGTGGTTGTCTGCTTTTTGCATAAGTGTTCCAGCAGGAGGAAAAGGGTAGATCAGGATCAAAATAGATTCAGTTTCATGACAGCCTTTTTGATCATGCCAGAAACTTTAAAAAGATTGTTAAAAATGTGCTACAGGGAGATAGAGGGCTAGCAGAGATAGCCAGACTAACCTCTAGGATGTTCATTAGGAGGAGTGTTACACTGAGTATAAATTAGTACATAGTACCCCCACAAAATTATCAACTCTGACATGATTACATTCCTGTAAAGGTAGTTTTTCTTGACACAGATTCACATACTGTAGTGCCATTCCACAGGGCACCACTTTCCAGAGTCCTCACTCTGATCGTGCTTTTAACATCAGACAACTGATCACCTGTGACACTTCAGGAGTGATCTGTTTAGCACAGTGCACCTGTGGGTGCCGTTATGTGTGAACAACTGTTTATAAACTAAATCTCAGGGTTGGGGAACATTGCAAAACAACTGAATGGGGAGATGAAAAAGATGCTACAGCACTGCATGTAAAACACAGAGCCTCAGGTGTGCACACAGTCAAGTTTATAGATATCAATAGAGTCTTCCCTAATGGGGGGAGGAGGCAACTAAGTGAGATTTATGGTTCAGAGGGAGGCTTTCTGGACATTTAGCCTTAAACCAGAGAGTTGCCAGGAACTGAATGACTTTTTTGAACTGTCTTCATTCCTCAGACAGATAGCAGATAGGCTGTTCGACTCTTTACATGTGTGTATAACAGAAATAGTGTTATGATTTTAACTAATTTCGTTTGTACGTTCTTTTTAATTAGACTGCATGCTATGCATATCCTAGAGCCAGTGACAAGCAACAAAATTAAGTGCCTTAGATGTTGCAGGGTTGGTAATTGCGGGAAGCTGTCATCTCATGTCACACAGTGTACTTGCTTTGAATTACCTCATGCAAAGTTTATTACCTGTTTATGTTATTTTTGTGGAATCTACTGTAAATAAATCAACTTGACAACATATACTTTTTTAACTTTTTTTGATACTGTATTTATTTTGCTGTTGCACTCTGTATGCACGTTGCACCTTGGAGACTGTTCTGCTCCTGCAGGTGATGCCTTTGAGAAAGCATCAGATAGTGATACAAAACCTATTAGGTAGGCTTTGTTCCGGAGGATCTTTTTTGTTACTGAAGGCACCTAATAAAATCCATGCACTGCATTTGGTTTGTGGCAAGTCTTTTATCTGACTTCGGTAAGTGATCTATCTGTACTATGGCTTCTAACAGTGTGCACCCAGAACCGTGTGTGTCTTTTAAGTGTTTGTCCACCAATTGTTTAGTGTTTGTCACTATGCATTTTGCATGTGTGCATTGTTCATTTACTGCTATGTTACTGTTTGCACAGGTGGATTTTCAGTTCCTTTCACATGGTTTTTCTATCTGTTCATTTCTTAGTGTATGTCACCTTCATTATTTCACAAGTGCACTGTTCAGTTAATGTCACCATGCTTTAGCCATGAGTGTCTCGTTTGTGTCCGTTTTTATGGTTTTTACAAATGTGCATCATTGAATGACTTTCACTACGTATTCTGAACAAATACATTGTCCAGAGCATACAACCATAGTTTGTGTGAATGTGCTGCATCTGTCTAGTCCTTCATTTTGTATATAATTGCGCTGTGCCTGCCTCACACAGTGTCTGTTACTCTTCATTTCCATGAATGTAATGTGCCTGCCACTGTGCCTTTCCCATACAAGCATGATACAGTGTGATACATCTGTTTGTCACTATGTTTCAGCTGATAAAGACGTTCAGTCTAGCTCATGAAGAGGGCTGCATTTGGGAAAAAGGAAATCTGATGAATATTCAGATCAAATGTATTTGCACTTCAGTGGTGCAGAAATGCAAATCTCAAACTGTTAAACATAAGAAAAAAAGCTAAGTAAGCAAAGCATTTGCATTATGATGTCACAAAGAAGCTGTTATGAACTCAAAGAATGAAAACTAAAAGCTGGTGTAGGTGCTTGTGGTATACTGTTGAGGAGAAATAGCATACATTTATTCCACAGGTCCCAGGACCATGTGCATGGGATAAATTGTATTCGCACACATGCACATACACAAAGTAAAGCAGGATGGATGGGATGACATGGTTTCATCTTCATGGCATCTACTTCAGAAATTGCCATGATGTTAGGCTGGTCCCAAAACCAGAACTGTTTGAATAAAAGCTTTAAATCTTGCCAGCCCACTGGTAATATACAGACATCTCCAAAACACTCTCCTGTCCTGTAATGGGATGGTTGCTGTCTCTTTCCGCTAAAAAGCAATGCATTATTTCAATGTGAAGGACTGAATGATTGTTTTTGTTCATTATCTGCTTCTTCTTAGAAAAGAGCGGTATTATATACCTGAGGGCTGGCAAGCAGGAAATGATGGTGTGTGCTATGCACCATACAGTATTTATATAGTTTTTCCAATGGAAGTATGTTTAACACCATGCATCCGGATAGAGCTGTATGAACCTCTAAATTGTAGACTTCACATCCAAACAGGAATAGGTTGAACTGCTTGCATTTTCCTGGTTCAATGTGAATTGTGGGTCCCTTTCACTTATATGAAAGGGGCACTGGAAAACAATAAAAAGAACCACCTCTCCTTATTCCTCATCTCATAGCCTGCATTCACAATACCTTAACATGGTTGCAGGCTTTCCTGGCCCCCCTCCCCCAATCCAGCAGATCTCCCAGTTGCTGCCTGCCCTGGCAGTGAAAAATCGTGTTGCTTATACGGAGGATCTTAACAATCGACTGTAAGCATCCAGTCCCTATATAAGTACTATAACAAGTGTATACTGGCATTTGGCAGGGCTACCAATTATTAATAAACTCTGGCCAGAGCCGGTACAGCTGCAGCTGAGTTTCCAAGATGGCTGCCAGAGTTCAGTACACATGCTCAAGTCGTCACGCATATGCCAAAAACTCCTGTGGCCATCTTGGACATGGCAGACTGTGTTGCCATGCCACCGGAGTTCAGTGCTCATGCGGAGAAAACTCCAGTGGCCATTTTGGACATGGTGGACAGTGCCATGTTCTACCAAACTAACTTTTAAATAGTGCAGTGGGTGTGCAATGACTGCCACTCACCTACACGATTTTTAAAAGTCCAGTCGATATCCAGTAATCTTCCTTTTCTCTACTGTGCTCACAAGACATCTGCAGGGTTATACCCACTGCAGCCATAATAATGGGGAGATGAGTACTTTCATGAGTGTCAGAAATGACAATGGTACCAGGACTATATCTGCCAAGGTTGGCAGCAGTAGATTGGAGAAGGACTGGGGGCCACTGGATGGTCTCCTGAATGTTGTTACAGAGTAAAGATGTTTATCCCTACCAGAATAAGCAGTAGCAAGGCATCAAGGGACTTGAAGGACCTTTTGAAGGTCCAGACATATGCAAAATGGATTCTCTTATTAGTGAAGGCAGAGCTGGGAAAGCTGGATTGGGGAGTAGCCTTCAAGCAACAATGCGGTATGGAGATAGGGCATAGAGGTGGGAAATATTTTGATTTTGGGGGGACAGGAGAGGCATTTTAGAGTTTTTGATCCATGTGTTCAAAACTCACCCATGGAACTGAAAGTCAAAACGCAGACAGATTCAACTAGTTTGCCCAGCTTGAACCAGACTAAACTCTAGTACCCCCTCAAAAAAAAAATAAACACTGATTCAGTTCATGAAAGGTGAAACAAAGTATGAGGTGTTCGCATTTTTTTAACCAAATTTGCAGCTCTATAAGAGATCAGATGACCATCCCCAGGCCCAAAGCTATTACATCAGAATGACACAAACACATGTGCAAGTGTCACTCACCATTGGTGGGAAGTAGTTATCTGTTTTAACTTGGCCAGTGCTGCTGCACAACTCAAAAGGGTTTGTATGGTAAACCAAAACCACTGAGTACCATTTGTATTTTAAAGTGAGACAGTATAACTGCTTTCACAACTACAGTTGCATCTGAATGTGACTCTTCCTCCAGAGGGACAGAGCACACTTTCATCATGTACATTTGGGATCAATCAACTGTCTATGTGAAGCTGTGTGTGTCTTTGCTTTTCTTGTCTTGGTTGCAAAAGATGTACAGAAATGAAAGCTGTTGACTTTTCAGTAATTGACAGAGAGTGCTGTACATTGTGACAGGTTGCAGCTTATTCGAGAAAGTGTAAGCAGTCATTTTGATCAAATGGAGAATGATAATATAAGGAACCCGTCTTGTCCACAGAAAAGCCTGGCATATAGGGACTCCTTTTTCTACAAGTCTCCTTCAAACTCCATGGAATTAAAAAAAGAATGGTCAGTGGCAGTGGTATTCATGGGGAGATTCAAACCTTAATCTCAAGGTTTGCCATTTTCTGTTCTGTTTGGCTGTACTGCCTTCACTGAAAATTAATCATTTCCACTTGGCACTTCCATACTTCAAATTGTATTTGTAATATTAAGTTTCTTATTAAAGAAAGAGTCAATACATAATACAATATTTCTTCTGTACCTCCTGTGGGGGTTACACATGCAGTGATACAATGCTGAGGAAAAGACATCAATTTCCAGATAAAGAATATGGGACTGGAAAACCCCTAAAATAAATCAATGCATTTATATTCTGACATTGTTCAGAGAAACTTTAATTAACAGAACTTCAAATAAACAGAACTCATTTTAAACTGTGTGTCCATGTTTCATGTTGTCCCTCCTTTTTATTATGGCTGTGAGTGGAGCCTACAGCCATTCTGCATCCACTCTAAAAACGAACGGATCGTGGCATGCTTCTGTTGGAGTTTTGGAAATATCTTTCCAAACCTCCAATGGAGCTTAAAACACTCCACCATGGTCACTTGCTGCAGAACTCAGTGGCACTATTTCATCCACTAGTTCCATGTTTCAGAGCAGAACTGTGCATGCACGTCATGCACATGTGCAGTTCTGCTAGCGCCGCCATCTTGGGAATGGCATTATGCCATTTAATGCAACTGCACATACGTGAGTGCCGCATGCACAGTTGCATCAGTGGCACCAATTCCTCAGTGCATAAAGCAGGTATGCACTTGAATGAGGTATTTTGTTACGTGGAAAATCACCCATTTTAAATAAACAGCCTTTTCTCAAAACTTTATGAGTGCTGTTTTTTTTTTTTTTTTTTTTTTAGAGTTTCCCTCGAAGTGTGTCTTAGCAGGAACTTGCAGTCAAATCAGTTGACCACGGCCGTGATTTGAAAAAGAAGTCATTCAGGGACCAGCAGCAAGTCAGACTCTGACTTACTGTACATCAGTCCCAGAAAGAAGACTTGGGCTCGACAGCGATCGTTAAGATGTGCATGCTCTTGATTCCTCCTTCTCTGTATTAAGTTGATTGTTCACTCTGGTTTTGCTTTCACAATAGTACTGATCCTGACCTTTGATCAGAGGAACAGTACATTTGTGTTCAGTTAATGCCATTTCCCTGGTTGCCATAGCCCTGCTCCTGATTTTCCACCTTGCACCTCCATGCACTGATGTGTTCCTCTGATTAAAGGTAAGGATCAATACTATTGTAAAAGCAAACCCAGATTGTGATGTTTCAAACAGAAGAAAGTGAGTACAGCTGAATGATGCTGCATCTAAGTTGTACTTCACTTGAATGGTGAATTTCACACCCTCACTTCCCCAAACTTCGCCAACTGCCCCCACCCCCCCATGACCACTAGGCATGTAAAAAAAAACAAAAAAAAAACAGAGCACTGACAAGTCAAGGTACTGCACCTTAAAAATTTCATCTTGTTATATCTGAACTGAAGCAATACAGTACAGCAACAGGTACCAGTCTGACAGTCCAAAGTTTACTCCTGTCAGGAATTCAATTAACAGTTGGGCTTTTAGACAGATTCACTAACTGCCACTTACGAGAGAAGGGGAGGGGAGTAGGGGGCTTGTAAGTAAAGACTGCAATAACTCTGAAATGTATTTTGATTAGAATAATCAATGTAATGTGGATAACAACGTGAAACATGAGTGCAAGTCAGAGGACTTTCGACCAGACACTGCAGACAGCGTTACTTTGAGGTACACTGCTTTAATGCTGTTCAGGCAAAAATCACAGAAGCTGAGCTAATGTTTGTCACGCATTTAAACTGTCAATCTGCAAACTCATTCAGAGACTGATAGTTCTCTCATGAACGCACGGATATGCATCACAGATGAGGAATCAAGTGCATGTGCATCAAGACAATCACTCTCGAGCCCAAGTCTTCTTTCTAGAACCGATGTAAGTAAGACTCTGATTCACTGCTGGCCCCCGATCAGCTTCTTTTTCAAATCACAGCCGTGGTCAACAGATTTGACTGTGAGTTGCTGCTAAGACACACTTTGGGGGAAAACATAAAACTAAAAGAAAAACTCACCACTCATCAGATATTGAGAAAAGGCTATTTATTTAAAAGTGGTGGTTTTCCATGTAACAAAATACCTCATTCAAGTGCATACCTGCTCTTAAGCTCACCACAGCTGTATCAGCTCTGGCTAGAGTTTGTCTATACAGTGTGTGTGGTCCTGGAATGCTAAGTACAAATTGTAGTACTGTGTGCAGTAGTTTTCTATGCTAAAAATTGTTAGTTAGCTCTTTAGATTTTCATGTTGATGTGCGTGGTTTCCATGATATGCCCATGATCAGTGACCATAAAAATCCATACAAAGTAATTGGTAGTACTGAGTACCATGGAATTTCATAATTTTTCCATGCTTACCCTTTGATTTAGATAGATATTCCATGGAATTCCAGTATTTACACAATTAACTATTACATTTTCAGAGAAGGGAAACTGGCATTGCCTGCCCAAACCTTTTTTATAGTCTATTTAGCCCTCTGCTGCTGTTCCTCCTCATCTTATTCTTCTTTGTCATTGTTGCATGGGCTCAGGACTCCATGCCATCCTCATCTACCAATATAGAGAGCCTTCCACTACCCCCCTCAACATGAAGGATAAACCCCTCCAGTGGCATAGCTCATCACTGGGTGAGATTTGGAATCTGAATGTTCCAGGGGTTAGTACTGATTGGGGGCTTGAGAAGCCATCAGATTCACTGATGGGAGCACCCTGCATCTGGCATTATGCAATAGTGTCACTTTTTTCCCTGATCGATAGACTCATCCCCCTTCTTCATGAACATGCATGCATTGCGGTGCTCAGTGTGGGGGGGGGATGACAGTGTGTGGTCACTCATGCCTGCAAGAGTGCCATAACCAGGAATGGAATGAGACTGATGCACAACACAGCCCTTCCCTAAGAGGATGAGCATCTGTGTGTAAAGTACATCACCTTTTCTGACAGCTTCGACTCTTGATGTTCCAGACATTCGGAGCAAACCTGAGTCACCAGTGTAACTGAGAGGTCCCCCCACTTCTCAATGCCAAGGAGTTGGCTGCTTGCCCAAACGTGACAATGGTCTTTGCCCAAAAAATGCATGTTAGCTTAAACTCTAACTATCTCTGTGGAGCTTACCATCCAATTACATGACTTCCTAATAGAGTTTTCATTTGAGATTGGCAGTCCAAATCAAGATGTTCTCATTACTGTGGTAGCTGCTGTGACCTTCCAGTTAATACTCTGCATTTTCCTGATCACTTTATTACAGACCTGCATAAAAGGATGCTCCTAAATGTCTAACAGATGGTGCAGACCATTCTGTAGCACGTACCTGCAAATTCTTTCTCCAAACATTGACAGCTGCAAAAGCCAGTTGCATTTGTTTCCTCCGAGCATCCTTGTGCCTCTTATAGGCTATTTCAATGAATATTAAAAAGATTCCAGCCACAATCCCTCCTGCTACAAGCATGAATACCCCTATAATAAGATGATAGAATAAAAAGATTTTAATAATCACAGCTAAATGGATCATGGTCTCACTTTACCCCTGAGATGTTTCACCTTGGAAAAAAAAATCAAAACTAATGCATTTATAGACAATGAATATTCAACAGAATTGAAATTTGCAATGAAAGACAGGTTACCACAGCAGTTTCCAGTAATGCTTTGCTAGAGAGGCCAATTGTATTTGAGAGAATGTGTAAGCAATTAGAGACAGTGTAATCCAGACTGGCTTCTCATTTGAAGATGTTAGAATGCAATTAAATTAACCGGGTACGCAGACAGTATTAGTAATTTTTACTCCATTTATTAGTGATGCTAGGAAGAAATTGACCATCCATGACTATTATGGAAAAAAATGCTTCTGTCCACACATAATAAAATACCCATACAAACCCAGATTTATAACAAAACTGCATCACGATATTACAAGGGCTACTCTGTAAAGAAGTTCAACTTAACTTAAAACTAAAAAAAGCAAAATAAACTACACCCAGAAGGATCACCTAGTGTACATCCATGTATAAATACAAATAAAGACTCTTGTTTTTGTATGAAAGAATACATATTTGTATATATTTTTACCACAGTGCCTATCACAGTGGATTGATTGCTGGTGAATACCATGCTACTACATGAAGCACAATACAGGGCACAACAAAATATCCAAATGTTGCAGATCACCACTCTGGGCAGCAGCCAAGCAGTAACATGAAGTACAATATACATACACACATACACACACTGACAAAAAAAAGACATTCCCTATAACCACTGTAGATGAAGGTCATGCTGTAACATGAAGTGAAGACACAACAATACTCAACTCTTTCAGATAACCGTCTACAGGTGAAAGCCATGTTGTAGCATGAGGTACATGATAAATAAAACCAACCCTTCCCTATAACCAGTGAAGGAGAAGACCATGCTTTAACTAAGTGGTGTCCAACACATTGACCACTGGCCACATGTGACCAATTGCACATAAATGTGTGGCCAATTTAGGTGCATGGAGTACCAACAACAAAAAATATTAAAAATGGCAGAAAACATTCACATGACATTTTCAAATTGAAGTTGTTCATTGACCAAATGGCAGTTCAAGATTTCATGCACTTTCCCAGTCTACAAAGATTCTCTGCCAATGACAATTTTGAATGTGAGTGCTACTGAAGTTGTCTATGAAATTTGCTCCACAGGTTCCAAGAAAGATTTCTCTGTTTTGGTGGACTTGGGATTGCATTCCAGTTTCTAAGAGATCCATTCCAATTTGATGTCTGAAGTGTGTGTGACATGGCTAAACTGCTGTCCAAAGACAGGCATGGAATTGAAATGGACTTGCTTTTGTTGCAAACATCAGAACTCAGCCGACGAGAAGGAGATTCACTGCTGCTCATGTGGCAGAAGGTATTTTTGGATGGCAACTAGCTATTTCTCAGAAGCATAGTTGCAAAACTTTTGTCTATGTTTGGCTCAACTTACATTTGTAAGGCAACATAAAGACTGCACATTTCTCACTAAAAATATGTCCCTACTGTAGAAAACTGCTACAGTTACTGCTTGTACCATTTTACTTAATAAATTTACTATTACGCTGGGCTTTGTCTGCTGTTTGAATCTGTTTTTTTTGTTGTGTGGCCAATCTGGTGCTTCACTGGCCACATTGGTGGCCAAATAAAAATCTGTATTAAACACCACTGCACGACAATCCCTGCCCCAAGTCATACTGATCACTACTGCAGGTAAAGTCCATGTTGTAATATTTATACATTTATTTAGCTTTTGTTACCTGGGGGGGGGGAGGGTACCCTAGACAAATAAATGCCTGTTTTCAGGTACAACCTGAGAGAGTATGAAAGAAACATTACAATTCATCAGGCATTTCAGGTAAAGCAAGGCAGGTTAAAATTACAGGTACAGCAGAGTGTGACAAGACTACCAGAAGCAAACTAAAACCCAGTAAGAATTAATATAACAATATATAGCAGACAACAGCAGTCACAAACTGCAATTTGTCAGTCTAGAATGACAAAGTACAGTTACGTAAGAACTTACCGTAACATTAGATCTTTGAGAACAGCTCTTGCAGCAGGTTACACCATTAGGACTGAAGCCTGCAGGCGCCAGGACCCCACGGAAATTTTCTAGCTAGCAGTATTCAGCAGGGACTGCCTCCGACGTCGGTCCCACCCCCGACATCAGGCGTAGTACATAAAGAGGCGGTCCCCCAGAATCCCCAGTTCTCCCGCCAGAGACTCCCGGCCACGGAATGACAACAGAAGAGGAGACTGAGGATCTGCCATTAAACAGCAATCAGAAAGAGGCTATAAACACCTTGTCCTAGGAGAAGGATGTTGGAACCAGAATCTACCTCCAGCAGGGATGGTGGGAAGGAAAGTACCTGCTGCAAGAGCTGTTCTCGAAGATCTACTGTTACGGTAAGTTCTCACGTAACTGTACTATCTTACTTTGAGAAACAGCTCTTGCAGCAGGTTACACCATTAGGACTGAATCCCAAGCAGTTCTGGAAATCCCACACCATTGGGAGGAGGGAAGGTAGAAATCCTTGAATGACATCAAGCCTAGGACAGATGTCCCTGAAGGACTGCTAAACCAAACCCTGCTCTTTGCCTCAATGCAATGTCCAGGCTGTAATGCCTGATGAAAGTGTGTATGGAGCTCCAAGTAGCTGCAGCACAAATAGCTGAGGTGGATACATTCTTTTAAAGCCACAAAAGAGGTAGCCACCCCTCTGGTGGAATGACCCTTAACCGCGCCCGGTAAGGGTTTGTTGCGCTTCTGGTAACAGAACGTAATACACTGAATGAGCCACCTGGACAGCGACTGTTTTGAAACAGGAGCTCCCATCATCCTGTGGGCAAAGGAGACAAAGTTGGTCCGATTTCCGAAGCCAGAGACACGGAGCAAAGAGTGTCTCCGGAGACAAATGTCTGAAGCTGCAGCTCTGACAGATGAGTCCACAGAATCGTATGCGGCTCGAAGCACTTGGGTACCCACATCTGACCCTGTGTGGAGAAGACTGAGGAGCTCCACCTTCTGATCACCATCCAGAAGCTTGTCGACCAGGTCCTGGCCCTGTTCCCACAGGGCATTCTGAAACTGTACCATATGGGTCAGGTAGTTCAGAGACCTGATGGCGCATGTAGCAGCCACGTACATGCGTCTCCCCAGGGCATCCATTTACTTGGATTCCTGGTCCGGTGGCTGTGTGCTCATATGTTGTGGTCTTTGAGACTGGTCATGCGAGGCCATGATGACCAAGGAGTCTGCCAGAGGTTGTTGGGCCAAGTACTGGTCCTCTCTTGGGGCCTTGTACAGGTGGTCAGCCTTCTTCAGCACTGCAGAAGTGGAGGGGCGGACGCTTCCACACAGCCTTGGTGACGTCTGTGAAAGTGTCTACCAAGGGTGGTACTACCACAGGCTTTGGGTCTTTCTGCTGAAGACAGTGGGCAAGGCGTTGTCATTCAAGGTCGAAGTCTTCAGCATCCCACCCCATGTTGTCCTGGATGTGCCTCATGATCTCAGCGAAAGAGGGATCATCCGGAGGAGACCTGGGGAGGTCATGTGGGTCCAGAGAGGAGATGCTGAGTGGAGAAGGAGATCTGGAATAGTCTGAGGTGTCCAATCTGGAGTCCTCCCCCCCGACAGAGTGTACCGATGACATCTGGGTCACTTGGGGCTGGGAGACCCTGATGGAGATCTTGAGGGAGGCCTTCTCCTGTCTTTGGATCTGCCCCAAGGAGGTGGAATCTGCTCCTTGGGGGTTGGTGGTCATCCTGCTGGACCTGTAGGTGGAGGAGGGGGCATAGGAGGTGAAGGAGTAGGAGGAGGAGGAGGAGGAGGAGTAGGAGGAGGAGGTTTAACGGGGACCACATCCTTTTGGATGGTGTCCCACCAAAAAGTAAAGAGCTCCTTTACTTCTTCAATATTCATGCCCAAAGACGGGCCTGGCGCCAGTGGTCTGTCGCCAGGATCAGGCATTGGGTCCCCGCATATCTCCGGGTTTGGGGAAGATTCCCGCGGGAGCCCAGCATCCTCTGTGTTGCCCACCCGGCCTTCGGGCAGTGTGGCGTCCTCCTCAGTCGATTCCCTGTGACTGGCATCTGCCGGTGATGGGGGTGGTGGTCTTCCGCTCCAGAGAGTGCGATGTCGATGTTAGTCTCCTAGCCGATGCCTTTGGATCCGACAAACGCCCAGTGAGCAACTGGTGTCTGGCTGGTGTCATCGGTTTCTGCGAGCACCTGGTTGACTTTGGATGCTTAGCCGACGTCGGGTGCTTGGCCGACGTCGGGTCTGACAACCGCTTCAGGGACATCAGGTCCTTGGTCTTTCTAGGAGCTGGATCAGGACCTCTGGGAGGTTGGGAGACTGACCTGGAGTCCATGTCCCGATGTCGGGTGAAAGAAGATGATTTATGGTGCTCGGAAGACTTGGAAGAGGCCTTGGACGGAGTGGAGGAAGCAGAGGGCCTCGAAGTCTTAATAGGCTGGAGCAAAGAAGAGCCACTTGAAGCCTGGACCTTAAACGGGGGGGGGGGGTCTGCGGCCGAGCCCTGGAGGGAGAGCGGTCCGATCTGGTGGAACCTGAGCTGCGGGAGTCCGAGGCCCGGTTCAGGGATCTGGATCTTACTTTCTCCTGGTGCTTATGGGCCTTCGAGGACGATTCTCCCCTGGAGGAAGGTTCTTGGTCCATCCTTTTTAATTTTTCTTCAAGAAGATACGCCTGGAGTGCCTTCTGACAGTGGATCCTGGCGTGGCTATTGAACCCTTGGCAAAAAGGTGCAGGCCTTGGTATCATGGTCCGGGCCTAGGCACCACATGCAGGAGGAGTGAGGATCCTTGAAAGGGATCTGTTTGCCGCAGGCACACTTCAAAAGGTGACCCTCACGTGAAGGAGTTGGAGAGGACATCAGTTAGAAAATGTAGGAGTTCTGTAGTCGTCATACGCTAGGTAGAGACCGAGAGGCCGATGCTGGCGAGTCGACGGCGGGAAAAGAACTGGGGATTCTGGGGGACCGCCTCCTTATGTACTACGCCTGACGTCGGGGGCGGGACCAACGTCGGAGGTGGTCCCCCACTGAATAATGCTAGCTAGAAAATTTCCTTGGGGTCCTAGTGCCTGCCAGATTCAGTCCTAATGGTATAACCTGCTGCAAGAGCTGTTTCTCGAAGCAAGATCAACTACAGCACTAGATAGTCAGTAATAATCAGTAATAAATAACAGTTAGGCAGCCTTGAATGAGAACATCATTACAACATACATGGTGGTTCCTCAGGTACAGCTAGTGAAGTAGAAGTCACAACTCACTCTACTCAGTAACTACTTGCAGATGAAGAACGTGCTGCAAAATGTAATACAAGGCACAAAAAAACCCCAACTCTTCATGCTCACCAATGCAGGTAAAGGACACGCTGTAACATAAAGTACAAGGTACAGAAAAACAACCCTGCTCAGTAATCACTGCAGTTTAAAGACATTCTGTAACATGTAAGACACAAACGAACAACTCTGCTCAATAATCCCTACAGGTAAAGGACATGCTGTAACATGAAGTACAGGACACAAAAAAACAACTCTGCTCAATAATCCCTGTAGGTAAATGACATGCTGTAACATTTAGTACAGGACACAAAAAACGACCCTGCTTAATAATCACTGCAGGTAAAGGCAAGGCAAATTTTATTTTTATGGCGCCCAATGCCGGAGGCTCTGGGCACCTAACAAAGAATTACAGATAAAACAATTAATTAAAATCAATAAATAGCAAATAAATAAAACTAGAATTCAAGTATTAAAATTCTCTAATAGTACTGATTACTCTATAAAGGCCAGACTGAAGAGGTGTACCTTTAACCTCTGCTTAAAAACACCAAGTGAAGGGGCCTCCTGGACTACAGCTGGAAACACGTTCCGCAGAGTCAGCCCAGCACATGCTGTGACATGTAGTACAGGACACAAAAAAAGACCCTTCTCAATAATCCCTGCAGGTAAAAGACATGCTATACTACAGGACACAAAAAACAATTCTGCTCAATAATCACTACAGGTAAATGGCATGCTGTAACATGGAATACAGGACACAAAAAACAACCCTGCTTAATAATCACTGCAGGTAAAGGTCATGCTGTAACATGTAGTACAGGACACAAAAAGCAACCCTTCTCAATAATCCCTCCAGGTAGATGACATGCTGTAACATGTAGTACAAGGCACAAAAACAACTCTGCTCAATAATCCCTGTAGGTAAATGACATGCTGTAACATGTAGTACAGGACACAAAAAACAGCCCTGCTTAATAATCACTGTAGATAAAGGAAATGCTGTAAGATGTAGTACAGGACACAAAAAATAACCCTGCTTAATAATCACTACATGTAAAGGACATGCTGGAACATGTAGTACAAGGCACACAAATAACACTGCTCAATAATTCCTACAGGTAAATGACATGTTGTAACATGTAGTACAGGACACAAAAAACAACCCTGCTCAATAATTCCTACAGGTAAATGACATGTTGCAACATGTAGTACAAAGCACAACAACAACACTGCTCAATATTCACTGCAGGTGAAGGACATGCTGTAACATGCAGTACAGGACACAAAAAACAGCCCTTCTCAAAAATCACTGCAGATAAACGATGTGCTACAACATGTAGTACAGAATACAAAAAAACAACCCTGCTCTATAATCACTGCAGGTAAAGGACACACTGTAACGTAGTACAGGACACAAAAAAACAACCCTTCTGAATAATCCCTGCAGGTAAACAACATACTGTAACATGTAGTACACGGCACAAAAACAACCCTGCTCAATATTCGCTGCAGGTAAAGGACACGCTGTAACACATAGTACAGGACACAAAAAACAACCCTTCTCAATAATCACTGCAGGTAAATGACATGCTGTAACATGTAGTACATGGCACAAAAACAACCCTGCTTAATAATCATTGCAGATGGTATGGCATTATGAGGGCTCCATGATTAGGGTGCCATCATGTGGGTGCCACAGCAAGGTAGTGAGTGACAGGGGCATTCTGGATTGTAGAGTGCCCTGCACTCACACCATGTTCAGCAGTTCCACAGTTCACCCTCCCTTTACGGCATGCCCAACTCGAAGGTAGTTATATTTAGTTCAGAGGAATGTGGGGGTCAAAGCCCCTTGCATTGGGGGGTGCAGGTGAACAAAGCTCCCTGCAAAATGTAAGTCTTCCAGGGGACAGCCATTTGGCATGACAGCTTTCTGGTGGCACAATGTCACCCACGATCATGATGTAGCGACATTTGTTCTGTGCCCTAAGTTACTGCAACCACATCTGCCATGCACTGGCATCAGTGAATGCTTTAACATGTAGTACAAGGCACAGAACAATGCCAGCCCTATCATAATCACCACTGCAGGGGAAGGCAATGCTATGACAAAGTACAAGGCACAGTAACACCCCAACCCTTTCGGATCATCACCGCAAATGAAGACCATGCTGTAACATGTAATAAGAGACACAACAAAAGCCCAGCCCCTTGACAAACCCTTCCTGATCACCACTAAGGACACAGGCCAGTCAGCAACATGAAGTAAAAGGCTAAAACAGTCTTTCATAATCAGCACTGCAGGGGAAGGCCACACTGTAATATTAAGCTCAAGACACCATTAAGCACCATCCTTCCTGATCACTACTGTGGACAAAGGCCATGCTGTACAGTGAAGTGCAAGATACGACAAAGCATCCATCCTTCCTGATAAATATAGTGGGGGTGATGACTATGTTGCTGAATCAAGATTTTCTGGCACATTTGAAATGGGGGGTATTGAAAATTAAGTATGGAAATGAATTATAAATGTTTTGCTATCTGCTGTTTGCACAAACCTGCCATGTTTTCAAAGGTCAGTGTTGCTGGAGCATTGCTACGAGAGTCACACTCCTGATACCTCACCCAGGTTTTATCCAAATCTTCCATGAAACCATTCTCATGGGAGCTGAAATAAAGCAAAGGAAACTTTACTATGTAAGGGGGTAATTCTGATGTTTATTTAATAGATAACGTAGAGAACTTTCAATCTGAGCAATCCATCACTGACCTCTCTGTCCTGGTTCTCAAAGGACACTTCAAAAATACACAAGAAAGCCAGCTTACAAACTCAAACTTATTCACCTTCTTGATACTAAAAATTAGGGACTGACTATAGACCTTGGTTTCATGACCCATTACAGATTTTGTAGTCTCTATCACAGGTGGCTAAAGCACAGTATACTGGAGCCAGAGGCAATGTAATCAAGACATACTCACATAAAGAAGCTTGGCTACTCAGTCACAGACAGCAAAAGCAGACACAACAGTTGTGTTGCAGGATGAAAAACTTCTTTATTTAGTAAAGCAGCAGTTAGCTAGTGATACTCCCCTAAGAGCAGTCAAATGTTTTCACACCTCCCACAGCAGTCTTGAAGTGTGGAGGAGCGTGAAAATGTTTGACTGATGGTTACTAAATAAAGATCTTTTTCATCCTGTTGCACAACTGTAGTGTTTGCTTCTGCTGTATGGGACTGAGTAGCCGAGCTGATTACAAATTTTAATTGACAACTGCCTTTTTCTTGGTTCAGGTGTGCATACATTTCCTGTGCATATATTTATATACATTATCTGTGCTTTATACATTAACATGGTTGTATTTATATTGTAGTCACACACGCACACACACACACACACACACACACACACACACTCTATATTTAGGGAGGCTCATGGAATACAAACATCTTATTTATTTATTTATTTAAGTCTTGGATTACATATACCTTTGAGCGAAGAGCTCTTTTAAAAAGGTTGCACATCAGTAGAAAGGACAACAGATTAAACAGGACAGTAAAGTACAGTACAATAAAGTGTAAATAGGAGGTACAAAAATTATAATGGACACAAAATCATAATGAACAGTCAATGTAAAACAACAGAGATACATTATGCTAATCAGTTTCAGGCACAGGAAAATGCATATAGTACATTGATATCGGCCAGCGGGTATTGTCAGTCAAACAGGGCACAAGTTGTAGGAAGAGATGCAGGAGGGTGGGCTGGGAAGAGTAAGAGAGGGGGGTGGGAGTGAAGGACATGAGAAGAGGTGGGGCAAGGGTAGGGGGAGGAAGGATGGAGGGGTAGGGGATGCAGGGTGGAGGGGTAGGAGGTGAGAGTGCTAAGTTACTATGAAAGAGGTTGAGTGATAAGGTCAAGGTTTGGGATAACATGGTTAAGGGAAACAGTCACAGGTGCTAGCTGTAGAGAGTAGTCACCGAAGGTTGGATTTGAACATGCCCGGCTTGGCTTCGGAGGAGATGTCACTGTTAAAAGCATTCATCCAGAGCAGGGCCCTGTAGATGAATGTTCTTTGCCCCTGGGTGGTTCGGCAATGAAAAACCTGTAGGAGCTAAGATTCAGAACCTCGGGTGTGGCATGGATTATGAGGAGGGCTTAGAAGATCTTGTACTCCAGGTGGCAAGAGGCCTAAGGTTATTTTCTTGGCCATCATGCACTTTTGGTATATGATGTGATTTTTAAGCTGTAGCCAACCAGTTAGGGCATAGAGGTCACATGTGTGGGTGAGATGGTGGGCTCCTGAGATGAGACAACGTGCCTTGTTAAGAGCAATGGAGATACGCTGGAGGGCGGTATCAGTCACAGAGCAATAGATGATCAGTCCATAGTCAATTATAGAAATAACAGAGCTCTGTACAGCTATCCTTAAAGCTACAGGGCTCAGCGATCACCTGTGTCTGTAGAGTAGACCAATATGAATATTTACAGCTTTATGAACATTATCTATATGCACCCCATATGATAGGTTGCTGTCTATGGTGACTCCAAGATACTTAAATTGTACCTGTTCAAGGGCAGTACCAAGGCAATTAGTGATAGTCAGAGGATGTTGCCTGTGCTTGTTATGGGAGCTGCTGAAGAGCATAAGCTTAGTTTTTTTTAATAGTTTAGTATCGACTTGTGATGACTAAACCATTTCTCTACTGAGGAAAATCCGAGTTCTAGCTGGTTTTCAAGGGGTATAGGTGCCGGGTGAGTTGTGTAAGTTATGGCATCATCTGCATAGAGTAGGATTTGTTCAGGGCAGGAGCTTGGGAGACTGTTTAGAAAGAGACTAAATAGAAGTGGACCCAGGATGGACCCTTGAGGAACCCCAGAACGAACAGGTCTTGAGTCAGAGAGGATGACAACAATTTCAACTTGTTGAGTGCGGTTGTAAAGATAACTTTTAAACCTAGCAATGGAGTCAGAGAAGAGCCCTGCATTAAGTAGTTGTTCCAGTAGTAGAGGGTAATGGACCGTGCTGAATGCTTTTGTCAAGTCGATGAAGACAGCACCAACTAATTGACTATGGTCCAGGGAGCTGTGTATAGAACTGGTGAATTCCATAAGGGCCGAGGTGGTGCTATGCCTTTTTCTGAACCTATGTTGTTGGGTGCATTGGATCTTATGTTTGTCAAGATATTCAGTAAGCTGGTCAGCTACAATGCGTTCAAGAGCCTTAGAGAGAGGTGGTAATATGGAGATAGGCCGGTAGTTCTCATGAAGTGTCCTGTCTCCGTGGCTGAGTTCCATTTATTGGGGAACTGTGCGAGTCTGAGTAAGAGGTTAGAGATCCTGATTAAAGGCTAACACTTCCTCAAGGGTGAGGGACATCAGTTTGAGGTTAAGGGAGTCCCCACTGTGTCTAGATTTACCAATTGCTTTACAGATGTATTTTCGGGCCTAATGCAATGAAACTTCTTTGAAGTAGAATGGGCGGTGACTGGTCATTGGGGGAGAGCTTACAGGATTGGCTGGGGTGACATATGCATCAAAAAAAGCCAGGTGGAAGAATACTGCTAAGGTCCGTGAATGCTTTAGTAAAGGTATTGGCAATAGTTAGGGGTCCAGAGTTGTAGTCCCATCAACGTCAAGTAAAGTGGATGATGTTTTCGGGTTTTTCCCTGTAATCTCTTTGATATTATTCCAGAAACCTTTACCATTGCCCCACATGTCAATTCTAACAATCTAACATCTAACAATTTATAGACCTCCTGTTTTCATATTCTATCTTGGGAGAGGAGTCTACAACCCAAATCTGATTTACAGTCACCTACTATTTCAAAGACTGTCTGTTTTTTGTCTCTGCATATTTCCTTACCAACATGAACTGTTATACCCATGTGCAAAAGTTCATTTATCAATAGAGTGCTCTGTCCAAAGTAAAAAGCTTGTTTTCTGTAGAATCTGCTACACCTGATGAAGGGCTCTATGTAGCCTGAAAGTTTGTGTTTTGTAAACTTCTTGTTGGGCCAATAAAAGGTATCAAGTTACCCACTTTGTTCCTCTCTCCATAGATAATGATAATTCAGATCAACTTATCTTTTTTTAGAACAGGTTTAGAAGTTTCAGTAGTCATGTAATATACTATACAGTATGCGGCAAGTTACTTTTGTTCAAAGATCGGAATACTTTTTGTAGGTTAAGAATTCAGTTCTTTCATTTAAATCTTTTAACTATTAAGAGCAACCAGTTACAGAAAAATAAATACCTATGGGCATACCAGATGGCGTGTGTTAATACAGTAGAATTAACTACTAAGTGTTAACTATAATTTATTTATTTATTTTAATTTTGATAATCGGGTAGGCCCACTGAGATATAGTTGTTCCTTTTTCAGGGGCAACCTGGGGAATTACAAGTTTTCCAGACAGAGTCAATAAATACATAGTATTACAGAGGTAGAAATATTTTACAATTAAGTAGCCACTTTACTGACCTTTGTATTAAGGCATGTTTGGTATGGGTTGCATAAACAGAGGAGTGTTCAAGAACTGTTTGACAATTGATAGGAAAAAATTACTCACTGCAGTAATCTTCTTTCTTCCAAGGGGTCCTTTAGCATTAGTAACTATAGCAGTTAGCTGGCTAGGTGCAAGTGCCCCAGAGGTATGCCTTCAAGAGAATTATAATGAGCTAGGGCATCAGCCAATCAAAACACAGGAGGTGAGTGTGCTGAGTGACAGCAGCCTGAAGGGCTTCAGAACTTGTTTTGAAGAAAATGGACACTTGCCCCGGAAAGCGAACCAACAGGATTCAAAAAACATGCAAATGTCCAAAATCTGAAAACAAGTAACAACAACCTGAGCACAAAACTTAATAAAAAAAAAAAAAATTTGATAATAAAACTGAGAACAGAGCCCTTCTCCTGACAGGTGAACCAGGGAGGGAGGGTGGGGCTTACTGATGCTAAGGACCCCTTGGAAGAAAGAAGATTACTGCAGTGAGTAATTTTTCTTCTTACCCCAGGAGTCCTTTAGCAACAGTAACTATCGCAGACTACCGAGCAGTACCAAGTGGGAGGTGGGCAAAGAACCTACTTAGGAAAGAGGCTCTACAGAACCGGCCTGCCAAATTTGGCATCAGATCTGGACTGCACATCTAAACTGTAGTGCTTAACGAAGGTGTGCACAGATTTCCAGGTAGCTGCTTTGCAGACATCCAGAAGGGGTATGTCCCATGCTGCTGCCACAGAGGCTGCAGTGCCCCTGGTGGAGTGGGCCCTGAGCCCCACAGGAGGTTGATAACCAGCTTTTTCACAGCAGAATCTAATACAAGAGAACAACCAATGAGAAATAGTTCTCTTGGTAGCTTGTCTTCCTCTGCCTACATCCCCATAGGTGAGGAACAACTGAGTGGAAGAGCCTCTGGACTGCCTAGTATGCTCTAGGTAGTAAAAAAAGAGCTCTTTTGACATCCAAGCTGTGGCGCTTTTGAGCCCCAGGAGTGGATTTCTGAGTAAAAAAGACAGGTAGAATAATGGACTGGTTTAGATGGAATTCTGAAACCACCTTAGGCAGCAACTTCCTATTTGTCCTAAGCTCACTTTTATCTTTGTGAGGAATGATGTAATTAGACTCGGTACACAGGGCCTGTAACTCTGAAATCCTTCTGGCAGAGGTAATGGCCAGCAGGAAGACCGACTTCCAGGTCACAAACTTGATATGTGCAGTGGCCATAGGCTCAAAGGGTGGTTCCATGAGCCTGGCAATGCAGAGATTCAGGCTGCAAGGAGGAACTGGCTCCCTGACTGGAGGCTAGAGGTACAAGAGGCCTTTGAAAAACTGTCTGAATATGTTGTGGGAAAAAAATGACTTTTTCTTCCCCACCAAAAGGTAGGCCGAAATTGCAGCCAGGTGTAGCTTGAGGGAAGAGGGTTTCAAGCCTGACACCTGCAGATGTACCAGATAATCCAGCAGCTGAGGGTCTGAAGCTGTAAGAGGATTGACCTTTTTGCTCTTGCACCAGAGGGAGAACCGTTTCCATTTGACTGCATAAGTCTTTTTTGTGTTAGGTTTTTTAGCCATTCTCAGGATCCTGAGGACCTGTTCCGAGTGCTGAGAGAATGGAAACTCTAACTCCTCAAGAACCAAGCCTTGAGGTGAAGACAGTGTATGTCTGGATAATGCACTCCTGTCTGAGGAAGGGTCAGTGGAGAGTGAGTTGGCAGCAGGTGAATGGGCCTGCTGCACGATAGTGAGAGAAGGAGAGGGTACCAGGCTTGTCTGGGCCAATCCAGAGCCACCAGAATCATTGATTCAGGCTGTTGTCTGAGTTTCAGCAATAACCTGAGTATCAGGAGAAAAGGAGGGAATGTATATAGGAACCTTCCTGACCAGTCCAGAATCAAGGCATCCAGGGGAAGCGTTCCTGGGACTGGGGGCCTGCAACAGTACTGGGGAAGCTAGAAGTTGAGGGGAGAGGCAAACAGATCCACTTCTGGTGTGCCCCACCATCTGAACACTGTGGCTAGTACTTGCTTGTTCAGGATCCATTCACTCTGGCCATGACTGATGTGACTTAAAGCATCTGCCAGGATATTGTGTTTGCCTGGGAGATGAACAACTGAAAGGCTGACTCCCAGGTAGAAGGTGAGAGACCAGATTTTCAGAGCCTCTGAACAGAGTATTCCTGATCTGGTACCACCCTGCTTGTTTATGTAAAACATTGCAGTGGTGTTGTCTGTTGGAATTTGTACAGTCTGTCCTTTTATGACAGGAGCAAATGCTTTGAGAGCTAGAAAGATTGCTCTGAGTTCCAAAAAGTTTATGTGTAACTGTGACTCTTGGAGAGTCCAGGTGCCACTTACTGAGGCACTGTCCTGATGTGCTCCCCACCCCAGGAGGGAGGCACCTGTGGTGATCACCTTTGTGGGAAGCGAAGCCTGGAAGGGTATCCTTGCTGCCAGATTTGCAGGGTTCTTCTGCCAAATCAGAGTCTGACGGAACTGCTCCGTCACAGGTATCAAATCCAGAAAATGATAGCACCCATCAAAAACGGACGGACACGAATGGTAATATAAAAGTTTTTTTACCGTTTAATGAAAAGAGCTGTATAAAACATCCACATGTAATCATACTTTGGAATTTCCACTTCCGTAAATGGATTTGTGAATTTCTTACATGTAGTAATGTATTTATAATACTAATAATAACACATTGTGATTGTGCTTGTGTTTGACTTTCTGATTATGTGATTTAAATATCTGATTGTTATTGCTTTACCTGTGAGGTCTCTAAAATCAGAAATACGTCCATATTTGTGACAAAATATATGTCTAAATATATTGGATATTTGGAACATTAACAAATGGTCATACATAAAATATGAAAGTTCCTTTACAATATGTATGTTTATACATTCAGGGAAGCTGTGCAATATTTTAACAATTCTCAATCACATTTCATTATGTAATGAAGTAGCGATTAGTCTCTTACATATTCAAGTCGTGTCCTGGCTGTGTTAATTAATTAACGTGAAGACAAGGGGCCGGATATTCAAACTGCGCTATTTTGTGACGCAAGCCCTTGCGCTGCACAAAATAGTTATGAGGGGTATGTGAAGCGATATTCAAAGAGTTAGCTTATTGAGCAACTCCTTGAATATCACCCCTGCCACAGCCACTGTGCATGGCGCAGTGGAACTTGCGCCAGCGCAAGTGGTCAAGAGGGAGCATTCAAATTGCGGTGGTGCAAGTACCATTGCGCCATGCGCAAATTTCCGATATTCAAAAGGTGACATGCAAATGGGGCCATAATTCATGCAAGGTGCAGGGGAGGCCATTTGCATCTGTTTATGGCCCCATTTGTATGCCATTAGCATGCAGGTGCTCGATCCCGAGGACTTGCGCCTGGCGCCCTGCCAGGCAGCAGCCGTCGAGGACCGACGCCCCCTGCAGCCGATCGCGGGCAAAAGAGTAAAAACCCCCAACCTCCCCCACTGGCCCTATCGCGGGCAAAAGCATTAAACTCCCTCCCCGACTGGCCTGATCACGGTCAAAAGCTGAAATAACCCCCCACCAGCCCGATCGCGGACAGCAAAGTGTCCCCGACGTATCCTGGTGGTTCAGTGGAGCCGATAAGCCAATCGTGAACTGGAAATGTTAAAACACCCCCAAACATATCCCTGGTGGTCAGTGGACCGATAAGCCCGATCGCGGCTGCATTATTTGTGACCCCAGAACACATCCCTGGTGATCTAGTGTCCCCACCCCACCCACCGAAGCCCTCACCCGCTCCCCGCGGCGGCGGGCGGCAGCAACTCCACCCACCTGCCGCCCCGCGCCCGCCCGACTACTACCTGGCAGGGCTGCTGCGCCCGATGGTGCAGAGCAAGAACAGCGGGCGTGCCTGCTACTAACAAGGCAGTCAGATTTGTCGAAATTCATTCCACAAATCTGGACTGCTGCAGCTATGCAACTACATGCCGGTGACTCTTGCTCTGCGCAATGGTCAGGCGTGCAGCCTACCGCAGTCGGTTGAGGCGGCGGGTGGCAGGCAAATGGGATGCCCGCCCGCCCGGCTCTGGTGGGGCAGAGGTAATGGAAATGAAGACACTGGGCCACCGAGATGTGAAATGAAAAATAATGCAGCCAGCGATGTGACGAACCACTGGACCACCGAAGATAACAGAACACTACCCGCGATCAGGCTGATGGGGAGGTGATTTAAGCAGCCACTGCAATCGGGAGGGGGACTTTCTGCTTTGCCCGCGCATTGGCCAGTTGGGGGTGGGGGACTTTTACACTTTTGCCCGCATCGGGCTTCAGGGGGGCACAGGAGTAGGTTGAGGCCAGCCACAGGTGGCAGCTGCTGTGTTGCGCCCTGCAATGCGGCAGCTCACCTGTGGGTGGCCCTCGACTTGATCCTTTTTTTTTTGGCTCAAAGTTGTGCAGGCGCAGGTTGGGGGTTGCGCCTGCACAAGTCTGCACAGCCCGGCTGAATATCGGGCTGTGCAGTTTATGCATGGTTCCTCCCCCTCCAGTTCAGCATGCATTCATTTGCATTGCGCTGTTGCTCAGCATGTTTTCAGTGGCGCAACTGCCTTCTGCTGAATATCGCAGAATGGCGCAATCGGACTTGAGCAGGCGCAACCCTATTGCGCATGGTGCAACCCTTTTGAATATCTGGGCCAAGTTGTTTTTAAGAATTTAACACGTGCTGTTTTTTAATGAAATAATTGATGTATGTATATATATATATTAGCAGCATGTCAAATAATGATTAACTCTGATGAAGCAGGGCTCTGACCTTGCAGACGTTAGTTCGTCTTTTTCTCCTCACAAATTGTACTTTACTGGATGTTGTATACCGCTCTTTTTATTAAATGGTTAAAAAACTTTTATATTACCATTTGTGTCTGTCTGTTTTTGATGGGTGCTATAATTTGTTGAATTTGATTCTTGATTATTTACATAGCACAATCAATTGTCCTGGTGCTCGTTTTTTGTTTTTTCTCTGTCACAGGTATCAGCTTTGAAAAATTGCTGCTGCTTTGAGACCAGCGAGCTGTAAGGTAGACTTGCAGGTGTCACATCCTGTACCTGACTCCTGGGCATTGCAGTGAACTGATAGTGGCCTGAAGGGAGTCTGAATCTGAGAAACTTCCTGTGAGACCTCCTTACGGGTATATGGAAGTAAGCGTCCTTTAGGTCCAGGGAGGCTAGCCAGTCTCCCTGCTGTAAGGACTGTATGAGTAGTGACAGAGTGACCATCTTGAATTTGGGTTTTAGCAGATGTTTGTTTAAATATCCGAGGTTCAAGATAGGTCACCACTCCCCAGTTTTCTTTTGTGTCAGAAAGTACCAGGAGTAGAGGCCCTTGCTCTTCTCATGGACTGGGACCCTCTCCACTGCTCTTAGAGCTAGAAGGTTTTTGACCTCCAATTCCAACAGTAGCACCTGTGTTGAAGTTAAAGGCTTTGATTCCTGGGTACGCTTGAAGTCTGGTATCTGCTTGAACTATAGTGGCAGATCCATTTCTACTATCTCCAGAACCCACTTGTCTGAGGTAAGGAGGGACCAGTTCTGAAGACAGTGTGAGAGTCTGCCTCCTACTGGCAGAGAGGAGGTGACCTGGACACTCACATCAGGCCCCTTCTGCCCCTCCCTCTGAAAGCACCCCCTGTACTGAGAGAATTCAAACTGGGGACAGGGAATGTAAGGCCTGGGAAAGTAACCTCTGCCCCTATTTCCCCTCGGGTGGGATTTATGTGGGGCTTAGGTTTAGAGGAGTGACTCTGCCAGGAGGCCTTGTACTTATCAACCATTTTCATGTAGTCAGCTGTTCTGGAATTGAACAACATGTTTTGATCACAAGGAAAGTCCATGGCCTTAGACTGGGTGCCTGGAGTCAGACTGGTATTTCTAAGCCAGGCAAAGCGCCTCAGAGAGATGGCATGGACCACTGCCCTGGAGGCGGCATCATTGTTGTCATCTGCCATGTGGAACTGGTATTTTGTAGCTTCCAGGGCAGTTTTTCCCATATCCACCAGCTCCTGTACCATTGTATCTGACCCATTGTGGGTAATGGCCAGGACTGAATTCCATAGTGCTTTCTGATATTTGGCAGTGAAAGCCACATATGACGAAAATCTGACCAGCAGGGAAGCTGTGGTATACATTTTCTTTGCTATGAAGTCTATTTTTTTGGAGTCTTTCTCCGGAGGTAAGGGGGACAAGGAAACCTCGGCTTTCTCACAAGCTGCCTGCTGTACTATACTCTCATGGCTAGGATGTACAGACAGGAACTCAATATCTGTTTTAGATAATTTGCAATTTTTCTCAGCCCACTTGTCAACCTCTGCCACAGAAGTGGGGGTTTGAAGCAGTTTCATGGTACTTTTTCTGAAAACATTATAGACACGACCAGTCTTTTAGGGGGTGGGAGACCTTTCATCTCCCTGTAGTCTTTATCCTCATCCTGGTTGGACTCCTGAGTAGGGAGGTCCAGGGTGTCTAGCATGTTTTGGATAAATGTAAGCACAAAGGAGGGATCCTCCTGGTCAGGAGAGGAAGCTCCAAAAGGAGGGTCAGGGGACACATCAAGTTCTAGACCCTCCAAATTCATGTCAAAGGCATCATAAAAATGTTCATCATCATCATCTGCATCACCCTCACAGTCTCCAGAAGAGAGAACTGTGGAAGAGCACTTGCCTGCCCCAGTAAATATAGACCCCATCTTTTGTAGGACCTGAAAGATGTGCCATGTTTTTGCCATGTCTTGCACAGATGGGAGTTCCTGCGCAGACTGTGGCTGTATATGCTTTGATTTTACATTATTCTTTAAGCTGCCTGTTGTCTCACTATTGGCTTTCCCAGGAGGAACAGGAGTGTTCTTGTCTTTGCAGACCATCCTTTTAGCCACTTCATCAGCAGCTTGATCATGCTTCCGTTTTTGTACAGACACTTCATCAGCACCTTTATTATTTTTAAATTTGTGAGGAACTTCATCAGCTCCTTTGGACGCTTTATTTTTTGGCTGGGACTTGGAGGCTTCATCAGCACCCCTTCTTGGATTTTTATTATTAGTTTTAGATGGCCCCTCATTGGTAGCCTTTGATTTATTCTCAGCCATATCATTTTTTCTTAGTTCTCTTTGCTCTGTGCCAAATTTGTGCAAAGAGAACCAGTAGATCTGGACCAAAAACAACTGAGGCACAGGTTGCTGAAAACACTGTTAAGCCAGTCCTGTGACAGCTGACACACTCTCTCTCTCTCTCTCTTTTAATCCTGTAGGTCCATAGTTCTGTTAGTTCTGGGAATCTCTGACAAGCCAATCCACAGAGACCCAGTAATAACTGTCAAATGTCCACAGTTACCTCGCGGTAGGGACCCGCGATTTCTGAGGTAAAAAATACAGAAAAAACTTTAAATTTGATGGTTCACACAAGAAAAGGGGGAGCCGCAGTAATTTTGTAAGAGAAACTGTCGAAAATTCTCAATCGCGGTTAAAATAAATGTAAAATAAATGGAGGGAACCGTGGAAAAACTCTGTGAAACCACAGAAAGAAAAAGCACTAAAAAATAGTAAAATTACACTCAGCACACTAAAAAATTAAGTTTGTGAGGAAAACTTTACCAAGATAAGCAGAATAAGTCTGTCAACAAGAAAAATTGAGAGACACCTCTAGGGCAATGTTGCCCAGTCAGTGGAGAAAAAAATTCTGACGCCCTTCAGGCTGCTGTCACTCAGCACACTCCCCTCCTGTGTTTTGATTGGCTGATGCCCTACCTCATTATAATTCTCTTATAGGCATACCTCCAGGGCAGTTGCACCTAGACAGCTAACTGCTATAGTTACTGATGCTAAAGGACTCCTGGGGTAAGAACAGTTAGATATAGTTCAAAATACAGGTAGAGTGATTCAATCAAAACATATACTTCAAAGTTGCGCTACCTGTGCAGATTAGCACTGAATGTCATGGCTAAGAAGAGGATAAATATAGTAGAGGTAGTTGAGAAATGTTTGGGGATAACAGATGCTAGAACTAGGGAAGGGGGTGAGAGGTGAGGGGGGGGAAGGTGGAAGATCTGAGGAAAAAACTATGAGGATGAGAGGAGAAGTTATTTACAGATACAGATAGGAGGATGAAAAAACTTTTCTTTGTAGAGTTTTTTAAACAGAGGAAGAGACGTGCAGGAGAGTAAGCCTGTTGGGAGGCTATTCCATTTATGTGGGGCTGTAAAAGAAAAGGCTCTCCTGCCTATAGCTAAACGAGTCTTTGGGAGTCTTAACATTAGAAATAGGTAGTAGCGGAGGGATCTGGTGAAAGGTTTTAGTGTGATTATGTTAGAGAGGGTGGGTGGTGAGGGAAGGTGGATAATTTTGAATGTGGTGCAGAGTAAGGGGAATTACAGTTTGACTTCAAAGGACAGCCAACCTAGTGTATTAAGCATAGCACAGTGGTGGGTTCATGCTTGTGCAGCTGCTGCAAATTGAGCTGTTCTGTGATAGGCTTGCTTAAGTTTATTTAGGACTGGGGGCTTAGCTCCAAGAATTAATGGAGCTCCATGAAGGAGACCTAGAAGTAGTGTGGCACATGCAATAGTTATCCTGGACTGTGGTGCAAGGTAGGGGACTGTAAGGTACAGTAGGCCTAGTTTCTGATGAGTAGCTTTTATCACTTTGTCAGTATGTATTTCAAAAGTTAGGTGTTCGTCAAGAGTTACACCAAGATATTTGAATGAGTTTACTCCTTCAAGCGCTTTCTCGGTTGAGGTTTTAATTATCAGTTGAGGTTGGGCAGATAGCTCATAAGATGTATGGTGGAATAACATTGTTTTTTTTTATGTTAAGCACTAGTAGGTTATTTTTGAACCAGTTCTTCAGCAACTGAAAGTCCACTTGATGGAAGGGATATCTTTTGCTGATCTGTATATGATGGCGTCATCAGCGTAGAGCTATACTGAGGCTCCTCCACAGTTCGAGGGCAGCTCATTAATAAAAATTGAGAATAGTACAGGTCCCAATATGGAACTCTGGGGGACCCCATCTCTGATGGGAGATAGGGATGATGTAGTGCCACACCATTTTACACACTGGCCCCTATTGGCCAGGTAATTGACAAACCATGAGTGGGAGAGGTTGTCGAGCCCTAGGTTATAGAGTTTGGCTAGGAGGAGTGGGTGGTTGATGAGGTTGAAGGCTTTCGTTAGGTCCAGAAAGTTGCCCCAGTTTTCTCACCCTGATCCATTGCTTGAAAGATGTCAGTAGTGACCCGGAGGAGAGCAGACTCAGTTCCATGTATTTTCTCAAAGCCATGTTGATAGATGGTTAGGGCACTGTTTTTTTCTAGAAATGTGTAAAGCTGATAATACTCTCAAGTGTATTGTAGCAAGCAAATTTCATGCTGCTCACCTACAAGGTGTTCTGAAACAGCAAAGGGCCTGATCTTCAAAGATTAGTGTACCTACTAACAGAGTTAGCAGGTGCACTTACTCAGATGTGTACTGGTGCTCCTGGCCGGCCCATATTCAGAAGCCCTGGGAGTGCCAGTGCAAGCCTGCAGTGCCAAAGCACTGTAATACTGCTGCACCTATGCAAATGAAATGTTCCTCCTATGCATATCTGCGCAGCAGTATCTTCAAACGTTTGCAGCAGCAGTAAACAGCCCCCAAAGCAGCAATATTTATCACTGCTGAAAAACACCTCTTAATGAGATGCTTCCACCCCCAAAATGCAGGGTGGCTGTACTGCAGCCGGCTGCCCCGATCACCTGTTCTGTATACAACTATCTTTGGAGTCTAACAGCACCCCCACCCCTGACCCCACATTTCCATGTATTACATGTATCTGCAGTGTCTAGTGGCACCCTCTGATCCCCTGTTTCCTTGTATTACAATTATCTCTGTTGTCTAGTGGCACCTCTACCACTGATCCCCCCATTTGTTGTAGTACAACTATCCCTGGTTTCTAGTGGCACCTCCTGATCACCTGTTCCCAGCCTTACAATAATTCCCTGGTGTCCAGTGGTTTCCCCCACCCCTAATTACTTGGTAAAAGTACAAAGACTCAGTGGGTGGTCCAGTGTCCTCACCACCCATTCCACCCACTCACATATCATCACCATGTACCCCCCCCCTTACCTGGGTGACTTTGCTGAATGCTGGCCACTTGGGTAAGAGGGGTGTATGGGGTGGTGGTGTGTGAGTGGGCGGGATGAGTGGGGGGACACTGGAGCACCACTGAGTCTTTGTATTTTTGCCAACAAGTGATCAGGGGTGGGAGGAACCACTGAACACCAGGGCATTATTCTATAGATAGGAAAGGGAGATCGGGGGTGCCACTGGACACCTGGTATGGTTGTACTGCAATTAAATGGAGGATTATGGGGTGGGAGTGCCACTAGACACCAGGAATAGTTGTAATATAAGGAATCAGGGGATTGGGGGTGCCACTAGACACCAGGGAATTCATTGGTCACACTGCAGGATGGGCACTAAGGGGCTGTTGCACCCCATACAAATTAGCCCATAATGGGCATGCAAATGACCCCTTGGCACCTTGCATGCCCAATGGGCTTATTTGCATGTTGTGACTGAATATAGCCCACATGGGTCTTGGCATTATTCATTTCAGATAATGCTATTTTCTGTGGGCTATATACAGCCCAGGTCTGTGTTGGTGCAGTGCAGTTCCCGTTAGCGCTGCTTTTCCATGGTCCAATATTTGGTCAGATAGTGCCACCCATTATCCGACTGAATATAACAACCGTCAGGTTGGGCACTAATGCAGTGCAAATATCTGCGCTGCAGTTGTGCTCATATTTAATTATCATGACCAATATGTGTGCTAACAGAGCATGATTACATTTTGGCAATGCTATTTTTTAAATGCTATCTTGCACCTTTTTCTTGCTGCCAACCTATGAGGTGTTTTTTTTTTGTGTGTGTGATCTTTTTACCCCCTCTGACACTCCGGCATCTCCCTCTCCTTCGGGCCTCCAAGTGCCCCTACTTACACCAGCAATCCTCTTCTGGAGCTCTCCTCACTGCCACACATTGCAGTCAACCCTCCAGGTTATCCCAGCGTATCCCATTGCCAGGCGGGTCCCTCTCCTCTGAGAGGGAAGGCACCGGGGTGGGAAAACCCAGCATACTATTTCTTTACAGACCTGGGTTGCTGCTATGGAGGTGGAAGCTCCTGGAGGTTACGGCGGCGTAGAGGACTATGGCCATCATCTGGCAGGCGCCGAAGCTGTTTTCCAGTTTTCTGGTCTGTCCCTCCTATTTGTAGTGCCCCCGGTCTCCACTGGGAGCTGCTACAGAGTAAGGCTTCCCACCCAATCTGCCCCAGGAGAGGAGAACAGTCCTCCGGATGCTCGATCCTCTCCTTCCTCTGCCAGCCCCTGGCACCTCAAGTCCATTCCTGAACCTGGGTCACCGATGTGGTTCGATGTGTGGCTTCCAGCACCTCAACCTACTGCACTACCAGGCCGGCATCTATGAGGTGTTTAAAGCAAAATTATTTGCTGAATGCATTGCATTTGAGAGTATTTATTGAGCACTTAGTAGATGTTACACAATCTACTCTATTTATACATACCATCCAGTATACCTGGGTGCTTATTTCTCTGTGGCTGGTTGCTCTAACTAGTTTTTAGGAAAAAAGTTTTAATTAAAGGATTGAATTCTTCATCTGCAAAAAGAATGTCCTGATCTTTGAAATGAGTGCTAGCCTTCTACACAGACAGTTATGTCCGCAGCTGTTTGGAGTATTTTTTTTTAGTTTACATTTCCTGCTTGCAATACTTATGTATTTATTTGTAGATGTTTTATTGACCAGGTAAGCACACTAGACAATTAAATGCCTATTTTCAGGTATGACCTGGGAGATTACAAAAGATAGTAAAGACAAGTGTCAAGTGAGTACAGTACATCAGATTGCAACAGGAGCATAATTGAAATGCTATGCCTGTAGTTCAATGGGCAAGCAACCTGCCACTCCCTCTTTCTGAGCTATATAAGCAGTTCCTCCCAGCCTCTCTCTGAAGCACTTTTTTCTTTGCTGGCTGGAGGCCCTGTCTGTCTGTCTGTCTTCTTCCTGGGGTCTGCTGGGGCTTTGCCCCCACCCACCCCAGGCTGCTGTGCTCTGGGCTCTGCTTGGTTTGTGCTGGACTTCTGCTTTTTGTGTTCTCCTGCTTTTGGTTTGTTTTCCTTGCCTCCGGCTGTTGTTGTGTGCTTCCTCGTGGGCCTGTTTTTCCATATCTGTGCTTTTCTGTTGTGTTTCTTTGTTTTTTTTTCTAGTTTTTCTAACTTATTGTTGCTCTTTGTTTGCTCTGTGCTTATCTTGCCTGAATCCAGGCTCCTACCACCTCAGTCTTTCTGCAATTGTTGTTGTATGTTTCAGCTCACACTGCAGTTAGTTTCTGTAATTGTTGAGTGTTTTAGCTACATTCCAATGTCTGCTACTGCTGTTTCCAATTCATTCACTACACCTGGTCTAGGCTTCTACTGTCAGCTAGCTGCCACACCCTGTTGCAGCTCTGCTCAGTGTTTATCCATGCTAGTTCACTTTATTCAGTACTGGAGTTCAGTGTGCTCTGCTCCCATTTTCTAGTATTTGCTCAGCCTGCTAATGAATGCTGTTTGGTCCAGTAAGCTTGCTGTTTCGTCTCATGGTGCCCAGTTTGCATACAGCCCTTCTGAGGATTTACAGCAGCTCAGTCATGTTTACTGATACTCGGTGGGACTCAAACCTGAGTCTCCTGCAATTGTATCAACTTTCTCCATATGATTCAAACCAGCATACATACAATTGTGCCATGCAATTATTGCTGTTTATTTCAATGGATTGTCTCTCCCTACAGTTTCTATGCTTGTTTGATTGTTCAGCTTAGCTACACTCAAAGCTATTCCTAATTGCCATTGGAAACTGCCCAACTACTTTTGTACAATGCTTCATTATACTCTGGAAGTCAGCTCAGCTGCAGCTGTCATTGTAAACAAGTTTTACAATCCACTTTGGGTTATGGCACTTTATTGTGGCTTCCTTGTTTTTCCTACAGCGGAGGACTGGGGTTTATAGTGGAGAGCCGTGGCCCCATGTAGTCCAAATACCTCATGTTCGAATACCACCTTCGCCTCTAAAATCCTCTGAGTATTTATATCACCTTTAATTGGCTTCCTAAATGGAGCTGGTTGGCTTGCCTCCCTGCAAGTCAAGCAATTCGCTGCCTCACAGACCTACGTGCAGGTCCAATCATTGCTTGCATTGCCTGTCAGACCTATGTGCAGGCTTGATCATTCATTACACTGACCTTGGAAGTTTAGTCTATGTGTTTGCTATAAAACATATATGACTGATGTGAGGGTCAACAGAGCTCAGCACTTCCTTTAAGCTCTCCTTCTCATTTTGTTTCTTCCCTAATCAGAAGAATGTCAACAACAACCATTATTTTCCATGGCTCAGGGCTTGCCTTGCAGGCGATGGTCTCACTCTGCACCCACAAAGTGTACATCTTGAGTGTGTGAAACTTTGGGCGGGGTCCTTCTCATCGGTCCATAGTGGGAATGTCCTCATTCCAGGTGGAGCTTCAGCTACGCAGACATATCAGCAGCATCTCTAGATGCAGAATTTAAGACTTCAGCTGTGAAGGGTGGGTCCTTTAAGCCCAAGGGGGCTCCTTTAGCTAGCCAGGCGGGTTCAGCAGCACCTTCTAAGCTATTCTCCCTACAACTGCCTCTGGTTCATCTGGTTTGTTTTTAGATCAGTAGGCCGGATGAGTGCCTCAGCAGTCATTGCTCTCCTCCTGGCTTGGTGGGCCAGTTGCAGAGGACTCTTGCAACCCTTCATGGCATTCCTGTTAGAAGGACAGAGTGAGAGCTTTCCTCCAAATTGAAACATTTTCCTCCTCCCTTTAATTGGGTTTTTGAATTGCAGCAGCAGAGCCATCGCTAAACAAAATATCCCAGGCTTGGAGGGAAGGTGACCTAGGCCTTGGATCTCCAGAGATTTCCTCCTCAAAGGGTTTTGTTTCTCTCCTCTATGCCACATGTCATAATACTTAGTCTTAGTCAGTATTTCGTAGCTTACTTAGGTAGATTCTGCTGTTGGATGGAGGTGGATGGTGTTCCTGCTTGCCGGTCCCTATTTCCTTAGGAAGCCACCTACAGTCATCAATGTAATCCATGTACCCATGCTATTCTGCTAACCTGCCCATCTCATTTATGTTTTTCATGCTGTCTGTTGCTGTCACTCTATTTCTCTGCCTCATGGCCACTGATTGCTAATGTTCTTTTTGGCGCTGTTACAGTTTCTGTTGGGGATTCTTCCTAAGGTAGCTTTAGCCAAGGGAACCTTCCCATGACATCTCTAAGGGTGGAATCCACTTCTAGGGTTTCTTGCTTTTGGTGCCCCTACAGAGTGGTAATTCCTCATGAAATAGAGAGTGTGAATGGTCAAAGCAAGGTAACACAATTGCACAAGCATAACACTATACTGGTTGCAAAGGCCATTGAATTGAAAGGTTATGCCTGTAGTTCAATAGGTGAGCAATGAGGCACTCCCCCATTTATACGCTATATAAGCAGTTCCTATCAGACTCTCTCTGAAGCACTTTCTTCTTTGCCCATCCATCCTTCCTCCCCTTCCCTCCTCCTCCACCTCCAGTGGCTCACCTCTCTCCTCTGGGGGATTCTTCCTAAGGTACCTTTTGCCAAGGGAACCTTCCTGCGGCACCTCTAGGGGTGGAACCCTCTTCGAGGGTTCCTTGCCTTTGGTACCCCATATGGAGTGGTTATTCCTGATGGAATAGAGAGTGCGAATGGCCAATGGAAGGTAACACAATTGCACAGGCATAACATTATACTGGTTGAGAAGGCTATTGAACTACACACAGAAGAGAGAACATCAATGAATATAATACACAAAAATGGATCCATAACATGTTGTTGACAACCTTGTGTCAATGCACCTAGTGGTGTTTTTATATCCACATCTATTATCAAAATTCCTTACTGACCAATCCATTTCTAAGGTCAATTAATACTGACTTAATACAAATCAATTTGTGAAACTCAATTCAGCTCTCCATAGTAAACATTCTACCCTATTGGAATGCTATTTAAGTCATACACTGTGGAATTCACACAACACAATTGTCCCACCACCAACAATAAACAATTCATTGATAAATCAAAATATTCTACTTTCTTTACTTTTAGTCAAATCTTTACATTCTTATAACTTGTAACTTTCTTTACCCCCCCCCCCCCATTTAACCTATTATAGATGGTAATATAACAGTAATATGGTAAGGTTTGGTTGTCATAATGAAAATTAATTAACTCAAAAATGAAGGGTTCACTTAAAGTTACAGCCTATAGATTTCAAGTGAGAAATATGTCAACTCCCCGCCCCCAAAAAACAGTATTTGTGCTTTGGATTTGAACACACATATATTTTTCTTTGTTCTTGCTTGTAAGTTCTCCTAGACCGATAGTTCTTAGACTTTGTCACAGTGAGCATCCCCAAATCCATGGAAAAGATTTTGAGCCTCCCCCAAAAGCTGAAATAATCTTGGGCCTCCCCAAAGAAAAATAACGTACTGTACTCTGTGCAGTACAGTTCATTGTGTATTTCTTGATTGTTTTGCAGTTATCTTTTGAAATGCAGTCACTCCCTACCCTTCTCTGGGTACAGCTGAAATGTGCCTTGGCTCATTCACCTTCCCTTGTCACCTATTAGTAAATAAACACGTAAAATTCACCTACTATTATCCTCTTTCAGTTTGCTTCATCTCTTCACACAAAATATATAAAACTCAAAATTTAAATACAGTACTTTTTTAGACTTGCTTGAGCCTCCCCTTGAACAGGTTGGGGCCTCCCCAGGGAGGCTGGCCTCACCATTTGAGAACCCCTGTTCTAGACCTTGCAATAATGACAACATCAACATGTTGCCACAAATTTCACCCATTATTTACAAGGATTAGTAAAATAAAATATATACTAAATTCACAAAGAAAAAACAATAAAAATAACAATGAAAGGGGAGGAAAACCTAACAAGCAAAATAAAGATATGGGGGGGTGATTTTTCATTATGTTTTTAAAATCACAGGATAATTATTCATCTATCTCCTGCGTTTTTTAAGGAATGGGGACAATTCAAACTTATCGTTCAGAGGTAAAAATCTCAGGTACCAATTGACAAACAGTTATCAATTGAACCCAAAGGTGGAATTCAAACAAAAATGGGGTAACAAACCTTGTGGTTTTTGTAAGATCTGCCAGTATATGGAAAGAACAGATATATTCCATAATACAAATGCAGGCAGAACAGAATTGATTAAGGGTTTTATTAAGTGCAACACGATGGGTGTGATCTATATGTTAAAATGCACATGTGGAGCATTTTATATTGGATGTACAAAAAGAAAATGATGCTAAAGAATAAATGAACACGTTAGCAATAAGAAATAAAAATATGGATTATGCCATTGCAGTACATACACATAAAAACCCAACAGGAAATCACAAAATAACAGTCGTTTGTATTGAATAAGTGGAGAAAAATATTAGAGGGGGTGATTTTGTCAATAAGTTGGATTGTAAAGAACAAGAATGGATTTTTAGAATGGGAGCATTAAAATATACAGGACTGAACGATAAGTTTGAATTGCCCCCATATCTTTATTTTGCTTGTTCGGTTTTCCTCCCCTTTCCTTGTTATTTCTATCGCTTTTTTCTTTGTGTATTTGTACAATGTTTTAATAAACAGAAAGTTTAAAAAAAAAAAAGAGCTGGGACCAGAGGTAGGCCATAGGCCAATCATCACGTACAGGTGCAGGCCAAGCTGTCTTTCAAGCAACTTCACAGAGAACTTCTAAAAGGTAATGGGAAGTAGCACCATGGACAGATAGTGATAAGGCATTCAAACATTTGGGTGCACTCACAACAAAAACCTGATCACCCGTGGCAGTGTGAGTTTTTGGTACAGTTAACAAGGGCATATCATTTGATCTCAAGGGGTAAGCCAGGTTGGCAGCCCTTAGCTTTTCAGCAAGTATGGGAGGAGTAGCAGTCCTGAACACTTTATCAAGAAGGCACCCCATAGCAAAACCCCCACTATTTGCAGGGGATAACCATCCAAGTGCATCATACAGCTCACAATGATAGGTGAGGTAGGCTGCATAGAGGGCAAAACAGCAAATGCTATTATAGGCTACATCCCACTTGGCCAAGAGGGATTTAGTAGCATTGATAAAGGTAAGAAGGTCATAATTTATAAGGGTAGGAGTACATCCATAGCAAGTAGAAGACATGCTACAGGAGTGAGGAAATGTTTAGCACTATAAGCCATGCCAATCTTGCCATTTATCACACTACATATGTTAGTGACATGTAGAGAGAGACACCACAGGAGGTCTATGGTCACTCCGAGGTACTTAAAGGAGTAGCAGATATAAGGGATAAACCATAAACACTTGTTACATTCAGGGGCTCAGAGCAAGACCTAGTTTTAGCCAGACAACCAAATAGCATAATTTGTCTTTTCTTTATGTTGAGGAGTAGCTTATTTGCAGAGAGCCAGGACTGAGTTAAGTGGAAGTCATCACTCAGCTGAGAGCTGTTAACCTTGATATGATATAAGAGCTAGCTAATAGCACCAAGTCATTCGCATAGAGGGTGGAACTACAACTAACAAGCAACTGGGGGAGATCATTAATAAACAGTGAAAATAGGATGGGACCCAGGAGATAACCCTGAGGGACAAGCACCAAGACAGTTGTCAGCTCTGAAGAGTTTCTATTATATTTGATCAGTTACTGTCTAGCACATAGCTAGTTAGCAATTGTGCATTGGGGTCCTTCTGATGTTGACTATAACTAATAATTATGTATCTTATTGTTGGCATCCCATCTTATTGTTGCTATTGCAATAGCATTTTTTTTATTTTATTGATGTTTTCTAGGCCAAAGTGGACTCTCCTTCTCATTTCATCTCTGCAGTCACCTATGTCTCATACCTTGAGTCGGGCTATAGTCACAGCATTAATTCAATATCAGGGACTCCTATGGTGACCAGGTTGCGTTTCTCTCCTCCCTTGGTCTGGTCTCCTCCACCCCCCCACCTCAAGTAACTCCTATTTTTTATGTGTAGGGTTGAGTTTCTCTCCTCTCTTCCCTTGTTCATATCATCCCCCCCTTTTAACTTCCTCCTTTGTTGGCTGGAGTTGTATCTCTCATCTCCCTTACTACTGTGGTCACCATTTGTCTCCCCCTTAGCTCCCCCTCTTGTGGCAGATGGGGCTGCATTCCTCTTCAATTTTCCTTTAGTCTCATCCCCATTTTTCATCTTTTATTTTCTGCTGTGGTATGCAAGGTTGAATTTCTATGCTTAGCTCCTTTGTCCAGATCATTGTTTGCCTCACCACCTATGGTGCTCAAGTTTCAGTTTTTTCTTTGGTCTGTTACCATTTGTTTTCTGCCCCCCTCCCTCATAGTGCACAGGGCTAAGACTCTCCCTTTCCTTGGTCTGGTCCCCATTTGTAGACCTTTATTGCCCCACCCCATATCTAGTGACCACCAAAATCACAACTTCCTTCAGTCAGGAGGACAAGATGAGTAACAGTCTCAGGAGGTAATGACAATGTTACTCCCTTGTTTCACCAGCAGGAGGAAATAATGTACTCAATGATTAGTACCTCCCATTAGATTTGTCCAGTGACCTCATTATGTAACTCAACCTTTGCCATCCAGAGATTATATTTGTAGAAGGATGTAACCATGGTGAACATGACCTACCTGAGAATAGCCAGTGAAACATTCTGCTTCCATGGACTGTCTTTCCGCATTCCTATCCCAAATCCAGACCGGAAGAAAAGCTCTCCAGTAGTCACCAAATCACATTTCTGGGAAGCTTCAAACTCCAGCACTGCTGAATCCCAGATGAATGCATGGAGCTTACTTTAAACAAAAGCACAAAATAAAGAGTCAGGGCAGCCATGTTAGGGTGGACATGTGTACACCCTAGAAAGGCAAGCTCTTGCACATTCTAGAAGAAAAATTCTAACAGGCTCTACAGTAGTTATCTATAAATGTTTAGAAGTATATTATTATTATGAGTTATAAAATCACAGTAACCATTTTCTGCCTTAGTTGCTTCTATGATTTTTGATTCTTCTGAAATGCATCTTTCATAAGCCACCTATTTTTCAAGAGGAGAGCAGGCAGCATACAGCAGTAAGTGGTGGAGAGAGTATGTCACAGGATGGTGATCAGTGTACATCAGTGGGTGACTCCACAGGAAAGGAGCAGCGTCTCTGTATGCAGGGTAGGTGTAGGTAGCGAGGGCAGCCATCCCCACATGTGAAAATAAGACCAAAGCTACCTGCACTCATTAGGAAATAACAAATGTCATTTTATGCTGGCTACAGAGGTATTTATTATAATGAGATAAATCCAATGCAGGAAATGCAATATACTGGTACAAGTACACACAAAATAGACAGATGGACTGGACCTTAGCCCACTGCCACATCAGGTCCTATTGTGAGACTGTCACATCAGGCCCTATGGAGAGACTGTTATATCAGGTCATATTTAGAGTTTGATGAATCAGGTTCTATTGAGGGACTGCCACATCAGGTCCTATTGAGAGACTGTCACATAAGACCCTGTTGAAAAATTGCCACATCAGGTCCTAGTGTAAGAAAGACTGCCACATCAGATCCTATTGTGAGACTGCCCCATCAGGTTCTATTGTGAGTCTGCCACATTAGATCCTGTTATGAGACTGTCGCATCAGGTCCTATTGTGAGACTGCCATATTAGACCCTACTGTGAGACTGCCACATTAGGACCTATTAGGAGATTGCCACATCAGTTCTTTTTGTTACTGTCACATTAGGTCCTACTGTGGCACTGCCACATCAGATCATATTTGTGAGACTGCCACATCAGGTCAATTAGAAGACTGCCACATCAGATCATATTCTCACCCCTGGAGGAAGTTCAGGCACCTGACTTCACCAGGGGGGACACTGGGTCAATCAAAGGGAAAGGGCAGGACAACCTGATGGCACCCATGGGGGGCAAGGCTGCCAGGAAGGTCTTAGTGGTTGGGGACTCAATGATTAGGGGGGTTGTGAGTGTGATAGAGGAGAGGTCAGATGCGGGGGATGGTCCGATGCCTGCCTGGAGCATCAACCATCCGAGATTTAGACAGAATAGGGAGGATGGTGGAGAGGGAGTGGGGAGAGCGTGGGGTGCTGGTACACCTGGGTACCAATATACCATGATATGGCAAACCAATCAGTGGAGACAGTGAAGCAAAAATTCTGTAGACTTGGGGACAGACAGGTGACACACTCAGCCACCCTAGCCTTTTCTGAAGTCCTCCCTGTATAGGGCAGGAAAAAGAGGCAGGATAGGATAAGGAGTGCTGAAATAGAGGAGTTTATTAGTTGGCTTAAGAGTTGGTGTTGCAACATGGGGTACCACTTTGTAGGGGAATGGGTGGACTTCTGGGACAAAAGACTCTTCAAGGGTGATGGTCTTCACCTGATGAGAGAACGGGCCAGTGCCTTGGGGCAGAAGTTTGACGTCTATATTACACATTTAAATTGACTGCAGGGGACTCTGGGTCTAGGATAACCATGGTGGATGGTGAGCAGAAGAGGATCCTAGATAGTACTCCCCCATATCCTGGGACTCTTGCAACAAAGAGGGTACAAAGATAACAGTAGTGTTTACAGGACCAAGGAAATGGGCAGTAGTGATGGATAAAACAAAGGGCAAAAGCTCCAACAAGGGTGGGAGAAAATATGGAAAACAGAAGCACAGTAGCAAAGTTAAGAGCAGGGGTCAGATGGAAGGGGGTATGCCTTAATGCCAGGAGCCTAGGTAACAAACTCAGTGAGTTCCACGTACTAGTAACAGACACTGAGGTGGATCTTGTGGCCATCATGGAAACAATGACCCCAAAAAATAATGACTGGGAGATGACGGTCCCTGGGTATTCACTGTTCAGGAGGGATAGAGGAACTGGTAGAGGGGGAGGAGTTGCCCTTTTTGTCAAGGAAGGCATCAAGGTGGTAGAAGTTGGATGTATTAGGTGTAGAAGCAGTGAGGCTAAGTCAGTATGGGTGCAACTCATGGCAGCCTCAGACAGGAAAGTATGCTTTGGGGTGATATATAGGCATCCAAGGCAAGGGGAGGAAAGGGACAGAGAAGTCATACAGGAACTTGAAAAAGGGGTAGCAAATGGGGAAGTACTTGTGGTAGGAGACCTGAACCTGCCAGACATTGATTGGGAGGTCCCGGTGGCCAAGAGCACCAGGAGTCAGGCCTTCCTGGATGGCTTATAAGACTGTCTACTGGTGTAGCTAGTTAGGGAACCCATCAAGCACACTATAGTCATTGATGTGGTGCTCACCAACACAGAGATGGTGGGAGCAGTGGGAGTAGGGGAGCCACTGGGGAACAGTGACCATAACTGTGTGGTTTAAATTTGCCCTCGGGGTCAGCAAGCCACAATCGAGAAGTGCTGACTTTGATAGGATGAGGGAACTGGTCAGAAGTAAGTTAGTAGGGGGTGCAGGACATAGGTGAGGTGGAGGATAGATGGGGGTAATTAAGGGGGCCATCCCCTAAGCATCTAAAGTATGCATAAGAACAGTAACAAAGAAAAACAGGTTTAAGAGATCATTTCTCAGCAAGGGTCAGGGAAGCGGTAAGGGCCAAAAAGAAGGCCTTTTATAAATACAAGGAAAAGTGGGGGAAGGAAGAATGGGAAAATTATCTACAGAAAAATAGGGAGGCAAAGAGGGCGGTTAGGGAGGGCAAAGTAGACACAGAGCTGCGTATCACAGAGGGGGTCAGGAATGGAGAAAAACAGTTTTTCAGATAGTGAAAAAAGGAAAAAAGGTGGCGGAATCGTAAGGCTAGTTGAGGGGGTAAGGTGATAAAGGAGGATGAGCAAAAGACCACCATCCTAAATTATTACTTTTGCTCAGTTTTCACTAAGGAGGACAGTGGTCCATGCCAGAGAGTAGCATTTAAGTGGCCGCTGAGGGAATCCTGGAAATGAGACAGCTATTGTTCACTAGTGAAAAAGTTCTGAAAGGGCTGACTGCCCTTAAGATAGAGAAGGCCCCGGAACCAGATGGATTCCATCCAAGGATACTCAAGGAATTAGCTGTGGAACTGGCTGAGCCGCTGGTATGTCTATTCAACAGCTCACTTAGGTCTGGGAAGTTCCAAAGGATTGGAAGGTGGCAGATATTGTACCGCTTCATTGGGGGGGGGGCGGGAATAAGGAGCAACCAGGGCACTACAGGCCTGTCAGTTTAACCTCTATAGTAGGGAAGCTGAAGGAGTCACGGATCAAAGAGGACCTCATATACTACTTAGAGAGTAACAGGCTCCAGGATAGTAAATAGCATGGTTTTGTAGCAGGAAGATCATGTCAGACTAACCTGATAGTTTTCTTTGACTGGATGACAAAGAAATTAGACAAGAGCAATGCTGCAGATCCAACTGCTCTACTTTGACTTCAGCAAGGCTTTTGACTCGGTACCTCACAAATGCTTGCTCAAGAAGATGGAAGACCTGTGAGCAGCTAAACCAGTGGTGAACTGGGTGGGTAACTGGCTAGAGGGGAGGCCGCAGAGGGTGGTGGTCAAAGGGGTTAAATCAGAAGAGACGGAGGTTATGAGTGTTTTTTTTTATTTTTATATATTTATTGTATACTGGTAGTTAACACCTTTGAGCTAATAGCTCATTTACAAAGGTTCCACATCAGTAAATGAGAACAAACAAAACATAACATAACAATTGTGAAATTGCATTGTACAACAATAGAGACTTAGCTATAGTATATACAGTACAAGTAGGTACAATAGTCAAGAAGCATGGTATTAGGAATTTAAAAGGAGCTGTGAGTTGACAATACAGTAAATTCATAAATTTTTAATGCTTGGAGGGCTATGAGAACCAAGTTATTGGGGAAGGAGATAGAGGGCAGGGAGTAGGAAGGAAGAAGGGGAGGAGGATGAGGAGTTTGAGGTGTTGAGAGGAGGAAGGGTGGAAAAGGCGGGGGGAGAAGCAGCTAGAAGCCTTGTCAGGGGAAGGGCGAAGGTTGGGGAGTGGGGTGCAAGTCTGAGATAGGAAGGGGATTAAGTGCTATGCCCACGATCGCACTTAGAGTTGCTGGATGCCAGGTGGGCCCTCAGCAATGATTTAAATTGTCCAATTTTTGTGCAGGACAGAAGATTGCACTGAGGGAGTTTAACCAAGTAGGGGCCCTTTATACAAAGGATCTCTGACCCTGGGGGTCTGGCGTAAAGGAACTTTGAGTGTCTGATGCTTCATGTTTCTGGTACTCCTGGCACTGATGTTAGGGTGGAAAAGGCCTTGTACCCCTGGAGTAGTGAGGCCCAGAATGGCCTTCTTAGCTAAGAGGCAGACTTGGTACTGAGTCTTATTATCTAAGTTGAGCCATCCAGAGTGGGAGTAAAGCTCACACGTGTGAGTCAGGTGGTGAACCTGCAAGATTAACCTACAGGCTTTGTTGAGAGAATTCCTAATTCTGTGTGGGGCTGAGTCCATCGCAGCTCCATAGACCACCAGCCCATAGTTGATAATTGAAGTGACAGAGCTGGACACTGCAAGACTGAGTGCTTTGTCAGTGAGACAGTGTCTATGCTTGTAAAGCAGGCCAGTTCTGGAGTTGACCGTCTCGGCCATCACCTCAAAGTGGGGCCAGTAGGAGAGGGCACAGTCTAGGTAACCTCAAGGAATTTAAAGGAATGACCCATATCCAGTATTTCATTATGGTTGTTACAGATTTGTAGTTGATAGGTTTTGCCATGGTTTTGGGGTGATGCAAAAGGCATGGTTTTGGTCTTTTTGAGAAGAAGCTTGTTTTTCAGGAATCAAGACTCCACAGCTGAGAAGCAGGACTGCATTTGTTCTTCAAGTGCAGCTGGGTTGGCATGACTGGAGTACAGCACCGCATCGTCAGCGTACAGGAGGACTTGGCCAGGGCAAGCCAAAGAGAGGTTATTTAGGAATAAGCTGAAAAGTAGGGGGCCCAAGATTGAGCCTTGTGGAACCACCCACAGTGACAGGATAGAGATCAGAGTGGGGATCTAGCATTTTTACTTGTTGTGAATGACCAGATAGCTAGCTCTGGAACCACCCCACAGATTCAGGGGAGAGACTGGTGATGGACAGCTGATGGAGGAGCAGCTCATGACTGACTGTATTCAAAGGCCTTAGGTTGATATAGGTAGCCCCTACTAAGCGCCTGTGGTCCAAGGCACATGTATGAAACTTGTCAATTCAATCAGGGTGGTGGTAGTGCTGTGCTGCTTCCCAAAGCCATGTTGCTCCTTGCATTGGAGTTGGTATTTATCAAGGTGGTCCACTAGCTAGTTGCTGACAATCTTTTCAAGAGCTTTAGAAGGGGGTAAGGGGTAGTATTGAGATAGGCCGGTAGGACTGGTAGAACTGGGTTCCACATGGATCGGTCCTGGGTCCGGTCCTTTTCAACATGTTCATTAGTGACATTAGAGAAGGAATCCAGGGCAAATTGTGTCTCTTTGGAGATGACACAAAGCTATGTAGGAGGGTGGCTAGTGACCGGGGAATAAGGGAAATGCAGAGAGACCTACAAAAGCTAGAGGGGTGGTCAAAGGTCTGACAGTTAAAATTCAATGCTAAAAAGTGCAAGGTAATGCACCCAGGGAAAAAGAACCCCAAGACAAAGTGCTGGATGGGAGGAGAGAGACTTAGCACTACAGATGAGAAATGGTATCTGAGAGTTATCATTAGCAGCTCATTTAAGCAATCGAGTCAGTGCAACAAGGCCTATAGAAGGACTAACAAGATGCTGGGATGTATCGGTAGGGGTATTACTAGCAGAAGAAAAGAGGTAATACTTCTCTACAAATCCCTGGTGAGGCCTCACCTAGAGAACTGCACCCAGTTCTGGAATCCTCACCTCTGACAGGATAAGGATAGATTGGAGACAGTGTAGTGCAGTGTAACAAAAATGATTCAGGGCCAGTAGAGCATATCCTATGAAAAGCACCTCAACGCACTAAATATGTACTCACTGGAGACCAGAAGGGAGAGGGTAGATATGACAGAGACCTTCAAGTTCCTTAAAGAAATTAACAAAGTGAATTGTGGGGAACTATTTAGCCTGAATACCAGTTTGTGATCACATGAACATGACTGGAAAGTAACAGACGGTAGGTTCAGTAGGGATGTGAAGAAGTATTACTTTATGGAAAGGGTGGTGGAACCTTGGAATAGTCTGTCGGCTAAGGTGGTGGGTGCGAAAACAGTTAGGGGATTCAAGCAGGGCTGGGAGATAATGAAGGGAATAGTGGTTACAGGGGGTGATAGGACCAGGGAGGAGAACAGAGAAACGACAGAGAGGATTAGTACCCTGGAGGAATAGTAGATTCCAGAGATTATAGAGAACTTGAGCAGACAGGATGGACCTCTGGTCTTTTTCTGCCGTCATTGTCTGTTTCTATATTGTGAGACTGCCACATCAGGTGGGTTCTATTAGGAGACGGTCACATTAGGTTGCATAGCTGAATTTGGGTGGAACCATTTTATAAACACAAGAACATCCTCAGTGTGTGTGATATTCCAAATTCCAGCACTTCCTGGGTGGTTGAAGGGATGTGACTTCACCTTGCGTCTTGCATTACACTCGAGGCGTGCAACAACTTAGCATACCATAATCCTTGTGTGTATTATTGCTTACTTTCTTTCCTCCCCCTAATATTATTACTAGTAATTCCTACCCTATGATTATGTAAAACTTTAAATGCAGTAAGATAATTATTTGTTGTGACAGTGTGCTGATCTCTTACCCGTCTCTAACAGCCTGAATGGCTTCTGCTGCAGTTTCATAATTGTGTTTCTCCATGTGTCGATACATAGTGCTCAATTCCACCTGCCGCCTGAAGTAAATATCCACTGAACTTTGCTTCACTGTTGCATAAATAAACTTGTCAGAAGGGTTTCGGAGCTAAAGGAAAGGAGAGAAAAGTTAAAGAATATCATGTTTCAAGTATAAGTAATGTTTGCCTATTATACTTTAGCTTTCTATGCCGAGGTGACCCCTTACCACATGATAAAATCAAGAGAGTACCAAGCTGAGTAAAGGCTGTCAACCTTATACTGTACCTGCCCAAGTAGTAAAAGAACCCAGGACATAGCAAACCGTGCCATATGTATCCAATCCCACACCAGATTTAGAGTGGCTGTCTCTGTAGTTTTTCCACCCAGAATGTGCTAAACAGTGCAGAGCCAACTACAGTATATCTCTGCACCCCCTCACACCTGTGGCTCAAGAGAGATGCTGCACAAAATCTGCACCCATGAAATTTTCCGCCCCCACACCAAGTGAAAGCCCCCCCCCATGCTGCATGGAAATTGTGCGCTGATTACTGTGTGAAAACTGTGCCCCTAGTAACTGCGTGAACTTTTTACTCGCAAAGCCGTGTGAAAATTACCCAAGTGCCACATGAAAATTGCAAATAACACAGCATAAAACTTTCACCCCTGAAGATATGGGAAAAATGGAGCCCTAACCTTGCAAGAAAATTCCATGATTGCATTACCACATGTAATTTTCACTCCTGACACTACACAGAAATGAAATAGTAGACTTACAACAGTATTTAATGCACACTCAGGGCTCCCCAACTGTAGAGCAACAGATCCTCAGCTCATTCAGCAACTGTTTCTCTTTTTTCTTCTCTTCCTCTCCTTTTCCCTTCTTATCACTTCCTTCACAATAAAAAATTTCAGGCATCTTCCAGTTTTGTTTGGTGGTAAAATGTTCTAGGTCTACCAGAATTTGAGTATTTTATAAATGCTGTAGTTTATTTTTTTCTCAAGAAAAATTATGGCTGCCACATTTGGCTTAGATATAGCACTGAAAACGTAGCAAGGGTCGGGATCAAGAAAAAAAATGGCGCAAACCATAGGAGGTACCTAGAAAAGTAGATCTGACAGGTATGGTAATATTTTACTAACTGCAGCTGAAACTAGCTTTTTGGAAAAACATTTTCCGTTGCACTGCTATTTTAAAGAGCTAGTGTACTGACTAAAATTAATATTAGTTTTTAAAAGCAGTCAACCATCACCTTTTATATCTGTGGTACATTTTCTCTTCCCTTTGGTTAATTGAAAGTGTTTACCTGATATTAGTAAGTGTGTTGTGTGAAACAGTTCTCAGCCAGGTAGCTAACATATACCTATCTCTACCACCCCCCCCACACACACACACATATACTACATCATCAGCATAGTGACCTCACTGTTGCTTCAAAACAGCCACTCAGTGGCTGCCAGGTCAGTCACCTGTAATATCACTGTCAGTGAGATCACAGTACTGATGATACAGTGGGGGAAGGGGTTAGAGATAGGTATGTCAGCTACCTGGCTGAGAGCTATTCCACACATCCAACAATATTATTACATAGAACATTTTCTAATGAGCAAAAGGAAAAACAAAAATAATTCCAAAATAAAAGGTTACAACTATTTCTTAAAATTTGTGTCATTTTCCTGTCTGTCTATTTTGGTTCCACTGGCTCTTTGAGTGACTTCCATTTTTGCAGGAATGGACATAAAATGGTTAATTTTTTTCTGAAAAGAAGGATGTTTTGGCAAAATATTTTATATTATGTTTCAAATATTGATCTCTTATATACAGTTGCAGCAAAAGATATGGTCAGATATTTTCAGATATTTCTAAAGAGATTCTCTCTGGTGGCCCTACTGTGGTACTGCAGGGAGATGGGAAATTTCTTCAGAGATATCACAGAAATGACAGGAAATATCTAACCATGTCTTTTGCTATAAGTGTAGTATGGGCTTCCAAAATGTGGCACCTGGAAATACTTTATTTTCCAAAAACTTAAGCGATTTCCAAATTTCAGGTTTTCCTGCCACAACAAAATTAATGGAACCCATGCTCTTTAGTACTTTGGGAACAGTCAGCATCAGGGATCCCCACACTCATGAGTGGGGCTGATCCCAATGTGCAGTTTATGTGCAAAAATATTATGGTTTAATTCCTATTTACTGTAGTAAAGTACATTGTATCAGACTCATTTTGCATACTTGTAGGTTCTGTTACTACAAATCCCAGAATCCCCTGCAGATGACATCAGAGCAACAGCCAGCAGTGAGACGATTCAATAGCCTGCTATGCATGTTAGAGTTTATATAAGCCCTGTTCTTTTGTTTGCTGGTCATGCTGTCCTCCCTGGGCTATGTACAGTCACACAGGACTGTACATACAGTAGCCCTTGGATAAAAGCAGTCCTGGAAAACATCTGATCGGAGATTATAAAAACTCTAGCTTGCACTGCAGGCTATAGTGGGGATTCTGGGATTTGCCAGCCTGCAACTAAGCAAAATTAATTTGATGTAATACCCTGTACTACAGTAAACTAAGTAAATCAAAATGTTTTTGCCCACAAATGCACATTGGGACCAGTTCCACATTTGAGCATGGGTCCTTTGTGCTGACTGTTCCCCTAAATCTATTAGTGTTCATCCAATCTATTTGACTAACCTTCCTGCATCATGCAATATAGGCATTTCTTTCATAATGTCCAACGTAGTGGTCCCCATGGCCAAATCAATGGTTATTATAGAACTGGTTGACCCTACGTCCTAGGCTGAGGCAACAGCTGTAGACTGATGAGTCCTCACTAGGACAATATATGTTTCTGTAGTTTATTAAGATCATTTATGAGGTGATTATGCCTCTCAGTCCTGTTTAAAAACTAGTGAACCTACCTCCTCCAATGGTACGTAGCATATATTACCCAAGATGCACTGTATCATGTGGATATGTGTAAATGTGTGTTTCTTAAACACTTGACATGATAGCCAATGCACCTTCAAGGTACCATCACAATTGCTTCAGTGCTTTTCCATTGAAGTCCTTGATCTTTACATTACTTTCCTTTCAAGGACTCACCGTGATCATATCCATCATCATCATTTGGCTGGTTGTCCCCACATCCTAAGCTAAGGCAAGAGCTACAGTACACTGATGAGACCTGACAAGGATAAAACATGTCTATGGTTTGCTGTTTTAAGCCTTTGCAGATTGTTTGTAAGGCTAGTTGGCACGTTATGGTCCTGCTTAAAGTTTTCTTAGCTTAAATTCTTTCATACTGATTTGTATTAACCATGATGCCTTGCATTATAGGGGTATGTATAACTTTGTTGCTTTTAACATGCAACCCTATAATCAATGTGTGTTTAGTGTAACCATTGCTTTGGTGCTTTTGCTCTGAGGTACTTTTCCTACAGATCAGTTGTACTTGCACAAGTAAAGTCTAATTGTGCCAGGGCCCCTTTTGCTTGGCTGCTGCCACATCTTGCAACATTCTTATCCCTACCATACAAAATGCTAGGTCCTTTATTGCTGTAACCCCCTTGTTACCCGGGGTTACTAGAATCCCAGTAAGACCTAGTGGTAGGCAGGGAAGGCAGCTTGTGAAACTCCAGTTAAATGGGTTTCATACTGTCTCACTCTGTTCTCAGTCACAGCTGAGACTTGAGAGATGACATCACCATAGAACTGTTACAGCTGCATAAGCCACATTGGAATCTGCAGCTCAGGGAGTGAGTTTAGAACTTTGGGAGTTTTCAAAGTCATTCTTTGGTTTGTTTTAAAGCAAGAAGGAGGTGTGATCCTGTTTACCTTTTGAAAGTGGTGGAGACCACTGTCCAGGTCTCAGTGCCCCCTCTCTCTGGTGGGGGGTGGAAGAAAAGTCCCTCTGTGGATTCCAGGGGCAATCCCCTATTTCCACTATGGAAGAAAGCTGCCTGTTTACAGTGTCTGTTCTTGTATAACAGTAAAAGAAGTGGTATTTCGCCTGTGGGGCACCTGCAACGAATGGGTGAGTGTTTTGCTCCATTTGAAGGGGCAAACCAATTGTTTCATCAGTTTGGAAATATAAAGGAAGTTGGAATGTGGACTGCTATTTTGGGAGGACTATTTTATCTAGGACAAGCAAATGGAGCAGTCAAAAAGTCTAAAGTTTTAATGGATTTCAAGTAATGCTGTAGAGGGGGTGCTTCAGGTCATCCACCGTTAATCTACATTTTCACAGTTTAAGTTCATGTTTGTCCAGAGAAATGGCCGGGTATGGGCTATGGGAGCTGGAGGTGGGAACACCCCCCATCTTTAGTGACCAGGTCCACCTCTATGGATTTCTTCTGTGATTTGCTACTTGCCTCATGCGCCTGGCCAGTGATGAGGTGGGCACCCAGATGTGGGTCGCAACTTGAAAATCTCTTTAGGAGTCACAGACTCTATGTGGTGTGGGGATCCACAGGATGGGAAATATTCTCCTTGTTTGATGGGAGTTCGATGGAAGTAAGAAATCAAATCTCTCTAGGAGTCGCAGACTCTAAGTGGTGTGGGGAGCCACAGCTTGGGAAAATATACTTCTTGTGTGATGGGAGTCTCTCCAAGTAAAGTTTGGGTTCATTCTTTTAATGGACCGTCAGTCAAGTGGCCGGCAGGGGAGCTGGGCCAGTCGGGCTGTGTATCCAAAGTGCATGCTGAATGCCTGGTGGGTCCAGAGCCAGATGATAGTAAAAATGTGTTCATTCTTCAAATGGACTGCCTTTAGTCTCTATCTGCATATACAGTGAATGTAGCCCCTTGGGGGACCATCAATGCTTTGTCATGTGTCAGCTAGTTTTGAATAAAGCCACACTGAAAAATCCCAATCCTGGTTCTGGACATTATAGTTATTGCTTCCTGTAGTTGGATTTACTTGGGTGCCCCTGTGCAAAGTAGCCAAACCTAGGTCCCTTGTGCCAGGTGACCTCATCCTCCCTGAACCCAGGTCCCCACCAGGTATTGCTGCCAACGCCAACAGCATGCCACCTGTCGTTTTAGTAAAAAGGTAGGGGTGAGGGGTTACATTGCATTTATATGTGATTTAAAAGCTGTATTTAAAGGGACACTGACAACATTTTTGCACCATCTTATTTCTAGTTGAAGCCCACATATTATGATTACTTATCTTTTCTTAGTAGAACTGAAATGCAGGGTAATGGTGTAATTATACCCAACCTTGTGTCTTTTTTGTTTTTTTCAAATCTATGATCTACTGTTAGTGCATACTTCTTGCACATTAGGAACACCAATAAGCAAAGCAGACACTCATGATGTATAGTGCCCTCTCGTCCCACTCCATCATGAGTGGCTAGACAGTGCTGAGGGTGTTAACAAGTCTAGGAAAGATGCATTAAGACTTGGTCAAGGATTGAAAAATGTTTTTGTATGGTAACACCAGTATGGTGGGTAGTCTGTTTTTCACTTTTAAAATGAAAAGGAGTCAGAATCAAACTTCCATCTACATCAGGCACATCTATAGAATATGACCAATTATAATATGTGTTTTTTGGACTAGAGACACTTTGAGGCCTAAGGGGGATGACAGTGTCCCTTTAAAGTATCACGTACCTGCTACTGCAATTGGCCATACTTACCTTTGTTGTTAGTTGTCATGTTTAAAGGGCTGTTGTGCTGCCTGAAATTAATATTACATAGAAATATAGAAAGCGCCCATTGGCCCATTGTGTCTGACCATTCCTACCAAACTACATTGAATAAGAAAGCCCTAGAGGCTCTTCACTCTCCCCTTCCCCATCTTTTCTGGTGTGTGTTTAACACACCCTTGTACCTGCCCCACCCTGGTTTGAATCCCCCCACTGCTTTGGCACATACCACTTCTTCCAGTAGCTAATCCCCTCCACATCCTCTTAGCGAAAAAGTATTTCCTGGTATCTCTCTTAACCCCCGTCAGCTTCATGGAACTTCTTCTGACGTATGTGTTCCCACTTTATCTGAAACAATTCCCACTATCCACTTTACTTACTCTGTGAAGGTATTTGCATGTTTCAATCATGTCCCCTCTCTCCCTTCTCACCTCATGCATGTACATGTTCTGATCTACCAACCTTTCTTTATACATCCTTTCCTGCTATTCTTAGGTCACCTTGGTTGCCCTCCTCTGTGATGCCTTCACTTCCTTTCTTTCATTTTTTTTTTCTCCATAAAGGTGTCTGCATGCCTTGTCCAGGGGTGGCTGTTCAGCCTTGTTCACATTCCCTGAACCAGGCACTGCTTTCCCTGAGACCTATCTCAGTCTTTGAGTTCCCCTCATGGTGTGGCCAGAGGGAGGAGGGCCATCCAACCCCCCCCCCCAATAGCAGAATCCACATCGCACCAAGGCATGGTCCTGGGTGATGGCACAAACCCAGGCTGGACGGGCAAGGCTTCATTATGCACCCCAACTTCCTTTTTTTACTCTCCACTCCTGCTGCCGGACATCTAGCATGTACATGGAGGTGCACACGGGGATGCTACCACAACTCTTTCTCTTCATTCCCTCCACACTGTACTACCACCAGGCCTCCACCTGGTGGCACTCTAATGCCAGGCTGACATCCCCTCCCTCCCCTCCTCTGGACAGGAGAGAAGTCCTGCAGATGCTTGATCCTCTCCCACTCCCGCTGAACCCCGGCAACCTGAGCTTGCTCCCAAACTCGGTTAACCGGCATGGCAAGAAGTAAGGCATTTCTGCCTCAGACCACTATGCCACTGGGACAGCCTGCTCCATGTCCTTCTTCAGATGCAGACTCCAAAACTACACACAGGTCTCCAGGTGGGGACAAAGTAGTGACCTCTAAAGTGGTAACAGCACCGCTCTTCTCCTGCTTGTGATCTCCCTTTCTGTGAACCCCAACATCTTATTTTCACTGCCCACTGCCCTGTTGCATTGTGTTGATATCTGCAGACTGTCTGAAATTATTACTTACAAGTTCTCATCCTCTGTAGTGCTTTCCACTGCTATCTCACCCATGCTATATTCAGTGTTAGACTTCTTCATCCATATGTGCATCACCTTGCACATTTGACCACCTTTCCAATGTACCCAGATCCTCTCATAATTTTCACACCCTCATCACTATCCACCCAGTCACACATATTAGTATCACTTATGAAAAGCCATATCTTAACATGAATCCCTACCCCAATGTCTCCAGATAAAGATGTTGAAGAGGACCAGTCCCAAGACTTATCCCTGTGGCATCCCACTCATGACCCTCCAGACCCCAAGGACTACTTTTATTATCTCCCTCTGGGTCCTGTCACTTAACCAGTTTTCCTCCACCTACTAAGTTTGTCATCTACCCAGAGGTCCGGCATCTTCTTAACCAACCACCTATACATAGATACATAGATACATAGACAGTGTCAGCAGATAAGGGCCTATGGCCCACCCAGTCTGCCCATTTGAGCTTGTAAGTTCAGTTTATGTTTTCCTAGAAGTCTGTTGCCCCTTACCCCTGACCTCCAGAATTCCTTTATGTCTATCCTATGCATTCTTAAATCCCGTGATTGTTTCAGCCCCCACCACTTCCTCTGGCAGGCTGTTCCACTTGACCACCACCCATTCTGTGGAGAAATTCTTCCTCACGTTTCCTCTGAATCATCCTCCCTCCAACTTCATTCCATGCCCTCTAGTCCTGGAACATCTTTTTTGCTTAAAAATAGTGTATTCCTGCACCCTGTTCCTCCCTGTAAGATACTTGTATGTCTCTATCATATCCCCTCTCTCCCTCCTCTCCTCCAGTGAGTACATATTCAGTTCCATCAACCTGTCCTCATAGGACTTGTGATGCAATCCATGTACCATCTTTGTTGCCCTCCTCTGAACCTTCTCTACCCTGTCTATGTCCTTACATAGGTAAGGTCTCCAGAACTGTACACTGTACTCCAGGTGGGGCCTCACTAATGTCTTGTATAGTGGAATTATGACCTCCCTTTTCCTGCTGGTGATGCCCGTGCATATGCATCCCAGCATCCTATTTGCTTTACCTGCTGCCTTGTCACACTGTTTCCCTACCTTGAGGTCATCAGAGATGATAACACCAAGATCCCTTTCCTGCTTGGTGCATGCTATATCCTCACCCCCCAACTGATATATTGTGCCAGGGTTTTTGTGCCCCATATGCATTATCTTGCACTTCTTTGCATTGAATTTCAACTGCCAAACCCCTGACCATTCTTCAAGTTTCTGCAGGTCCCTTCTCATTCTGTCTACACCCTCTGGTGTGTCTACTCTGTTACAGAGCTTTGTGTCATCAGCGAACAGTGAAATTCTGCCTTCTAGGTCCTGCGTAAAGTCACTGATGAAGATGTTGAATAGGACTGGTCCCAGCACTGATCCCTGTGGTGCCCCACTGGTTACTCTTCCTCTGTGGAGTGACAGTCATTTACCACCACCCTCTGTGTCCTGCCACCCAGCTTACCACCCACCACACACTACTGTCCTGCCCACACCCATATTCCCCAGTTTGTGTAATAGTCTTCTATGTGGCACAGTGTCAAAGGCCTTGCTGAAGTCCAGATAGGCCATGTCCACTGCCCTCCCCTGATCCACCTCCCTAGTCACCCAGTCAAAACATTCAATGAGGTTGGTCTGACATGACCTCCCCCTGGTGAAACCATGCTGCCTTGGGTCCTGTAGTCCATTGACAACCAGATGTTCCACCAATCTATGTAGGATGGAACTGAAGGGTCTACTGAAGTAGAGGTACAGTATATCTACCACCTGTTCCTTGTCCACTGGCTTTGTCACCCAATCAAAAAAATAAGTTAGATTAGTCTGACACAACCTACCCCCTGAGAACAGGACACACACTAAAAGCAGCACTCAGTCAATGAAAAGAAATATAACAGCAAAGTTGCAAGTAAACAAAACTCACAGTTTATTTAGCTAAAGTGTGAGTATGGTGCCTTTGTCGGGGGTGTAGCTACTCCAGTGAGAAGGCTCCATTTATTCAGGATATTTAGAGATACACAGCACATGGAGCAGCTGATCTATGAGGTGCTGTCTAGACTGAGTGGTGCATTTTGTATGTGTCCTAATCGAGTTTTTCACAGAATTGGCTGACGTTTCCCTTGAAGTGCATGGGTCTTTTTTTTTTTTTTTTATCCCCCGTGTACCCATGCTGTCTTTTGTTCTGTGATCCTTTTGCATCCAGAAAATTGACTATCCTTATTGTGGTCTGTAGCAGCCTACCCACACTAGACATTAGACTGACAGGTCCATAGTTCCTCAGTTCATCCTAGCTCATGCTCTTGTGCAGGGGAGCTACATTTGCTGTCTTCCAGTCCCTAGGGACTGTCCCTGTCTCCAGTGAGATGCTAAAGAGCTCAGCTAGTGGTTTAGCTAGAATGTGTCCCATCTCCTTAACCACACAGGGATGTAGATTATATAGGTCCATGGACTTACAGTATTCACTTTCAGTGTGCTTAAGCTTTCCAGTACAATTTTAACTTGAATGGGATCCGCAGTGTCCCCTCCTCCCCCCTGCCTGATGGCACATGGTATGCCGTTGTTACAGCGAACCTGTGAGAGCGAATCAGTTACAGCTAAACAAGTGCAGCGAATGCATTCCCAGCGAGGTGTATTCTACAGTAGCAAGTGTGCTATATCAGCTTGTGTTATGCCAGTAGGTGTGTTACATCTACTACTGGGTTCACTAGTGGATTATTAGCTTGCAACTTAGAGCCGGTAATGTGATAGTGGTAAGTTCAGCTGTTGGTATCTGCAGGTGGAGGGCAAGCACCTACGCATCCATCTCATGTTTTCTCTGTTACTCCACGGTATGTGCACTATGGAGTTTGTTATATTAATTGCTGAGGGGTGCGGGGAGCACAGGGGGCGGAGTCCCCCCTGCATTTGTACATGTTTAATGTTGTCGTGGCACTTGGTGTTGGAGCTGTGGAAGTCGACAATATCGAGTAGCAGTCTAGTTGATATTGGGGGAGTTTTGTGGCTGTAAATGCGGTTGCATTTTTTTACTGTCAGACTGGTGTCACGGAACCATAGCACAGTCAGGGATCAGATCCTTGTTCTCCACCATGAACACCAAGCAGAACTATCTGGTCAGGATGCCCGCCTTACCTTTATCTTCCTTTTCCCACTACTTGCTTCAGCCTATTGTTGCCCGTCTTCCTCTTCTCCTTTATGTAACAAAAGTAGTTCTTTCCCTTCTTTGTACCCTCTGCAGTTCTCAGTTCTGTGTCAGCCTAAGCCTTCCTGACTATCTTGCTGCCCACTTTCATCCTGCTCTGAAACTCCACCTCCTCCCCCTCTGCTTGACTGATTTCGTGTCTTTTAGATGCCCTTTTCATAGCCCTCATGGCCCCCTACTTCCCTTGTGAACCATAATGGTCTTTTACCCTTTTCATTTTGCCAATTACCCCTGTACAGAGATTTGTGACCTCTGTTTTCCCAGTTTCTATCAATTCTTATTTAGCATCCGCTCCCTCTGTCACTCTTAATCCCTCTTGTTTCCCTAGTAGTAGCTCCTTCATTTTTCTGAAATCAGCCCTCCTGAAGTCCATAGGCCAGATCTTCAAAGGGCTGTGGATGCCGCAAGCCTTGGTTGCATCAAACATATAGTGTATGCAGTGTGCGGCACTCTCCCGGCTGGTGATCAGGATTTTCTATCCCATGTGCCAATGGCTGCAAATTAGATCAGCTTTTTCTGATCTACTTTGCAGCAATCCTGGATACCCTCTTTACAGAATCTGGTGCAAGCTGACATAAAGTGAGTAAAGTGTCGTGGCTACACCTGACCTCCTAAAATCGGGGCGCAGTTTGCAGTTTGCAGTGGCGCGGCTATGCCAACAAAAGAGTTTGACGCAGCGCTTGATGCAAGCCCAGTGTCACCCTTTGAAAATTCAGCCATAGGACTTGAGTCTGGGACTGATTTCTCTTTGCCTCAAATGTGTCACTGAACCAAACTTTCGGATAGTGATGGTCACTGGTTCTGAGTGAATCCAGCACCCAGTCCTCCCTCACACTGTCCCTATTTGTAAGTACTAAATCTAGGATGGTTGGCTCTCTAGTAGGCTCCTCTACCCCTCTGTACTAGGAAATACTTATACTAGCGGATGCCTTTTTTATTGCTTGTATCTTTTGTACATTTCTGCTACTGTCAATATGATATCCCCGAAAATATGGTATTAAACCTCAGTTGGCCTACAGGTATTTTTTTACCTGACAATACTTGGTATGATGGGTCACACAGTACTCTACTTGGAGGTTGATATACCTAGTTCTATTCCTCCTCATCCAGCATCAGCCTTATGATCTCATTGTCTGTGACATCACTACTGACCAAATGAGCCAATCACCTGCTGCAAGATCGGTCACTTGTGACATCAGAGTAAGTGAGATCAGTATACTGATTAGAGATGAAGAAGGGCAGAACTAGATATGTCAGTCTCCAGGTAAAGTACTGCTCTTTACATCACATGCAATAGTGTCTGGTAGAAAACCTTCTAATAAGCAAAACGAAAAAGGAAAATATTTAAAAACTGAAAAAGTAACAACTGACTACTTTTAAAAATTAATAACATTTTCTGCCTGCTATTTTTGATACTACAGTACTATTTCTGCATTTTTTATTGCTTGTATCTCTTGTAAATTTCTGCAACTGTCAATATGATATCCCTAAAAATATGGTATTAAACCTCAGCTGGCCTACAGGTATATCACATCAATAATTTTAAATGAACAATAAATAAATTATTAAATATTACTGTATTATTGCTGTATAGTCATAGAAACATGGAATATATTGGCAGAAAAAGACCATTGGTCCATCCAGTCTGCCCTGTTTTTCCTTATCCTACCCGAGGACCTATTGCCTAGTCTGGGTTATTGCCCTCACCTACCCCCTTGCTCTACTGCTTCTAGTGTAACTATCAAGGTTTTTACTTTGTCCCAGCTGTGTTTGAAGCCATTAATGATTCTTGCACCGACCACCTCTGCCAGTAGGCTATTCCATAGCTCAACCATTCTCTCTGTAAAATAAAACTTTCACAACATCCTCCTGCATCCTACCCCCAGCAGCTTCCACTCATGCCCCTGTGTTCTTGGTTCATCATTCCTGCTGAATATTTACTCACAATCCACCTTGCTCACTCCTTTCAGGAACTTGATACTTAATGTACAGTATTGGTGTAGTTATATTTGCTGTTTCATATTGTGCTTTGCCCTAGACTATTGGAAGATTGTCCCCATGAAAATAAACCCCAATCTATAGCTCCCCATCCACTATATGCTCAGAGAGGCATCTAAGGATCTCTAATCCAGCAGTATTTTCAATGGTATGCATGACACACCTGCCTGCAATTGTGACTTGCTGTGTGATAGAGAGAAAGAGTTGTAAGAAACAAATAGAATTACCCTGGGGTCATTGATCCCTGTTATTCTTTCTTCTGGCCTGTCCAACACCAGGAAAGCAGCCAGGTTAGCAGTGTAAGAGGCAACAATAATCATAGCGAACCCAGCCCATACCATTCCAAGGATCCGAGCCGAGAAACTCCGTGGAGCACCTGGGGATGTCAAGAGGGAATAGGATTAGTGCAATCTGGAGCAAACCAAAATTTTAAAGAGACTCTGTGAAGTTTAATCCTTTAACATCAAAGTAAGAAAGGCTGGAATGACTTTAGTCTGCAGTGTGAAACAATACACTTTACTGCATTGTGAACAAAATATGCAAAGTATGCGAAGAATTAAAATACCTTCAAACTAGAAAAAGGGGAAGACTATATGAATGTGTCCAAGTACCCTAAAAGCTGTACCTGAAACCATAAACCTCCAATAATGTGGCTTTTTAACCATTCCCTTCAGTCTGGTGAGCCACTAGCTGTATGCAAACAAGCTGAAATTATGCCTGTATTCAAATGTGGTGACAAATGTAATGTTAATAACCACAGACCAAGAACAATCCTGTCAACAACACTGAAACATTTCGAAAAAATTGTGCCTAATGTAGTACATGACATTACTGACATAACCTACTTACACTTGCTTAGGTTGGATTCAGACATAAATGCTGAACCAAAATAATCTTACTATAACTAGCAATAACATTTATTTATTTTTATTTATTTATTTTATTTACTTTTTGTTGACTGGGTAAGTGCACTAGACAAATCCAGCCTATTTTCAGGCATGACCCGGGGAAGGGGGATACAGATGAATGCCAACTGACCTTGAATCAGATTAAGCTGTTGGTGGTATTTTTAGTGAATGAGGGAAATTTGGCCAGGACACCAAGGAAATTCCCCTACTCTTTTCAGTAAGTGCCATGGGATCTTTAACATTCACCTGAACTACCACCAATCCAGGCAACATGGGTCTAAACTATGGGTGTAATCTTTGTACATTTCAGCAGAATGTTTGACACAGCTTCTCACTACCTGGTTTTCTGAAATCTAGATATGACTGGCTTCTTAAACTCCACTTTTCAATGGATAATATGATACCCTTCTGACTAAAAACAGTTGATAAACTCTACTGGTGGGAATTCCTCTATGCTATGCACCACAGTGGGAGTTTCCTATCAATCGATAGTAAAACCCCTACTATTCACTGTTTTTGCCAGATCATGTGGGTACCCCGTCAATTGAGTGCTACGAGAATAGCACCGCACTATACAGCACTAGTCTGGTTAGCGCGCACATGGACAGCGACTGGGAATTTACAGTGCTTGCTGAAAGTGCTCCCCTGGTTGCTGTCTATGGTGCCGAAGGAGTAGAAGGGCACCACAATCCAGCATGATGGTTGAGCTGTTCCCATAGTGTGGAGGGTTGGGGCACTGAGCAGCTCACCCAGCAGCAGTAGAAACCAATGTTCTAATCCTGGTCTCCAACACTTAAGCATACCTGGGGACTTCAAATTTTTTTTTTTACATGAGTCCGTATCTACCGCGAGAATTTTAACTTTCCCTGTGATCCGCTCCCCTCGGAGTGAGAATCCAATAGACGGGGGGGGTGCGGGGGCGCTTATTTTACCGCGTGCACCATGCCGACACTATTTTTGTTGGCACTCTTCAGACCCAGTGCCGATCACGTGTACACCTTTGTGCTGATGGAACAGTACTGAACAAATCTCACAGTAATTTATACAGTATTGTCTGAGACTTGCAGGATGACTTTGACAACCTTCAGGCGTTAATGATGCAGACCCAACTGGCATTGACTGTCAGTAAGATTACTAAATTGTTATTTCACACACAAGCCCCAAATTAAAACTATAGTTCAAGAACATAAACAGCTTGTAGCACCAAACACAGCAGACAGAAAATGTCATACTTGTTGAACTGTTGTTGCTTCTTATTTATAAAGTATTTTTCCTTTTACTGTAACTGGGTCACCATTGATGTTACAGTTACTACCAGTCAGTCACGTTCTTAAAAGTGATAGGAAACCGTTTTTACACCTCTAGATGCCCTCTAGTTGTTCTTTTATTGTCTACACGGTATTTTGATATGTTTTTGACCTTTTTTGTTAAATTAATAATCTAATTTTATTGCCTTTTTAACTACCCTAAATCTTTCTCTCCTCAGCAGTTGCTGCTCTCTCTTTTCATACTGCCTGAACATTCTATGACATCAGTAACACCCATTATAAAATGGGTAGAGGGCATTCTCCTTTTTGATTGGCTAATGTCATGAACTACCCGGTCCAGTATCAGGCAACAGAGACCGGGAAATAATGAGCTCCAGTTTCTGGTTGCCTGATTACCTTGAAAAATCCCTGCCCCTTAGAATTTTCAGTTTATTGGAGACACCATTTTGTTTCTCTCGCTTAGCGAGAGATACTGCTGCTCCCATCTAGGCTCCTTAGTTCAGCGCCACCTATATGAAACCGAACACCAACATCCCTCTCATGTCATGTTACTTTTTTAATTTTTTTACTGTACATGCAGCTGCCCTGATTGCTGACAGACTTGACAGTATAATTCTCAGAGAGCTGACCGTGCTGTTGCTCCCTTCCTTCAGCCGTCTGCCCGTTCGTGCTCCTGGTCCCAAAACACTTAAAAAAAAAAAAAATGAAAACAGTTTCTGTAATGGGATCGCAACCATAATTTCGTCTGCTCAGTGTCACCCCCTCCCTATATTTCCAGCACCAGCCAATGCTTTCTTTTAAATAAAAATAAACTCTTTCCCTCATGCCATCATTTTCCCAGTCTCCCCTCACTCCCCGAGCCCACAGTTCTGCTCAATTTGCCGACAGCGCTTTGACATTCTCGGTCTTCTCATGCCAATTATAACAGCTCCTAGTCCCAGTTTGAAAGTAAACTGTACTGCCACTGGAGGGGGTGGCGACACAAACAAAGGAAACAAAGTGCCTTCATGAGGGGCGGCAACAGCTCCTGATCTCCATCACTTTCCCATTTTTTAAACTAAATAAATCAGATGAGCCACTTCTCACAAGTGCCTCCGGGAGTATATTGCCACACATGACTGCACAGAAAACATTCTCTGAAGCGCGGTACACAGTTTACCATGATTGCTGATGGGGCATTCCAGAGATAGCAAGCAGCATACTGTCTGCTCTCATACGCTGAGCTATCGGAGGTGTCTGTGTAACAGAAATCATCTTTCCATTCTATCACAGCAGCAAACAAGCAGCTCGTGTGTCTGTGTGTGTGTGTGGGGGGTAACCATGACGACCTGAAAACAAAAACAACAACAACAAAAAAAGCGTTCAAATCCATGTGGAGGAACTTTTTTATTACAACATTCATATTAAACTAATTTTATACTTAATTTGTTATTAAACTTATAGTTTTTACAGTGCCCATTTTCTAAGCGCAATAATACCCTCCAGGGTGGGCGGTATTGTGCTATACCGGACCTTCCAGGGGCTATAAGGCCCTCCGTCTGTGGCGTCGGGCCTCATTACACCCCTTGGTGGTCCAGTATAGCACAATACCGCCCACCCTGTCAGGTATTATTGCTTACTTCAAAGCCATTCAGATGAATAGCATGGAATGGGAGTTACTGATGTCATAGAATGTCTTAGAAATATGAAAAGAAAGAGCAGTAGCTGGTGAAGAGACTGGAACTCTATGTAGAACTGAGGGCACCCCAAAGCTAGATGATTTATTAATCAAAAAAAACATCAAAGCATATCAGAATACATAACTGACATGGAAAGGAAGATGGAAGGACAGTTAACTATGTACAAAAAATTTCCTATCTCCTTAAACTTTCACAGTGATCTGTTTGACATACACACATATGTGCATGCATGGGCTACACACAGGGCTTGACCAGTAGTCCCTCAGGTAAGCCATATTCTGTTGGGGTGTCAATCATCAATATCTAGTTTGTCACATCTTTCCCCAGTCTCAGTATTCCACTGATTGAGCACTCTGCGGTGGGTGTGAATACAAACTTTTCAGTATCCAAGCCCACATAACACCAATTGAGTCTTTGTTGTCTCCAAGTGTTTTCTGGGCTTGCTTCTGACATACTTGCAACACCTGTCCATGTACAGGCAATGCTCATTCTTGGTGTTGAGTCTCTTACTCCTAGCACAACTGTCCCAATCACCCAAACATATGCGTATTTGTTCCGATCGGGATGGGAATGCACTTATACATCCCTGACTCTGGGCATGTCTGTACCAGAGTCCCCACTGATTCTCCTACTCCAAAGATCTTTGTCAGGAAATAAGTCTGTACTTTTATGCATTCAAGATAGGAAAAGATCTTGTTACATCAAGTCCATGCAGAGGCAACAGTTTTTGATGCGTCATGTACTAGGTGTCAGTGTGGCTCAGTTGATAGCACAACTGCCTCTGGGCAAAGAGGCTGTGTGTTCTAGTCCCACACTGGGAGTGGACTCGTACCATAAAAGCTGGCACCCAAGTGTAGTACTTGGTTGATGTTATCCTACTGGGGTGTGTCACCCTTTGGATAGCATACTAAACCAAGGTCTCTCTACCCATCTCTGGTGCTGTCTTGGTGGGTATCCAGATGGGAGTAAAAGAACCCATAACACTTTTTGCAATAGTAGGCGAAGTTTTATTGGATAAAAATAAAATATTTGAGCAAAATTCGAAGAACTATGCAATATACGTTATCTATACACAAAACATTATACAAAACAAAAATTCTAGCCCCCTACTTCATCACCGCTGAATTCAATCCTGCTAGTGGGTAACTAGCAAGCAAATGGAGATATGCAATAAAGAAAATCAGCCCTGTAAACAAAAGAAAAACAGAAACCATACTAGGAAATAATGCACTACCGCAAACTATAGCCAGGAAACACATCATAATTATTAGGGAACCTTCCTTGGCATCTTTGCCAACATTCCCCTTCCCATAAAACCAGTTCATGCGATTGACCAAGGCTGTATGTGAATGTTGTAGTGCAAAATGACCGTCAGTTCACATTTATAGTCACTTCACTAGCAGTATCTAATTGCTTGTAAAGCACTTTGGGATATTATGTGTATGTAAAGCACTATAGATGATAATTTTCCTACTTATGTAGTAATCCATAAAGAGGAGGGTTACTTGGGAACCACTATCTCTACTTATGTAGTAATCCATAAAGAGGAAGGCTACCTGGGAACCACTATTTCTACTTATGTAGTAATCCATAAAGAGGAAGGCTACCTGGGAACCACTATTTCTACTCATGTCGTAATCCATAAAGAGGAGGGTTACTTGGGAACCACTATCTGAATAGCACAAGTGAAGGACCATTACTAACTCCATTAGTGCAACTGACAATTTAGTGTTTGAATAGGCAGATGACTTGATGACTGCTTAAAGACAGCACCTAACTTCTGGTGCTCTAGTGTGCTTCTTTACTAGACCTGAGTGGCATTTCCCTGCTCTGCCAACTTTCAGATGAGTTGGTTGTTCACTTTCCATAGAACTCCATTGCTTGCACACTCTCCATCAATACCCTTCCTTCCCACACCTGTAGCACATGAGCCTGTCCCTCCTGCCTTGGGATATGGGCATCATTTCACTGGTGAAGAAGTTGATGCTCCTGTACATGGCCCTCCATGCCAGCAGAGCAGCTTCAAGCCACCAACTAACACCTACAGCAGTGCTGATGAATGCAGTCATTCTGTGCCACACAGTGACAGAGGTGGAGGGAATGGACACCAAAATTCAGAACACCCCTACATAGCTAGCCCAGTTTGTCAATTGCACTCCCCACAGATCCTCCACCTGAGAATGCAGGACACTAATCTGGAAGCGCACCTGCCCAGTACCATGCATAGCAGTAGTCCAGGGACAGCACCTGTTACATAGCCAGATAACATTAAATCTCTGTACTGGCCATCCAGAACTGTGGCTGTGCCCAGTGAATGCAGGAAGAATGGGCTACAGATCATGTATCATGAACTAAGGCTGCTCCACAGCAGCAGTTATGGAAAGCAAGGGGCATGCCGCAGGAGATTTGGGAGATGGGCACAGAGTTTGCAGTCATGTGCACAGGCACTAGTGCCATGCTTACTGAGCTTGTTGCTGTGTACACCAGTATCAACTCCATCTGGTGAGTGGTTGAAAGAGGGATTTGATCATCTCACAGACTTGCAGAAACATGTCTTAAATGCCCTGCAGAGTAAGCTTTAAAATGTCCAATCTACTATATATACATACAGTTACATTATAAAATCCTACAGACGTCCCCTGCGACTTAGTCCTCTGTGCATGTCATCATAGACTGTGCATAGGGAACTCTGGGAATTTGAGTTGGGTGCCATAGAGGGTGGGGGTTCACAAGATCAAGAAGCACAAAGTGTTAGGTGGGTTTCCTTTTGCTAGTGTCCACTAGCAAAAAAATTTCAGTATGGATCTGGTTGTGGCAGAAAATGTCAGCAAACAAAATCCACAGTACCCAGCCACACTCGAACAGTTCAAATACCAATGTATTTATTTTCAACCAATCACAAGAAAATCCCCTGGCCACGCCTAACGTTTCAACAAGTGTGGGCTTCTTTAGGGGCTAGGATCTATATTTAATACAAATGTATTGATTAAGTGTATTGCCTTAAATGTTAGCTCAAAACTTTACTATATATTTACATGTTGACTCATATTTAAACAAGTGTTGTATTCCTGGACTTTATAATCATCTGGATTCAATTAATTAGTCCTGATTCAATTGAATGAAAATGTTGCTTTTCTCATTAGAGGTGAGGATACTCCAAAGATGGCCGACGTTCCTCACTTACATGCATTTATACTTGAGGAGGCAGTATAGTGCTGTGGTTTAAGGCTCTGAGTTCCAAATCTGGAGACCCGGGTTTGAATCCCACAGCCCCACTTGCATACTGTCTGACCTTGAGCAAGTCATTTAATTTCCCAGTGCTCCCAGGTCGCACCTGTAAACAAGCTTTCAGCTTAGTGTGTTATTTCTGGTAAAACAATTGGAAAATACTCTCAGTAAGACAATCACCTTTTAGTGTTAAGTCTACCAATAGAACCATGATAACCTCACTATCCTCATTTAATATTATTTACCACATATGTTAATATTTTGTCTCCAAACATCTTATATAGAATGTGCTGTAACAATTTAACAGTGATTACAAGGATTTCAGTCTATTGTGTGGTTCTGTACTCCTCTACCATGTACTGTACTTGATTTCACAACATACCTGTCCACTACACACTATTCATGTAGCATTTACATTCCATATTTCTTTTCTTTAATCATAGAATATCATGCAGCAAAATAGTTCGATTTGCCACTAGTTCTCCCCCAAGGCAACATCACTGCAAGGTACTGTCCTCCCTCAACTGACCATCCCTTGGTGGCAGATTGCAATACCCTCTATTGTGCAATGCCTACAAACTTATGAATGGCAACCTACCGACCAGCCTGGCTGGCCTCCTGGTCCCCAAAAGCTCTTGTAGACAGCTCCGTACCAAAGGGCGAAAACTCCTGGTGGAACTTAGAACTAGGACAATGGCAGGGGACAAGTTCTTTGCCCATGCAGCCCCAGTACTCTGAAACAAGCTCCCCGCCCATCTGCAAGATGCATCCTCCTTGGAGTCCTTCCGTAAAGGGCTCTGGGTGCACTTGTTGGAAAACAACAATTGCTCATGCACTTTACTAGATACTATGGTCCACCCTAGCCTAACTGTTCTGTTATGCCAAATTGCACTGTCTACCTCTGTTGTGCACCAACTCCTCCCAGAAATGGCGACTAGACCTAATGTGAACATTTACTGTGTTTGTAACAAGCTTTGTCAATCTGTATTCTTACACCTTGGAATTGAATTTGTACCTGTACAGAAATGTTTACAAGTAACTGCAATACAATGTTTTTTTAAATATTATTCTATGTAACTCATTCCGGGCCACCCTTGAAAAAGGGACTTTTGGGGTCCAGAGGGTCTACCCGGTCACCAAAATTGAAATAAATAATGATAATAGAATGCTTCCTATATAGAAAGTTGTAAAATCCTTCTATCAGTATAATTTCTCATATACAGTGATTGCCATGCTGCTAGTTATCTACTCAATCACATTAGCTGTGTTATTATGCCAAAACTTCTTGTTTGACAATTTGCCACAGGCTCTGTGCTGCAAATGTGGGCTAATAAATATCCCCGATCCCCTACTGTACACCCTGTCCATGGTGGCTAGCGGTCCCCCATCCCCAATCCCCTGTTTAAATACATTAACTCCCATCCCTGGTGGTCTAGTGGTCCCCCCTCCTTGATTTCCAAGTTTGCCCATATAATTATACGATGAAATGCCCCATCTCTGGAGGTCTCATGGAAACCTACCCACCCCAGAAGGCAGTGTCCCACCACCCCACTCCCCCGTTCCATCCCTAGCCAGCAACTGGTACAACCCTCCTCTTCCCACCATGGCCAGCTGCTGATTGAACTGCAAGGAGAACGTACTGTATACAGTACTTGCTCAGTGATTGTGTACTGTATACAGTATGTGCTCTTTGCAGTTCAGTTGGCATCTGGCCATGGTGGGGAGAGGAAGTCTGTGCCAGTCACTGGCTGGGGATGGAATGGAAGAGGAGTGGGGTGGTGGGGTACTGCCTATTGGGGTGGGGGTGCCTATGAGACCACCAGGGAAGGGGCTTTTCATCATATAATTAAATGGGCAAACCCAGAGATCAGAAAGGGGGGGTCCACTAGACCACTAGGGAAGGGGGTTGTTCATTATATAAATATATAGGTGAACTTGAGGATTGGGGAGGGGGGTCCACTAGACCACCAGAGAATTACAGAAATAACTATTTTTGGGGAACATCAGGGATTGGGGAGGGGGGGTCTGCTAGACCAACAGGTATGTTTATCATATGGGGGATTGGGGCTGGGGAAGGGGGACTGTGACACATTGCCGCAGGTTGCTGAACTCTATCACAGGGCATATTTCAAAGTACCCTTAGACTAGCCCTGACTGGTCTAACAGTACTTAGAAATTTGCCATCTGGCACAGTTTTGAGAATCCTGCTTTAGGGACTTAGGCAGCCTGTGGCTGCTGCAAGCCTCTAGCACCATACTGCAGCCTATTTTGAGGCACATTCGGGTGGTGCAAGCCCCATTTGGGGCAGGCAGCATGCGATTGACTCAGACTGAATTTAAGAATTGCTCCTGGTACATCGTTTGACGCAAGGGGCACTTTGCGCCATTTGTTGTGGCACAAACCCGTTATGCTGAGCCGGGAGCTTTGACAATTGAGCCCAAGCTTTCACTCTGCCCAGCAACTCAGCCATGAGTCTTCCTGACTTCAACATCATGGGGCCCTTGCTGACTGATGTTTTGCTGGCTATTTTGAAAGTCAACTCAAGTTTTATAGACTTGTCAGCAAAGATCTCTTAAGTCAGATGGAGAGTGTTGAGCCATGGCTGGAGCAGACCCTTGAACATCTGGAAGAGTGTGAGGAATGTCTTCACACTGAAAGATTTGACATCAAGAGACTCCCTTCATAATGACTGATATTTTTTATTCAGTTTATTAGTTTGCAAATAATGCAAAGCTTACAGTCAAAGCATCAACATTCATCTCCAAACCTGGCCAGATCCAGAACAAGTTCTCGGTCCTCGGATTACAGACTAATGCACAATGTGGATATTTGCCCAGCTTCTTCTTGGAAGGTCTACAATAAGTTCATTAAACCCCACCAATCTCACTTCTACCACCTTACTGAGTTGGACATGTTGTAAAGTGCAATCAAGAAACCAAACACTAACAGATCAAGATACAAAAGGCTGATGTTCAGCAAAAAGTGAGGTCATACTGAAATCTACTACTACTGCTGTAGAAGATCAGTCTTGGCCTTGTGCAGAGTGAGGGGACAAGATGCACAGTATCATCTAAGGTATTACAAAATGGCTCCTGTGCTCGGACATAGGATATTCACAATGCCCTTATAACCCACCCTACCCCAGTTAAGACCTCTCAGCTATTACCAGATAGGTAGGGACCCCATACCAAGGAAAACAGAGGCTTCTTACCCATAGCAATGTACAAAAACCCCTCATACCCTGCTAGCTTGTGCATGTTGACCTTCTATTCACTTAGATTGAAAACACCTTTTGAGTGCCCCCTTCAAAGCAATAGTCTCTTGGTCTCTGTAATGGCTGCCAGAACTCAGATGACATCAGGTCTGTGCTGGGTGGGGAAATGCACTGTGTTTCCTAAAACCATCAAGGATGCATCCAAGGGTACTGTGTGTTAATACCGGTTTTACTATGGCGATGCGACATCCGCAGCGCTGACATCCATGACAGTGACAACTGTAATGCCGAGTGTCAGCAATACACTGTCGGGGATGTGTCTATGTTTTATCAGGGGGCTTCGCTCCCCACCCACCCCGACTCTGGATTACTAACTCCAGGTCAGGGTTGTCTCAGGGGAAGGGGCAATACACTGGCGAGGCAGACCCAGCACCAGCAGAGACCATCACAGTGACACGCGGCTATCAACCAATTCCTGTTGCTGTGATGGTCTTTGCACACAGGGGTTCACTGTACTGTCAGTGGACCGTTAATACCCAGTACCATTTGCATTCTAGTTAATAGTTATCTCCACCATCTTTGAATTAAAGAGCAGTGCCAAAGAATATGCAGCAATGTGCCTTACTGTTGCCTACACATCCAGCACGTCTAAGTAGATAGCAGGTTCATATTCTTCAGAGCCACTGGTGTGCAGCACCACAGGTGTAGGATTTTTAGCTGCATCAGTCTCCCTCCTGTGTCTCTGCATGCACCATATGTGTTTGCCCAGCTGTAAGCTGAAAGCCTAAACATTTCTCTCACTGTTCATGTAGGTGAGTTGTAGATGGGGTATACTCATCTAGAATGCCCTTGTAAATTGATCCTATCTTGGGAGAGTACCTTGGAAATGGTCTCCTCCCACTAGGCCCAAAATATCTTCTCATGTTATCCCGGTTGGTAGCTGCCACTGGGTCCCTACCACTGTAGATGACAGGTGCCTGATTTGCATGTATCTTCATAAGTGAGATCTAGGAAGGGAGGCCTTCTCCCTCAAGTTAGCAAAATCCCTAAATATCTTACTATCAGAATGAAACAGGTCTCCCACCTGCTTCAAACCCCCCCCCCAACAAAGTCCATTCTTGCCAGGCTATAGGGCTGCCTGAAATCTATATTTTGGGGTGGTTCCAAGGTGGCCACAAGTAGATAGGAATATCCAGCAGACCTTATCAACCCTATTAACCTCCTTCCACACCTGTACAACATATGTATGGATAGGATTGCCCTTTTGTGCCCTGGTGGGATCCCAGAGGAGGAGTTCTGGGTGAGTTCCCCTCATAAAGCCATTTCTAGATCTAACCATCTGGCCACCCCCTCACCTGATCAGCGTGTAGCCACATCCAGATCTGTCTAAGACCTGCTGCTAAGTAATATTCCTTAAACAATGGGACTCAGAAGCTCCCTGCGGACCACTATTCTGAATTCTGAATTCTACTAGCAGTGCCCGTCCCTTTCCCATAAGAAGTCCTGCACTAGGGCAGCCAGCGGCTTCCAGAGGGAGTCTTCAATGCACAGGAGTAAATACCTTATAAGGTACAGTAGCTTAGGAAGTATTATTCACAGGGCCTGGGCCTTCCCCCAAAGAGAGAGTTGAAGCTATCACCACCTGGCCATATCCTCTTTCAGGGTCTGTACTAGGGAGGCCAGGTTGGCTGTTGGCCAATCCCTCCAGTGGGGGGAAATGGAAATCCCCAAATAAGTTATGGACTTGGTGGCCCATGTCAGCCATGTTTTTTGTAGGCTTAGACCCTTGCTGCTAGGATTCAAGGCCATTTCTTCAGTCTTCCCCCAGTTGTTTCCGAGTCCTGCGATTGAGGCAAAGTGGTCATGCAAGGAAACCAGTGCAGGGATGAAGTTGGTTGGGTTTCTTACAGTGACAAGAGTGTCATCAGCAAAAAGTATAGGCCTGTATTCTGTATGACACGCCTCCCACCTCTGCATCCAGCACTTCAGTGGACTCCTGGAGCTTCTGGGCAAGAGGTTCTATAGCTAGCATGAACATTGCTGGTAAGAGGGGGCACCCCATCAGGTTCTACACCCCAAATGAAATTTCTGCGAAAGCTGCCCATTGATCAGCACTGCTGCATGCGGGGCAGCATAAATGGTTCTAACCCATCTAAGAAAGGGTTCGCCTTATTCCAAAGGCTTTCAGGCCTTCATCAGGTATGGCCATTTGAGGGAGTCAAAAGCCTTTTCCATGTCCAGTTCTACAGCTGCCACAGAGTCCGGTGATAATTCCCAGGCCCACATGAGATTGACCAGTCTCCTTACATAATCTGCTCCATTGCTCCCTGCTACAAACCCCACCTGGTCTGGGTGGATTAATAGTGGTAGCACCTTATTAAGCCAAATTACCAAAACCTTGGCCAAAAGTTTATACTCTACATTTAACAGGAAGATAGAGCAGTAGCTGGAGCATTGGAGAGAATCTTTCTCCTTCTTTGCCAAAACTGTGATGGTGGCATTATTCATAGTCTCTAGCACAGACCCCTCTTCCAATTCAGACTGCAGTGTTGCTGCGAGAATGGGGACCACCATGTCCCCTATAGCTTTATAAACCTCTGCCAGGAAGCCATATTTTTCCTATAACTTCTTGAAGCTCCTGCTGGGAGATGGGGTTTTCCAGCCCTTTCCTCTGTTTCTCCCTTAGTCTGGGCAGGATGACTGACCCCAGAAACTCTGAAATTACTGCCTTCTGCTCCCCACCTGCCTGCAACATGGATGAATAGAATTCTTAGTAGAATGCTTTAAATGCCCGATTGATTCCCACAGGTCCACTTCGACCCCTGTGCATGTACCTTCCATTGAGAGCTTTTTAAGCCAGTATGCAAGCAGGCACCCTGCTTTCCTCCCCAACCCCCAGTAGGCCTGACTGGTGCGAGATAATCCAAATTCCACCTGTTGAGTATTCAGTGCATTTTATTTATATTACACAGCTCTTAAATCCTGTAGGAGGGTGGGGATGGAGTCACCTTCCTTATGCCTCTTTTCTAGCTCACTATGGTGTTCTGCCAGAATTTCTATCTCCTTAACCCTCCTAGCTGCTGTATGGATGATCATTCTCCCCCTGAGGCAGACTTTCAGACCTTCCTATATCCACTGTTTGCCACTTCAACCAAGTTATTGTCAGTCAGATAATTCCTGGTCTCCTGCCAAGCCACATCTTGAAGTCTGGGTCCCCTAACATAGAAACATAGACAATGATGGCAAAAAAAGACCACTGATCCATCCAGCCTGCCAATAAACCCTAAGAAACCCAGAACCTATTGTCCCTAAAGGGTTCTAACCCACTCTATTCACCCCCATGCTCCCCACCCTACTGCTATCACCCTGAGCAACCACTGTGCCCTTCACTCTGTCCGAGCTGTGTTTGAAACCATCGATAGTTTTGGCACCAGTCGCATCAGCTGGCAGATTGTTCCATGGCTCCACCACCCTTTCTGTAAAATAAAACTTTCTCACTTCCCTCTTGAATCCCCCCCCGCCAGTTTCCAGTTGTGCCCTTCCCTTTGTTCTTGGTCCACTACTTATGCTAAATAGTTCCTCACAATTTGCGTTGTGCATTTCTTTCAGGAACTTGAAAATCTCTATCATATCTCCCCTCTCTCTTGTCTGCCCCCCCAGTGAGTATATGTTTAGTGCCTTGAGCCAGTCCTCGTAAAATCTGTCCTGCTGGCCCTGAATCATTTTGGCCACCCTACGTTGCACTGTCTCCAGCTTGTCCTTATCTTTTCTTAGGTGAGGACTCCAGAACCGAGCACAGTACTCTAGGTGGAGCCTCTCCAGTGATTGGTAACAATAACGGGCTCGCATTGCACCTCCACCTCTTCTCCTCTGAGCCAGACCCTGCTTATTGAAACACAAAGATAACTGGGGAGTGGTCTGAGATAAGCAGGGATTCTATCTTAGTGCTCAAGGCATCTTTAATCAGAGTTCCTGAGGCTAGGATCACGTCAGTCTTGCTATATGAGGCATGGGTCTGCAAGTAATAAGAATAATCCCTGACTGATGGATGGCCCAGGCTCCAAACATCCTGCAGCTCATGTTCCTCCATCAGGATGAGGAGTGCCTTGGTACCCTGGGAGTCCTGCCTACCTCCTATTCTGCTTCTATCACAAAGAGAATCGAGAACAACATTCATATCACCCCCTAATAGCATCTCCTTGCCCCATGTCTAGGATGGCCTGAGACAGGCTGTGAAAGAATGCTGCATCATCCTTATTTGGCCCATAAAGTGACCCCATTAATAGTAGAATGCCATCCGTCTCCCTTTAACAAGCACCCACCTCCCCTCTTTGTCCTTCTCTACCTGCTCAGGTACCTGGTTTACCCCCTTATCAAATAGTATGACCACCCTGTGACAAGGCTGAATAATGCCCTGCCCCATTTGCTAGCAGAAAGAGTTTAAATGCAAGAGTCTGTTCTATCCTCTCCTTTTCTGTCTCTTGTCCATCTGGTTGCACAATCAAATTTTCTTGTGAGACCTAGGAACTGATCACTCCAACAGTTTCATAATTCTCGGCCTCTCGCTATCTCTCTCTCTCTCTCTCTCTGCCTTCACTTGCTGTTCTGTCTTTTCTTCCCCTTGCATATCTGCAGTTATAAAAAATATATGTGAATCTCAGTGTAAAACTGTGTGTGATACTGGGATCCCTTTGTTTAAAACTGTATCTAATTATACTGTTGAAATGATTGCAAAGCTATTTGGAACTCAAGAGGTTAACCTGAGATGCAGTTTTTAAGCCTTTTACAGAGCTGTAAACAATAGGTCAGTTATGGGTAACTATGTTCTTTTTGCTGCACCTGCATCGAAACTGACAAGAACATTCTGTAAACTTATAAGAACATTCTGTGAGAAGCAGGCTCTCTTAATGAGTTCCCAGACAAAGACTTATAAAAAGAGCAGAAATGCTTCTGCTAGAGAGACAAGGAGAATGAGAGACTGAGAGACTGGCAGACTGAAACTTGGAATTAAGAGAGACCCTCAGAAGAAGGACTTTGTTTTCTCTGTTTGTACTGCCTTTGTAGATAGTTATACTGAAAAAAATATATTTTTATTTTGCTGTTACTGAGACAAATAAAATGCTACTTGCAAATGTTATACCTGCTCCTGGTCTTCCTATGCTTCCTTACCTATGCCTCAATGATAGATGGTTTCAGAATGGGATTTATACAATACATACTCTAAGCCAGGAGTTTTGTGCATGGGTACTACACCTGGTACCAGGGAAGCATAGAAGAAAAGTATGGATTCTGCAGCAGCAAGTCCAGGAGTGATTACCAGAAAAATGGCAGCCAAACTAGAAGCAGAAACAAAAGCACAAACTGAGACTGTACAGCCAGCACCAGTCATACAAAAATAGAGCAGGCAGTGACAGGACCTGAAAGCCTGACTGCCTTTTTCAAATGGTGGGCTATACAACAAGATATGGAGAAATAGAGAAAAGAAGAGATGCAGCAACAGGAGCAGCACAGAAAAGAAGAGGAACAGTGGAGAAAATAAGAGATGCAGTGACAGGAGCAGCAGAGAAAAGAAGAGATGCAGCGACTGGAGCAGTGATAGCTGCATGCCTTGCAGGCTATCAAAGCTGGACATTCTGGCACAGATCCAGCAGAGCAACAAAACACCAACAGCTTAAAAGACCTTAAACTTACAAAGCTGTGTCCCTCGGATGATATCGAAGAATGCCTGACAACTTTTGAAAGGGTTGCCACAGTGTGCCAGATGCCAAAGCAGCAATGGGCAATCAGATTGGTACTTAACCTGACAAGGAAAACCCAAATTGCCTACAGCAATATGGACACTGCTCAGTCAGAAAACTATGACCTGATGAAAAGAGAGATCCTGAAAAGGAATGATGTCTCAGGAGAGACCTACAGGCAAAGATTCTGGTCCCTGAAGTACAACTCTCTCTGTTTTCTCTGTTTGTACAGCCTTTGTAGATAGTTATATTGAAAAAAAATATATATATTTTTGCTGTTATTGAGACAAATAAAATGCAGAGAAAAGAAGAAATGCAGTGACAGGAGCAGCAGAGAAAAGAAGAGATGCAGCAACTGGAGCAGCGATGACTGCATGCCTTGCAGGCTATCAAAGCTGGACGTTCTGACAGTCCTTAAGAAACCTTCACCCAACTCTGAGAACTCCTTATAAAATGCCTCCAACCAGAGGGCAAACTACTCACATAGATCATCTAGACATTTGTAATGGAGCAGTTGATCAATATCCTACCCACAGACATACAGCTTTGGGTAGAAGAACACTGACCAGAAAGTGGGGAATAGGCTGTTTCTTGGCTGAAAATTACCAAATGGCCAGACAGATGCCACAGCAGCAAGGTAATAGCCAACTGATAAGACACTCTTTTTCCCATTTAAACTCCAAGTCTGATAAGAACTCTGGTGGGAGTAACAAATCTGCACCCAAAGACTTTATTTGCTATAACTATAATAAGCCAGGTCATATTACAAGAAATTACCATAGTAACAGTGACACTGGAGCAGATTTGTCTTCAGCAAATTGGGGCAAGTACTTAACAGATGTGAAGGTGCAAGACAAGAATGTGAAGGGACTTATACATTCGTGAAGCAGACAGACCCTAGTGCATATTGAATTGCTGGGAAAACAATGTTCAAAAGGACCAGGTACCAGTGTCATCTGTATCCATGGGGACACTCGATACTATCCCACCAGCCAAGTGACTCTAACTATTAATGGGGTGTCACACCAAATGAAAGTGGGGGTAGTGCCTAAGTTACCTGTACCTGTGATTAGTGGAAATGACTTTCCAGGATTTACTGAGTTAATCACAGAACGAGTAAATCCAGATGCTTCAGCAGCTGTGGTGACAAGAGCTCAGGCAGAGAAAATCTCAGATAGTGGGGACACTTTTCCTTTTCGTGATTTTGATTTGGACTTGTTTGAGCAGAGCTCCAAGATCCAGAAAAGAAAGACGATGCCTGAAGAAACAGTGGCATCCAAAAAATGATGGACATAAGGGGTTAACATTTTATTTATTTACTCTATTTATTGAATTTTGTTGACCCGGTAATACCACTGGGCCTAGAAGTCCCTTTTTCAGGGGTGACCGGGGGGAGGGGGATTCAGATGGTAAGCAACTGAAATTGAACCAGATTAAGCTGTTAAGCTGTTGGTGGTATTTTTAGTGAATGGGAGAAATCTGGCCAGGACACCGGGGAAATTCCCCCTACTCTTTTTTGATAAGTGCCATGGGATCTTTAACATCCACCTGAACTACCACCAATCCAGGCAGATGGGACCTCGGTTTAACGTCTCATCTGAAAGACGTTATGAAAACATATGAAAATACTGAAACTAAACTGATCACTGATTGTGATTTTCTTTTAGAACAGGCTAAAAATGTTTTTCTCTGTTTTTTTTTAAGCAGCTGGGATGAAACCAAAACAGGGTGAACCTTTGTTTAAAAAATGTAATGAACTACTATACAGAGCTTGTGTTAAACCTCAGACACAGGAACAGATAGAACAATTGGTTATACCACAAAAGTATAGATCTGAGTTGTTACAGATAGCTCATGATAGTCCTATGGCTGGTCACTTGAGGAGGGATCGCACCTTTGCCAGATTGCTGTACAGATTTTACTAGCCTGGAATTTGAAGATGGTGCTACCAATTGCAGTTCTTGTGCTGAGTGTCAGAAAGTAGCCTCAGTGACTAAAAAAGACAAGGTGCCCCTGGTGCCCCTACCCTGGATAGATGTGCCTTTTGAGAGAATTGCAATGGATGTGGTTGGCCCATCAGACAAAATTAAAAAGGGTAATCGATTCATTTTGGTAGTATGGGACTATGCTACTCGATACCCAGAGGCAGATCCAATGTGTACTGTCACAGCCCCAAAAGTGGCAGCATAGCTTGCCAAAATGTTCAGCAGAGTGGGCATACATAAAGAGATTATTACTGATCAGGGTAGTAATTTTAGTGCTACATCACTGAAGGAGCTGTACTGACTACTAGGTATCACTGCCATAAGAACTTCCCTTTTCACTCTCAGACAGACGGTCTTGTTGAGTGTTTTAACCAAACTCTAAAATGCATGTTAAAAAGGTTTGTAAAGGTTGAAGGGAAAGACTGAGACCAATACTTACCATACCTGCATTTTGCTTACAGAGAAGTGCCACAGGCATCAACAGGTTTTTCACCATTTGAAATGTTGTATGGTAAACAACCTAGAGGGCCAGTAGATGTAATAAAAGAAACATGGGAATGATAACCCCCATCAGCAACAATCTATTGCATCTTATGTGTGTGCCCGGAGAAAGCTGGCAAAATATGTTGAAATTGCCCATAGTAATCTGGAAGAGGCCCAAAATCAGCAGAAGGTGTATTATGACTATGGGATAAAAGAAAAAGTTTTTGAGTAAGGTGAAAAGGTCTTGCTACTGTTACCCACCACAGAAAATAAACTGTTAATGAAGTGGCAAGGGCCTTTTAAAGTGCTTAGACATACTGGCACAGTTAACTATGAGATTGAGACCCCTGACAGAAAAAATCCTAGTAAGATATATACCATACTAACCTCCTCAAGAAATGGGCTGAAAAAACACCAAAAGCTTTTTTGCTGATTTAACCAGAACTGATAAAGAAGATATTGATGTAGCTTATGATAGACTGGAACAAACTGTAACTGCTGATGCTGTAAAGGTGAATGTTTCCTTAACCTCCAAACAAACTGTAGAAATTTGTAACTTGCTAAAGACATTTAGCAGTACTTTTACCACAGTACCAGGCCGAGCAAAAGGGGTCAAGCACGTAAAAGTGACAAGGAATGCTTGCTCTATTAGACAGAAGACATACAGATTACCAAAGCGGTTAAGAGCAGACGTGGTTAAGGAAATAAAGAAATAAAAGAATTGGGTATCATAGAAGAGTTAAGAAGTGCTTGGTCATCACCAATGGTGATTGTAAACAAAAAAGAAGGTAGTGTAAGAATCTGCATTGATTTTAGGAAACTGAATCAAGTGTCAGAATTTGACAATTATCCTATGCCCAGAATAGATGATTTGGTGAGCAGACTGGGAAGTGACAAGTATATCAGTAGCCTTAATTTTACCAAGGGTTACTGGCAAATCCCCCTAAGCTAATTTGTGCAGTGACTGCGAAATCACCCTTTGGGCCTGAATAACACCATGACAGTGACATCATTTATGAGAAGGGGTCCCAAAAACCCCATGTTGAAAATTTGGTGCCAAAATTCCAAAAAATGACTGTTTTACTAGCGTGCGTTGCGCAGTTCCTACGCAGGCTCGTAAGTTCGCAAAATTTCAATATTTTCACTCCAGATTTTCAACATTGCCATTTTACCACACCTTCTTATGAGTAGCACAGCTGTCATTTTTCACATCTCACCCAAATATGTTTCCACCATATAGCGCAGAATGGGCATGATCGATTATCTTGAAATCAATGTACAGGACAAATTAAAGAAAATCACAGGGACACTGTTCATGAGCAGAGATCTTAAAATGGCTATGTTGAAAATTTGGTGAAAAAATTCCTAAAAATGACTGTTTTACGAGCGTGCATTGCGCAGTTCCTAGACACGCTCTTAAGGTCGCAAATTTTCAATATTTTCACTCCAGATTTCCAACATTGACATTTTATCACACCTTCTTATTAGTAGTACAGCTGCCATTTTTCACATCTCACCCAAAACGTGTTTCTTCCCATGTAGCACACAATGGCGCAGTCGGTGTACAAGATCAATGTACGGGACAAATTAAGAAAATCACAGTGACACTGTTCATGAGCTCAGGTGTTAAAATGGCTATGTTGAAAATTTGGTGAAAAAATTCCAAAAAATGACTGTTTTACGAGCGTGCAATTGTACAGTTCCTATGCACGCTTGTAAGTTCACGAATTTTTAATATTTTCACTCCAGATTTCCAACATTGCCATTTTGCCACACTTCTTATAAGTAGTACAGCTGTCATTTTTCACATCTCACCCAAAATGTGTTTCCACTCATGTAGCGCACAATGGTGCAGTCGTGTATGTAAATCAATGCACGGGACAAATTAAGAAAATCACAGTGACACTGTTCATGAGCAGAGGTCTTAAAATGGCTATGTTGAAAATTTGGTGAAAAATTCCCTTCAGATGTTCTGCAATATTACTAATGAAGACATTGAACAGAACTGGCTCAACCCGATCCCTGCAGCACCCACTGGTCGCCTCTCTCCTAGACTGCATACCATTTACCACCACTCTCTGCCTCCTGTCTGTTAGCCAGTTTCTAACCCAGTTTACCACTCTTTCCCCCATGTCCAGCCTACCCAGCTAGTTTATCAGCCTCCTATATGGGATGGTGTCAAAGGCTTTGCTGAAATCAAGGTAAGCGTTGTCCACTGCCCCACCCTGATTCACTTCCTTTGTCACCCAGTCAAATAAATCAACCAGATTTATCTGACATGATGTCCCCACTGTGAATCCATGTTGTCTATGGTCCTGGGTTCTGATGGCATCTAGATGCCCCACTATCCTTTCTTTAAGCAATGTGTCCATGATCTTCCCCACTACTGAGGTGAGGCTGAATGGCCTATTGTTCCCTGCCTTCTCCCTGCTGCCAGACTTGTGTAGAGGGACCACATGCGCCCTCCTCCAATTCACTCATGTTGAATGACTCAGTGAACATGGCTGCCAGAGGTGCTGCTATCTCCCTTCGCAGTTCTGTTAATATCCTTGGGCGTATGCCATCTGGTTCGGTTCCATCGCTTTGTCTACCTTCAATTTAGTGAGCTCCTGCAGGACTCTTTTGCCTTTGAATGGACTATTGTCCACCTCTTCACCCCCCTGGCAACTGCTGTACTGCTGTGGACCTTGCCCCTTCCACTCTTCTGTGAATACTGAACGGAAAGACACAGTGGATGTCTTGGAGGAAGGCATGAAACTGTCACTTCCAAATACCTAAACAGCACATACAAGCAAGCAACATTCGGCATTGACAAATGCTTGTTTCAGTCAGGCATTCTCTGACCAGTCATCTGAGTCTCTGCCTAACTCCATCTATTCATCTTCCATTCCAGCTGCTTGGTTCACCTTGGGGTTTTCCATTTCCACCTTCTCACTCCCTCTGTGTCTTGCAGTTCCAGTCACTCATTGTAGCTTGAGGTCCAGCTTCATCTGCCTCTCCTCATTCTCTGGGTTCACTTTTAATGCTCTCAATGAGTAAAGGAGGTACAGTCTTGGCTGCCATAGGCTATGTAGAAGCCTCCATTGTCTTCCTTTTTTTTTCTCTTTTTCTTGCCGAGCTCCCGTAGCCCCGCCAATGGGCTCACCTGGCTCCTGGTAACCTTGTCCCCTCATACTCAGGGAAGCCCCTCCCCTTGAGTGGGGCCGCCATAGGCAGAACTGTCGTGGCTAGATGGGACAGGTACCGGGGCTGGCTCATTCGCGGGGAGCCAGCATTTTTGCAGTTTTACTCTGGAGCCAAGTGCATGCAATCATGCAAGCAGAAGAGGAGCCCACACATTTCTGTGTGCACTGTCCTCCATGCGTCTTAACTCAGCCCCCCCCACTCATGCCCAGAGCCTTGTTCCCCAGCCTCCACCACGGGGTAACCAAGCGCCGATGCTGTGTATCCCCCCCTTCCCAGAGAAGGAGAGCAGTCCTCTGGATGCTCAATCCTTCCCCTCCCCTGCCGACCCCCGGCGGCCCATGCTCATTCCTGAACATGGGTCATGTGGTGCGAGGTGTGGTATCCAGCACCTCAACCCTCAGTGCCACCTGGCCTGCCACTCCATTGTCTTCCTGATTGTAATGTGGAGTGTAGCGGGGGGACCAAGGAACACTCTTCGTTACTTTGTTACTGGCAAGATCTCTTATTCAATCAAATGACTGCCTCTTGTCAATTACTCCGTTAGGGAAGTCTGGCTGTAATGAGAGCTTTGCCCCCTACTACTGAAGGTCCTTTATAGCCCATACCTTTATAAGGATCTTCTCACGGTCCTGATGTCGGAGCAGTCTGAAAATGACAGGACAGGCATGGGCATTCTGGTGAGGTGGAAGCAGGTCAGAAAGGATGTAGTGAGCTTCATCTATCTCAATTGGGGCCTCCCAGAAATGGTCTGTGAGGTCAGTGATAGTGTGCTGGAGAAAATCTATCATGGCCTGGCCCTCCACTCTTTCTGGCAATCCAAACATGGGGATGTTGTTCTGCGTCATCCTTGCTTCCTGATCAACTAATCTGTCCCAACTTAGGCAGATTTCCTGCTCAGTATGCTGAAGTCATTGCTCAGTTGCAACCACTCAGTCCTCCAGCCTGCTGACGCACTGTTCCACTTCCGTTAATCATTCTCCCACACCAACTACCAGTGTTTTAATTCTCACTAGCTTCTCCAATATGGTCCCCATGAAACTCTTGATTTCAAAGAGTTCCCTGCTGTTGAGGAATGGGTCTGTTTCAATTCGAGGTCCACCATCTTGAGAGCCACTTCAGATGAGCTGCCTGGTGAAGCTGATAACTTTTGCTTTTTTGAAGAAATTAAATCCATCAATTCTGCCTATTCCATATTTCAGAAGTCTTGTAATGGCAGGAGATGGGTTTTATTTCAGTTTTCCTAAGGATTTGGGGTGTAGATTATTGATGATTACTGTGCCTCAGTCAGAGCCCTTAGAGGCAACCTGTTCTTCACTCAGCTGCATCACATGACCTCCAATAAGGACTGATTTGAGAAAATGGTTGTAGGAAAAAAAGGCTAACTCGGAGAGTCAATCTCAGCAAAACAACCTCCGGTTTTTGGGCATCCTGGAGGGTGCTGTGGGTACATGGAGCCATAAGTTCATGCAATAGCCCTTTAAGGAGATATTTAAGGTACTGAATGAGTTTATCAAGATCAACAGGGTGCATGGTATTGGAGGCACATAACCCCTGGCCGGCAAGAGGCCTATGCAGATGATTGTGTGTTTCCTGCAGTTTGGGGTCCATGAAGAACTCTTGAGACAGGACAGACAGGATTGTGACCTTATATGGAAGGACCACAGGATCCTGGTGTTCTCCAACCTACTTAGGTAAATAATGTACAAACAGCAGGTCTTCAGAGACATCAGACAGGCGTTATACAAAACAGGCATTAGGACTTTCATGTCTCACCATGCAACCCTGGAATGCAAGCTAAAGGGTGCCCAGAAACAATCTGACTGCCTGAAACAGCTGATGTTAAAGGTTTAGCAAGCTTAATCTGGGCTAATACACAGAGATTTTAACACATTTCTTACACATTTTTCTTACATTTTGCAGAGGGTGCTCCTGGTGTGTGGTCAAAATCAGAATCAAAACAGTTATAGTACCAGTGCCCCCCCCCCCAAAAAAAAAGCAGCTTGAAAGCCTGCAATTCATTTATTTCTATTTTTTTACTTCTTGTTTGTTTGCCTAGACAAAGTAAGACAATGGAATTAAATGAACTGCAGATTTTTAGGCCCTGTACACATTAGAGCTGAAGATTTGCACCGGTTGAAAAAACGTTTTAAAAACGTTTTTAAGATCATCACAGCAGCCCATCCAGATCAGTCTTCAACCGAGTTTTAACTCAGTTATACCACAGCCAACTCCCGTCTGCATCTGCCTCCAGTAACGTTTTTTAAAACGGGTTCTCCATGACCCTTAACACGTTTCCTGGAGGAGCAATATAGAGCAGCCACCACACCACAGGCAACATGCTTTCCCATAAAACCGTTTTAAAAAAACAGACTTGAGACTAGCTCGCAGCACGGTTTAAGCACGGTTTCCTAACACGCTTTGAAACCGTGCTTAACTGCAGATGGGTGCTGTGTTTGCGCTAGTTAAAACATTTTAAGCACCTTAAAACACTTTAACTAGCCTGATGTGTACAGAGCCTTAAGCTGCTTTTTAAGAGGAGCACTGGTACTATAACTGTTTGATTCTGAAAAAGCTGGTAAAATTTTTCAGGGCAAGAAATCATTAAACATAAACCACCAAAGGAGAAATCATGATTTTAGCACCCTCCTGTTTTATAAGTCTGGCCACTGGGTGTTGAACGATTGAGGAGGAAGTGTGGAAGTAGTCTCCACATTCTATAAATTTGACTGATGCCTCTCTAGGGAATTGGGTGGGGGCTTGCCTTTCTATTCTTATCAGAAGTTATTAATGATTGTAAATACTATCTGCTGCCATCCTGGGTCCAAATTAATGGACAGAAGGGTGGCTCCTGATGAGATACATTGCCTGCAACCCTTTCAGATGGATTGCAGTCAAAAGAGGAGGCTCGCCTAACCCTACTGGGTATGCTTACACTATTGTGGGGTTAAATCCAGGCTGCTTCCCCTCTCTTTCTCTTTCTTTTTTGCAGTTCTAGAGGTTTAATTTATAGTTTATTAAAGCCATAGTCAGAATGTCATACAGTATGACAATATACAAAATAAGGTTGATAAGGAAAGTCTCTTTAATCTGAGTGGCAACCATAACATGAGTGGGCACAATCTTAAGCTGGAGGGTGGGAGGTTTAGGAGGGAAGTCAGGAGGCACTTCTTCACAGAGAGGGTGGTGGACACTTGGAATGCAGTGCCTGAAGAGGTAATCTCGTTGAAGACTGTGGGAAGCTTTAAGAGAGACTAGGATAGGCATAGGGAGTGGTAAGAATCATGGGTAGGGAGGATGGGAGGAGTGGGGAAGGAGGGCAGGGACATTAGCTCAAGCTGTGCACCCTACAATATAAGCAGACTTGATAGACCAAATGGCCTTTTTTTCCTGGCTTCTTCGTGTGTTCATATGTATGTAAAATCAGTGATGCAAAGAGTACTATGAAGACAGTCATTCCATGAGTTATAAAAATGGTCCAGTATATAGATCTAGAAGAGTTTTAATGACTTGAGCCCCGGGTGTCTTGATTTTGACCCTGTACACTTGGATCTGTAATGGACAATATCAAAGGCCAAAAAATCCAGAAACTGAACTGATCCAGTATATTAACATTTCTTTCTCAGTTTTAGTTTTTTACTCCAGGCCTCTTATTATCAACTGAAGCTGCTTGAGAGGTCTCCTGAAACTGAAACGGTGCTTAAGCCTTATGGAGGGAGAGATTTTGGGTTGAGGCGATGGTCTCAAAGTTACTTGCTTGTAGCTTAGCCGCTTGCCCAATGTGACAGCATTCCCTAACTTTCTTCTTGATTTTTAATTTTCCTTGCACTTGCACAAGAAACATCTTGTGGTAGAATGACGTTTGAGAGGTGTGTCAGGGACGAATCCAATGCAGAGCACTCTACAGCAGGCTTGACCCAGACAGACAAATGACCACACAGGCAGAGAGTGATGGTGGTTGGAATTTCACAGCGGGGAAGCGGCCGCACTTGAAAGGAATGAAGCACTCCAATGAGAGTGCTTTATTCCATTCATTTACATAATGCTGTCTGCCCCACTTCCTCCTTTCCCTGTTCCTGCACTCAGCATCATGCAATGAAACCCTCCTGCTCCCTTCCACTGTGTGCTGCCCACCCCGCACCCTCTGTTCCCCCAGCATCCAAAGGATCTTTCCTGCTCCCTCCCACTGTGTGCTGCCTGCCATGTACCCTCTGTTCCCCCGGCATCCAAATTATCCCTCCTGCTTCCTCCCACTGCGTGCTGTCTGCCCCGCTCCCTCCATTCCCCGTGCCAACATCGGGGTGCCCAATCCCCCATGTCAGCATTATCTAAACTCCCTTCCCGGACACTGGGGAGCCCACTCCCAGTGTCCGGAAATAAAAAATGTTTTTCCCTGTTAAAAAAGAAAACTGTCCCCGGATGTTTTTTTTTTTAAAACCTGTAAAAAAGAAAAACGTCCATAGTCGTCTCCCATACCACTCCCCATCCGACCCTCCCTCTGTGTAACCACCTCCTTACCCCCCATACCCCATACTTACCCTCCGAGCTCAGCAGCTCTGATCTTCTAAGGACCGGGACACGTTTGCATTCTTCAAAGTCAAACTGTGAACTGAGGAATCATGGTAAGCGCTGTATAATGGCTGTCAATGGGGGTTTCAACTTATGTCGATATCTCAGCCATTTTTTTAGGAATTTTGACCCCAGATGGGGTTCTTGGGACCCCACCTCACAAACACTGTCACTGTCATTTCGTTACTCAGTCCAGAAAGGTGATTTCGTGGTCCAGGGGCGTAGCTAGGGGGGTTTCCTGGGTGCTCAGAACCCCCCGCTGACTGTGCAACCCTACCCCGCTTCCTGACTGTGCACCTGGCGCCCCCCCTTCTTTGCCCGCAGCCGATCGTCTTCATCTTCTTGTTCCTCCTACCGCCGCCCCAATCCATTTAAGAGACCCTGAGTCACTGACACTCTCCGGCATCCACTATTCCAGGTGAGTGGACGTCGGACTCGGACCTCAGGTGTCTCTCTGAGCCATCGCGCGCCTGCTTAATCCTACCAGCAGGCAAACAGTTAAACCCCTCGTTGGACTGGCGAAGGCATGCGGGAAGTCGGGCACCCTCCCAGTCGGCGACGCCGCTTGTAGCATCAGACTGGTTTGCTCGCCTCTGCATCACGTGTGAGTGCAGCTTGGCAGTCACATGATGCAGAGCCACCGCAAGCGCCAAAGAGTGCAACTTGAGCTCATTTAGGGCAGGAGACCCAGTTGTGAAGAGGCAGCTTGCCCTTGACGCATGTGCCTAAGATTTGAATTAATCACAAACACTGGAAGTCCTGGCACGACAAATATACTGTGAACCTGTTTAACTTGACTTGGGCACTGGTGGGGATCTTCGGAGGAGGATTTTTCGCAAATTAATACTTTGGAGTTGCTTAGGCCTTGTTAGCATCGCGGAGGGGCGGCAGACTCACCTGAAAGGACCAGGAGGTGAAGTCAGGGAGGACAAATATATAAATTGAAAATATGTTTGCTGCAACTCTGGGCAAAATATCAATTGGGAAGTAAGGGTCAAGGTCTGGAACGATGATGAAAAAATAATTACCACAGACTGTGGTAATTATTTTCTCATCATCACAGACACAGGGATTTTTCAGGTCTGCAGCAACTGCTGTGAGTCCCGAGGTGAATTTAAAATGGTATGGGGTAAAACTCAGTAGGGATTATAAGTCACTGTTACTAGCATGGTTCAGGTAACATGCACTCTAGTGCTCAGCTGATCACTAAGTGGCTGGGAGAAAGTACAGAGTAACTTATTTCCATCCTGAATTTAAAATAAGTGACTCTGTCATGGCTATGATTGGAATTAAGGTAAAAATAATTACCTCAGGAGGATATTTCTGATGTAACATCATGGCAGTGCTGCAGGTCCTGTGAGGTGAAATGGGTGGAACAAACAGATTCAGAAGGCATATAAACTGACATGGCTAGGAATTAAGAAAAAAAATACCTCAGTCAGCCAGGAGGATATTTCCATGACTGCAGCTCCATTACTGAGGTGAAAATGGAGCAAATATTTAAACAGGGAATTAAATAGCTAGGAAATAAGGTAACCTCAGCCAGAGAGATATTTCATGCACTGCAAGCAGTTTAGTGAGTGAGGAGAAATGGGTAAATAACAGATTCAGGGAAAGTTGGAAAGACTGACGGAGAATTAAGGTGGATATTTCAGGTAGCATGTCCAACTCCGTGACTGAGGTGAAATGTGGTAGGCTGTTCCATGCATCCACCACCCTTTCTGTGAAAAGAACTTCATCACATTACCCTTAATCAGCCTCCATCTAATCTCATGCTGTGTCCTGTCCTGCAATTTTTCTTATATTGAAACATGTTACACTCTTTCACCTTGTCAATACCCTTTAGGTGTTTGAATGTTTCAATCATGTCACCTCTCTCCTCTCCTTTGCTGTAGGGTAATCTGCCCCCTCATATGTTTTCTGATGCAGACGACCCTACACCATTTTGGTTGCCTTTCTCTGGACTGCCTCAATTTGGTTAATGTCCTTGTGAAGGTATGAGCTGCAGTACTCCAGATGGACCAGTGTCTTCTGACTTGTGATACCCCTACTGATACACCCTAACACCCCCTAGCCTTACCTACTGATTTAGTGGACTGCTTGGATGATTTTAGGTCATCTGTGATGATGATGATGCACAAGCCAGGCAGTCACAGGGAAGAAAAAGACTTGTGCATCATCAACTCCCCTCTCAGCGTACAGGTGGCTTCAGGGTTTCTCTTCCCTATGTGCATGATCTTGCACAGCTTTGCATTAAACCCCAGTTGCCATTCTTCAAACCATTTTACTAGTTTATCCATATCTCTGTTCATTCTGCCCACCCCATCTGGATCATACTGTGTTGCAGATCTTGGGTGTCATCTGCAAATGGACAAACTTTGCCCGCCAGTCCATCTGCAATGTCTGTGATTGAGGGACTGGGTGAATAGGAAATAAAAGTGTGGCTGGCTTATGAATTAGCACAGCTAACTGGACACAGAATGCAATAAGGTTACTTATATCTGCTGACCACATCACACACAAGTCAAAAAAACGTAAAGGGGATCTATCTGTGAGCTGTGTGTATTACTCTCATGAGACTGCATATTAAACTACAGTCAGGGTGGTGGGCTGATCTGTGAGCTGCCTGTGTAATCCATCTTATTCATGGAGTACTAATTAAAATTACACAGGCCCGTAAGATTAATGGTGATTTGAATTAAATTATTCCACAACATGCTGGGTGACAATGAGAGTAGTAAAAAAATAGCACACAAAGATTATAATTTCACAATACTTTATTCTGGCAGATAAAGACCACTTGGTCCGCCCACCATTTCCTAGTGGCTAAGCTGGCAGATCAGTTCTAACAGCATACACTTCTAACCCCTCCGTACTAGAACTGTCTTGTGCCTGTGTCCCTACATTCATTTTCACACCTGAACCTCAGGAAGGCCATTCCATGCATCCACCACTCCCTCTATGAAAAAATACTTCCTCATGTTGCCCTCAGTCACCCTCCTCTATCTCGAAATTGTGACCCTTTTTCACATTTTGTTCAGAAAGATGCTACCCTGTTGGACTTTGTTCTATTTAGGCATGAAAGTTTCTCTCATGTTTCCCAGTCAGGCTTCTCACACCTAGAGGTTATATTCAGGTCCTAAAGTCTCTGTCTCTCTTCATATTTTGCTGCAAACCATGCACCATGTTAGTTGCCCTCTGGGCTGCCTCCATACTGTCTATGTCCTTGCAGAGAGATCCCCAAAACTGCACGCAGTACTCAGGATGGGTCTCACCAGCTTTCTGTACATGGATAACAACTTCCTGTTTTTTATTGGTGAAGACACTGACTATCTCAAGATCCCCCAGGTCTCCTTACCTTTCCCATTGCCTTAGTCTCAGCATCCAGTTGTCTCCATGCTTATCAACATATTGCTGTCAGTTACTCAGCACATGAATAAATCCTGTAAGATGCTGGGTTACGGATGTCTTTAACTGTATTACAACACCCTGCTTTCTTACTTAAGTTCTTATCTTGTCTTGCAATCAGTTGACAGGCACAGATGATTGGACTTGGCTGGGGCCTTTTGGCAGGGGTTACAGTTAATATTGTGACGTTTGCTCTGTTTGCAAGGCAAATACATTTAAAGTAATGTGATTGATATTGAAACCATGCATTAAGTAAAATTCTGCCCTCCATTTCAAAGGGACATTGACTGGATCAGTCTCTGAGATGGCAACTGCTAAGCGGGTTTACCAATCAGGCAACTCTTTCTTCATTTGGATTTGGAACAAAACAACCATTAAGCCCATCAGAAAGTGGGAGCTCTCAAGGTGTGTCTCTTGCATATTGGAAACGCTCTGTCTAATCTTTATTATCAGTCTTTTCTAAAACAACTGAATTATAGTCAGAAAACAGAGTCATGATTCTTATTTGCGTAAGAATGATTGTCTTTCTATCTTGTATTGTGCCTCCCACCACTCCATGTTTTCATATTATCATAGGTAGTTTGCACTTGTCATTAATGACATTAGTCTGAGCAATAAATACATTCAAGCATTGAATGCACTTATTGCTACAATTATTCATGGCAGGAAATGAAAGGTTCATGTAGTTTCTGCACAGACTTAATCCTGCTGGTCATATGATCTATCTTACTAAAATATTCCCATTACCACCTACTTCACCGTTTGCATGTCCCCATTGTCTCAACCCCCAACAGTTTTGCAATACTGTTATTTGGGAAACAGCATTTGAGCAACACATAAAAAAACACTTGTCTCATCTCTGCTTTCATTTTCCCATATGCATGAAGAACTTAACAATGCCTTTGTATTTTTAGATTCAGGCATTGCAGCAGGCAGTGACAACAGAAGTACTGTTCAAGAAAGCTTCTCCAATGAAAACAGCAGTAATAGCATACTAGTGCAAAATGTGCAAAATGAGAGTAGCAGTATGCCAGAGGAGGGCCTTATGATATTGGTAGAATCATTGGCACCTCACTCAATGATTCTGAGAAGTATAAATACCTCACTCAGCACTTCAGTCCATCAGCTACTTATATGTTTCCAAAGACAGCGATGCATGCTAAACAACGATCCTTCCAACACAAATGGTGTATTGAATACCCTTGGCTAATTTACAGTGAATTGTTGAGGGGTGGCTTGTGTAAGTTTTGTAGCTTGTTTGGCTACAGTGATAGCTTGGGCACTCTTGCCACTAAACCATTAACTAACTGGACAAAAGCAAAGGAGATTCTAAAAGAACACTGCAAGAAACAATATCACATGAATGCATTGGAAAAGGCTCAGAATTTTAAAATAACTATGGAAACCCCAGAAAAATCAGTGAGGAGCAAACTTGATGCTACGTGTGCTGCAAGAATTGAACAAAACAGGAAAATATTAGGATCAATAAAAGAAACTATACTTGTCTGTGGTCGCCAGAATATAGCTTTACGTGGCCATATTGAGAAAATAGATGATGATACCCACAATCCAGGAAACTTTATCTCCTGTTAAAATTCAGGGTAAATGCTGGAGATACAAGTTTAGCTGAACATTTACAGTTAGTGGGAGAAATGCACAATATCACTGCCAGATATTCAAAATGAGTTGATAGAGATTATTGGGGATCAGATTGAGACAATATAATTAAAGACATAAAAGATGCTGAGTACTACTCTATTCTTGGTGATGAAGTTACAGATGTAAGTAACAGAGAAGTTTTGTCTCTGGTACTGCGATATATTGACAAAACTCAAAATATAGAGAGGACTTCCTAGACTTTGTACCTTGTGAGAGAATAACTGGTGAGGCACTTGCAAAGAACATATTACATAAATTGGTACATTGGGTCTTGACATTCAAGCATGCGAGGCCAAGGATATGATGGGGCCTCAAACATGTCCTCAAGCGTTCGAGGCACACAAGGTTTAATTTGCCAGCAGAATGAATCTGCTGTTTACGTGCACTATGTCAATGCATTGCCTCAATTTGTGCATAGTGAACTCTTGTCAACACCTGAAATCTGGAACATGCATGATGTGCTTAACCAGTGTTGTAACTTCTTCAATTTCTCACCCAAAAGAAATGAGCTTCTGTTGAAAGTAGTAGGGCGTAATTATCCTGAAGCTAAACAGTGACATTGCAATCTCTTTGCAGAACAAGATGGGCAATGAGGCATACAGCATATGAGATATTTTATGATCTTTTTCATGTATTCTCATTGCACTACATGTCATCAGTAATGGACAGCAATATGCTGATGAGTATGGAGAATGGAATTGGGATGCTGAGACTAAGACATTAGCAAATGGGATCCTTTATTCTATGGAGAATTTCCGTTACATTATTTGCTTCATCACAGTCATGAAGGTACTGAAGTTTGTGCAACCACTAAGTGTAAAACTGCAAAACAGTGCAATTGATATAATTAATGCTTACAACATGATTACCACAGTAGAGGACAGTATAAAGGTAGCTCGACAAGAAATTGAGACTCTCTTCCACAGCTGGTACACTGAGGCATGTAGTGTTTCAGAAAAGGTCAACATTCAACCTGAAAATACCGCACTGTTGGGAGACAGACTCACCAAGCAATACTCCTGCAAGGAGATCCTGAAGAGTATTACAGGAGGTGATTGCAATTCCAATGCTTGATTATCTCCTTGAGGTACTGGCTGTGAAATTTTCAAGAACACAGCAAGTTGTGGCTAAGCTAGTGGGCCTTATTCCATCAGTGATTAAATGCAATGGTGGAAACATCAACCTAGATGAAGTTATCAATTTCTATAAAAAAGATATTCCTTCTCCTCAGGTTATAGATGTGGAACTGCTAACATGGAAAACTAAATGGCAAAACAATCAAAACCCACCTGATACTGCTGTAGAAGCATTCAGAGCCTGTGATGCATCCTTTTTCCCAAATATATACACTTTACTCAAGATACTCTGCGTAATTCCAGTCAGTAGTGCACAATGTGAGCTCTTTCAGTGCTCTTGCCAGAGCTCAAAACTTATGTGAGAAGCACAATGGGAAATGAGAGAATGTCAGGCCTTGCCTTAATGCAGATTCATTATGGAGCTAAAGTAGACACTGATAAAGTGGTTGAAAGGTTTGCAGCAAAACATCCAAGACGGATGTTGCTTGTGAATGTGATGTCACAGTAACAAAATGAGAACTAGAGTAAGAAAGCAGGGGGTCCATTTAAGTAATTTCTTCCTACCAGGCATCTTAAAATACTTTAGTATATTTGCCATTTTGAAGCTGGGAATCCTTATTTTGCATCAATCCAGACTTTAAATACAGAACTAGATTAGAGAAGATAAATCTGATAAAGAAACAAGAGAGCCTAGCAAATAACTATGTGAAGTTGTGGGTTATAGTTGTAGTGTGCATGTTACTTGTTATTCTTACGCTCTGATGACACCCAGTTGTCAAATAATTCAATCTACCATCTGTATCTGTTCTACTGGTTTGATAATTTTAATCACATTGATAATTACAGAAAGCCAGCCTTGTCTTAATGCATATTCATGTGCCAAAAAAGTGTAAATTGAGGAAGTTGAAAGGTTTGCAACAAAACATCCAGGGCAGTGGTGGTTCTGTGATGGCAGTAACAAAATTAGAACTAGAGTAAAAAGCTGTGATCCACTAATTTCTTCCAACCCAGCATGATTTTTCTGTTTATTTCCATACTACATGTTGTTATTTTGAAGCTGGGACTCCTTATTTTGTGTCATTCACAGACTGAAAAACTCAACATGAGTACAGAAGATAACCTGATAAACAAACGAGTTCTAGGAAAATAACTATATGTGTTTGATGTGAAAAGTAGTTAATGTAATGTTTGTAGTTAACATTTAAAACACTCTTAACACCCAGTTGTCAAAATGTGTCATTCACTGGTTGCATACTACTTTGATGGGAAAAGCTGTGTATCCCATGTGTATCAATATACGGTACATTATAGACAGGCACTTTATATATGTTTTAAATATTTTTAATGCATTACTGTTTAATATGTGAGCTGCACACAAACAATAAACATTTAAAATAAAAAGTACCTGAGTATTATTTATTTTCCTGAAGTGAGGTCATGCATGTAAAGAGGCAAGGGAGGAAAAATTAATAGCAACCATACAAACTCTGGACAGTTTTTAAAAGGGAATACATGCAGTGGGAAAGGTGGAACATAAAGGGCAAGGCAATAGCTGAACAAATAAATTAAATTTGGGAAATGAAAATTACTCCCCAAAAAAAAAAAGTTTAGAAGGAGCACCTGGCTGAAATACTTGAGATTGCAGGGATGGATGAGAATGATGATTGATTTTGAACATTTGTGACTCAACAATTATTGCCTAAAATACTGCAGTGCACCATTTAACACCACATTTCCAAAATTTCTGGAGGCATACTGAACCCCCTAAATTGTTTGGAAACCCCCTACCAAATCCTGGCTACGCCTCAGGAATCACTGCGTGAAATCACCTTTTGGGACCGATTAACAAAATGACAGTGCTAGTGTTCATGAGAAGAGGTCCCAAAAAGCCCATGTTCAAGATGTGGTGCAAAAAATCCCCAAAATGACTGTGTTATGAGTACGTGTTGCACAGTTTCTATGCACGCTCGTAACTTTGCTAATGTTTAATATTTTCGCTCCAGATTTTCAACATTGCCATTTGTTCACACCTCTTCAAGAACAGTAAAGCTGTCATTTTTCACATCCTGCCCAAAATGTGTTTTTGTGCCTGTGGTGCAGAATGTTGTGGTTGCTGTGTGAAATCACCTTTCAGGATGAGTGAATGAAATGACAGTGGCACTCTTCATAAGGTGATGTCCCAAGATGGCCATGTTGAAAATTTGGTGAAACAACTCCAAAAAATGGCCAGGTTACACCCAGTTGTTCAAAATTTTCTACGCACATGTGTAGCTTTGCCCATTTTCAATATTTTCACTCTAGATTTTCAATATAGCCATTTTAGCACACCACTTCATGAAAGTACAGCTGTCATGTTTCACATCCTGCCCATAATGTGTTTTTGCACCTGTGGCATGGAATGCCGTTTTCCCACAGATTTGAAAATGTTCAACTACAGGGTTCATGAGGTGGGGTCATAAGAAGACTATGTTCAACATTTGTGGTCAAAATATGAAAAAATGACAAAGTTATGGCCATTCATTGCAATTTCATCGAAAATTTTGGTATGCATGCTCGTAACTGTGGAAATCTTAAATATTTGCACCCCACATTTTTTTAATTATACCCCTGCTCCACGGCCCTCTCTATATGGAGAGAGCCCCAGCCCCATCCCCTGATGTCCACCAGCCAACGCCAACCAGCTACCCCCAGGGCTTACCCCCCACCAGGACCTGGGGACCCCCACCAAGGCTGGATCTGGTACAGGGGTCGGCACCTTGGCTATCCGGGGGCAGGACCTGAAATTTCCCTCCGTCATCCATCATGAGCTTTTTTCCTCCTGGTTTCTCCCCTTCAGGGACGGAGCATGCAAGGATGCCAGTGAAGGGCCACTCACACTCCCATGCAGGCATCCCATCAGGCATCTGCCCCACCTCTGACTCGATGTCTGCAGCATCAGTGTGCCAGCCCCCAGCCACCACTACGGGCCAGGCATGCACCAACAACTGATTGCCCCCCCTTCCCGGAGAAGGAGAGCTGTCCCTTGAATGCTTAATCCTTCTCCTCCCCTGCCAACCCTTGGTGGCCCACTCTCACTCCCAAACACAGGTTGCTGGTGTGGTGTAAGGTGTGGCGTGCAGTACCTCAACCCTCAGTGCCACCAGGCAAGCAATGCACCCCACATTTTCAACATAGCCTTCTTATTAACTGAGCTTCTGTATTCAAATGCTGTACAAAATATGACAGCTTGCCTAAACATACTTCAGGCAGGCTTTTCCTCCCACCGGAAGTTCAACTAACACAATACACCCCTGCCACATAAATCATGCAAAGAAACATTCAACTTTGACAAGTGCTTGTTATTACAAGCCACTATTGGTTAAAATTTTTTGCATCTTTTGTAACACACTTGTCGCTATGATTTGGTATTACAGTTGAGATGTTTCAAGAATAATTATACCCATATTTAAATGTGCAGAGTCTCCTCCCAAGTTAAATTGCTGTTATGGGGAAGAAACAGCTGGTTTACAGCAGTCATACCAGAGAAGAGCCCATTTAATTAGTTCCTCCCCCACATACAATTTGCCTCACTGGGGATGGAGATCAAACCTGAACTCTGTTGGGGTAAGGTCATCCACTCACTATGAGGCATGTATGGGCTAGGACCTAGTTGGAGGTTCGAGGAGAGACTGCCCACCCGGGAGCCTTATGCTCCCAGTAAGGTCCATCAGCAATGGATACTACTGCTAACAGATTATTTTTTTGCTATAGTGGCTAGTGTACAAAATGTTTCAGTTCTACCCCTTTTTTTTCCTTCTCATGTTGTTTTTATTTTTGAATAGTTGGTTCTAACAAAGGCCATGCCTATACTTTTAGGTTGCAAATGATACTGAGGATGACTTTTGTAGGTCTGTGTTTACCAAACTGGAGCCGGTTAATGTTAGCTCAGGGCCCTATACATGGAATGAGGATATTACAGCCTTGGTGAGCCCTGTGAGGCTTGAGCATCTTAAACGTAATCCATCTTTTGAACCACATTTAAATGGGTCTGCCTAACACATATAAATATGCCACCTGGATTATAAATGGGATGCATAGTCCTATTAAAAGGAATAAGATTCTGTGCCATCACTACAGTTTACAAGTAGACTTCTTCATGCTACAAAAGCGCCACCTGGTGGAGAGTGAAATGAAGAAATTGCATAGAGTTTGGATTGGGAATATATTCTACAGTTCCTATACTTCAAAGAGCAGGGGGAGTATATATTTTGGTAAGTAAGGGAGGTAGGTTCTCACTAGAATACAGAAAAAAAGAATCTGAGGGGTGTTGTGTACTGGTAAAATGTTTGCTGGACAGGGAGGAGGGTCATCTTTGGGTCAGCGTATGGTCCGAATATCATGGTATCCTCCTTCTTTTCCACATTAACAGGTAATCTGATGGACCTTGGTCCTCATCCCATTCTTTTGGGAGGGGACTTTAACATCACAATGGACCCTGTGATGGCCACTGCACAAAGGCACTCTGTGACTCCCAATGATAACTCTCATGCGGTTCAACAGGTTATCTCTGGTTTGGGCTTGCGGGAGGTCTGGAGGACAGCCCACTTCCAAGATAAAGAGCACACCTTTTATTCTGCAGCACAAAAAGTATTCCTGGATTGATAGTTTCTTTATGTACAGTGCATGGATAGCAGGGGTAGCAGATAGTTCAAGTAGGACCTGTGCACTGTCAGATCATGCCCCAGTAATATTGTTGTGTATATTAATTGTGGGAACAAAACTGTTCCCTTTTACAAAATTTTGTCCAGTCTGGGACATCTCCCCACTTCTCCTGCAGACACCTGAAGGGGTATCACATATTTAGGGTTATGGATACACAGAAGCCTCAACAAAATGAAAGCTGAACATTTTAACCCTTTACTAGCCAAGTTGTTAACCCAAACTGAGAGGTCTGACAAACTCAAGTTGTTGTTCTGGGGGAAAATATCCACCATTAAATAGCTAGAAGAACTCAAAAATAGCAGACAAGAAAAAGTTATCATTTTTAATTTTCCTTTTGCTCATTAGAAAGTTTTCTGCGTGACAGTATTATGCTGGCTGTGTGAACTAGCACTCTGCCTGGCAGCTGATATCTTTAGTTATATTCCTCCAACTACAGCATCAGTACTGTGACCTCACTAACGTGACATCACAGGTGACTGACCTGGCAGTTAATGTGTGTCTCTTCCTGAGCAGCTGTGATGTCACAATCAGTGAGGTCACAATGCTGATGATGTAATGGGAGGAACAAAGCTAGATATGTCTGCTGCCAGGCAGGGTGCTGTTCACACATCACACCTACTAACATCAGATAACAAATATTCTAATTAACCAAAGAAAAAGTACCTTACTTATAAAAGGTATAATGGTTCACTGCTTTTAAAAACTCATGTTAGTTTCAGGTAGTACACTAGCTCTTTATAATTATGATTCTCCCCCAAGTCCTATATCCCATTTCCATTATCCCAGTGTCCACACCACTTTCAAAATTTAAGGTCCTGGAAAAGAACACTTTTGACTTTATATGGGGACACAGACCTTGAATCAAATTGAAGAAGCTACAACTCCCTAAAGATGGGGGGGGGGGGGCTCGATCTCTCTAGTTCATGCTTTATTACAGTACCTCAGTCTGGGGATGAGAACTGTTGCTTTGATTATAAAGCGGGACTGGGAGAAGCCTAGCTGGATTGAAATCAGAACGATGCAGGTGAAGTCAGATAGGCTTCTCTATTCAATGGCTCAAATTCTTACTGTATCCCATGGGCACACCCAATTCTTGGATATCAGGGGGATATATGAGTTAGGTCTCAAGAATAATTATAACATTTATGACCCAGCACAGGAGCCTTTGTGGCATAATTCCCCAGTCAAACTTAGGGATAACATTCTAACATGGAAAGTATGGCAATGGTAGGAGGGCTGACTAAGTTGAGATGTGTGGTAGAACAGAGACATCCTCCCATTTGGCAAACTCAGAGAGAAATATGCACTTGGAAATGCAGTGCAGTGGCAGTGAATTAAACCAGGGCAGTGCTTAAGAGCTTTGTACAGTTCATGGAGGATCAAGTCAGAGATCTCCCTAGTCCCCAGCTTGCTGACTAAAGTAGATGGCCCCAGATATCTGATGGCCCAATTTTATAGATATTAAAATCACACTACTGAAACCAGTATAAATTTTAGAGGCTAGCTGGAAGAGAGAGACCTCACTTTAGCAGCAAGGGAGGTGGCTTGGGATACAGTGTGGGGCAATGACTACAGGGGTGCGAGGGAGGCTAGGACTATGCAGATGGAGTTTAAGCTCCTTCATAAGTGGCAATTATTGCCCAACAGAGTATCCCTAATGAAGGACTCAACTGTATCTATCTGCTGTCATTGTAAGAAGGATATAGGTACTCTTGTACACAGGCCCAATAATCAAAGTTTGCACGGGCGCAAACAGGTGTTTGCATGCACAAACCAGGTTTTGCACCTGAGTGCAATATTCAAAAGGGGGGGTTGCATGAGCAAACAGAGATAGTGCCCATGCAAAACATAATGTATGCGTGTGGACAAAGGGAGGGGCTGGGACAGGAATATCTGCGCAACCCCATATTCTACGCCTTTGCACTGCGCAAAATGTCTCAGTGTGGTCCATTTGTGCAGCACAAATACTGCTGCAAAAAAAAACATGACTTACTCCAGGCAACCCTAGCGGCTGCCGGAGTTACTGCAGCCAACAACCACGTTGACCAGTACGAGTTGCACACCTGCCCTCCTTTGGTCCACAGTCCCCCAACCTATCGCCATCCTGGTACACATGTAGAGATGCCCTGGTACCAAGTGGTCCCCCCTCCCTTCAATTGCCAGCCCATATAATAATAAATGAATCCCTGGTGCCTACTGGTCCCCCCTCCAATCGCCAGACTATATAATAAATGCATACTCCCTGGTGCCTAGTGGTCCCCCCCACATTCACCAGCTCATATACAGCAATAGTAAAATACTCCCTGGTGCCTAGTGGTCCCCTCCACATTCACCAGCTCATATACAGTAATAGTTAAATACTCCCTGGTGCCTTGTGGTCCCGCCCACATTCACCAGCTCATACACAGCAATAGTAAAATACTCCCTGGTGCCTAGTGGTCCCACCCACATTCACCAGCTCATATACAGTAATAGTAAAATACTCCCTGGTGCCTAGTGGTCTCCCCTCCCTCAATCACCAGCCCATATAAGAAAAAATTAATCCCTGGTGCCCAGTGGTCCCTCCCTTCCTCCAATTGTCAGCCCATATAATAGGAAAATACTCCCTGGTGCCTAGTGTCCCCGATCACCAGTCTGAAAATAAAAAGTCATCCCTGGTGTCTGGCAGTCTCCCCCCCCCTCACCGACCACCCACACTGCCACCACCCTCAGTGCCACAGAAGCCCATATGGCCACTGGCACAGCCCTCCTCACACCTCCTCAGACGGCTGCCATATGCAATGCCAGAAAGTGTGTGCCCTATGTAATGTACATGGTGTGCATCTTCTACTGTACTGTACAGTATTACAGTATTCAGTACAAAAGAAGACACACAGCCTGTATATTACATAAGGTGCCCGCTCTGTCCTTGCATATAGTGGTCAGCCGAGGGTGTGTGAGAAGGGCTGTGCCAGTTGTCGTATGGGATCCCATGGCATTGACAGTGCAGGTAAGTGGGGTGGTCAGTGCCATGTGGTGGGAATCGCTAGATGCCAGGGATAACTTTTGTATTCTCTGGGCTGTTGATCAGAGGGAAGGGGGACCACTAGGCACCAGGGAGTATTTTTTAAAATACAGGCCAGTGATTGGAAGGAGGAGGTGGACCACTAAGTAACAGGGCGTATGTATTTATTATATGGACTGGCAATTGGAAGGAGGGACCAATAGGCACTAGGAATGTCCTTCACTCCATGGAACAGGGCAATGGGGGGGGGCGCACCGTGCAAACCTACTGCCACTACCCATGCAAATGGCCCCTAAGCGCCTTGCATGCCAAATAGACTTGTTTGCATGGGTTATTCTGAAAATTGCAAACAGTGCTCTGGTGCTATCCACTTTGGTGGTACCACTCCCTGCAGAGCAAGGAACCATGTTGGGGCAGTGTTACTTGACTTAGCACTGCATCAACGTGGCCCTATATTTATTCAGATAGTGCCAGTGCACTATCTGACTGAATACTGCATTCTCAGACTCCTGGGCACATGCAAAGCGCTGAGCAAATCTTCGTGTTCCACTTTGCGCAATTTTTGGAGGTCGTCGAACATATCATGAGTGCTTCCACATTCATAAATTCTTGGGAGGTTCTTAGTACTCTTTCAAAAGTAGTATAGTCATTATTCCACACCTTCCTCAGGTAATGAATTGTAGGGGCACTCTCACAGATCTGACAGACCACATAAATAGATGGTGTTGTATGCCATGGTGGCAGCAAAAAGATTACTCACACCAGGATGAAAAGACTATACCATAATCACTCAAAAGGCCAGGCTCAAAGCAGCAGTGCAATGAAACTGGGGAAAAAATGTGACCCTACCTTTTTTTCACAGTAAAAGATTCCAGTCATCTTCCAGTTTTGTTTGGTGGTAATATTTTCTAATTCCACCAACATTTGAGTGTTTTACAAATGTTCTAATTGATTTTTTTCCGAAGAAAAAGAGATGACCACTACATTTGGCTTAGAAATATCACTGTAGGCATGGTAAATGTTAAAACTGAGAAAATCAAACATAGTCATAGTGTGCAGCATAGGTAGGTATCTGAAAAAAGTGGATTTAACAGATATGCCAACATTTTTATGAATTGTACCTGAAACTAGTTTTTGGAGAAAAAAATGTTTGTTGCACTTCTGCTTTAATAAACTCAGAAGTTGATGGTAGAAAGACAGAGTAGCAAGGTGCTATATAGACAGAGGCCATTTCAACTGACCTGGTCAAGGTATTGGGATTTTAATAAAACTATATATTATGCTGCGCTGGTTAGCAGCCTTCCATGTTACTTTATACTTCCAGGGGGCCCGGGTTGAGGGGCTGAGGGTGAAGGTGGACCTAGAAGGTAAAGGAAGGTAAAAGGAGCTGGGGTCCCAAGTTGGAAGACCAGACTTTGCTGACAGAGATGAGTGAACCCACCTAGCTTTACCTTAAAGGTACCTTGATATTTATTTATATTTATATTCGTACAAGAAGTAGCAGGGTACATGGAGAGAAAAAAGAGCTCTGTAGGCAGTGTTTTGGGCACTTTGAAACTTTGTAGGCAGTGCTTGGGGCTCTTTGAAACTTGGAGTTTAAATTGTAACAGATGGTGTGGGGAAAACAAGTGCAGGAGATTAATCTTGGGCTGAATAGATTTAGGAAGCCCTCTGAGTAAGGGGTGCAGTTGGGAGTGGGGTGGGGGTGGAGCTGACAGAGGCTTAGTGCCTTCTTACAAGGGCACTATATAAGCATATCCACTGTTAATGTGTCTAGCACATTTGTGTCCCAGTGAGTGAGCGGTACAGTGAAGGCGTGGAATAGGTGACTCGCATCTAAGGCATCAGCAGAAGGAAGCAGGGGACACTGACAGTCAAATAAAGTAAGGCACCTGTTCACCACTGTGTGATAGTCACTACTGCAAAGGGCAGAAGGTAAAAGGTAGGACAAAACTGGGAATAAGAGCAACACTTTATCTAGGGTAGGAGTATAATGAGATTTAAACAAGGCACGAGGAACACAAATGAAACAAACAAACAAAAGGGGAAAACTAGAAACAGCCTATCAGGGGTAAGGGTACAAAAATATTTCTAGGTAACACAGGGAGAACAGAAGTTAGGAATGCTGGAAGTGGTGCAGTTCATTAGCTATGGGGCGGCAGTTTTCAGAGAGACCTTCTGGAGACTACAATGCTGCTCTATCTGCATGTACCTCTCTGGATCGAGGGAGGAGGTTGCTAGCCTCCAGGCCAAGATGGCTGGGATTTGTGCAACCTCTTCCCCCACACAGGGGCTACCAAGTCTGCCACCGATTGACTCAGATAATTCCAAGGAGAAGGAACTGCTGAACTGTGGTGGGCTCAGGAAGGTTGAGGGTTGTGGGTCAAATGCATAGTCCTCAACTGGTACCTCTATGCAATTCCTATGCTGATCTGATGAGGTGGGATTGCCAGAAAGAGGCACCCATGGTAGAGGCCAGGGAGGATGTAGGGGTCCTCCATAGCAGAAACCCCAATGAGGGTGGAAGAGGAAGAAGCAACTTCTGGTAGGGGACTCAACTGTGAGGGTTACAGATTTTGGAATAGGAAAGAGAGAGGAATGGGAGATTAGGTGCCTAAATGGCATCATGGCCCAGATCGATTTTGGCAGTGGGATGGGAGACAGGGCTGGATGTCATTGTCCACCTGGGGACTAATGACCTGGCAAGGGACAGGGCTGGGATAGTATAGAGGCAGTTTAGGGAGCTGGGAAGGGGTCTTAGACAGGTAGCATGCTCAATGGCTTTCTCTGACGTGCTGCCTGTCTACGGCATGGGAGAGGAGAGAGATTTCCACACCAGGAACTTCAACTTATGGCCGAAGGTATGGTGCAGAAAGGACAGTTTCAGCTACATTGGGGACTGGGGACCAACCTGGGAAGATAAGAACCTATACAGGGGTGATGGCCTTGGAGGGGAACTACAGTCCTCAGTGCATTAAAAAAGAAGGGGAAAGAAGGGAAGCAAAAGGGAAAAAAGGGAGATAACAAATGGAGTGGTAACAAAACCTGGAAAGCCATGTTTGTGAATAACAGAAGTTTAAGAAATAAGATTCCAGACCTGGAGGCCACAATGGCAGAAGCCAACCTGGATACTGTGGCCATTACGGAGTCATGGTGCACTGAAAACCATGGCTGGAACATGGCTATACCAGGATATACTCTGTTCAAGAAGGACAGGGTAGGAAGGAAAGGAGGTGGTGTGGTGTGGTACTGTATGTGAGGGAGGCATTCAAGCAACAGAGATACAGGGAATACAGGCGGAGTAGATGTTCTGTCGGTCACCCTAGAGATGGGGGAATGGAGCCTCTATTCACACTGGTGTGATCTACAGAGCTCCAGCACAAGGGGAGGAGTTAAATAAGGTACTGATGGAAGCCACTGGCAAAATGGCTGGAAAGGGAGAAGTGCTGCTGGTGGGGGACTTCAATCTGCCTGATGTAGATTGGAGACCCTTAGCTGCAGCTTCAGCTAGAAGCAGGGAATCTTGGTCTCCCTGCAGGAGGCATTCCTCAGGCAACTACTAAGTGAACCCACTCATGATGGGCAATAATGGACCTGGTACTCACCAACAGGTACAGTGATACAGATGTCAAGGTGGTGGGCCGCCTGGGGACCAGCAAGCACTGTACAGTGTGGTTCAATATTAGGACAGCTGTGGAATCGAACCACACAAAGGCAAGGGTCCTGGACTTCAGAGGGCAGATTTTAAAAAGATGGGTAAATGCCTTAGGGATGGCCTGGCGGGGAGGATGAACTGGGTGGGGTGGAGGAACAGCAGGGGAAACTGAAAAAAAAGGTCATAGTGGAGGCAATAAACCTCTGCATCAAGTAAGGGAGCAAAAGAAAAAGAGACTGCTATGGTTCTTGAAAGAGGTGGCAGAAAAAGTAAAAGCTAAGAGGGTAGCATTCAGAGGCCCAGATATTCAAAAGGGTTGCACGTGGCGCAACAGTGTCGTGCCATGCGCAACTCACTGATGCGCCCTGGCGTGATATTCAAATGGAAATTGTGCCTGGCACAAATCCCGATGCACCGGAGCGCATCAGTAACGTATGTGGCGCAGGTAGAGGGGGGCATGCCCGGCATACTCTGCACATCCCGATATTCAGCCGGGATGTGCGAGTCATCATCACGTAACCTCTACTTCACGCCGCACAAAGTCGATCCCAAAAAAAAAAAGAATGGCTGGCCACCCACAGGTGAGCTGCCATAGTGCAAGTGCAACACGGCAGCTGCCACCTGTGTGCTTGGCCACTGACTCAGCTGCACCTCCGTGGTGGCGCCACCCCATGTCCGATCGTGGGCATCTGTTGGAAATAATAACGTCCAATATCCCTAGTGGTCCAGTGGACCGCTGTCAGACCGATCGCGGGCATGTGTAAAAATGAAGATAATCCAATATCCCTGGTGGTCCAGTGGACCGGTGTCAGCCCGATCGAGGGCATGTGTAAAAAGAAAGATGATCCAATATCCCTGGTGGTCCAGTGGACCGCTGTCAGCCCGATCACGGACATGTGTAAAAATGAAGATAATCCAATATCCTTGGTGGTCCAGTGGACCGCTCTCAGCCCGATCGTGGGCATTTGTATAAAAAAATTCGTCCACTATCCCTGGTGGTCCACGGACCCCCTCCTACCTGCATTGATCCCACTGCCCGCTCCCCCGGTCAGCGGGTGGCAGCACCACCACCTGCAGCCCCACCGCCCCACCGACTGACACCTATAGTTAGGGCTGTGCCCGGTTGGTCCCTAGCGTGAGCCAATGGGCGTGCAACCCCATTGACAATCTCCACATATTTTTCTACATATTTCTCTATGTCCATATAACTTATAGCACAAGGATGCTAGTAGTTTGAACTGTATAACAGCTTATGGTATAACTTGATGTACATATTTAGCAACTATCTGCTACTTGTCTTGTACTTCTAGTCTAACTTCATTTCTATTACTGTCATAGACGGATAAAGTAATGTACCTGTATAACCTGAATATGGAAGAACCCTCCCAGGGTTGGGGAGGCAAAGTATGTCTGAATGAGTCCAATTTAAATAAAGTTTACAAAAAAACAAAAACAAGTGGGGGTAGTTGAGGTGAAAAGGACTAGTGATGGCTGCGCCTCACATGAGGCAGGGGTCAAGAAAAGGTACCAAAAGGGGAGACAAAGACACAGTACTTAATAGCATATAGGGTAAAGGAGGAACTACTCAGAAAAAAGATCAGCATAGCAAGGGAGGAGGAACCGAGAAAAAACAGTATAGCAATAACAGAGTGAGAGGGAGGCAGCAACCCACTATAGGGAGATCAGAGGGAGGGATAGCAGGGTCCATTTCTTGGGGGATTCCATATTAAAGAGTCTGGGGTGGTATGCCTCCCAGGTATGATGGCTGAAGAAATCATCCTGATGGTGCATTCCCTCACTTGAGGTATGAGCTAAACCATATGTACAGTAATCTTACACCTGGTTGCAACAGCTTGGCAGAGAGTGAGATAGGGGTTGTCTAAAACAGTTAAAATGTGCTAGGACAGATATGTAAGGGGGCAAAATTGGTAGCATTCTTTGGAGTGTTCCTGAATCTACCCCCCTAGCTTCCTACCATGCCCCCTTGTTCCTGAGCACCTTTTCTTTTGAAAAGTACTTCCCTCCTGTATGTTATTTACCCCTGTGCAGGAAGCTGAATCACCTGCTGGCAGAGGTGAGGCAGCTTAGATGGGAGTTAAGAAGGCTTCTAGAGGGGTGCTAATGAGCACAATCGAATAAGGATGCTTTTCTCCCTCGCTCTGCAAACCACCAAGAAACATAAGTTTCATTTTATTTCTAGTTCGCTCAAAAGTACTGAAAAAGTGATCTCAGCTGTCCGGAAAAGGTCATGGAGGTGTATCTCATGCCCCGTCTGGCGAAAAGCTCTTGCACAGCAGGCAAAAATAAAAAAAAACAACCGTCGGCTACTCAGGTGGAAAATACAGGCCCATCTTATGCTCCGCTGCTGAAGTGTGCGCTGTAGGCTGCAAGGTAACGCAGCAGGTCCTGGCCATCCTGGAGTCCCATCTTACAAGCTTGGCATCTAATTTCGACCGCAGGCTTCAAGCACTTGTAGATTTGCACACCTCGCATGCGACACGGTTAACTGATATGGAGCAACAAATATCTGACGTCGAGGATGCCACAGCCCCGGTTCCTGAACAAATTATAGCTCTGCAAAGAGAACTAGCAGAATTTAAATACCAATCTGACTACCAAGAAAACTACCAACGACGATTGAACTTGCGACTTAGGGGACTGCCGGAGGGACTTGAGGGCATTGATGTTCTAGAATTCTGTGCACAGACTCTGCCTGAAGTTCTGGTGCTGTCCCCCAAAAATGGAAGATTAAGGCTTGAGAGAGCCCACTGTGTGGTGTTCCCCAGACCCCGTCCGGATCAACCACCATGACAAATAGTGATGCGGCTTCATAAATTTCAGGACAGAGAGCTGGTATTGAAAGCTTACAGAAACATGTCTACTCCGCAGTACAAAAGTCATAAATTCTACCTTTTCCAGGATTACTCTGCCCTTTTATTGAAGAGACGCTGTGCTTTCAACTCGCTGATGGCACATCGGCAAGAAGCCCAGACCAAATGTTTTATGCTGTACCCTGCAACCCTCAAAATTAAACATGAAGCTGGCCCGCTGGTGCTGGGGGTTGAAGCGCTGGACACTACACCTTGTGCCACGCAGGCCACCTGGGTTCGGGAGCGAGCACAGGTCGACAGGGGCTGGCAGGGAAGAAGAGGGATTGAGCATCCGGGTTGGGGGGTTCACAACGGTCGGCATCTGACTGCCCCCTGGTGGATGATGGGGGTTGGGGATGCACACCATACAAGGGGTTAGAGTCGGGGGCAGACGCCTGGGCGAGATGCGTGAAGACGCATGCGCGCTTACACCCGCTGGTGTCATGGCATGCCGCCGACCCAGGGGGAAATAGTACAGGGTAAAATGGTGGCACCCAACGCAGCTTGATGGCTGTCCATGAGTTCACCGGGCGCTGGCACCCGAACTGGATCCATTGGGGTGGGGAGTTAGGGGGCTCCCTAGCACCCCACTGTGGGGGTAAGCCGCAGTGGTTTCTGAGTCCCAGTGGTCCCGGTAGAGACTGACAGCGGCCGGATTCCCATAGGTAGGGCTACAGGGAAGCATCTGGGTGGCCACAGGAGAATAAATAAATAATAAAAAAAAATTAAACACGAAGAGGCCACCTTTTTTTTTTGGGAGGTGCAGAAGGCGGAGGTTTTTGTGAAAGATCTGAAGAAGAAAGTGGGGTGAGACTGTTTTCTTCCCACCTCAAATCATGTTTGCTGTGAAGGATGGAGGGTCTGCGCCCACCCTTGGGGTTGTGCTTCACGCTGCATCATGTTTCAAGGTGCTGTTACATTTTCTTGGTAAATCTGCAGGCTTTTAAGGCATTTAGAGGGACCTGTTGTGAACTGTTTTCACCTGTTCTATTTTGTGCTGGGATATGGAACTGATCTGTCTCTGGTATAAGGACCTTGTTCTGACTTAACCTGATTGTTTACATGTGGAATGGCTGCCCTGAACACCACACAGAAAACATGGTACATGAAAGATTTCTCTTCCTGGAAGGAGGTCCCACTTGTATACGAAGGGATATTTATGTTTGCAACTGGAGGTTATCTTGTCCTGTAAGCTCACCGGGACTTCTCCCCACTTGATAATATATTTGAGTCGGACATGTCCGAAGGGGAATCCATAATTGCAAAGTAGGGCGCCTGGGGGAGGGGAGATAACTATGTCATGGGATTCAATGGTGCTTAGAGGCTACTGTTTAGGCATAGCTCGTACTTCATGGGCATAGGTACTGGGAAGCTCTCAGTTCCTGGGGGGTTTGAACTGTGGGTCTTATTGGAGTTGGTAGGAGGAAGGGTACAATACTGAGGTTATATGAATTCCCACAGAGACCTTGCTGAGAGAGGCAATATTGTTTAATAGCAAAATGTGTTCAAATATATGGTGACGCAAACTCATGATGGTATTCTTGGTGGGGCAGGGGGTGGGAGATGCATTCTTGCTAAACTTTGGGGAGGGTGTATAAAATCCTTGCTATATGCAATTCTTGTTACGGGGATAACTTGTTTTTTCATAAAGGTTCGAATGGGAAGGTAGGGGGAGGGTAGAGGGATATTGGGGGTGTATATAGTTGTTATCTACTGTTTGTTGTGTTGTTGTATGTTAACTATAGGATCCAGATATGATTACAGAATGTTAGCTGAACTCTATGGTATGTTGAAGGGACCTAGGGCCTGGGACAGCCGGGTGCTGGAGAGAAGATGGCTTAGACACTATGACTAATCCTACGGAGCTAACTATAGCATCAAGGAATGTTAGGGGGATTTCCACCCTAGTTAAACACACCATGCTGTTAACTGCTCTCAAACCTCAGAATGTGAGCATTGCCTTGTTGCAGGAGACCCACCTTACTAACAAAGAGCATGCCAAGTTAAAAAAGAGCTGGATTGGGGAGTGCTATACGGCGTCCGTTACCTCTCACAAACGTGGGGTGGCAGCCCTCCTGCAAAAACGCTTGCCATTCAAATTGGATAGGGTGGTGGCTGGCCCTGAGAATGGCAGCTATGTGTTTGTAGTGGGAGAGCTCATGGGGGAAAAGTTAACCTTTGGGAGCGTGTACACACCTGCGGTGCACCCCACATTCTATCAGTCCCTCACTGCGCTTCTCATGGCAGAACAATTTCCAGGGCTGGTCCTGGGTAGGGATCTGAATTGTTTGATGACTCCCACACTGGACCACTCAGAGGGGAGAGGTACTTGTAGGGGAGCCATTCGTAGCTGGATAGCAGGGATGGCTGATCTAGACTTCATTTATGTCTGGAGGACGGCCAATCCTACTCCGCATGAATACACATTTTTCTCCCACCCTCATAAAATGTGGTTGAGGCTAGATTGTCTTTATATCCCAAGGACTTGGTACTTCAGGCTGCTCCAGACTGAGCATGGCCCAATTCATGTTTCCAACCACACTACGGTACTTGTATCTTTGACACTGCGGGAGGAAAGGGTTGACCCCCCCAGTGTGGCGGTTTTCCAATTATCTATTGGCTAACAAAACATTCAGGGACTACCTGCAGGACCAATGGAAGCAATATGTACAAGCTAATTTTGAAATGGCTCCATCAAAAGCTACATTCTGGGATGCAGGAAAGGCATATATGAGGGGCTGTATTATAAGCTATGTAATGCACCATAAGTGAACGGTCTGTGAGAGGAGGGAAAACCTTGACCAACGCCTCAAGGTGCTGGAAAGATGGGTGGCTGTGGGGGAGGGAGGAGATGCTGCCCCTCATTTACTGGCAGTGACAAGAGAAGCTTTAAATAACTTGGTGCTGGGGAGGCCAGGAAAATGCGTCTGTTTGTCCACAAACATTTCTATGAATGGGGGAATAAACCCAGCACTATGCTGGGGAAACGAGCTCACATTTGATTTCGGAAATTAAAAGCCCAGATGGTCAGCTGCAGATGGATAGAAAACTCATAAGCGATGGGTTTAAACAGTTTTATGCAGAACTCTATCAAATGCAGACTGGGGTTACATGGATCAATATGCAGGCCTTCTTAGATAACCTGGAACTGCCCAAACTATCTATTTCACAATGAGACTGGCTAAATGCTAAAATAACAGAGGAGGAAATAGCTCTGGCCAGTGCAGGGTTAAAAAGGGGTAAAGCTAGTGGCCCAGATGGTTTCTCTGCAGAATATTATAAGACTATGAAGCCACACTTAGTCACTTTGGGGCAGTACTTAATGAAACTAGGGAGGAGGAGGAGGGGTCATTACCTCAAACATGGAGGGAAGCGGTCATCTGTCTGATTCCGAAGGAAGGCAAGGACCTGCTCGAGTGGGCATCATTAAGGCCCATCTCCTTGCTAAACTGCTATTCCAAAATTCTCACTAAGGTATTGGCAAGTCACTTAGATAAGCTGCTACCGGGGCTGATTCTCCCAGACCAAACCGGGTTCATTCAGAACAGATACTCCCATCACAACATGAGAACCCTCCTGAATGTGATCTGGGGAGCCTTGAATGGGTGTGAACCAGTTCATATCTTATCTATGGGCGTGAAAAAAGCATTTGACCAGGTCGAATGGCCATATTTAATGGAATTCCTAACCCGATTTGGTCTGGGTTATGACTTTATAGGGATGGTCCAGCTAATGTATAATGCCCCTACGGCTAGGGTACTGGTCAACGGTACTCTCACAGATAGTTTTGGGTTGCAGAGAGGAACCAGACAAGGGTGCCCTTTGTCACACCTCCTTTTGGCTGTAGCCCTGGAACCCTTGGCTGTTGCAATTAAGAGGTATCTTGAGATTTCGGGGGTTCTGGGCCAGTCGTAAAGAACATGCAAGCTTTCTCTGTATGCTGACGACATTCTCCTATATGTTACCAAACCATCTCAATCTATGACACCACTCTTAAACCTGATAGATCAATTCTCTAAATTTTAAGAGTATAAATTGAATTTAAGTAACTCAGAGGAACTTAGAATAGAAGAGCAGGTGCTGGAGAGGCCGAGGGGAACACAGACTGGGGATTCTGGAAGGTTTGTGATTCATTTGTTTATTTGGATATTAGAGTAGGGAAAAACATAAAGGCCCTTTACGAACTAAATTATGTCCCACTGCTGCGGGTGATCATGGCTGACCTTGGGAGGTGGGCTAAATTACCTATTACATGGTTAGGGAGAATAAACCTGCTTAAAATGAATGGTCTGCCCAGGCTGTTGTATGATATGCAGATGCTTCATATGGGGCTCATGCGAGCAGACACAAAGCGCTTAGAAAGGGCATTCTTGGACTTTCTGTGGCAAGGTAAGCAGGCAAGAGTGAGCCTTGCCCATTTAAAAGCTCCAATTGATAAAGGAGGCTTGCGGTTCCTGGATCTAGGAATCTGTCACCTTGCCATACAATGCCGGTACCTGCAGGATTGGGTGGGCAGGCCATCGGAAACGGGCTGGCTGGACCTAGAAGAGAGGGGCTGCGCAGGTCGAGTGACTGCTTACCTGTCAGGGAAAGGCTACAAGGTGTATATGGGCTTGCCTAGACCAAACCCATTGGTTAGGTTGGTAGTAGATGGCTGGGGATGCCTGATCAGACAGGGGGGCGGAACAAGGGGAGACCCTGCTCTTTCCAGTCGCTGGAAACCATTTTTTGTCCCAGGCTTGGCAGACCCGGAATTTAAGGAATGGGAGAAGGGGAAGTAATGTGTTTAAAGGATCTGTATACTAATGAGGGACTGGACTCCTTTAACCATATACAGGCTAAGATGGGTCTGGGACACTAACACTTTTATCGATATCTTCAGATCAGAGCATACTGCAAAACTTTGGGGAGAAGGCACAGTATAGACTCTGCATGGGGACAACTAGAACAACTGATACAGGATGAGTGGCACAACCCAAAAGGCACCACTGTATGTAGAATAGCTAAGGCAGGCAAGCAACTGCTCTCAGATATGACACAGAAAACTAGGCAACTCTGGGAAAGGGATATGGGGATTCTCATTGCGGAGGACACCTGGAAGGTGATGACTTGGCTACATCAGGGTATCCTAATTTGTAATAAGTATAAAGAATCTTTCTATAAATGTTGTCATAGGCTATACTGCTAACTGATTGTTAACAAATTCAGCCCTTTGGTTTCTCCAATGTGTCCTCACTGCAATGCTGGCCTGGCCTCCTATTATCATTACTTCTGGTCCTGCCCTATTTTACAGGAATTTGGGGGGAGATAATGACAGTGGTCCAGACACTCGCAGGTAGGAGGATCCTGTAATTACCTATAGTAATGTTGTTTGAAGTGGGGGAAGCAGATTGGGCTCCCCTACGTTGTGTATGTTGTTATTGTCTTGCCAGTAGTGTAACTGGCTTGTCTGTCTGTTTACTGGAAAATCTGAATAAACATATGATGCAAAAAAAAAAAGAAGGCTTCTGGGGGGGTAGGGAAGAGAGTGGTGGGTGGGGGCAGCTGAAGCTAGAGACAGCCAGACAGGAGAAGGTTGAAGAGGGGAGGACTCAAGTACCATGAGCCCCATACCTCAATGGATGAGGGGTATTGGGGAGAAAGGGTGGAGGATGGTGGTTGGTGGGGGTATGGTCACAAGGGGGGCTGGAGTGGTAGCACCTAATGAGGTGCCAGTGTGTAATAGGCCTCCCACTGATTTGGGTAGGGCAGGGTGGTGACTGAGGTAGGAAGAGGGGTCTGGTGCAAGTCTGGGGGACTGGGGGTTAGCCACAAAGAGGGGTGGAAGGGTGCATGGCAGCAGCTGAGGGGACAGTCATCTAGGGAGGGAGGAACAGGTGTAGGGAAAGAGGGGATAGGATTGAAGGAAGGGGAAGGATCGATGAAGGGAGTTTAGGGGTACAGGAGGAGTGGTCAGAGAAGAGGGATGGAAAGCAAGATGGGAGGCTGAGGAGGGCAGAAGGAGGACAGTCAGACTAATGGAGCAGGGGGTGGATTGGAGAGCTCAGCTGAGGGGAGCAGACTGGAAGGAGAAGAGCTTGAGGGATGGATGGAGTGCCGGGGATGATGGTAAAGTAGGTGTGTGCAAGGATTGTTCAGCTAGTGCAGGGGGTTGGGGGAACCTGATGTAATTACCCATCTAGGAACAAATTACCTAACTGGAGAAGTGGTGGGGTGGTGCAGGAGAGGTTCAGAGAACTGGAGAAGATCTGTAGAGGATGGTGACCAGGTTGGTAGCCTTTTCTGAAGTGTTGGCAGTACCTAAGCCAGCACAACTAGGAAGCTGAGGATAGTGGAGTTTGAGTTTAATGTCTGGCTGTGTGGATGGTGCAGAGAGGAAGCCCATAGTTGTATTGGTCTCGGGGGTTGGACATGGAGGACAAACCCCTATATGTACCAGATGGCTGCACCTCAGCTGAGGGTCCCTTACGGACAGACTGGTGGAGGTACATAACAGAGGGCCCATATTTAAAGTGCTGGGGAGGGCAAATGGGTCTCAGGAGGAGGCAGCCCAAAAAATCTGGGCAGGTTGAATTGGACAAGGGCTGAGAGAGGGGCAGAAACCGGTAGGGAGCAGTAGGGTTGTGGTACCAGTGAAGTGAGATTGGTCACATGATATGGATACTTGCAAAAGAAATGCTAACAGGGACCCTAAGGAAATTAAAGGTGAAGCACAGGACAGGTGGAGGGAACAGAGGTGAGTAGAAAGGAGGACAGTCTGGCCAAGATCGTAAGTTCATGGTGGAGCCAGGGTAATATCTCTGAATGCATGAAGCCTTGGTAGCAAGATGGTGACTGTGACAGGGTCTGTCCCTGCCACTGAAAGTTGGGACCCATCCCTTCTTTTTTCTTATATGATTGCAACCACTATTCCTCTCTGCTATTACTATCCCTGTTCTTTCAGCATGGAGGCAGGCCACCTCCATACAAAAATCTCCCACTCCCTCTCTCGCCCTTTCTTTATTTCTTTTATTTCATGTGGGTCCCGCTTCATAAAAAGGTCTAAGAAAGAAGGCCATAAGTGTTCTGGAATAGACACAGTTAAACAGGCTTATAGATACACTAAAGAAAGTATGGCAGACAAATGCATATATGAGATGAGTGAAGCAAACGGCAGTTCTTTTTCTCTTCATTTATGTATCCTGCTCTATTTTGCTGCATGTTCAGGTCCAGGGTAAAAACAGAAAGACTAGTCTTATTGTATTTGTGTACATGTAAATGACAGGAGGATAGAAACACAGAAACATAGACTTTGATGGCAGATAAGGACCACTTGGCCCACCCAGTCTGCCCATTTCCCTACCTATTGGATAAGCAGCAGATTCTAGTTAACCAACAGCCTACTTCCTGCAACCCCCCACTATAATTGCCTTATGTCTGTCCCATGCATGTTTGAATTCCCCCACTGTTTTAGACCCCACAACCTCTCCAGGAAGGCGATTTTTGTTTATTTTTACCCCCCGTTTTCCTCTCTATAGTTTGGTTAGGATTAGGAGGAGAGGAACGATCTGGTAAGGGTGTTAGAATCCGGTGTTCCTGTGGACACAGTGTATTGTAATATGTTTACCTTGGTTCCGTAGCGTTATTGAGGTGCTGTGCGACTGCTTGTGAACATGAGCACCATCGTGTAGTGCTAGTGTCGTCTGGCGTTTCTAAAATAAAATCCTTGTTGCATGCAAGAGTAGAGCTTCGCGCATTGTTGTGCTGTAACAGCCCACGGCCTCTCTCCGGAGGCAATTGCTACGGCACCCAAGAGGGTGTGTGCTAGGAGGGCCGCCCACCGCCTGGAGGAGGCGGCCCCTCCCGAGCAGTGGCCCAATCAGAGGAGCCCCTCGGATAGGGCTGGCCAGGACCCTCCCCATAGGGAGGGTCAGGAGAGGGCTTCAAAAGGAGCTGTCCCAGGGGATCTCGCCCTCCTGGAACAGCTCCGCACCTCGAAGTTTTTCTCTTTCTCCGTGCAGTTTCCGGTTTTTGAGTTCGGCCTTTGTTTCTCGTTCTCCTGGCGTTTTTTTTTTTTTCGGTGCGTTGCTCCCAGTCTCGCTATTTTTCGGCCGGCTTTGTGGCGCCTCGTCCATTGTCATCCTGCCTGCAGGTAAGTGTTCTTTTATTCTCCGGCTCTTGGCCCTGTCTGGTCTCAGGGGGTTCTTGCTGGGCTCCTGCTCTCGTGGTTGATTTTCCCTTCTCCCCAGCCTAGCCAGCTATGGCTCTGCAAGCTGTACCACGTGTTCTCCTCTGGGTTCGTTCCATCTTGGAGCGTAGTATGGAGACGTTGTCTCATTCTGTTTGGGCTCTGGCAAGTTCTTTGGTTGCCATCTCAATTTGTCCCTTTTACTCCCTTCCTTTCCTCTGTCCCGGTCCCCGTTTGGGTTTCTCCCGGTTTCCACCGCATGGCTTCCTCGTTTGGTGGGGCCCCTCCGCCCCCCCTCCCTCTCTAATTTCCCTTCCTGCTCCTTTTCAGTTGCACTGTCCTGTGCATCTAAATTTCTCAAAAAAACAAAAAAAAAAAAAATATATATATTTTTGGGCATTTAATTTCTTTCCCGGAGTTTAGGGGAAGTCTTTTGTCAATTGTTTAGATTTCGGCTCTGCCTTTGGTACGTCTGAGAGAGAGAAAATCCTTTCCTTTTAGCCTGCTCCAGCCGTTTATGGTGGGTTGCCTTGTGGCAGTGTGTTTATCCACCGGTGCTCTTTAGTGTGCTGAAATTGGTTTAGTGGTAATTTTATAAGCTGTTCTTTAGTTTGTGTTTTAATAACCCCCCAGTGTTTAGGTGTTTTTTCCCTCCCTGCAGTGCCCAGGTTATTTTCTTGGAAGTTTTGTTGGGCTTTTGGCTACCTCGCGCCCCCTCCTTTCCTCGTGCCCCCTCCCTTTGGTTTTTTCCAACCCCCCCTTCAATAAATTTTCCCAAGCTGGGTCCAGAAGGGAAAAGTGAAAAAAAAAATATATATCCTTTCTTTTGGCTAGCTATTGGTTGGTTCCTCCTTGTCTTTTTGGGAGTTAAATTTCAGCTTTTGTGGTCTGCCCGTGGGGGGGGGTGTTGTGTTTTTTTTTTTTTTTTTTCTCTCTCCCGATTTAGAGCTAGTGAGGTATCCTGTCATCAGATGGTTTTAAAAAAAAAAAAAAAAAAGAGATTTTATATATATCCTAGTTGGTGTTGGGCTGGGCTTTTTCTCCTTGGTATTGGGGAATTGTCTTTCCTTTCCTTTGCAGTGGTTTTCCTGATGAACTAGGTTGGCCTTGTAGACTCTACCCTGTCTTGGTGGGAATCAATCATGTTCTTTTGTGTCAGGTATAGCTTTCCCAGCCTGGTATTGGGGGGAGAGAGAGAGTTGGGAAGGGGAAGAAAGCAGATTTCTGCTGGCAAGGGTTGGGTCTGCGGCTGCGGTAGAATCAGCTTAATCTTTAGGAGTACCGGTATAGAGCGGGAGTGGCTCTAATGTGAATTAAGGTGTTTTTTTTTTTTTGTGTGTCCCCTTTGGAGGAGTCTTCTTGGTTTAGTCCTAACAAGAGAAGTGCAGTGCATAGAGGAGCCTGGGGCAAAATGCAGACAGACTAGGATAGGGCATGCAGTTGAGAGAGGATATTAGGGTAGAGCGTAACTTATAAAGGACAGGATGGAATTGTATTAACTAATGTTTTGTCTTATAGGTATTGCATCGTTGAACACTGCCTTGCCCCTTCATATCAATAGCTAAAATGTCTGAAATGCAGAATAACCACTTTCTGGACAACCAGTCCACCCAAACCCCACGAGGCGCAGGGCACTAGTCAAGACCTTACGGTGCCGGGAAGCCAGCCACAAATTGTGGCACATGCTATCCAGTGCAAGGGCAAGACCAAGCCTTCCACGAGGCCCTGCAGCGCCTGAAGGACATTGGGGATCTGATTGGCTGTCAACCATGTCCCGGTTAGAACCAGAAATACTAGTAGCCCATCAAAATGGGCAACAGAAAACAGGGCAGACACCTTAACATGCCAGAACACAGGCCACAAGAACCAGTGGATGATGTGGTGCGGCAGCCTAGGCATAGCCAGCCATCGGCCCGATGGTTAGAATCCATGGCTCAGAAAAAATCTGTTGCTAAAAAGGGGCAGAGCAGGCAGACTAAGCGAAAGTCTTCAGTGGCAGAGACGGAGAGAAAACGGACGGGGGAAAAATGGAACAGAGCTGAGGGGAATGCACCTAAGGCGCAACCAGGAGAGGAGAATGATGACGTGGAGCGAGTAACGGTGGCTCAGCCTCAGAGGGGTGAGTATGAGGGAGATCAGGCCAGCGATGGCTCAATAGATTTAGTGTGGTCTGAATCTGATAGTGAGGGCGCAATATAGTGACAACACAGAAAGGCTGCCATTGGAATCGACAGAGGAAGCAAGGCATAAGAAGAAAAAGAACCTTGAGGACATGGTCAAGGCCAAAAGATAAAGGAGTGTAAGCGGAAGGGCAGGGCACAAGGTGGACAAGAGGGAGGGCGTGCCCAAAAACAGTCAGTAAGGAACCCTAGGAAGAAAGGGGAAAAAGGTAAGCAACCAGTCAGATCAACAGGGACTCAGGGTTCAATCCCAGGCCGGTGATAACGGGCACCAACCATGGCAACAGAATCCCTTTATGGCCCTTTTGTACTGGTCACCGGAAATATGCCTTCACTTGGCCAGCAGTGACCCCTTGGGGCTCCTTACCCCTGGTTTCACAACCACCCCGCAGGATGGAATACCCCCACCATTGGGGGCCCCGGCATATCCAACTAATGAACCTGGTCAGGGTACATCATTGGGCACGGCCGGTGCTGCTGGGTCAAGAGAGGATGATAGCTTAGGGACACACCACTTGGACAAATCTGCAATGGCAGGAACCGATGCAGCTCAGGTAAGTCAAAAAGGAAGCGTACAACAGAACACCAGGGTGTTTGAGCCTCGCTCGAGTCAGCCTCACTCCATTTTCTCCCAAAGTTATAGGGGGGAAGGGGGTAATGCACAAAGGGCAGTGGTTCATGTATGGACAGGTGCTGGGCCTCCTGCATTACAACCCCTCCCAACTAACACGGAGAACAGGACATCAGGCTCACAAGAGCAGGAGATTATAACCACGAGAATGGATAGCACTCCAAATACTGCAATGGGGATAAGTCAACCAGCGCAGTATCTGGATCCCCAGAGCGTTGGGCTTATGCTGGGGTAGAAGACCCTTTAGGGGATCATTTATCTGACACAGTCCGGGAGAAAATCTGGAAAGGGGAATTCATAGACATGTTCTCTTTACTGCATAGGGAGATCCCAGAGGTGAGTGACGAAAAAGGGTATAAACAAGAGAGGCCACGGCGACCAAAGGTGCCATTCACATTTGAGAACTGGGCAGCCGCCTTTGACATATTTATGTCAGTTTATGGGATGAAGCACCCTGAAAAACTAATTGCACTTTTAAAATACAGGGATACCATAAAATTTGCACACCTCTCATTTGACGGATATGCATGGTTGAAATACGATGAGCAATTTCGTCTAAAACTATCCAGGCAACCCAATCTCAAATGGGAAAACACACACATAGACCTGTGGGTTCGTTATATGACTGGGGCCGGCCTAATGTTGTGACATACACAGATAGTGGCCATGTTGTTACCAAAGCAAAGAGTGGAGAACACAAGAAGAGCAGAAAAAGGGGCAGGGAGGAAGGCCTGTTACGACTACAATAGAGAAAATGTTTTCGTTCCTTTTGTAAGTACGGGCACATCTGCAAGTCATCGAGGAGAGCACAGGTTCTCTGAATGTACACGGCAATCCCCAGAACATCAAGCATTGAGGGAGCAAGCAGCGAAAAGAAGAGGGGTCTGGGAAGTTTGGCTAATTCACCAATGCGATTAGATAGGATGGCCCCTAAACGACTGCTACCCAAAAATCAGCTGCAAATATATACATGATGGTTTCAGGTATGGTTTTAGGATACCATACAAGGGCCCCAGGGTAGGAATCACAGCACGCAATCTGAAGTCGGCAATTTTGCTTCCCAACATCCTGGGGAGAAAATTGCTAAGGAGGTGGAGGCAGGCAGGGTGGCTGGACCATTTGACCACCCCAGTGCACAACCTCAGAGTATCCCCATTGGGGCTGGTTCCCAAAAGGAAGCGGGGGAGTAAGGCTCATACATCACCTGTCCTACCCAAAGGGTAATTCAGTAAACGACTTCATCAACCCGGAGGATTGCACAGTACAATATACAACGTTTGATGAGGCTCTGCGCCACATACAACAGTTAGGCCAAGGTGCAATGATGGCAAAGAGCGACATTAAATCCGCTTTCCGTCTGCTACCAGTACATCCAAGTGACCAGGATTTACTGGGTTTCAAAGTGGGAGGTCGATGGTATATGGACAAGGCTATGCCTATGGGATGCTCCATCAGCTGCTCAGCCTTCGAAGCATTCTCAACCTTTTTGGAGTGGGCCACCAGAGAACACACAAAAAACATGCATGTAGTCCATTACCTTGATGATTTCCTATTTATGGGGCCAAAGGGGGGAACCACATGTGGGGAGACGCTGCAGGGCTTCACCTCACTGATGGGTTATTATGGTGTCCCTCTCGCCGGGGAAAAAACGGAGGGCCCTGCGACTTGTCTCTCATACCTGGGCATAGAAATAGACTCCGAGGCCATGGTTTCCCGGCTACCGCAAGACAAGGTGGCACTTTTGTGCAAAATCTTGGGTGAGATGGGAAAAGCAAGGAAGGTGACCCTACAACAGCTGCAATCTGTTATAGGCCACTTGAATTTTGCATGCCGTGCAATTCGCCCAGGCAGGCCATTCCTGAGGCGGATGGCATCTGCCACGGGTGGGGCTTTAAAACCATATCACCACATCAGATTGACACAGGGCATAAAAGCAGACCTACAGGTTTGGGAACTTTTCCTGAAAGATTTTAATGGTATCACCATCTGGCAGACACCAACAGACCAATTTTTGGACCTGCACATGGTAACCGATGCCTCAGGGGCATTGGTTTGAGAACATTCTGGCAGGGAGCATGGTTTGCGGGACACTGGCACAGGAGTGGGTGTCGCAGGGACTCACAAAGAATATTACCCTTTTGGAACTGTTCCCCATCATGGTAGCCGTAGGGTGTGGGGCACAAGTTTCAGAATAAGAAAGTGCTGTTTTACACAGACAACAGGGTGGTGGTGGACATATTGAACTCGCAGACATCTCGCTCTGAAGAGGTGATGAAGGTCTTGCGGGTCTTGGTGTTATGCTGCTTACGATACAACATCTCTTTTAAGGCACGACATCTGCCAGGAAAAGAAAATGTTATAGCTGATGCCCTGTCTCGATTTCAGCTCGAGCACTTCAGGCAGTTAGCCCCGTGGTCGGACCAGTTCCCAACAGAAATACCGGAAGCAGTCTGGAGACTAGGGAACCAAGATTGCAGCAACTGGTACAGCTCGCTGTGGCCCCCCCGACATGGAGGAAGTATGTAGGTAGCTATGAATCTTTCCAGCAATTTTGTGGTCACGAGGTAAGCGTGGAATTACACAATACCCAGAGACAGGTTCAAGCTACATCCTACACTTAGAATGCCTGGGAAAATCCCCGGCTATCGCCTCAACTAGCAGGCATTGCCTTTCTTCGAAATCTGAAGGTTTCCCCGACCCAACCAACAATTTCATTGCAAAGAAAATGGTGCAGGGCATGTCTAGACTCAGCGGAAAAAAGGTGGACACAAGGAAGCCCATAGGATTACCAGAATTGTCCAACCTTCCTGACAGCACTGGCGGTCACTTGCAGCTCTGGCTATGAAACCAAGCTGTTCAGGGCCCTATACATGTGCATTTTTGGGGCCTTCCGGTGTCTGAGTTGGTACCGCAGTCCAACTCTCTGAGCCAGAACACCAATCTCCAGTTGAGCGATTTCGTCATCTGGCAAGACAGACTGTCTTCAGCTGCGAAATCAAAAACTAACCAATCTGCGGCCCCGGCTATGATTACACTGTTTAGGGCCCCACCCGGAAATATCTGCCCATGGATGGCATGTGAGGGAGTATTTGTCGGGTCGTCCTACGGGAACAGGTCATTTGTTTGTGCACGGGGATGGAAAAGCGGTCACAAGACGACAATTCACTGTGGTCCTACGAAAGGGTTTATGGATGGCGGGAAAAAACCCGACCTCGTATAACACCCATTCATTCCGAATCGGAGCAGCCACTGAGGCTGCCAGGTGCGGTTTGAATGAGGATCAAATAAAAGGGGTTGGCAGATGGGCTTCAAAGGCGTACATGGGTTACATAAGGCCTCAGCAGAAAACAGCAGCAAGTGATGTTGGGGAACCCAGTACAAGTTCAGATTGATAGTTCAAAACCCATGAACACTCACATGTTTCTACTTTTGTTTTACAGGCATGTCGGCGACACCCCCCCAGATATGGATCGTGGGTCATTCGCACGTGAGGGAGGCGTACAGGAGGGCGAAAACACGGCCATATACAACGCAGCTGCTCATTCCAAGAAGTAGAGCGGTGATAAAATGGGCAGGAAAAGGGGGGATGAGGTGGGGGGCATTGTGTAACACAATCATGGCATTGGGGCTATTTAGCCGACCACCGCTCGCGCTGGTGATTCACCTGGGAGGGAATGACTTGGTCACCCTAGGGGCAAAGAGATTAATTGGGGATATGAAGAGGGACTTGTCCCACTTAAAACAGTTATTGCCTCGCACCATTCTGGCATGGTCTCGAATGTTACCACGCCGGCATTGGCGTGGTGAGCGGAAGGCAGGGGCTATGGATAAAGCGCGGAGGTCCGTGAATAGGAGGTGTCCCATTTGTGGCCTCACTGGGCATGGAAGTAATCAGGCACTTCACGATTACAAAACAGATTTGGGATTTTATAGCGAGATGGGGTTCATTTATCAGGGATGAGGAGCGATGTCTTAACAATACATAATGATTTTTTGCGAGACAGTGCTGTTTGGAAAAAGTAAGATCCCTTAGGCATTAGTGGGAGATACTGTTTGTCACAGTATGAAGTGGCAGTAAATTCATGGCTGACCCTGGGTAGAGCTCCGGACATAAGAAGAGCTGCGATTGGGTGTCACCTGGGAGAGCGCGACCCTAGGGCGGGTATGCCTCGGAGGATCGGGAGAGAGACACCCAGGCTGGGGCATGCACCGAAACGCTGGGATCCAAGACTCCAAGAGGAGGGGAGTGCCCTGACGGGCATGTTTCTTCGGCCAAGGGCTAGAGCCCCTAAATCGGAAGGGGGAACTGTCTTGCAGAAAGGCACGGCCCTCAATGGGTCTGTTGGACTAAAGGGCCAAAGTTCCCTCAAACAAGCAGATGAAGGAGCTGGGGGGTTCAGCAGGACATGAATTGGGCTGCCCAAGGGTCTTACAGGATGGGACATGTAAGGTACATATCTTACAATTTTCTGTATAGCTTGGTGTATGTATATAATGTATGTAAAGTACATATCTGTAAAATTGTGATGTACATATTAGGCTCGTAAAAGCCAAGTGTCCCATGTAATGTATGCAATTTTGTTTAAGTAAAAAGAGCTGCGGCCCCTTTTTATCTCAAAAACAGTGTGGTGTCTTGATTGAATTGGGGGTCCGCTTTGGGCAAAATGCAGCTCTCCCTCGCATCAGCAATCCTCTGTAATGCAGAGGAAAGGAAGTGAAAGTGTCAGCCGTTGGCTTGAAATTTCATCCGACAGCTTGACATTGCCTTTCAACCTTGTATCCCAATCATTTAGCTTCCTTCTACATTATAGACTGAAAACCCCAAAATAAGAGAATCGGATATTATCATATATTAGCCTAAGCCCTTTCTAGGAGATGTTCCGTTGAGATAGATAAAGTAAAACATAAACCAGACCCCCCCCCCCCAATTACAAAAACAAACATATAAAACAGTCTACCTTGTTATAGTCTGTAGAGTCAGGCAGTCAGTAAAAACTTCTGCTGCCCAGAGGAACTCTCCTTTTTGTTTTTTTCTCTGTAAATTTTGCTGCTGACTTATTTTGTAGCATGAATTTCTTTACCAGAGGTCTGTTCTCAGTGAATCCTACCTCTGATCTGAGCAGCTCTGTAGGGGGACAGTGGCCCTTGCGGCCTAGGTATATGCTACACTAAACTGTCAATCATCTTGGACAGGAGTGTATTCAGTGATAATACACAAAGGAGGGATTGTTTTTACTCCCAGTAAGCTTCAGGGGATTGTAAAACAGTTTTCATATGTGTTTAGACTGGTTGAATCTATTATTTATGTGTTCTAAAAGATGTTTTATTGTATGCTGATGTAAGGTCACCTGACTCAGGTAGGTGGGTATATTTACCACAACCTGAGCAGGTAACTGATATATAGAGTCAGTGCTTCCTGACCAGTAGTAGGAGAGGTTCTATGCTGACTGAATCAATTTTCTTTTACTGTTTATTTTGAAGAAAGTATTGTTTTGTATGTTGTTTTGGATTTATGGTGAAATGTTTATGGAGCAATAAACATCCTGCTAAGAAATAGTGGGTTGCAGGCGTTGCTGTCAGGGTGGAGGCTGGATTGTGGCTGTGGGCACACTGAAACTGGGGCTACTCCTAGCCATGACTGGGACTTCTCGATCCCTGGGTATAAACTGTACAGAAGGGACAGGGGAGTATGGGTAGCGGTATACATAGGGCAAGGAATAATGTGCACGAGGGAGTAGTCAGAAGAGGGGAAGGCAGAAGTGCTGAGGGTGCAGTTACAATCTACCAGGGGGAAGAAGGTAGGATGGGGTGGGTTACAGACTGTTTTAACCAGGAGGAGGAAAAGGGTAGAGACTTGGGTTCAGAGATAAGGCAGCTGAAGGGAAGGGAGAGGAGGTAATTGTGGGGGATTTTAACCTTCCTTAGGTGAAGTGGAAGATCCCTCCCACAACCTACGTCAGGAATAGGATAGTCTTAGATGCAGTGCAGAGTGGATTCCTGATGCAGGGTGCCATGGTACTAACTAATGATCGTCTTGGACCAGCTCACAGAATACCTGGATACGTACAACATCCTGTGCAAGCAACAACACGGGTTCTGCAAAGGTCACAGCACCTCCACAGCCCTACTTGAATTCACTGGCGCAATCCACAACGCACTTGATTCTGGTGAACTACTAGGCTCAATCTACATTGACTTAACTAAAGCCTTTGACACCGTCAGTCACCGCCTCTTACTTGTCCAGCTTCAGAACACTGGGCTGTCAACTGACACCATTGGCTGGTTTAAGAGCTACCTTGAAGAACAGTCCCAAACAGTAAGAATCGCTGATACACTCTCGGACCCTAGACCGTCCACTGAGAGTCCCCAGGGCTCCATTCTGGGACCCTCCTCTTCAGCCTAATCTTAAACTCAACGGATAGTTGCCCAGGACAAATAATTCTCTCACGACGATGCTGTGATCCTCACCTCAGACCCTGATCCAAACCAATTACAAAATAAACTTCAGCTGGCCTTCTCCTCCATCAATCCTGGTTCCTAAATCATAAACTGCTTCTCAATCAGAAAAAACAAGTCTATGGTCTTTTGCAGCCCCCACAACAAAAACAAACAACTCCACCTCTCCATTGCAACCGAACAAGGAGCCATCCTAGAGCAAACACAATCGTTCAAGTACCTTGGCATCACCCTTGATCCCCACCTCTCATACGCTGTCCATATTAGCAATGTGGCAAAGATTGCCAATGCGAGGTTAGGCATATTATTCTGGCACAGGAAACACCTAACCCCAGAAGCACTGTCAGTGGCCATCCAAAGCTCCATTGTCAGCATCATAGACTATGGTCTTATCATATATGGGTCTGCAACTACCTCTGCTCTCAAAAGTATCGCAACCTCCCTGAATAAGGCCTGTCATCTCATCACTGGCTCACATCGCCATACCCACACTTGTGACCTTTATTCCCAATCTGGATGGCTTCAACTGGACAAACGCATAAAATACCAAACCTGCATCATGGCCAAGGAAATCATAATGAGACTTGCCCTCCAGGTGTCTGTGCCCTCCTTAAGCCTAGACATAGGAATGTCACTACAAGGAGATCCAATTCACATCTACTACGTATCCACGATGTTGCACGACCCAAGGACAAAGATCATTTGCCTATCGGGCATCCAACTGGCTCAACTCTCTTGGCAGCGACATAGTGACCGCTCCAACACTCGGCCTTTTCAAGTCCAAGCTGCGCCTCTCACTGCTAGTATCCTGCGATTGCCCATCTTAACATTTCCACCGTTCCAGCTGCACATGCCCCAGCACCCAGCACCCAGCACTTACAATCAGTCTTTGCACCCCTAACACCTTACCTGGCATATTCCCTCAACAAGGCCCCCTGGCTGCACTGTCTCCCACCCTCGCCCACCTCCCCCGGTATCTCCATTCCTGCCCCTGCCCCCACCCACCTCTCATCTCCCTTACCCCTTGCAACTCCTACCCTCAATCTCCTACCTCACTCTCCCCATCGACCCCCTCCTCCCTTGTCTTGCTTCATAGCTCAAGTCTTTGTACTGGTTATTACATGTCTGTGTTAATGACATTATGTTTGTAACTAAAAACGATGACTGTTGCACATGCTGACGTGGAACCTTTGTAAAAGAACCTCGGCTCAAAGGTATTGTAATCCTAGATTGAAATAAATAAATAAAATAAGTCCTAGACCTGTTACTGATAGATAGGGACCACATCCAGGACATCTAGGCTGAGGATACCCTAGGTTGGAGTGACCACTGCACAGTGTAGTTCAGGTTGGACATGGGCAGGGAGAAGATATCTACAAAGACCAAGGTCCTAAACTTTAGAACAGCAGATTTCAGAAGGATAGGGGAGCTGCTACAGGGTCACTTGAATGGCATCTGCATAGAAATGGGGAGTGAATCAAAGTTGCTCCATCATTAGAAAGGAAATAACAGCAGCCACCAAGGCGTGTGTTAGGCTAAGAGGGGGGAAAAACTGGAGTGCCAAAGCACCCAGCTAAGGTATTTAAAAGGTTTCTGTCATATCCTCCTCTCCTCCAGGGTGTACATGTTTAGCTCTTTTAGTTTTTCTTCATAGGGCTTTTGATGCGAACCCTGCACCATTTTGGTGGCCTCCTGTGGACCGCCTCCACTCTTTTTCCTTTCTAACATCTGTGACACACCACTGGTCACCCTCCCTTCCTTAGAGCACACTCTATTCACTGCTATCCTCTGAGTCCTTTCTACTAACCAGTTTCTTATACAGGTTACCACCTTATTATCTACCCCCAAGTGACCTAACTTGCTTAATAGTCTTCTATGTGCAATAGTGTTAAAATCCTTGCTGAAGTCTAGGTAAGCCATGACTACTGCTCCTCTCTGATCTAGCTCCTTGGTCACCTAGTCAAAGACGTCTATCAGATTTGTTTGACATGACTTCCCATCTGTGAAACCATGTTGCCTTGGGTTTTGCAATCTGTTGGATACAGGATATTCTACAATCCTTTTCTTCAATAAGACCACCGATGTCAGGCTAATAGGCCACTTATTGCTCACCTTTTCCTTCGCTACCACCTTTAAAAAGTGAGACTAAATCTGCCCTACTCCAGTCCTCTGGGACTACTCTCCAGTAATTACTTAAAAGGGGCAGATCCAGAAACAAATGATTTGATACCTTTTATTGGACCAACATGGATGTTACAGAAAAGAACAAAGTGCTTTAGCTTTCGAACCAACCAGGTCCTTCTTCAGAAGCTTTGTGGCAGTTTTTTCAAATATCCCATACTATTAACACCAGATTATATAGAAAAAGCAGAAATAATTCTCATTGGTTTAACATATACATTTAAAACATAATAGAAGATTACGTCCAGAGAAGCTAATTAACACCAGTATGCCTTAAACTGAAGAGCCTCAGAAGGGCAAAGGTTATCAAGAATTCTCTACAGCCAGAGAGTTCTTGTCACATAAATTTTAAATGTCTCAGTATGCCAAGAAAGCATTCTAGTGATAAAAACCTTGGAGTGGCATTCTCTCTAATACATGTAAGATGAGCTACAACTTACATTCCAATTGTCCTGGTATATAAAAGGATAGATAATGAGAGACAAAATCCTGAAATTAGGTATAACTGCAAGTTGAAATCAAACCTCAAATTAACCTCACACATATAAGCATGATGCATGAAAGTATCACTTGTAAGTGTAAGTGCAAAAAATAAATAAATAAAAATTTCTTGTCAAGGACCCCAAAGAAACGAGACCATGAGCCTGATAAATGCGGATTTCAACACAGAGTCTGTGTATAACAAAATGCACAGAATCAGTCTAAACAATCTAAATGAAAACCCAAAGGAATTACACCTTTAATGAACCCCAAGTAAATGAGATATGCATCTTAATATGAGCAGTTAAAATGTGACAGTGTGAAATCCACCCACTGACAACTAATAGAAGAAATAAATGCACACATATGTGAAAACTAAGTGTTCTAGCCACATAACAACTGCCCATGCCACACTCCACCCGCATACATATGTGGCCATAATACACCCTTCCACACCCCCATACACACACACACACACACACACACACCTGCACACCCCACAACCACAAACACACAACAAATATAGCAAACACATTCCGCACACACCACACCACACCACGCACAACAAACAAAACACACATACACACCATACCCACAACACACAAAAACACAACACACACCAAACACACACACATACATACATACATACATACATCAGTATACACACACACACACTCAAACGCACTCACCACAGTGTTAAGGTGAAAAGTCAACAATGTAGATAACCATAAACTTACAAAATCAAAGGCCCGCTGAAGAACTAAACTGTTTATGTCCATCTTTTAAAGTAAAGGTCTATGTAAGTTTAATGGAATAATGTGTCATGTACCCAACATCAATGCTCAATCCATCCGCCACCATATTGAGAAGTAAAATAAGTCTAATTTCAGAAGCCCGTCTCTGTTGTGTACTTTGAAATGTCCTTTTAAGACCATCACAGACATATCTGAGAGTTGAGTGGTCATCCTGGGAGAAGTGCTGGGCTACTGGTTTCTCAATCATCTTGTGATTAATAGAATGTCTGTGTGAATTCATTCTAGTGCGGAGGTTTTGGCTTGTCTCCCCATACAACTCCAAAGCGAGGACATTTCTTGCATTGATAAAATAGACCACATTACTTGATGTACATGTATAATTCCCTCGTATCCTGAATAGTCTGTTTTGTGATGTAACCACACAGTCTGAAGTGGAAATGAGGTTACATGTCTTACATGTCGCGTTGATGACAGGGTCGTGTACCATATGATGTCATGGTATTCTGTTCCGGTTCAAGTTGACTCCTAATAATCAGGTTGGTTAAATTAGGTGGTTGTTTAAAAGACAGTAGTGGTAGCTCTTGAAAAATACAGTTAAGGGTTTCATCCTCACTAATTTTGGATGGAGATCCTTAGTAATCTTACGTAGGAGTTCAAGGTCAGGATGGTATGTGACTACTAAGGGTATTCTGTTGGTAGTCATCCGTTTTATATTGCAGTAGCTGTTCTCTTGGGACCTGTGTTGCACGTTCCACTGCTCTGTCAATTTCCCTGGATGAGTGTCCCTGCTCAATAAAGGTGTTTTTCAACATCGCCAGATGTGTGTCTCTATTTTCCTCATTTGAACAGAGCGGTGATACGAAGTGCTTGACTATATATAACAGATTTCTTTGTGTGGCTCAGGTGATTACTTTTCTTGTGTAAGTATCTCTGTCTGTCTGTTGGTTTCCTGTAAAGACAGGTATGTAGGGTACCATCCTTAATAGTGACAGTGGTATCCAGAAAATGTACACTTGTGGCAGAATATTCTAGGGAAAGCTTTATAGTTGGGTGGAGGTTATTAAGTTCTTGGTGAAAATCTTTAAGTGTGTCAGTGCCCTCTGTCCAAATTATAAACAAATCATTAATGTAACGGAAATAAGCGAGTGGTTTATGTGTACAGTGCCTTAGAAAATCCTCCTCCAAATTCGCCATAAAAAGATTAGCAGTTATACCTAATTTCAGGATTTTGTCTCTCATTATCTGTCCTTTTATATACCAGGACAATTGGAATGTAAGTTGCAGCTCATCTTACATGTATTAGAGAGAATGCCACTCCAAGGTTTTTTTTATCACTAGAATGCTTTCTTGGCATACTGAGACATTTTAAATTTTATGTGACAAGGACTCTCTGGCTGTAGAGAATTTTGATAACCTTGCCCTTCTGAGGCTCTTTCAGTTTAAGGCATAATCTGTGTTAATTAGCTTCTCTGACGTAATCTTCTATATGTTTTAAATGTATATGTTAAACCAATGAGAATTATTTCTGCTTTTTCTATATAATCTGGTGTTAATAGTATGGGATATTTGAAAAAACTGCCACAAAGCTTCTGAAGAAGGACCTGGTTGGTTCGAAAGCTAAAGCACTTTGTTCTTTTCTGTAACATCCATGTTGGTCCAATAAAAGGTATCAAATCATTTGTTTCTGGATCTGTTTTTTTAAAAAGGACCAATACGGCACCTACAACATTTTTTTGCATCATTGTAAGGGGCAGTCAGAGGTGCAGCTAGTTCTCCTTAAGCCTCACTCTGTACCGTTGGATGTACCCTCATCTGGCCTCATAGTTTGCTTTCCATTTTAGCTATCATGTGTTTTCTAGACTGTCTCCACTTAAAATCGGCTATGGTCTATTTCCCTCCCCTCAAAGCTTCTGGCGCCTTTTTGTGGTCCATGCCAGTTCCCTTCTACTGTGTAAACTAAGCAGAAGTATTTGTTCAAGATGTTTGCTTCCCCTGTACAGTCCCCCCATCTTCCTTTTTTGTTCACATACCTAAAAGTTTTGTCCCCCTTTTGGTACTCCCCGAGTAATTCTTTTCTCAGTTTGTGCTTTTGCTCTGCTTACTGCTTTACATGCTTCTCTCTGTTTTCCCTGATACACTTCCCTATCCTCCTCTCTGGGTCTGCTTGTAACTTCTGAATGCTAGTCTTTTTGTCTTTACCTTTTCTGCTACCTCTTTTGAGAAGCACAGTGGTTTCCTCTTTCTTTTACTTTGATTACTTGCTTAACACAGAGGGTTGTCTCACATTGGATGCTGTGACCCCCATTTTGCTCTGCTGTTCTGTAAAGCTACTGCTACCCCACACCACATTGCCACACATTGGGTGGTGTTACCCTCATTTCGCCCTGCTGTCCTGTGAAGGCACTGCTACCCCACATTACGAGTCACAGTGAACTAATCTGTCCCACTTGATGAGGATCCTACTGTCTCTTATCATGATGAGCACACTTACATTTTAGCCATTTGACATGGCAAGCGTGTGGCTCTCCCACAGTATGAGGTGTGGTCCCCTATTCCATGCACCCGCACTTCTTGTCACTGCATAGCTGGTCCAGTATCAGGAATTGGCACACCTTCCAAGCAGACCATCCTTCATGCAGCCGAATAATTTTCTACTCCATGGATCAGCACCCCCAGACCACACTCCCTGCAGCTGGATCACCACCCCACAGACCCCAAGCAAGCATCCCACACCAGCCTACCATCCTCCTTGCCATTGTACTACCCTTGCAGCCCTCAAGCTCATTACTCCTCCCCAGAATAACTACAATCCCTGCAGATGATCAATCCTTCCAGCATCTGTACCAGACATCTCCATCCACCACTAGACCACCCTTTCAGCCCTTGGGCCTGCCAATAACCCTCCCCTCTCCTACCCCCTCCCTCCAGCATGACTACCCTTCCAGCTCCTGCATAACCATTCCCGTAGTGTACTACCCTCCTTGCAGCTGGAACATCCACTCCCACCATGACCAGTCTCTGAACTTAAACACCATGTCTGCACCCCACTCAGCACCCGCAGCAGCCTAACCACCAAGATAACAACCTATGTGGCACTTGGAATACTCTATCAACAGGGGGTCAGAGGCTCCTCTGGGGCCTGAAAGAATAGTCCAGCAGCAGTGATGGTGGCTGTCCAGGAGTTTGGATGTTCAATTTAGATTCCCAAATACCTCTGCCATAACATCACACCCCCAACCCAAGCACACACTGATCCAACTCCAAACATTGCTATCCCAGCCCCACCAAGTTAATAACACAGCCTTTTATTTGCCATTTTTATAAAATGTGTGCAGGCTCAATCAAGTGCACATCCATCCTCCATAACCACCTCTTACCAGCTTACAATAGCATTATAAATACAAGGGTGTCCCTGTCATATCACTTACCCTGCCAGCCAAGGTCACAATATAGCCTTCTTATGTTTTTTTTATTCTCTGCTGTTTGTGCCTTTGCACTCCTGGCTGCTTTCCCTGCCCCCCTCTCCTTTTCCAGATACAGTTCCCTTTCTTCTTCCCTCTGTGTTTCCTTGTACCTCCTGAATGCCACCCTTTTCGCCTTTACCTTCTCGGCCACTTTCTTTGAGAACCACAGTGTTTTTTACTTTCTCTTTTTGTTTTTTTGCTTACTTGCCTAATGCAATGGCTTGTTGCCTCTGTTACGGCTCCCTTAAAATTCTCCCATTGTTCCTCCACCCTCCTTTTCTCCTTCCCTGACAGTAATTTCTTAAGACATTCTCCCATCTTGGCAAAGTCGGCCTCCCTGAAATCCAGAACCCTTGCTTTCATGTGGTTTGACTCTTCATCTGTTCACAACTGGTCGAGGTGCATGGCAGGCAAGTTCAGCCCTGACGTGGATAGGTGCCTTCCATGGGTGCAGGGCAGGCAGTTCAGGCCCTGCTGCAATTTTGAGTAAACTCCAATGCAATTAGTTTAGTCAGTTGGGGTCAATAATGTCCCAGGGTGCAACCCAGGGAAACACTGTACATAACAATGACACAATAGCAGCTGTTCTTTTTACCAAGACAGGGATTTACCTTATGGCCAGAGTCAGGGCGGCAGGCAGCATAGCATCAACCTGGCTGTTCCCTCGATTTGCAGGTCCCAGCTGCCACCAGCAAGCAGTCCTGGGGGAAAATAAGGTGGCCAACTGAGGCAGTCAGGGCTCCTGGTGAAGGCCTTGGGCCTTTGGGTGTGTGTGGCTGAGCTATGCAGGCTGCTCAGCCTTACCTCTGCCTTTCTGAATGCTATCACTGCAGCAGATCTATTGGTACAGGGCTTAGACCTAGCCCTGCTTTCCATGCACATTAATGAATGCCCCTTTAGCTCCTGGCCCCACCCTTGCACTCTTGGCCTGGGTGTACTGCCCACAGTCGTGTTTCCCCTCCAGTCCAGGAGGCAGTGTAGCACAGTGGTTTCAGGCTTTGAGCTGCCAACCTGGAGATCTGGGTTTAAATCCCACAGCTCCATCTGCACACTGTGTTATCCTTAGCAAGCCATCCAACTTCCCTGTGCTCCCAGGTCACACCTCTGAACAAGCTTCAGCTTAGTGGGTCTCCCCTTCTTCTCTCTGCCCTTAGGTGGGTGCTGACCTGGTGCCAAAACTGTGGCCCTGAGCTCAAATCTGCAGTGCCCCTTCATTTATCCCCTTGTGGGCACTCTGCCTACTTTTGCCTCCACCCTCCTTCCTTGCCCCCAGACACCTCCAGTGCTGAAGAACGTAATGTTTGGGCTTGCCTCCCCTTACCTTCTGGCCCAAGTCCTCTGCCCACCAGAGAATTGTTGGTGGTGCTAGTGGGGAAGCTCAGAGAATCCTACTCCCACCCAACACTTCAGACTGCCCTGCACAGCTGTGGAGTGGAACCCCAGTCATCCGGGAGTTGATTTCCACCTGGACACTTTTTGTGCTGCACTGTGCAGTCTGCCTTTTCAACTGGTCCCCCTCCAATGCAGTGCAGACTTTAGTACAGGGAGGTCCACGGATGCACTAGCGCTGTATGCACTCGGTCGGGGGGGGCAGGAGGCCAGCATCAGCCAGCGACGGGGCCCCACCTGCCACCAACGATCACTAGACTGGACAGGACTTTGGGGGGGCAGGGAAATGGGTAAAATTAAAGGGGGAAGAGAAATGGGCACCACCAACCACAAGCTGCCTACTACAGTGGGCTTTGCAGGCAGCCACCGGGTTGGGGGGAGAAGTGAGAGCACTGCAAGGCAGCCCCATGGGGCAACACCCAAGGTCCACACTCGGATGACCCAGCAGCAACCAGTGAATATAAAAGAAAAAGAAAATACACCTTCAGGCAGCACACAGCAAAGATGGGAAAGAGGAGCTGCAATAGCAACCCCAGGCACTGTTCATGACCGGCCACCTCAGAATATGCCCACCAGGCTACTCCAACAAGAACTGCCCACCAAGGGAACAGACAACCAAAGGGGACTCAACCTATGGGACTGCCTGCTTGTGGATGTTTGGAGGACTGCTAGACCCTTCCAGTCTGGAGGACAAGTACTGCTGCTGCTGCTGAAGACCCCAGGACTCCTGGCTACAGAGGAGCCACCACCAGGGAGCTATGGACCCAAGCTACAGGTAAGCTTCCAGGCATCCGTACCCCTGTGCTCTCGACTCTGTAACCCACCCAGTCCAGAACTGCCCTCCGGCTAGCAGAGGAGACCCTTTTCTAGCCTGGGGCCAGACTTGCCTTCTGGCCAGTTGATTGGATCCCTGGGGCTTGGGTCAGCCCCTTGGGCTGATTTATGGCCCCTTTAGGCATTGGCTGGAGCCCCTAGCCAGGACAAAGCTGAAGTCTGGGAAAAGTCCAGAAGGGAGGAGGGGGAGAAGGGGACCAGGACAGGAAGGGGTCAGCCAGCCAGCTAGCGTGTATGGGGTGGGTAGGGGTTAACCCTTTCCCTCCCTGCGGTCTTCCCTGGTCTGCCAAACTTTGGGGCACTACAGTCCTCCCCTCCTTAAACATACATGTCCTCATGTATGGGGTTGGGGTACCACTTTAGCTATTGTTGACAAACTGATGTGCAAATGGACCTCTGTGGGACTGGCTACCTTGATGTGGTACAGAGACTTGTCACAATGTAACATTGTAACTAAAAGCCAGGTTGGTGGTGTGGCTAGAGGTGTGGTGGCATGGCTAGTGATGTGTGAATGGACCTCTGAGACTAACTTGATGTGGTACAGAGGCTATTCACAATGCAACATTGTCACCAAAAGCCAGTCTGTTAGTCTGACAACTGTTTATGATGGTGTAGCTACCTATTGTGGTGGCATGTCTAGTCATGTGTGATTGGGTGAAAACATTTAAAACAAGCATTTGTCAATGCCGAATGTTTGCTTGCTGGCATTGGCAGTGGTAGTGTAGAAGTTACAGAGCTGCGTAATAGGAATGGCAGTGAAGTATTGAACTGAAGCCAACCCCACCACCACCCTGCAGAGAGTGACAGGCATTGGGGTGTGCGTTTGGGTCGTCAGGCATAACGGCCATGCCATTTCACCACACCCCACCCTGCAGACACTGACAAGTGTCACGGTGTTCCTTGTGGTCTTTGGCCCTTATGCGCACCCCATTTCATTAGGAAATATGGTGAGATGGGTGCGATATAGGAGAATGGGGTGAAGTTTGGGGCCGAAGAGTCCAAGACATACCTCGATGCCTCTCACTGATTGCAGGGTGTGGAATGGTATGAGCATCACAGGCAAGAATCCCAAGTCACACCCTGATGCCTGTCATTCTCTACAGGGTTGGGGTTATAGTTGGAAACCCTAATACCTCAGGCATTGCTGGTATTTTCACTCCAAATTTTCAACATGTTTGTTTTGTGACCCCACCTCATGAACAGGGGAATATCAGTTTGTTAGTAAAAGCTGCTTATGCACAGTGACTACGGCATTTAGCACCACAGGTGCAAAAACATTCCGAACAGGATGTAAAAAATGACAGCTGTACTCATTCATGGGGAGGTGTAAAAAATGGCAATGTTGTAAATCTGTAGTAAAAATATTTAAAAAAATGGTGAAGTCACAAGCGTACATAGAAACTGTGCAACGCACACCCGTAATATAATTAGGTTGGGAATTTTTTACAGCAGATTGTCAACTCAGGCATTTTGGTACCTCCGATCATGAACAGTGTCACTGTGATTTTCTTTATCTGTGCCAAACAATGATTTCCCACAGCAGCCACGCATCTCTGCACTTAAAGTGTGAAAACACACTTCAGCCATGTTGTGAAAAATGACAGCTGTACTGTTCATAAGGAAGTGTGGAAAAATGTCACTGGTGAAAATCTGGACTGAAAATATTACAAAGTCATGAACTAACGAGGGTGCATGGAAACTGCGCAATGCTCACTCTTAACACAGTCATTTTATGGACTTTTGCTCCAAATTTTCAACATAGCCATTTTAAGACCTCTGCTCATGAACAATGTAACTGTGATTTTCTTAATCTGTCCTAAACATTGCTTTCGCACACCAACAGCACCATTGTTCGCTACATGTACGAAAACACATTTTGGGCGACATATGAAAAATTGCAGCTGTACTGTTCATAAGGAAGTTTAATAAAATGGCAATGTTGAAAATCTGGAGTGAAAATATTACATTTGCAAACTTACGAGCATGCATAGGAACTGTGCAACGCACGCTCGTAAAAGTCATTTTTAGGAATTTTTTCACCAAATTTTCAACATAGCCATTTTAAGACCTCTGCTCATGAACAGTGTCACTGTGATTTTCTTTAATTTGTCCTGTACATTGATTTCAAGACAATCGACTGCGCCCATTGTGCGCTAAGGCGGGCGTGAAACACGCTTTAGGTGAGATGTGAAAATGACAGCTGTACTACTCATAGAAAGGTGTGGCAATGTTGGAAATCTGAGTCAAAATATTGAAAAATTCGCGAACTTCACGACGCTGCTCATAGGAACTGTACAACGATGCTCGTAAAACAGTCATTTTGGAATTTTTCACCAAATTTTCAACATAGCCATTTTAACACCTCACCTCATGAACAGTGTCACTGTGATTTTCTTAATTTGTCCCATACATTGATCTAGCACACCGACTGCGCCATTGTGCGCTACATGGGCGGAAACACGTTTTGGGTGAGATGTGAAAAATGGCAGCTGTACTACTTATAAGAAGGTGTGGTAAAATGGCAATGTTGAAAATCTGGAGTGAAAATATTGAAAATTCACGACCTTACGAGACGTGCGTAGGAACTGCGCAATGCACGCTTGTAAAACAGTCATTTTTAGGAATTTTTTCACCAAATTTTCAACATAGCCATTTTAAGATGTCTGCTCATGAACAGTGTCACTGTGATTTTCTTAATTTGTCCCATACATTGATTTCGCACACCAACTGCGCCATTGTGCGCTACATGGGTGGAAACACATTTTGGGTGAGATGTGAAAAATGACAGCTGTACTACTCATAAGAAGGTGTGATAGAATGGCAATGTTGAAAATCTGGAGTGAAAATATTGAAAATTCGTGAACTTACGAGCCTGCGTAGGAACTGCACAACGCATGCTCGTAAAACAGTCATTTTTGGGAATTTTGGCACCAAATTTTCAACATAGAGCTTTGGGGACTCCTTCTCATGAATGATGTCATTGTCATGGCATTATTCAGGCCCAAAAGGGTGATTTGGCGCGAGTGACTGTGCAGTGACTGCGAAATCACCTCGCCGACGAATGTCCGCGACAGTGACATCATTCATGAGAAGGGGTCCCAAAACCCCATGTTGAAAATTTGGTGCAAAATTCCAAAAATGCCTGAGATATGCAATAAAGTTGAACCCCCCATCTAGCCCATTATACAGCTTACCGGCATTTCCTCAGTTCGCGGGTCGGCTTTGAAGAGTGCAGACATGTTCCCGGTCCACCGAAGATCGCCACGCGAGGTCCGGAGGTAAGTATGGGGTGGGGGTGGGGAGGCAGGGTGCGCAGTAGGTGGGTGCGAGTTGTGGAGGGGTCAGGGAGACTACATTGGACCGTTTTTTCTTTCCAGGAAAAAAACAACAAAAAGGACGACGTGGGAAGTTTGCCACACTGGGGTGGGCTCCCAGCATGGCACAAGAACGGTTGGGGGGCGTTCAGCCGATGGGGGATTGGGCACCCCAGTCGGCCTAAGGATCTATTGCCACGCTGGGGTGGGCCCCAGCGTGGCACTTACTACTTGGGGAGGACAGTGGAGCCGACGGGATTGGGCACCCTGTCGGCTATATTATTAGTTGCCACGCTGGGGTGGGCACCCAGCGTGGCATTTTGAAGCCTTTGGGGGAGGCGGGGGGAGCACAGCCGGCGGGGATTGGGCACCCGCCGGCTATACAGTGCGCAAGTGGCGGGCGCATCGCTCAGGCATGCCAGGTGGGGGGGAGCTGCACAAGCAGGCGATATCTTATTGCTGCTCACCTGCCGTCCCTCTTCAACTGTATGCCACTGCATTTTGGAACTTGTCATAGACAGCTCCAGCATGCATTGGCTTACAGGGCCGCGCCTGCCAGCACACTGACTGAATTGAGGAGGAGGTGACACACCTCCGAAATCTCCAATGACGGCACTATGTTTCTTGCACATGCGTGCAAGCAAACATAAAAATGACTGCGTTACAAGCGTGCATTGCACAGTTTCTATGGACACTCGTAACTTCACCACTTCATCTTATTTTCACTCCACATTTTTAACATTGACATTTCTTCACACCTCCTCATCAACAATACACCTGTCATTTTTGACATCCTGCCCGAAATGTGTTTTCGCATCTGTGGTGCCGAATGGCACACTTGCTGTTCGAAATCACCTTTTTGCATTAAGTAACAAAATCATACTGCCACTGTTCATGGGAGCCCATGTTGAAAATTTGTAGCAAAAAACTACCAACACATGCCCAGAGAATTAGGGTTTCCAACCATAACACCAACCCTGTACACACTGACAGGCATCAGGAGTGTGACTTGGGGCTATCGGCCATAATGCTCAACCCATTCCACCCCCACCCTGCAGCCACTGACAGCCATTGAGGTGTGCCTTGGGGTCTTCAGCCCTAACATTCACTCTGTTCTCTTATACTGCACTCATCTCAGCTTATTTCCTTTTCAAATTGGCTGAGCGTAAGGGCCGAAGACCTCAAGGCACACTGCCACACCTCTCGGTGTCTGCAGGTTGGGGTGAAGTGGAATGCCATGAGTTTTATGGCTGATGACCCAAAGGCACATCCCTAATGCCTGTCAGTCTCTGCAGGGTGGGGGTGGGGTTGGCGTTACTTCAATACTTCATCGCCATTCCTATTATCCATCTCTCAAACTCCTGCAGTACCAATGCCAATACCAGCAAGCAAACATTCATCATTGACAAATGCTTGTTTGATGGTTTCAGTTGCAGGCTCACAGCTCATCCATTCAGACAAAATCAGAGGCAGCCCACTCAGCAACAAGCAGGATACAACAGCAAATGTTTCAGTGCTTTGACTTTTTTCAGCATTCTCTGATTTCTGTTGAACTGGCTAATTCTGCCCTCCTTTTTACTGTGACACTTGTGGCTGTTGAAGTCATGCTGTACAAGTGCATACAGAAAGCGGTCTTACTGTACAATCTACTGTTAAATAAGGAGCTGGGAATCTTTGTTTCTTTACAACTTTTTCTATTTGGTACACAAAGCCTGTTGCTGTATTGCTATAAAACATTATTGGAAACCTGCTATCAGTTCCCAGTGATTGGGGTTGAATTAAAGACTTTTTAGTGTGTTATGCCTTGTTTTAAGCACAGAAGCAGGCAAATAACATTGGTTGCCAGCAGCTGAGATTGATTTAAAAAAGCTTGATGGTGCTAGCAAAAGCAACTGAAAACACTTTTCGTTCTGGTGTTTGAGGCTGAACAAAATCTGAAAACTAAAAAAAAAAAAAAAAAAACAGGCCTTTCAAGTGGCTGAATTATGCCTAGAAGGCAGATAGGCATGCACATTTTTATGTTGGCGTGCTTGCGCAGCCAACATATTGCGGTAGTGCAGAATTGGAGGTGCAGTCACTGTTGGGCGAATGCAGGGCACACATCAGTAGGTGCGTCCCTCATTCCCCAATCAGCCTACATGCCGGCACCACACCACCCGGGCGAGCACATCTAAGGAAAGGTTCGCTGCAATGCGAGCAAAGCTCGGCACATGTAGCGGACCTCTCGACGTCCATACCCGACACAAACATGGCAAGTTTACACCGCCAAACTGCGAATTCGGGGTGCCAAATCCCCTGATGGCTTATCCTGCCCCAAATGTATGTGCCGACAGGAGCCCACTCCCGTCAGCATAAAGAGCCCCCTATTTGTTATATGCCAAAGGGGTACCCAATCCCCTCGGCTTTTGCCCCTCCCCAGTTTCCTTGTGTGCCGACAGGGGTGCCCAATCCCCATCGGCATAAACTACCCCTTTTCTTGTGTGCCATCGAGGGTGCCCAATCCCTCATGGGCTACAGCTGCCCCCAAAAAACAAGGCTCTGTTGGCACACTGGGAGCCCACCCCAGGGTGCCACATGCTCCTGTAAACATAAAAACAGTCCCGCAATGTTTTTATTTATTTTTGTCCTGTAAACAAAAACAGTCTCTGCCATCTCCTGCTCCCCCTCACAACCTGCACCCACCCACTGTGCACCTTATCTCACACCCCTGGCAATTCACATACTTCTTACTCCTCTAGAGTCCAGCGCTGATGATCTTCGTGGACGGGAACATGTCTGCACTCTTCAAAGCTGACCACAAACTGAGGAAATGCTGGTAAACTGTATAATGGAATAAATAGGGTTTTTGCAACTTTGATGCATATCTCAGGCAATTTTTGGAATTTTGGCACCAAATTTTCAACATGGGGTTTATGGGACCCTTCCTCATGAATTCTTGCACTGTCATGGTGTTATTCAGTCCCAAAAGGTGATTTCGCAGTCACTGCAAGGAATCACCTTTCGGGACTGAGTAACAAAATGACAGTGCCACTGTTCATGAGGGGAGCTCTCAAAAAGCCTATATTGCAAATCTGGTGACAAAACTCCCAAAAATGGCTGTTTTACGAGTGTGCGTTACACTGTTTCTACGCACGCTCGTAACGTCGTGAATTTGTAATATTTTCACTCCAGATTTTCAAATTTGTCATTTTTCCACACCTCCTGATGAACAGTACAGCTGTCATTTTACATATCCTGCCCGAAATGTGTTTTCGCACATCTGGTGAAGAATAGCGCAGTCGCTGTGCGAAATCACTTTTTGGGACAGTTTGAGGAAATGCGGTGACACTGTTCATGAGCAGAAAGGTCCTAAAATGCCTATTTTGAAATTTGGTGCCAAATATCTATGAAATGACTGTGTTGCCAAGTGTGCATTGCGCGGTTCCACGCACCTTGTAACATCATAAATTTAATATTTCCATGCCAGATTTTCAACACTGGCATTTTTTCACACCACCTTATGAACAGTACAGCTGTCATTTTTCACATCCTGCCCAAAATGTGTTTCCGCACCTGTGGCGCACAATGGCACGATCGCTGTGGGAAATCAACTTTTGGGACAGATTAACAAAATCGCAGCGCCACTGTTTATAAGGGGAGGTCCCAAAATGCCTATGTTACAAATGTGGCTACCAAACTCCCCAAAATAATTAGTTAACGGATGTGAGTTGCGCAGTTTGTATGCATGCTCATTGCTTCACCAATATTTGATATTGTCACTCCAGATTTTCAACGTTGCCATTTTTTTACGCCTTTTCATGAACAATACAGTTGTCATTCTCCACATCCTGCCCAAAAATGTGTTTTTGTTCCTCTGTCGCCAAATGGCACAGTCACTGTACAAGACCACCTTTCAGCTAACAAAGTGATTGTGCCGCTTTTCATGAGGTGGCCTGACAAGCAGTCCATGTTGAAAATGTGGAATGAAACTACCAACACATACCTACGGTGTTAGGGTTTCCAACTGTAATACCCAACCCGGTACAGACTGACAGGCATCCGGGGTGTGACTTGGGATCATCGGATGTAATGCTCATGCCATTCCACCCCCCACCCTGCAGCCACTGACAGGCACCATGGTGTGTCTTGCACTGTTCGGCCATAAAGTTCACCCCACGCTCCTATATTGCACCCACATCAGTGTATTTCCTTATGTAATGGGGTAAGTATAATGCCCAAAGACCCCAAAGCACACCCTGACTCTTGTCAGTGTCTACGGAGTAGGGTGAGGTACAATGGCATGAGCGTTATAGCTGACAACCCAAAGGCACACCCCAATGCCTGTCGCTCTCTGCAGGGTGGGGTTGGTGTCACTTCAATACTTCACTGCCATTCCTATTATGTGTCTCTAGCTCCGGCACTGCCAATGCCGATGCCAGCGCGACAACATTCAACATTGACAAATGCTTGTTACAAATGTCTTGGCCCAAATCATAGTTTCTCAAATTGTGATTCTTGTAACCTTGTTGTCCTAAGAAACAAGAAAGGAGAAAAACTAAAATATTTTATTTGCTTCAACATTACTAACACATTCACAAGAGTGTTCCCCTGTAAAACAGGTCAAGAACTTCTTGCAAAGATGTCAGTGAAGCCACTTCTCCAAAAGGCTAAAAACTGAGACCTCAAAGAAGGCAAGCAAAGTGGATAAATCTTCAAGTGAGGTACTCTTCTCTCTGAAAAAAGAAATCACAAACATAACAGGCCTGGTGAGGAAACATCTTGGCAATGGGGGGGGGGGTTGAAAAGAAAATTTAGAACTACTAAATAATCCAGAGGGAGCAGGCAGTACAAAATCCTGTGGAACTGTCATTTACTGATGCTGAAGAATACTTTGAGGCAGATGTGGAAACCCTTACTCCAGATATCACTGTGGAGATACAGTATCGTAGGTTTGCTACTCATTGTGTTGGATGAATTTTCCTTCTATCCCCACTTTCATAAAGGACATGGCTGCCATGGTGAAAATCTCAACTTTTGAAACTGATACAGATGCTGGGGAGTCAGAATTCCTTAGAATGTTGGGTCTGGCTTCTACTAAAAGAGTAAGCATACCCAAACATAATTTTGTATGGCTGTGGGCGAAGCCTACAGCCATCTTGTTGTCTTTAGCTGGAAAAATGGAGTATTGTGGAACACATATTTTGAAGTTTTCAATATATCCTTCCACATCTACAAATCACTATGCCAATTGCAATAAAATACTCCCTTCTTTCTGTTTAGAAAGTTGGTGACATAATATAGCAGTAGTTCTATTTCTTTGCATGAGAGCACCCCTAGTAAGCCTCCGTGCCTGTCTCTTTAATAGAGCATCTAGCCTGTGTTTTGAAATCCATCTGGGCTGAGTCTGAGTAATTAAGGCTTGAGACCAGCCAGACAGCTTGTTATATTGCTCCATTCTGCAGTCACTTATAGCGCAGAGGGAGTCCTGTTAGGAAATGTAGTTATTTACTGATTATCTGTAAGGGTAATAACGAAAAAGGAGTTTGTCTAACTTGCCTTCATTTGCAGCTGAGCTTTCAAATAGAGCCACCATTTTGATTCTGGACTGCCAGTATTGGACCAATCGAATCTCTGGGGACCTAAAATGGAGACTGTTCCCAGGGGTTGTATGGGAAGGAAATTCTGTAGTATTTGTAGCTTTGGATGTTGGCACCTAAATGGACCTGGAAGGGGAGCCCTTTTTGTGACAGACAGTTCCCCCAGCCAAACGAACCTTGTGAATTACAGGGAAATGCCCAGAACTACTTGAAGCACTGTGTCAGTCAAGAGTGGAAGTTGGAGAGTGAACAGCTTGAGCGGTCGAGCAGTTGCTCCTAGGAGGAGCATAGGAGAATCGTCGGGAAGGCTCCATTGGCCAGCCTGCCACATTCTCTGGCCTACAAAGATTGTCTGTTGTAGAAGTCAGACTGTTCCGATTGCTGGCTTAGACCTGCAGCAAAGGAAAGAAAGTGTGTCAGTACTACTTGCAAGTGGGACCAAAGACTTGCTCCAGAAGCGATCGGCCTACCTGAATGAGAGAAGATAGTCTCGGGTTGAAAGTTTTGCACAGTGAAGCTGTAATTAGCAAACAGACTTTATCCAAATTCTGGCTTAGAGAAATAACTAATTTCAGAGTGCTGAATGTGTTCATAGGTCATGATTTGGTTTGCCATAGTGAATCCAGCTGGAGGCTTTCCAGCAATAGATCACAAATTTTTTCCAGCACTGTTCCGCCTGCTTGGGCCTTGCCATCTCAGCCCAAGCCCTTGCCCAAAATCCAGAGACCATATCAGTGAAAGACCAGCTTGAGGATTTGGCTCCCTGCTCAACACCATCGAACAGGTAGCGACCACCAGGAGATGAGTTGTGTAGGCCCTGCTTCCCCCAGCACACCGCATCAACACCATGAGGTCTTCATCTCGCCTGTCCTACATCCTGGTCTGGGATGTATGAGTACAAATCAGGGTAGCTCCCTGCAACAACAGTTACAAATCACTGTGCATCATCTGATTGCTTTGTTTGGGTTATTGCTAACAGACTGAGCCATCCAGCTCGGGATTACAAATATTTGGGTTGTGCACATGCTAACTGCCTTTCTTTCTAAAGGGCCCCAACAACAGCTGCAATGCTGGCCACCCCGGGCAATGCTTCAGGCTAGCCTATATAAGATCTGAGTACCCAGGGTTGCAAGACTAATCACTAGGAACTTACAGTGCATGCTGAATCAGCCTAAAGTAAATCAGAGTGTCTTATCATTTGACTAAATTCATGCCCCTTCCTTGTTCAGTTTCACTGAATAAATCTGATCATTTGCTTCATGTTTAACCTGGCTAGTGTGCATATTCTTAGCTGGGTCACATTGAAAGATTTTGATTGTGTATCACTGATCTTATTTTCAGGGGTCTCAGGGCAACTGCAGCAGATCCAACCCTGGTTGTAAGTGCAAGGGTGTGAGCATATTCTTATTGTTATCCAGTGTATACAAAGTGTTTTATGGTATTACTGTTTAGGCCACTAGAAGGGTTGGTGGGTGGTTATAGTATCCTGGAGGGAAATTATGTCATTCTTGCTTGAATGGAATCAGCACTCACCCAAGGCTCCGCTAGCTGGTCAGAAAATGTCTGAGAGATTTTCTGTGAAACCATCAAATAGTATCTGAGCATGACAAATGGCAATTTCTTCATTTCACATGTAATAAATAAGGTCTGGTTGTCCTTATGTTAGGGAAAAGGAGTAACATTTGTAATGTGTTTATAATATAGCTGCAGTTGATCTTTAATGTGGAGGTTCAACTCTGCTAAACAATGGAAAATTAGAAGTTATCTGCTTTTGTCACTCGGATTGAACAGGCCTTGCAGAGAGCCCATAGAAAGGGGTGTTCCAGCTAGTGAACTGAACCGTATCAGACTAGAGTACATTCTCAAATCTGCCCGTTACTCTAGTGTACTCATGCTGAAGTTGAAGTTTCAAGACAGGAAGCTAACCCTCCCAAATACTGCTGGCTGATGAAGGAGAAATGAGAGAGCTGAGAGCTTCAGTGGAGGACCTCATACACACCATCTGAGCTTCTGCCCTCTGGGGGAGCAGTGGGGACAGGGAACCCAAGCCCAAATTAAAAGAAGACAGTAGAACTTCCCCTTCTAATCAGTACAAACCCTGGGAAGAATCCAACCACTCCAGTGATTCTAGGGAACAGGTGTTCTGCTACAGATGTGGAGAGGACGGGCATACCCAACCAAGTTGCAATTCCCCAGAAAACCTGCAGAGGGTCACCACCAGACTGCTGAACTTGGCTTGCCAGAGCAATATAAAACCTCAGCCGGGCCTACGGAGAAAATCTTTTTTTTCCAAGACTGCTGTGGGCCACTCTGCCAAACAGACTCTTCTGAACTGGTCCGAGATGGTGGGTCCCTCAATGGAGACTACAGTGACAGCTAATGGCATTTCCACTCGAGCTGTATTGAACAGTGGCTCACAGGTCACCATTATTTTTCAAGATTGGTATGACCAACACTTATCCGATCTCTCACTCATACCTCTCGAGGGACTGCAGGTATGGGGGTTAAGTGACAAGTCCTATCCGTACTGCTGCTATGTAAGAATTTGGCTATCTTTTCCTACTGCTGTAACGGGCATAGATGAACAAGTAGAGACCTTAGCCCTGGTGTGCCCACTGACTATACTGTATGATGGTGTCCCCATGTTAATTGGTACCAACACCCATATGTTCAGCCGGTTAGCCCAACTCTGTCAGGAGGAACAAGCTAAGTGGACTGGAAGGGCCCTGCACATTCTGGCCTTAGTACGGCAAGCCTATGATTTACAAATGCTAGTCCAAGAGACAGAGAGAGAGAGATGAACCTGTGGGAGTAGTCTGGAAAAAGGACCTGACTCACTGGTATTATCCCCAAATGCTTAGTGTGCCATCAGTGGTAAAGTGCGCCTGAACAGATGTCAAAACAAAATTCTTATGCTGGACACCCGAAGAGGAGAACTGCCTGAGAGACTATTGGTCAAGCCCAGCATTCTGCCTGCCTGGGCCCATGCCTATGTTCGGTGGGTAGTGGTGCAAGTCCAAAACATGTCAGATCGAGAGGTTCGGGTGAATCAAGGGTTCACCCTAGCCACCGTATATTGTGTGGACACTGCTGTGCTGCCAGCAAAAAGTGCTCTGGGGAGATTGATGAGGTGTCCCCTGATCTGTTTGACTTTAGAGAATTACCCCTTCCTGCAGAATGGGAAGCTAGGATCAGCCAGAAGTTGGCTCAGAGAAGCCAGGTGTTCTCTTTGAAAGAGTGGGACATGGGTTGTGTCACAGGAGCCAAACACTACATCCTCCTTCATGATGAGAGATTATTCAGAGAGGGTCTCATCGCCTTGCACTCACGGACATTGATGATGTTCGATGCCATCTTCAGGAAATGCTGGCCACAGGGATCATTCAAGAGTCTGAAGCCCGTATGCCTCCCGATTGTGGTGGTCCAGAAAATGAATGGGTCAGTGAGGATGTGTGTGGACTACTGGACGTTAAATTGGAGAACTGTCCCAGACCAATACAACATGCCTCACATCCAGGATGCCCTTGACTGCCTCAGTGGAAGCCAGTGGTTCTCACTACTTGACCTTCAGACCAGGTACTATTAAATCCTGATGGGCCCAGAAGACAGAGAAAAAACAGCCTTCATTTGTCCCCTGGGTTTCTATGAGTTCTTACGCATGCCTCAAGGTATTTTGAGAGCACCTGCCACTTTCCAGTGGTTGATGGAGTGAGCTGTGGGAGACATGGACTTGCTAGAGTGCCTTGTATATCTCAATTACATCACTGTGTTTGGCCAGACCCTTGAGGAACATGAAGCTCGTTTGTGTAAGGTTCTTGACCGATTAGAGGACTTTGGACTAAAACTATCAATAGACAAGTGTGAATTCTTCCAAAAATCTGTGAAATATGTGGGCCACATAGTGTCAGCCAATGGGATTCAGACCGATCCAAGCAAAGTGGAGTCATTGACCACCTGGCTTCAGCCTAACGATCTAAAGGAACTGCAAAGATTCTTGGGGTTCTGCGGCTATTATTGCCATTTCATACAAGACTACACCAAAGTCATTCGACCATTACTCAGTCTAACTCAAGGTTACCCCCCTACCAACAAGAAATATAAGAAAAATGCAGTTGGAGAAGAGGAGGCTTACTTTCGGACTAATGAACCTTTTGGAGCCAGGTGGACTTCTGAATGTGAAACAGCTTTCTATAATATCATTCATCAACTCACCCAAGTGCCTGTGCCTGCCTATGCAGACCCCGCTAGACTCTATGTGTTGCACACAGATGCCAGCCTGAAGGGACTTGGTGCTGTCCTGTACCATGAGTATGAGGAAGATTTGCACCCAGTGGCGTTTGCGGGTTATAGTCTGACCCCATCTGAGAGGAACTACCCCATGCACAAACTTGCGTTCCTTGCTCTGAAGTGGGCTGTGGTGGACCAATTTCATGAATATCTTTATGGCGCAAACATTCTAGTAAAAACTAACAACAATCCACTCACTTATGTTCAGACTTCAGCTACACTAGATGCCACTGGGCATCGCTGGCTATCTGCACTGTCCAATTATGATTATTTTGTTGAATATAGATCGGGCCTAAACCACACTGCTGCTGACACCCTCTTCAGAAGGCCTGACCAGAATGCAAACTGGGTGAAAATGTCTGAACAGTCTGTCAAAGCCCACGGTCAGAAATTCGACAAAGATGAGCATCCGTGTCCTGGAAAAGTTGATTGCCTGGTGGACTGCTTAAGCCCCCGACACTTGTGTTCTTTCGGCTTACTGTCACCTGGCCACCTTGGATCTCAGCACGTTGCCCCAACTCACCCCTGATAATATACAGTGGGCTTAAGCACAAGACCCCATGATCAAGCCAGTGCTGGATACCCTTCCTACGGAGACAGTGTGTCCAAACTTCATTCTTCAGATTTACAAATAGCCTTTTGTTCAAAGAGCGCCCAAGCTAAAGTTGCATAACCAAGTATTGTATCAAGAGATCACAGACCAGCAAAGGCAAATTATCAAACAGCAACTAGTGTTACCTACAATTTTAAATGGGTGGTGCTGCGGGACCTTCACGATCAAATGGGACATTTAGGTTCTGACGAACTTCTGACTTGGCCCAGGCTAGGTTCTACTGGCCAAAGATGGGGCTGACATAGAAACCCACATCAGAGCTTGCAGTCAGTGTTTACAGAGAAAAGCCCAGCCCCAAAGGGATGCCCCTGGACAATATCTCTACCAGTGCACCAATGGAGCTTGTGTGCATTGACTTCTTTGTCTGAGCAGATCAAAAGAATATTGGGAATGTACTAGTGGTGACTGATCACTTTATTCGTTATGCCCAGGCCTATCCAACTAAGGATCAGAAAGCATCTACAGTGGCAAAGGTCCTAATTGAAAAATTCTTTGTTCAGTACAGTGTCCCCAGAGAATTCACTCTGATCAGGGAGAGACTTTAAAAGCCGTTTGATCAAGGAAATGCTCTCACTCTGGGATTACGGAAGTCCAGAACTACCCCTATCATCCCCAGGGGACTCACAGCCTGAAAGTTTTAACAGAACGTTACTAGATATGCTGGGCACTCTTCATCCTTGGGACAAGTCCAAATGGAGCTAGCAGACAAGTTCTTTGGTACAAACCTATAACTGCACCAAGAGTGATGCCACTGGGTTCTCCCCTACCCTGATGTTTGGTCAGGAAGCCCAGTTACCATTAAATATCTGTTTTGGAGTGTCCCCAGATGAGTCAGAGCTGAAATTACCTTCAATATGTCCAAAAGTCAAAGGCTCAGTTAAACCATGCTTACCAACTAGCACACCATGGTAGCAAAGAGGAATGTGGCAAAAAAAGAGGCATGACAAGTGTGTCAAGGCCCAGGAACTGCAACCTGGAGACAGAGTTCTGTTAAGAAATTTGGGACTGCATGGAAAACATAAAACTGCTGATAGGTGGCACCACCTTTCCTACACTGTTGTCAGTAAGCTGGACGATCTGCCAGTCTATATAGTGCATCTTGAGAACAACCCCAGGCTGTCAAGAAAATGTATAGGAATCATCTACTGCCAATTGGTCAAATCATTATTGAGTCTGCACCACCAGACATCACCCCTTCTGGGCCTGTAGCCAGGGCTGTAGCCAAAAGAAATTAACCTCTTCATCAGTTGTCAAAGATTCCAGGTCTTCCCCAGGCAGGACCTAAGGGATACTGATGGCCAGTCTGAATCTGACAACAGCAAGTGTGAAACACCTAATATCCATCCTATGAACTGAGTCAGTTGTTGCAGGGTAACCCCATGTACAATTTGGGAGATGAAGCTGGACTGTCTAACCCCCCAGCCTTCTCCACAATCTCTGTGCCCCCTAAAAGTGAGGTGTAAAGTGTGATTTCTGAAGCAGCTGAACCACAAGACAGAGAGCAAGGGACAGAAAGACCCACTGGTGACATACCAGTAGATACCAAACTATATGAGAGCAATGAAGCTAGCAGCATTATGGAGGATGATGTTGAAAATATTAATCAAGTGTTGCAATGTCTCAGTTCAATAGAATTTCCCTTGGACGACAAGCTTGAGACTTTTTCCAAGCAAAGTATGGAAAATACAGTTACAAATCACTGTGTGTCATCTGATTGCTTTCTTTGGGTTATTGCTAATGGATTGAGTCATCTGGCTCGGGATTACAAATATTTGGGTTGTGCACATACTAACTGTTTTTCTTTATAAAGGGCCCCAACAACAGCTGCAACACCGGCCACCCCGGGGAACCATTCAGGCTAGCCTGTATAAGATCTGGGTACCCAGGGTTGCAAGACTAGTCATCAGGGACTTACAGTGTATGCTGAATCAGCCTAAAGTAAATCAGAGTGTCTTATCATTTGACTAAATTCATGCCCATCCCTTGTTCACTTCCACTGAATAAACCTGATCATTTGTTTCATGTTTAACCTGGCTAATGTGTATATTCTTAGACGAGTCACATTGAAAGATTTTGCATTGTGTATCACTGATCTTATTTTCCAGGGGGTCTCCAGGGCAATTGCAGCAGATCCAGCCCTGGTGGTAAGTGCAAGGGGTGTGACCATATTCTTATTGTTATCCAGTGTATGCAAAGTGTTATATGGTATTACTGTTTAGGCCACTAGAAGGGTTGGTGTGTGGCTATAGCATCCCGGAGGGCTATACCAAAGCAGTCGAGCTACCCCAGTACCATTCCTCTGGGTGGAGGCACCTGTTCACAGAACTCAGGCCCCTCAACCCGTGCCTATTCTCACGGCAGGGTAGTAGCCCATAGGATAGCCACCTAGGGGTTATAATTATATTTGATTTAACCTGAAAATACAAACTAGCACTAAGGAAATAAAACAATCAAGATGCGATTTCAGCATTCTCCAACCATACATTGAAGCCGAGCCATAATAAAGGCTTCTGTCTTCTTCAAAGCAATTATATTTTATTTTGATATATTTAATATTCTGTATCTGCATAAACACTAGAAAAAAGAGTTTATTGGGTATTTAAAAACAGGCAAATGCAACCAGACACAGAAGGAAGTCAAAAGAAGCATTGGTTGCGGGGGCTAGTTAGAAGTCGAGAAGCTTGCTTGACCACTCCAACAGGGGTCACCAACCAACACTACTGACCGCTGGTGGGCACTGGTAGCAGAGGAGGAGCTGGGCAAGTGCTGCAAGCAGTCAGTGTAGGAGGAGGAGAAGGCAGATGGCAGGCTGCCTGCTATAGTCCAGCTCTTGTTTTAAATCCCTTGTGGTGCCTGAGTGGCTGTAGTAATCATATGTGCAGCAGCCCTCCATCTGTAGGGATTAAGGGGACTCAGTTTAGCTGTCCTGTTGTATTCAGGCAGGCTTGAGCTCCATGACAGCAGCAGGTCCCAGCTGGAGCCCCAGGCCTCAATTCTGCCTGAGAGTGAGGAATCCTCACTGCTTGTAGAGGAAGTGGGAGGGGTCATGGGTTGGTGTTCATTTGTGTGCCAGGGTAGGCAGGGGACTTTATGGCCTGGGAGGAATGCCTTTAAAGGATACCTAAACAAGCAGTTTCTTAAAACTGCAAACTCCAAAATCTGGCTTCATATGGAGGTAAAGTAAAGGCTGCTGTTTACATGTATGCTAAAACTGCATTTATGTAAATAACATAAATGCAGTTTCATAGCTTTTGAAAATTGCAAACATCAGCCTTTCACATTCAAAAAACAGCCTTGACTTCTCCCTAAGATGTCTGCCAAGTGTGTTAAGTGATGAGTCATGATGACATCATCTGAGCCAGAGCCAGAGACCCACATATTTGCTAAGTAGTTCTTCTTTCCCTCTTTATTTTGAATTGGTGTACCAGAATAATCAACACCATGTATTACCTCATGGATTAATTTGATCAGTACACATATGAGGCTATGATGTTGTTCATTTTGTTTACTTTAACTTGCAGAAACTGTCTTGCAATCCAGCTGATTTTTTTCTTTGGCAGACTGCATAACAGTACAACACAAATACCTGATGATCTAGTGGTTATATGATGCACTAAATTTTGTTTTTTGTTAAACAGGAGAGACACACTAAGCTGACAGCTTCTTTACAGGTGTGGCCTAGGAGTACAAGGAAGTTTAGTGACTTGCTCAGGGTCACACAGCAAAGTACCAGTCTTGTTCAGTTCCAAAGCTCATGCTTTCTTGTTAATCCACAGATAAGGCTTTCTTTTTCCATGTGAACCCCCTGCACCTAGTCTGCCTTCTGCTGAACACCCCACCATCCATACTCTGTCCTTAGTATTGCCTGGGGCCGCATATGAGCTTGCGGTCTCATGAAGAGAATTATCACACCTCAGATTGTAATCTTGTACCTCAGAGGGTTGTGCACACCTATACTGATGTGCATCATAAGCTGGCACTGTTAAAAAATGCCTCCCAAATAACTCTCCAGTTCACATTCTCAATGTCTGACTTCTGCTCCCACAGTAAATATTAAGTGGCTTCACCACCCTTCTGCACAGTGAAGGCAGTATGTACAGTTCCCTGCTGTGTTTTTTTCTCACCTTATTAACCAATAACTAGGTCTTCCTGGAGGGCCAAGCAATAAGCATCATGACCCACGAGAAAAATGCTGTACATGCCCTCATAAGGGCTGCACTTACAATGGATAACAATATTATTAGCAGGAGAGGCATACTAATACCTTGATCGAATCAAGCTGACTTCCAGTGTCAGTCCACTCCTTTACCTGTGATCTGCAGAACCCCGCAGGACAGTTCCCAGCAATTCTTCTCAGTACTTTTCTGTGCTCTACTCCACAATATGAGTTGGCTGTACCACCTTTCCAAATCTTGAATGAGCTTTACACAACTCCCTCAATACTGTCCTAACAAATGTCAACATCCCCTTCCCCCCCATAATCTCCCTACACTGAATTCAAGTAACAGGTTAGGTGCAGCCCTGCCACTCTGAGTATTTGTCATTGTTGGCTACTCTCATCCACAGTCAGGTAGTGATCACCATGTTGGCAGCCCCACATTTCAGATCTCACAGCGATCTGCTCAGTGTCCTCCTTCATGTCTTCAACTAACCTGAATATAGCTGTACCCTGCTGGAATGGCCTCTTCAGTTCCTCTCTGGCATTAATTTTTCTCACCTGCTCCCCACACCTAAAACTAGTGAGTTCACTACCCTTCCGCATCATGAATGTGGTTAGTACAGTCTCCCGTGTTATAGTTACATATTAATAATAAACATGATCTTCTGGTAAGCCAGGCTGATAACAACATGGCACAAGTGGAAAAATAGAGGCTTTCCTACTCATATAAGGTTTAAACCACCTATGAATAGGCACTATTAAATGAGCGTTGATAATGATGTGCACACCTATCATTTAATAGTGCCTAATCAAAGGTAGCCTAGATCTTTTAAGGATAGGAAAGCCCATCATTCCTTGTTCCCTGCTGATATGTGCCTGACTTACTGGAAAGATATATTTATATTTGATATGTCAAAATAAAACGAAACTGTACTACTTGCATTCATTATGCAGAAGGGTGATGAGCTCACCAGTTTCCGGTGTGAGGAGGAATAGTGAAGACTGAATACCAGAGGGGGACTGAGAGGCCACTCTTGCAAGGTACTGCTATATTCAGGGAAGGGGAAGACAGAAGGAGAGAAATATGAGCAGATTACTGGGAGAAATAAGATGTGGGGCTGCCAGCACCTTGACCACTACCTGACCCCATTGTCCTGGCCAACAGTCCCCTTCCCATAAAATCAGTGCATGCAATTGTCCAAGGCTGTGTGTGGATATTAATGTATGGAACAGCTGCCACTACACATTCAGTCACTTCACTATCAGTCTAGTATTGCTTGTAAAGCACTTTGGGATACAGTGTGTATGAAAACCACTATATAAATGCTGATTCTTATTCTTTTCTTATTATTATTGTAACCCCTGCAAATGGGGTTCCCAAAAGACTTCAGGAGCTTGCTTGAATGCTCCAAGCCTGAATGGTGTTTGGCGTTTAAGCCATTTATCAGTGAGTGTTTTAGAGCCTCTGGTACTGTCTCTTTAAGAGCTGTCTTCTTGCAGACATAATTAGTTTGTATGGGGGACTGTGTGCTTCTCTGTTTGAGTACCACTCGAGCTGCTGCCAATTCACTCCATTTTGCAGTCACTAGAGTGCAAAGGAACCTATCTGAAAGATGTAACTGTTTGCCAGAAATCATTTACAGTAATAATGAAATTACAGTTTGTCTAACCTGCTTTCTTTGCAGTCAGAACTGTGTCTGCCTAGTTCCCATTCTGGTTTTGAACTGCTGAACTGGACCAATCAGTGTGGGTAAGCTAGCTCTAAAATGGTGCCTTAGACCGAATCAGAACTTGGACTCATAATCTGGGCCAGCCACAAGAGGATTGTATGGGCAGTGACTCTGGGAGATGTAGTTTAGACTTGGCGTCTTTTGGACCAACAGCAGCAGTCTATTGTGAGTGACAGCCAATCCAGTCAAGAACTGGGAGGAACTCAAAGGAAGTGCCCGGTTTTGTCTGTTGGAGTTTCAGTTTTAGCTCTGGAGTGAAGGGGAAAGAAACCCTGTGCTCCTTCAGTGCACAGTTTCAGTCAAAAAACGTGTGTAAGGCCCAGAGTTCCGGTCTGCAGCTTGTGTAACTGCTTGTTAGGACTGAATCCGTCCTGTGAAAAGAATCAAAGGATCTCTGAAGAGTAGAAACCAGGCTCACCCTGTAGAAGACTGGAGAAATTGTTGAATTGCACTCGGTCTGTCAGGAACTGAATCTGCTGTGTGTTCTCCCGGTATTGTGCAGTAATTGCGATCGGGATAGAGAAGCAGCCTGCCTGGTATAGTACTTACTTTTTTACCATATAAATGTGTGAAGAGTCTCGTGGAGCTCAAGAGTAGCCCTGCTGACGTTGAAGGACCCTATCTTGTTTGGAGGTCGTGAGTACTAATTCAGGGTCGCTCCCTGTTGAATTGCCACATTAAATTCAAATGGAATCACTGTACTGCTGACTGTTTAAACTAATTTTCTTTTCGCTGTGTGAAGGGCCCCTACCAGCTGCCACGGTTTGGACTAGCCACTAGGGCTTGGTGCCCAGGGACAGTAACTGGTAGGGGTAGGCCTGTGCACAGAGCCATAGGTAGATAGTAAAGTGATAAGCTAATTAACCTGATTTCCCTGTCCTTGTTATATCCCTAAATAAATCAGAGCTGCTTGTTTCAGCAAAGTTATACTGCCTGAGTGTATTTGTCTATGTTAAAGTACTGTACTGTGATTGTTGCACTGTATCTTATTTCACAGGAGGTCCCAGTGCCGGAACTAGTCCTGGGGTAAGTGTATACTGTGAAGGTAATTTGATATATTGTGTGGCCACTAGTGGGAAGAAAAGAGGGTTGCAGTGTCCCAGAGGGCTGTGACCAAGTAAGTTTAACTATTGCAAACCCTGACCTCTGGGTGGAGGCACCAGCCATTGGATCCAGGCCCCTCAACCTGTTAGTGGCAAATCAGGCAGGGGTAGTAGCCCCTGGGATAGCGCCATCTAGGGGTTACATTATATCCCATGGAAAAAGAGGACAAGACAAGCACATATTGGAGTTTTGAGAAAGCATGAACTCTAACATTGGACTGCACAAGAACTTTGCTACAAAAAAGTGGTGGCTCTAGGGGGTGGTGATGGGTGTGGCTGCAAACTCCCCCCTCCACATAGTAACGTACTTGCTTGCAGCTGCTGCTGCATTTCACTTTGTTGAAGAAGTCTGATTTATTGATTGTACAAATGTTTACATTCAAACTATGGATTACGTTTGTAGGTTCTGTCAAAAACGTACTAGAAAAAATAATAGCAGAAAATATAAAGATTTAATAAAAATGTTAAAAAGTGCATATTAAGCATGCACACACCCCAGCACCCCCATTGTAGCATCCTGGATCCACCATAACCACTAGACCACCAGGTTATTCAAGATTTGTACTGCACTGTGGTTTGCCACAGAGAAAGTTGGTTGGATTAAAACACATTTTCAGCATGTTAAAGTAAACAAAATGAACAGAACCATAGCCTAACATGTACATTATACAAAATAATGCACATGGTTTTGACCATTTGGGTTAAACACTTCTATAGAAAGGGAAAAAAGAACTAGTTAGCACTACAGAGAGCCGTATAGCTCTCTGACTTTGGCTGAGATGATGTCATCACATAACACATTTGGCAGCCATTTTAGGAAGCAGGTAAGACAGTTTTTTCTAAATTGGAATCTGATTTTACAATTTTCAAATGGTCTGGAACCACATTTAGGTAAATTATGTTTTAGCATTAATGAATACAGCAGCCTTTACTTTAGTCACCTACGGAGTCCAATTTTTGAATAGTTTGTTGTCAAAATGTTGTTTAGGTGTCCTTTAAGTGTAAGCATTGCATGTGTCAGAACTGTTGTGTATTGCATGGGCATAGGCAGGGGGGTGTTCAACCTTCCCCCCGAATTACCTCAGAAAATGTAAAATTCCTGTATTTTATTTTCAGGTTGACTCAGGCTGAGCTGCTAAGCGCAGTGTCTCAGCAGTCTCCATAGTGGTAGGAGCCAGCTGCAACACAATGTGCATGCACGGACCGTTGATGGCTAGGGAAGATGGAAACATCATCAACAGAGACAGCAGAAGAAGCCTGGTGAGACAGACTAGTGAGCGTGCTGCTGTGCTGCATCATCTGTACAGCACCGAGCAAGTTGTGGTGTCCTGATGACTGTCGTGGTGGTAGAGTGGGACTGTGTGCTGTTCTTCTCTAGCCTCAGTTGAACTGTGGGAGAACTTGAAGTATGGCCTACTAGAGAAAGAACTGAACCAACCAGTGCCAGGCTGCGAGTAACATGCGGCACATCTTCTTGACTGTGCTGGACGCTGGCTGGACTGGTGGTGTGGTCCAAAGAGAAGACAGGAGAGGTTGAGGAAAAATCTGCCCTGGTCTAGTGGTCTGTAGTCCTGTCTTGGGAGGGGAGTGACTAGTAAGGCAAGTAAACAGGAGGATAATCAGCAGAAAATTGGTGAGCGGAGAAAAGAATAAAGATCAATTCGGGGGGGGGGCTTCTCTCATTCAGAGAGGTGCTGAGGGATATTGGCACCACCTCTGAGGGCAACCCACTCATTACATCTCAATCCCACCGATGTTCTGCCCAACTTGGAGCTTATCATGTGGAGTAAGAATTGGTGTGGAAAGGCAGATGCCTGACTGACATCTTTGGCTGTTGCAGAGTGCTCCCATGTGCAAAGGTGGAATGGGGTTAGAAGTACTCTCTATATGCAGAGGTGGGATGGTGGTAAAGGAGGAGTGATGCAAATGTGTGAAGGGTTTCCATGTGTAGGAGAGGATGGATGGGGCAAAGCGCCTCTAACATAATTATTCTGACTGAAACATGGCGAAATAATAAAATAGGTGACCCCTCCACTCACCATCCCAGGCTTTTATATTTCACGACAAGACCGGTCCGGGAGGGGAGGAGGTGTGGCGATATACATCTCCTCTGATATCCAATTCACTACCATTTATTCTGCCTCTGTCCACAAAGCATACAAAGTACTCATTTTACAATTATCTCTCCCTTTGTCCATTCTTATTTTTATTGCTGGGGCCTACTGCCACTCAGGCCTCAACCCCTCCCTGGTTACTAACCTCATCTCTACCATAGTATCCCATACCTCCTCGGGTGAAGTCTATATCATGAGCAGTTTCAACCTAAACTGGTTATCCCCTTCTCTACTCAAAGTGAAAAACAACATTGCTGCCTATGTTTTAACCAAACTCATCCTTGAACCTACTAGGCTAAACCCGAAATCAAGCAACCATTCCTTAATTGACTGGGCTCTCACTCCCCACCCAAGAGTCATAAAATCTGGAGTGTTATCAGATGCACTGAGCGACCATCGCATGACCTTCCTAGTACTAGAATCCACTGTACCAAAGTCCCCCACAAAACCTTAGTGACTTGCTCATACAAATCCATGCACCTTGGGCCACTTCTACTTGACCTACCATGCACAAGCTGGTCCCCTATAACCTCAGTGAACACGACTGACGTAGCTGCAGAATATTTCAAAGGTAAATTTCTGGACCGGCACGCCTGTCTACACAAAGTTAGAGTCTGCGGGAACCACCTTCCTTGAGTCACGCTGTAACTCGTAGCATGCCAAAGAGCAAAGGACCAAGCCTGGAAGCAACACAAAATCTCCAAGCTCCACAAAGACTACAACAACTATCATCAGCTTCTCAACAAATGCACCAAAGCCACTCGTTTGGCTAAAGCCAACTACTTTACCTCAACCTTTCAATCAAACATAAACAGCACTTCAAAATTTTGGAAAGTCATTCATTCTCTTCTCCCCCCCTTCTCCTCCTACCCCCCTTCTCACTATAAACAACACTATTACCTCTGACCACTTGAGTGTAGCCTCTGAATTTAATTCTTTTTTCACCTCCTGTACCTTTGCCCGTCTATCCTCCTTGCCGTCTCCTCAGTCTGATCCTCCCCCTAACTCACCACACACCTATCCTCAGCCCCTTCCTTTCTCATTCACTAACATAACCCCCCTCTGACACCCTGGATGCCCTGCTCACCCTAAACCCTTCTAAAGCCAGTTCACCTGATGGGCTAGACCCCCAAGCTGCTTTACCTTTCTGCTATGGCTATCTCTGCCCCACTGATGGAGCTACTCAACCTCTCATTCACACAGGAAGCTATCCCTTCTGTCTGGAAACATGCCATTGTTCTTCCGCTCCATAAGGACAGTAAACCATCCTTCCCTGGAAACTATTGCCCCACATCCCTACTTCCCACCCTCACTAAGCTGCAAGAACACCTAGTTGTTACCCAACTCTCTGCCTGTCTCTCTTACTCTAACTTTTTCACCCCCTTCCAATCTTGCTTTCAAAAAAAACACTTCACCACCACCACCTTCCTGATTAGGCTCACTGACTCCATCCTCACTGGGATGGACAGTGATCAAATCACATCCACCATCCTTGTTGACCTAGCCAAGGTTTTTGACACTGTCTCCACTCTATCCTGTTACATTCTCTCTCTCTGCTGAAGGCTTGTCAGCTGCCACCACAAACATGGGTTTCATGCTTACCTAAAAGGTTGGACCTAGTCAGTTAAAATAGTGGATTCCGTATCCTCACCCCTCCCTATCGATACAGGGTCCCGCAGGGATCAGGGGTTGTGTCCCATACTCTTCTCCATCTTTCTCAATGACTTGCTGTCTGTCTGCACATCCACATCTATTCATATGTATGCAGATGACATGGTCCTGTACACCTCCAGCCACTCCCCCACCGATGTTGCAACCAGACTTAAGAACAATTTCAACAACGTTCAGTGCTGGTTTTGATCACATCAGCTTTTCCTAAATATCAAGAAGACTGTCTTCATGACCTTCAGCACTAGGCAGAGACTTTCAAGGCTCCCCTCCCTATCCACTTTCCACATCCTCAACAGGACGGTACTCAAGGATACCTCCTCATTCAGATATCTAGGGGTTTGGCTTGACCAACATCTCACCTTCTCTGGTCACATGGACGCCATCCTAAAAAAGCTACACCCCAAGTTAGGCACACTATTGAGGAACCGGAACTGCCTTCCTCTCTCAGCTAGGTGTGAACTTGTCCTGAAGATGATCCTCCCCATCTTTGACTACTGCGTCGTAGTCTACAGTGTGGTACCTAAGACCTCCCTAGCTAGACTGGACACCCTCTTTAACTCCTTCTGCCGCTTCGCTCATGACACATACCCTCACTCATCACTGTCAACTTTACCACACTTTGGCTTTACCATCTCTTGATAACAGACGTCTCCTCCACTGTGCTAAATTTGTCTCCAAATTCTGGTTTGGCTCCCTCCCTACTTATCTCAACTCTTCCCTAACATCCCCTTCCCCCACCATCCACCATTCACGTGGGTCCTCAGTTTCCCATAATTTGGGTGTCCTGTGCCGTGCGACTACTGTCAGCTGAGGCAGCCTTCAGTACTACTGCTTCCCTAAACTGTGCAGATTCCCTCCCCCAGATTCACTTTCTTCTTCCCTTCCTCTATCTCTTCAGCCTTACACAATTACCTATCTGTGAACTGTAGCTGCAACTGAACAGACCATTTTGCATCTAAATGGGCTGTAATGATGTTATCTATTACCACACGTGTGGACCTTCTGTTCACTATGATGTAATGGAATATACATACCAACTCTAATTTACTGATGCCTGTTACTGTTTGTTAATTGTTCTTTACTTGGTAACTCACCCTATGCATAATTGGCACTATATACTGTTTGTTGTTTGCCTATGACTTATTTTATGTCTTCCAATTCCATATATTGACGTGTGTACTGTTGTGTTGATTATGTTTTATTGTATGTCTTCCAACTCCTCCACCCCTAGGATGCATCGTGAGATGAGCAACTTGTTGTTCAGGTGCCCTTCCTGGTGAAACTCTTAAATAAATGTAGGGGCAGTGGGATGAAGGGGTGGAGTGCTCCCCATGTACAGAGCTGATATGAAGTGGGAGGAAAGCTCCCCATGTATGGAGGTTGAATGGAAGGGAGGAGTGCTCCCTATGTGCAGGAGGTGGGATGCAGTGAGAGAAGTACCTGTGTGGGGAGGTGAAATGTAGTGGGAAAAGAACTGGAGGGGTCAGGGGATGAGTGCTACAATGTATGGAGGTGGGATGGAGGTGGAGCAATGATACCTATGTGTGGAGATGGAATGGAGGGAAGCGTGCTTCCATGTTCAAGTTCAAGTTTATTGTGAAGGGATAAAGTCCATTGAGCAAGCTTATTTGCAAGGAGGCCCCTTGTACAAGAAATGATAAAGACAATACATGGTGTGAGATACAAAAAGTAAGGACACATAATATAAATTAAAATAAAGCAATTTTTTTTTTATATTAGCATTAGGGCTGCGTGAACCCCTAAAAGTTCTACCTTGAAACTTTCTGAGTAGAACCAAAAAGTTCTGCCAGGTTCTACCTAGTTCTACCAGGTAGAACCCAGGTAGAATCGGGTTCTACCAGGTAGAACTGGGTTCTACCATTTATAATCAAGTTCTACTAAGAAAAACAGGTTCTACCAAGTAGAACCAGGTTCTACTCAAATAAAACTAGTTCTACTATGTAAAAACAAGTTCTACTAAGTAAAACCAGGTTCTACATGGTATAACAAAAGTTCTATAATATATAAGCATAAAAAAAAAGCGTAGCTTACATGGTTCCTGCTTAATTGAAATCACAGAAGTGTTGTTTTTTGTTTGTGAAAGTACATGTAGTACTAAGAATGGTATAAATACAATTAAGTATTGCAAAGCTTTGGTGCACAGGATTCTGTATCGGTGCTCGAAAGCTTTGCAAAACTTACCATTCTTAACATTAGAATCTTAGTATTACATGTATATTCCCAAACATGCAAAATAAAATATGTGGATTTTTTTATAGTTAAGTAGAAGCAGGTGGAATGGGCTTACTGCTTATATATCATAGAACCACCTGGTTACCCAGCAGATGCTTAAAAATACTAGTGTTGAAACAGATTTAACAAGCGGTAAAGGTCAGGGATGATATATGACTCGTATATTATCCCTGACTACTTCAACTTTTAAATCTGGTTACAGGCACAACTCAAAGGGTTAACCCTGAGCTACCCTGTTACAATAATTTTAAATCTTCCCCACTGTTAGACTCAGGTACTAATGAGGCCCAGTTCAAAACGCTTTGGCACCGATGGTACCTATAGCTTCAGCTGCTTTAGTACCAAATAAGTACATGGACAGAAGTTTACAGTACAAAATGTATTTAATCCACACAATGTGGTAAAGCAAAACGCCACACTGCCCCAGCGCTTCTGTACCTTACCTTCCTCAGGGCCACCCCCCGAGAAAGGCATGGTTCCGACGCGCTGGGGCAGTGTGGCGTTTTGCTTGACCAGATTGTGTGGATTAAATTATGTTTGCACTTTAAATTTTGTCTGTGTAGTTATTAGTTTGGGGCTTTCTGTTATTCTGAGTAACTAGTGTCAATGTTAGTAATACATTACCTACCACACTCTCCGCCCTGAATCCCTATACTTCCCATAGGTAACTATATCATTACTGTATTACTTTATTTGTCCCACCCTGCAAAACATCTGCTCCTTCCTCATCTTTACTTAGAATAATTGAAAACCCATAACAGTATACCATCTACAAATTGTGTTTATTTATGATGCCAGGTCACGTGCATGGTTTGGTATCTAACAATGGAGGGTGAATAGTATTTGTAAGAGGGAGTGTCCCAGGGGTTTGGAGGGCTTGGAGTTTTGGACGGGGGCTAAGGTAAGATCAGTGATTTTTTTTTTTATTGTCATGATAGTCAGTTAGTGCAGTATGTGGGAACAGCATTTTGTAAAATCTATTTTTATTTATTTTCCTTTTACAGGTTATAATGAAAACAGTTTCTATCTGGTGAATGGTTCCTTCAGATCAAAACATTGGATGTAATTGGGTGCAACATTGAAATTGGGAATGTATTGTAAAGTTGACATTTTACAGCAAAAAAAACATTTTTTTAATTAAATTCCCATCTGGAATTGAACCAGAAGAACAGTTATTTATTATTTATTTTTATTAATGTTTTTGTTTGTTAACAGTCAGTACTAAGTATTTATTGAGTGTGTATTTTGTAATAAAAATACAATAAAACAAATGGATGAAGACAGAGCTGTGTGACAATGTGTAGTCATTTCTGGTTATTTTAGTTGAACTGCCATATGCAGTGGTCCTTCAGTTTCTGGTGCTAGTCAGATTGGGCCTTAGTGGCACATGAGAACCAGCAGTGGATGTTTGTTTCTGAAATTAATGGAACTCCAGGATGAGGAAGAGACAGGGGGACCCACCAGTGGAGGAAAGACAGCTGGAAAGGCTAGTGGCTACTAGTGGCAACAGACTCCTTCACCATCATCATTGTCATCATCAGCGTGGCATGATGCCATCTGTGTGCTGTCACCCTGCATAAATTTGGGACAGTATATGTTTTTGAGCTGAGGCAGGTTCATTTTTAAGAAAGTGAGCCTCTCTACATTCTTCGTGGAAAGACATGTTCTTTTGTCATTCACTATTGCCCCAGTAGCACTAAAAATTCTCTCTGGATATGTGCTGGCAGGTGGGCAATTGAGGTATTCAATTGCGATCTCAGTTAAAGAAGGCCAGATCAATTTTTTCTGTTGCCAGTAAAGCAAGGGTTCATCACCTGCAGTGAGATGTACAGTCTCCTCCATATAATTCTTAACCATTTTGCAGCAGGGACTTCTGGAACCACTATTGCCGCCTAAGCCTTCCAGCTGTCTTTATTAGACCAAAGTCTGATAGCATGTCCCTACAGTGGTTTGTCCTCTTGTGGTGTAGCAGCAGTTCTGGTTTGCGTTTGATGAGCCAAAACATCAGTAGTGGTGGCAGCAGCAGCAGCAACAGCAGATTGTGCTCCCTCCATCTCCACCAGATTTTGGTCAGAATTTGAATGTTGCCAAAAGGACACTGATGATGTACTACTTTTCGAACTATCGTGCTGGCGCTTTCTCAATTAACAGTTCATGATAGTGTTCCAGGTCTATAAAGTCATGTGGTTTGAAGAATGTCTCAATTGTATCCTTAAACCGAGGGTCCAGAAGTGTGGCCAAAATGTAATGTTCTGCTTTGCATATATTTACAATGCACTCATCATCCAGGAAGGTTTGCATCATTTTTCCAACAAGTGATGCAGCATTAATGTCATCATTGTCAAAGAACTGTGACTCGAGACGCTGCAGTCTCATCCTGATGAGTGAAATTAAGGGTAGGATCTGACTTAGTCCGGCACCATCAGAGCTCACTACTTCGGGTAGCCTCGTCAAAGGGTTTAAGGATACAACAAAGATTCTCCATCAGACACCACTGATTGGGGCTGATATTCACATCTCCTTTCCCAATACCATGTTGGACTGCATATTGATGGATGGCTTTCTGTTGTTCAAGCATTCTCTGCATCATATAGTAAGTGGAATTCCACCGGGTTGGAACTTCCTGTATCATCTGGTAGAGAGAGGGAGGCTGTTTTCAATCTGAATCTGCCGCAACAACTTTCGGGCTTTCACTGAATGTCTAAAGTGAGTGCACACAGTGCGGGTAGCTGCAATCAAGTTCTGCACATTTCGGTCCTCACTGATGAAGTCTTTTACCACCAAGTTAATAGTGTGTGCAAAGCATGGTACATGTGTAAACTTTCCAAGTCTTACTGCTTTCACAATACTTGTAGCATTGTCAGACACCATAAAACCTGGTTGCAAAGACTTTAAAGTTAGCCACTCAGCAAAGTTTTCTTCGAGGCCCTCCAGAACATGTTCCGCTTTGTGATCTTTTTCAAAACCATAAATACATAAAGCTGCCTGCCTTTGAACTGTGAAATTCCCTTGCTTCTTGCTGTTGCTGCTGTCACCAGTGCCACCGCATGGTGATGATGATGATGATGATGATGAGGAGGAGGAGGCGGAGCGAGGAAAGTTTACCCAGTGGCCAGTCATAGCCATATAGTCACTCGTCTGACCACTGGTCCACATATCTATCGTGACATGAACCTTTTGCCCACTGAACCTTTCAGAGCATCAGACACACTTTTCTGAACAGCGTCATACAAATCTGGAATGGCAACACTGGAGAAATAGGTCCAGCTGGAGACCTGATACTTTGGCACAGCGATTTCCATGAGTGCTTTAAAACCTGGGTTAGCCACAAATGAGAATGGGAGCAAGTCAGTGGCTATCATCTCCCCAATTGCCTTTGTCAATCGCCTTGCCTCAGGCCTGTTGGACTTATATTTCTGTGACCGCTCAAAGCAGTCTTTCAAAGAAATTTGATGCCCGCTATGCTTGCTGCTATCACCTGATTTTCTGGGCAGCTTCCCTTGACCTTTACCACCATGAGGGGTGGATGTTGTGGCCATGGATGGTATATGACTCGGTTGGGCTGTGGTGGTGGAGTCAGAGGGTAAAGAAATGAGAAATAGAGGATGCTGTGCTTTGACTGGAAGGAAGACTTTCATCATCCTCCACTCCGCATCAGTTACTTCATCTGCTTGGTAAACATCCATTACCTCATCCTCCTCAGCTGAGTGCAGAAGTGCAACAACGCTTGTGTGCTCCTTTTGTGCTTTTTGATACTGATAAATGTGAGACCTGTTCATATGTCTTATCATTGTTGATGTTCCCAGTCGAGTACCCACTTTACCACAACTTAATTTTGTTTTGCATAATTTGCAAACCACATGGCTGCCAGATGATTTATCTTGTGTGAAAAAATCCCACACAATGGATTTCACAGATTTTGTTGCACTGCTTCTTATAGGGAGGATAGGTTTATTACTACCACTGCCACCACCACCACAGCCACTACTATTTCCACTACCTCTTTGAGGTCTTTCCATGCCCATCTGCACATAATTTTGAAGATGCACAACCTCTCTGACTGGTTGAACTGCATCTCTTTCTTCCCCTCGTGAAGCCGGTCCATCTTCTGTCCTCTGTTGTTCCTCTGCATGTGTGGGTGTCTGACTCTCCAAGTTATGCCCCACTACCATTAATGTTTTGTTAGCACCACAGCCATCCTTTCGAGAACTTGTTTTTGTTCTTTTCTGCCTCTGTATTCCTCCTCTTCTTCCCACTCCCCAGAGCTATTACTACTTGACATACTGACTGCTGCCTTATCTACTACAAACTCAGGATCTGTTCCACTGATTGCCCCCTCACTCTCATCAGTCTTCTCCTCTTCATCATCCTCATCCATCACTCTACTTACTAAAACTGGCTGCCGCACTATTATGGCCCTTGTGCTCATCCTCTGAGTACCACGACGGGTTACTCCTGCAATGTCCTGAAATTTCTGTTCTGTTGTTACTGTTGCCTGGATTGCCTGAGAAGTGTTGCTATTTTTTTACCACTCATGACTGCATCAAGTACTTTAAGTGGTAAGGCACAGGGATATTTTCTCCCTAACAGGTAAATACAGCACTGCTTGCTGCGTCGAGTCAGGTACTTTAAGTGGTAAGGCACAGGGATATTCTCTCCCTAACACGTAAATACAGCACTGCTTGCTGCGTCGAGTCAAGTACTTTAAGTGGTAAGGCACAGGGATATTTTCTCCCTAACAGGTAAATACAGCACTGCTTGCTGCGTCAAGTCAAATACTTTAAGTGGTAAGGCACAGGGATATTTTCTCCCTAACAGGTAAATACAGCACTGCTTGCAAGTCGGTCAAGTACTTTAAGTGGTAAGGCACAGGGATATTTCTCCTAACAGGTAAATACAACACGCTTGCTGCGTCAGTCAAGTACTTTAAGTGGTAAGGCACAGAGATATTTTCTCCCTAACAGGTAAATACAGCACTGCTTGCTGCGTCGAGTCAAGTACTTTAAGTGGTAAGGCACAGAGATATTTTCTCCCTAACAGGTAAACACAGCACTGCTTGCTGCATCGAGTCAAGTTCTGTAAGCCAGTAGAAGAGATTTATTTATAAGGTTGAGTAATGTCAGTGTGTTGATGAGCATACACACACACACACACACACACACTCCTCTAGTCTATACACAGAAGTTATAAAATCAAATACACAAGTTACAACAACCAGCTGATTGATACAGTCTGCTGCTATTATAATCTGTGTGTATTGTATTTGAATCGGATCAGGGAGCTGTCACAAAGGTCAGCTCTGAGTTACCCCAGTTTCATACAAAAAGACAACAAAATTTTGGCCTCAGACAGTCACACACTCCACCAAAGCTGTCTGTCAGGCCCAACACGTCATTATCTCATCTTATTATGCTAATTTTTCTTTTTTTGTTAAAGTTTTCTTCCTTCAAAACTCCCCGACCCCCACCTTGCTGCCTAAACTGAAGGAGAGACCATGACCCAAAACATATAGATTTTAAAACTTTCCACCGCCAAAATGCTGAGAGAGAGAGAGGTCAGAGACCAGAATGGACACAACTGCTCTCTCTCAAATTCTCCACCACAATGTGCTGCGCTCACTGCAGCAAGCAGCAAGAAGTATGACCCACGTGGGTCTCTCTGCGACACCCTCCAATAGCTGACTGACTTAAATGTACAGTCACTAGGGCAATCTGATCAAACCAATCCCCCTTCCCCATGTAGCAGCCTGCAGGCATACCCTGACCCTTCCTTTCTCTTCATTTTTTTTTCTCCAAGAGACCGGTGCATGCACAAATGCTTCTGCTGTCTGAGGCGCATCACGTGTGCCACTGGAGGGAAAGAACTGAAGGAGCATGCACGGCACTGAAGCCCAGCATCTGGACTGGTGGTATGTGATTTTTTTTTTTTCACTTTTCAGGGCGAACCAAAGTTTGCAAAGTTTGCGTTTTTGCAATACAAGTTCTACCACAGTCAGACTATGGAGGACCATAGGGGTTTGACCATTTTTTAGCTTTCGTCGAACCGAACTTGCAGCCCTAATTAGTATATACAATGGGCTAGATATTCAAAAATGCACCTGGCAATGACTATTACAGTATGCAGTGTGGACCAATGGGCTTGCAGCAGATACTGTAAGCTGTCATTTGGTGGGCAGCTGCGGAGGTTTGCGGTGGGTTTGCTGTCACTGGCGACCTGGGTGGGCTGGGGTCCGTGGTGGGTGGGGGTGAAGGACCACTAGACTACCAGGGCATGAACTTGAGCCATTTTAACAGCGATCTGTTAGGGCGGGAGAGGATACCACTAAACTAACAGGGACTGAACTGAGACATTTTAATGGTGATCGGGGTTACGGGTGGGGAGAGGGTACCACTGGACCACCAGGAAATATTGTGGGTGCTTGTGTATGGTGTTCTGGAAGGGAAGCCACCCACGGCTGGCAGCTGTTGTGTTGCGTCTTGCATTACGGCAGCTCGCCTGTGGGTGGCTTCCACCTGAGCATGTGTTTTCCATACTCAACTTGTGCCCAGGTATGTGGCACATCTTCGAGATGTGCCAGCATATGCGCCGCACATCTCGGCTGAATTTCGAGATGTGCCACATATGCATGGGCACACCCCCTGGAGATGCACTGCATACATTATCTTTGCGCCATGGCGCATCGGAAATTGCGCTGTGCAATTCCCCCTTTTGAATATTGCCACAGGGTACATTTCTGGGGTTTCACTGGTCCAACTCCTTTGAATATCTAGCCCAGTATGTACAATGTTCCATTCAACAAGGATTGAGACCAAATATGATTACATAAGACACTATGTCTACCATGTGGAAGAGGGCTGAGAAGGAGAATTGCTCCCATATGCAAAGGAGGCATGGGGGTGCTCTCTATGTGCAAATATGTAATGGGGGTGCTCTCCATGTGTGGAGGTGGGATGGGGAACAGTCTCTTAATGGCCACCATCCTGGACCCCACTCCAGCCTGTGTGAAACTTTTGGGAATGGGCACAGTTTATGATGGGGCAGATGTGCAATCCACATCTCTTCTCTGGCTGTTGTAAAGTATTGGGTTGATAGATGGGGTGCAAGAGGGTGCACCAGTCATTCAGGAGCACTCACTGTATCCTACCCCCACCCACCCAGCAGAGTGGGAACTGTTGTGGAGGGGCAGATACAAGATTCACATTTTTATATCTCAGTACCTTAGAGTGCTTTCCATGGGTAGAGCACGTTAGGTGGAAGACCTCTGCTGAAGCAGAGTATTCTGCAAGTGTAGAGGTGTGGCATATGGTAAGGAAGTGTCAGTTACCCAAAGTCCACTCCAACCTTCATGCTAGCTCTGGAGGAGCAGGGAAGGGTATGAAGGGGCAGATGTGCAACTTGCATCTCTATCCCTGGCTGCTGTAAGATGCTACCCTTGTGTGGAGATGGGATGGGGCATCATTCTTCTAGAGCCACCTGCCTAGAGCCCACCCAATGCCAGTGGGTGAAGATGGACAGATGTGTGAACCACATCTGTCAATGGCTCCTGCAGAGTGCTCCTCATGTGCAGGAGCTGGAATGGAAGGAGAAAATGCTTCACATGTGCAGAAATGCGGAAAGATGTGTTGGGTGCCAATGGCCTCTTGCCACCCAGTGGATCTGGACCGCAACCCCATTTCCACCCACCTGGCACCCACCAGGCTAGGCAGAAACAGGTGTGGCATGGCAAATGTGCAACTTACATCTCTGTCTCTGGCTGGGGCAGCCAATGTACAGTGGTGGGACGGTTGTGGAGGGGGCACCAATCACCAACTTCTGCCAGGCCACAGTCCACAATTTACCTGGGGCTGCCCACCTGGAGGTCACCTTGTCACTGTGCCAACCTGTGTGGCGTGGGATGGGTGTGGAGGGGAAGATGGGTAACCTACAGCAGTCTGTGGCTACTACAGATTGTTCCATATGTGCTGATGTGAGCTGTAGCTATAGGGGGCGGCAACTACCCAGGGGTGCCCATCCAGTGCCCACCCTACACTGTGCTAGTCAATGTGAAGGGGCAGATATATGACCCACATATTTGTCTCTGGCTCTGTCTGGGTGCTCCTTTTGTGCAGTGGTGGAATAGATGCATCAAGTTTGTTTTATACTTTGTCTCTCCTGGTCTATCACTCTCTCTCTCTTACGTCCGCTCCCCCCACGGTGAAAGGAAAACTCTGCAGCACTGCTCTCTGCTCTAGTCCTGGCATCTTGCTGCCACTTTCTAACACTACTGTATGTGCTGTGTGCTTCCACTGAGCTTCAGAAAGACAAACAGAGAGTCAGACCGACAGCAAGGTGCCAGAAGAGTGAGCGGAAATAAAATGGATGGCAACCAAGCTGGGCACACACTGTACTCCACTTCTCTGTTTGGGGGTGGTGACACTGTCTCTGACTGGAACAGATTGCACCTGCACATATATGCCACACTGAAAGTGGCTCTCGCTGTGGCTGTGTCTCTCTCTCTTGGGGGATGGGGGGTGGGAGGGAGTAGACACTGCTGGGGGACAGGCCACCCATTAAATGAATGTTTGTTCAGGTGCAGGTCTGGGAGTCATGGGTCATTGTGATTATGGTCACTGCATTGCACTGCCCCCAATTTCACACTGCCAAGGTGGTGCTGCAATAGTGACAGCCTGTTACCTGGTTATCACTCTCATTCCACTTACTTGCCACATCTCAGCATGTTACTGTCACTGTTTGGGGTCTCTCTCTCCGCTCTGTCCCCAACACTGGTGCCACTCACCACCTCTTTCGATCCTGTGCTCTCTTTTGAGGGGGGGGCACTGCTGCCTCTCCTTCTCAGTGTCTGTCCCTGCAGCCTGTGTCTCTCTCTCTCCCCACAGTTCAGGGTTAAGCTACTGTAGAATCTCTCTCTCCCCACAGTTCAGGGTTAAGCTACAGCTCTGCAGGCAATGCTGTCTCACTTCTCAGCACTCTTGCTCCTTGTATTGTGTGGTGGAGTGGTGGGGCACACTGAGGCAGCATGGACACTAGGAGATCCACAGGGCAGGTCAGTGGATACCATCACAGAGAGCAATGCTCAGGCTGGGCATTGCAGCACAGATGAAGCACTGAAGTGAGAGGAGCTCAGAGTCAAGAACACACACTGTCATTCACACAGAGACACAAACAAGTTGAACACAGACGTCTGTCTGGGAAGGAGAAATAATATTTATTTGTTCTTTACTGCTAGGACAGTTTAATGCTTATGGCACTGAGAGTGGGGATGCAGTGTATGGCTAGGTACCCGGACATCTGCAGGATGGGTGGGGAGACGAGCAATAAGATTAGCAGGGCATGAATAAAGAAAAGAAGCACTCTCATTCGAGCACTTTATTTCTTTCAACTAGAGGAGCTTCCAGCTGTGAAACTGTGACTGGTGTCACAGTCTGGTTACATGTTCATTGGTTTGCCAGGGACAAGCCCACTGTAGATTGCTGTGCATTGGACTGTCCTGACACACCCTCTGAAATGTCATTCTACCACAAAGATGTTCCTTGCACATGGAGAACATAAAACTAAAGAATTTAGATTAGTGACTACCCCCATTTGAAAAGGCATTTTGTCCTGAACACAAAATGTAAATTAATGCACTTGAGGTACAGAAATTCAGGGGCAGAGTACACATGGATGGAATGATATTGACAACATTAAGAAAGCACATATTCAAAAAAAAAGAGGTTTTACATACAGTTGATTACTGTTTAACAATATTTTGCATCTGTGGCTGCCACTGTACATCTGATACAAACCCATAATAGCGTTCCTCACTTGAAGCAAAGAAAGTGGAGGCTATAACTTGACTCCTTGTTTTTGTGTTAAAGGGTCAGTTTCTTTACAGCAAAAACAGGGAAAGGCATCATTTCCTAAATGTGCAGATGAGCATGGGGACCATTTTTTTCCAGAGCATGCCCCCACCAGCAGCTACCACCGCAAGACTGCTACTACCCGCCGCCTAATACAATCAGTGGAACACCAGAAGTAGTCTACCAGCACTGAGATCAATACGGTTATGGTACATTTTATTTATTTTTATTTCTTGAATTTTGTTGACCCGGTAAGCCCACTGGGCCTAGAAGTCCCCTTTTCAGGGGCCACCGGGAGGGGGATACAGATGGTAAGCAACTGAAATTGAACCAGATTAAGCTGTTGGTGGTATTTTTAGTGAATGGGAGAAATGTGGCCAGGACACCGGGGGAAATTCCCCTACTGAGTTGCGGTCAGTAGAGGGGGCTGTCGTGCTGCTGACATGGCAGACGGCTCTCTGAGTGTGGAGGAGCTGGACGTGCAGATTGTAGCTCTGTAGGATTTCGTCATGGATAAACGGGAAAGTCAGGATGATTCAGCTCGAACTGTGGCTGTAGAAATGGCTCACAGAGATCTGCAGGCTAGTGAGCATGCAGCGGGGGTTTCAATGCAACACAAAATGGCAAGCAGTCCCGACTGTGGAAGGTGAGATTACCTACCATGAGAGTTCTGCATTGAGCTCCTGTTGCTGTAGGTGGCTCAGCGGTAGCTGAGACAGCAGAGTGCTGGATTGCTGATGCTGAATGCATCATTGCTATAGCTGGGGAAAGGAATGCGGAAGTGTCGGCGTTGTCTGACTGTGTTGCCGGTCCCAGCAGGCGGCTGTCAGACGTGGAGAAGGCTGCAACATGGACCAAAGAATCTGCTCTTACTCAGGCAGGTTGGATGCAACAGCCAGATGGTCGGCGGGTCCCGGACCCTAACTGCATATCCTTTTCTTCTCCGGAGACTTCAGATTCACAGCTGCTTTCAAATACTCATAAGGGAGCTTTCAGTACAGGTCAGACTTTGTATTTCCCCACTCGCAAGGTAATGCGGACTTAGAGACTTCGTCTGACTTGGCTAATGAGATAATACACTCCTTACGAGGCCCACCACAACAGTCCCTGCTCATTCATCATGGGGAAGTGATGCAGGAGGGCCCCCCACTTCTCGGACCTATTTAAAAATAATAAATTAGAACAAGCCCACATGGAAATGCAATCTGACTCAGGTACAGAAGCGATTTGCCTGAACACCTAGACACGGCATATGTGCCCAGAAAACTGTTAAGAGATTCAATGAAGTTTTGGCCACAGATATATCTAACAATAACACATGATGAGGTGTAGGTTATGTGCTATTAAGAGCATATGAGGAGTGCACTAAGGCACGAGGCACTTGCGCGAGTGCCTTATGCCCCCCATGTATTTTATCAGCACATAACCCACACCTCAATATGTGTTATTGGCGCTTTATAAATGGGTTTTTTATAAAGAAGTTAATTAAAAATGATATAAAAAATAGATAAACAGAGTAAAAATATGATTTTGCAGTAGAAAAAATGAAAAGTAGTTCCTGTTACTGTTTTGGTATGGGGCTGTTTAACTAAAATTTAGTACAAGACATTGCTGCTTGTAATGTATGTGCACTGTTCAGGAACCACATTTATAAAAAGAATTGTGGAAAAGCATTTGTTTTGTGTCAAAATGTTTCATCGTCAGTCGTCCCCCCCGCCCCTCACCGCACTTCAGTGAAGGCAAAATTGAGCGAGTTTGTGTTATATACTGGATGAGGTAACTAGCGCAATATTTGCTGTAGTGCTGTCCAAGAGGTAGAACATATATTTTTTTTTTAGTTGTTTAACCTTTTTTTTTGCATAGGTTTTTGCTTTTAACGTCATAATTTTCAACAGGTAGCTGGCAACGAGCACGAGCGTGTCAGTCAGTGGCTGCCATATGTTGTGGTTTCATGCTTCGCGGTTCCGGAAGTGTGAGAGCAGGGAAGATAAACTGCTTTTCTTTTATTTGTTGTGCTGTATAAACAGTGATCTAGTGATTTAGATGGGGAGCTGTGGGTTGCTGTAGCTTTTGTAGGACAGAGAGAAGTTACTGGAGGAAAGTGAGTTGGCAGCATGAGCAGCATGTATTGTGCGAAGTTTTGAGCAGTGGGAACAAGACGCACAGCTCCGAGATGAAGAGAAGATGTGAGTATTACATTTTTGTGGAGGGAAATATATTGTGAAATTTGATTTGTAGCGTGGTTTCTGCGTTTCCGGCATTGTGTGTCTGGTTGGAGCTGGTGTGGTTCTGTTCGCCCAGGAATTGGGTTATACATGAGCGCTGCAGAGCTGCAGTTAGTAGGAAGAGAGCGGTGGCAGGGATGGATTTTTTATGTGTTGCGGCTTGGTTGGCACAATTAGTGCCGGTTGGCATGATACATGCTGGTAAGGACACGGCCGAAAACGACTTTCAGCCAATGAGGATCCTTGATTTGTTTAGCCCATTTTATAAGCATTAATAAACATCCATGGAGAAGACATGTTTGATATTAGCTTTAAGTATTTTTCTGGTTTGGATAAGTTTTGGCAAAAATATGAGACTTGTAAGACTTTGCCTTTATGGCTACCTTTTTGGGCAATTCCTATTACTAAACCCCTGTTTAAAACAATAAACATTATGTTTAGGAATGAGGGGTAAATGTGGGTGATATCCAATACTGGTTGGAAAGAAAATGCACTGTTTTGGGGTCCCCCTGAGTCCATTATTGATTCCGAGGGTATTTGGACCGGGGCATGACGTTTTAAAGTAAAATTGCATATTGTGGATAATGATGTTGTCCATGTACCCAACAGTTTCTTTTTAGGAAAGGACAGGGGGGTCTATTTTTATCCAGGCCAACCCAAAGCATGTTATCGCTGTGGCAGCAAGCGTCCTTAAGCAGTGCATAAACCAAGGTTAAATGTGCACTTTGTGGGAAATGGATCATGATAGCGAGGTTTGTAGGAATGTGTTTAAATGCAATTTATGTGAGGAAGCTGGTCATACTTATCACCAGTGTCCTTGTGCGGGTCAGAATCTGCAGCGAGGCCCCAATTATGAATACTTAATAAATCAGGCCCAGGGTAGATATAGGCCTCGGACTCCTTCTAATCCGAATACAGACATGGATTCTACTAGCCAGAAGGGTAGAGATGCACCTCAGGATTCACAATCTAGTCAGTCACAGTCTTCAAACCAGGAGCCTGAGCAGCCAAGGTCTTCAGACCAGGACCAGCCAATTGTTCCAACTGAGGCTCCTACTACTAGTATGGGACTTGATCCTGATACTTTGCATCCCCGAGGACCTTCCAGTAATGCCCCCACCATATTCTGATTTTCAAACCCCTAGAAGAATTACCCGGGCTGTTAGTAGACAGAAAGGAGTAATGGAGTTTCAGGGACTTGTCACACACATAATGCATTCCAAGTTTTGGCAGAAATGGAGGGGGATTCAGGCCCTGAAACATCCAAATCAGAAGTTTGTTCTGAGATGGAAGTGGATGAAGAAGGTGAAAAGACCTTTAGAGTTAAAAAAAAAAGAAAGGTAAAAAACGGAAACAGGATAAATCTTTATTCTTGTCTTAAATAAATAAGGCCTGCCTAAAGATGATGTTGCTTAATTGTTGTTGTATAAAGAACTACAAAAGGCGTATAATTTTCTTGAGGCATTGTAAGGATTTACAGGCTGATATCATCTTTCTACAGGAAACACATTTGTCTTCTTTGGCTGAAGTCACTCAAGTTAAAAAGGCCTGGTGGGAGGGCCCTTCCTTTTGGTCTTTTGGTCCCGATGCGGCTGACGGGGTGGGAATTCTTTTTAAGCACTCCACAACACAAGTAACACAGCTTATAGACATATTACCTGGCAGAGCTTTGCTCATTGATTGTTATTATAAAGGATATTCTCTCAGATTAATTAACACCTAAGCCCCCCCAAGTAAAAACTGCAAGGATTGATTTATTTTAGCAGATCAAGCCTTACCCGTTTACTTCAAACACATTATTTGGGGGGAGACATGAATTACAGTTTAAATATTCTTATAAGGGATAATGTGCAACAAAACCTATTAGCGATTCCCATCGCCACACAAACATTGGCAGTTGCAAACCTCAGGGATGCCTATAGGAGACTTCACAAGACTGATGGTTTTACTTATCAGAGGGCTTCCTTTGTAACAAGGATACATTATTTTTTTATTTCTAACTGTTTAATAGCCCAACATTTTTCTTTACAACATTGTGATTTTTCAGATCATAAACTACTTTATTGTGTTTTGGGGTTAAATCAGATTCCCACAAGGTTTCCGTCCATCAGTAGGAGATGGAAATTAAATTCACAGCTATTAGGTGATGCTCCTTTCTTAACCCAACTTCAATATTTACTGAGTTCTCAGAAATCAGTTGCAGATTTTTATGATGACTGGGTTTCCTGGTGGATGGACACCAAAACCGCCATTAAGGTTTTTTTTTCTTTTTCACAGTAGGAAGAGGAGTACCTCAGATTATTTATAATATTTGGACTATAGAAGTCAATATTATAAATTGCTGTCTAGCCCTCGGATAACGTCCCCAGATATGCAAACACAATTAGGGGTTATAAAACATAAAGTGAAACAATCCCAGTATGACAGGGCAGTTTCCATGTATGCAGAAATGAGATTTGGCATGCAACAACAGCCTTTTAAAGATCCGTATGCTGCATGTAAACAAAAATTGGATAAAAAAATAATGACTGGTTTAAAAAATGAAAGTGGCCAGATTAAAACATCTGATGCAGAAATGTTGATGATTGTAGAACAACATTTGTCTTCAGTCTTTAGCACTATGTTTCATCCAACTGCTCTTTGGGATGAAGTTCTTCACTTCCTTGTTCCCAAAGTCCCACACACTGAAGTAGACAAGCTAAATGCACCTATTTCTCCTCAGAAGTTCTCACAGCCATAAACAAACTTAGAAGAGGGTTTCATCAGGGAGGATGGTATCACAAATGAGTTCTACAAAACCTTTAAAGAGGATCTTAGTGAGATTTTGGCTAATGTTTATAATGATATACTGCAATTTGGTTTAGAGGATGTGAAATTTACCTTAGCAGTTCTCACCTTTATATACAAAAAGGGGATATTACTGAATTGAGCAACTGGAGGCCGATTAGCCTGCTCAATACTGACTATAAAATCCTTTCCTCCATTTTCTGCAAGAGGTTACAAATTGTGGCACAAGGTGTGTATCATCCAGCACAAACTTGTTCCATTCCCCAAAGATCAATTTAGCAAAATTTATGATTTATTAGAGCTATCTGTGAATATGTGGCCCAGAATAAATTATCAAGTTTTATTTGACCTTAGATCAATCTAAAGCTTTTGGTAAGGTTTCCCATAATTTTTGTTCCAAGATCTTGAGAAGTATGGTATTCCTACAACTTTTATTAAATATGTTAGAACATTATATGTTAATACACGTTTCTGTCCCTTAATAAATAACCTACTGGGAAATGAAATTTGTTTAAAACAAGGGGTTAGACAGGGTGCCCTATAAGCCCTCTATTATATGCATTTGTGTTGGATCCTCTAATATGAGAAATCGAACATAATCAAGCAATTCATGGTTAGACTCCATCTTTAAACATTCCAGCCCCAAAATTGTCAGTTTATGCTGATGACATATGTTTATTGGTGACAGATGCCCAATCTGGTCAAAATGCACTTCAGGTAATCAAGCAATTTTCAACATTAAATGGTACCATTTTAAATTATGAGAAATGTGGTTGTCTTGCAGTAGGCAGGACCCCACCAGTACAGAATATAGGGGGTATTCCTGTTTCCGATTCACTTAAAATCTTAGGTCTCTATTTTGGGAGTGGGGATCTGGCACTACTAAATTGGGAAAGGCACTTAGTTATAGGTAAACACAAAGTTCAACAGTGGAAAGCTTGGAGTTTTTCAAAAAAGAAAGGGGTGATGGTAATTAAGAAGTTTTCATTGGCAGTTTTTTTACATTTATGTTCTGTTTTTCCTATTCCGACCTCCCTGGAAACTAGACTGTATAGTTGTTCTTTTTCAGATGGTATGGGGAATAGGTTAAACCCCATAAAACGAGCCTTTACTTACTTAAAGGTTTCACAGGGTGGACTCAGAATGATTAATCCATTGGTCTTTTTCCACTCTTTTTTCATGATAGCTTCCTTTCAAGTGAAAGCCCTTCCTGATAGTCATCCATGGTCTGTTTGTACCCAGTCATTATTTCACTCATTTATGTCCCAATGGGAGGGTGGTGGCATACCGAAGCAAAATTCTAAATATGCTGCACCATCTTATACAGACTCAGCAGTCAGAATGCTTAGGGAATGGAAATTGGGTAAGGCACAATTGCATGATATTTCCAGGAAGAACTTTTATGAGGAAATTATGGGTAATGTTTTTTTTTGTTCAGGTAGATTTCCCCTTTTGTGTGCCCACTAAGATCCATCAGGCATTACACACATTGATAGATAAAAGAATACCATCTCAAGTGTGGGACGTTCAATGGTTAAGCTGCCATGGCAGGTTGGGAGTTTGGGGTAACCTGAAGCACAAACCCATTGCAGACAGACAACGCATTAGGCCTGAATGTGCTGGTCAGGAAGAAACACAAGAGCATTTTTTCTTCACTGTCCCTATTCAGTGAACTTTTGGTCAGATCTAGCATCCTGGTGGCAATGGGGTATAGCTCGCCATATTTCTTATCAGAGTTTGATTTTAGGTGATTATACAAGGTTTTTAGGGAGGTATCATACGAGTACTTTAACTTTAATTTTTGCATGTATCAAATATTATTTATGGCAAGCCAGGTGTCAGTATTCTCTACAACACACTGTACTTCCTAATATTGTCTTACTTAAACGGATTGAACAGGCTATTGTCAAACAGAAAACTTCGGAGTATGACACTATGGATAGTCAATTATTTAACAGTTATTGGAAACACATTTTATGGATAACCTGATTTTATCTTATCCTAACTTGGGTATGGCATGCATTAGTAATGTTTAAGTTCTGAACTACAGACTGCATGACTTTATGTCTAGGGGATTACTTTTGATTTTTCATTTGATTATTTTTGTTATGCTTTCCTTCCATATTTTTCATTTCTTATGTGCCTTTTCTTTGGATTTCTGTATGATTTTGCATTTGTGATGTATTGTTTTCTCTCTAATAAAAAATTCCCCTACTCTTTTTCGATAAGTGTCATGGGATCTTTAACATCCACCTGAATCACCAATCCAGGCAGATGGGACCTTAGTTTAACATCTCATTTACCAGAAATTACTGCCTAAAAAAGAATAAGAAAGTGACTGTGATGACAAGCAAGTCCCAGACCAGATCTCTAGTTTGTTAATAGACTCCTCCTGAGTCTGATTTGCACGGCTGCATGGCCCAAGCTGCACAGATGTTATGCCATCATCAGATTTGTATAACAGCACTGTGGAAGCATGTAACCAGACTGCTGTCTGATGTGCTGCCACAGTGCTCCGACGTAGTTTCCAGTAATTCTGTTTATGCAACCTTTCCCTTCCAGGAGCCACATAAACATACCCACTTCCCAGTGCACTGCTTTTCTGTTCTGCAGCTGCAGTACTGACGGCCACCATGTGCAACATGGTGATGTTTACTTAAACTGCACATGCATGACTATCATGCATACATAGTTATGTCAGTACTGCCAAGTTGTGCAGTGCTAACTACAAGGCAAACATCACATGTGCAAGTATCAAGCATGCACAGTAATGTAATTGCTGCAGTATTACTTATGGCTGACTCCAGTGCAGCGAAAGTACCACGTATTCTTTTCCACGCTCTTGCCACTCCTAAAAGCACTCCACAGCCATATCAGCTCTGACCAGAACTTGTTAAAATAGGGGCAGAAAAGTGTTACAGTTACCAGCCTTAGCAATTGGTATTGCTTAGAAAATAGAAAAAGGTTCATAGTTACTAAACAAGGTTAAGAATATGTATACTGTATGCAGACCCCGGCCCAGAGGGATTAATTCAGGTGGATGCATGTGTAACCCCCAGGACAACTTTTCATCAGCATCTCCTCATTAAGATTCCTGAAAAAAGAGATGCTTTAGATAAGAAATCTTATACATCATCAACTCTTCTTCTGAGGGAAGCTGCCTTCCTACATGACACATCCTCATCCAAGAAGATACATTGGAAATTTGTGGTGCCTTTCGTGACTTTCTGACAGCAGATGAAAGGAACCAGATGTTACATAATGTGAAGGCTGGGTGGGTGGAAGCAGCAAAGAATCAATTACTGTAGACATAAATGACATTGCCACAAGATCTCTTGCTTATGCCATTCTATAGTACCGGGACATATTCATGGCTCAGAGCAACTGTACTCTCTGTTGACTTGCAAAACAAGGCAGGAGATTTCCCATTTGAAGGAACATCCCACTCTATATGAACAAAGTAGCAAGAAAAAAAATACTTTAAAAAATCTAGTTGAAAGAAAAACACTGGGGGGGGTACTGCAGACTCTATTGAAGGGGAGGTATGGGAAAGAGTGTCTACAACAGACAGTTTCCACAACAAAGTTATGGTACCCAGAGGCTTCTCTAGAGGTAGAGGCTAAAGAGGTGCAAAGTAGCAATAAGTTTCTCCAGGCCCAACTCAGATTAAAAAACAATACCTAACAGGACTTCCAGTGATGTCACGCCCAGGCAGCAGCATAAGGAGAGAGCGATCTCCTCCTCGGGTATTCAATTTAAAGGAAAACTCATTAAAAGTTTCAAAATGCTTGGCAAAATGTCTGGCAGAAGGAGAGGAGAAGTTAAAGTCAAATCAGGATGAAACACCAACAAAATTGTTGGATGGCAGCAGATATCGACCCTTGGTTCCAAAGCGAGCTGCAGTGCATCTCAAGAAGCGTCAAGGCCATGATTCGCCACGGACCTGGAGGAGGAGGAAAAACTCTCCAACTAGATTGAAACAATAATAAATGAGATTAAAATTTCCAAGTAAGAAAGCAAGCAAAATTTCAATAAATTACATGCAAACATAGTGAACCTGGATAAACAGGTACAACGGACCGAGGAGAAGGTGGTGGAGATATAAGACCAGAAGGACAGCCTGACCACAGCGCTTTGACTTGCTTGTAGCCCAAACTGAAAAACTGAGAGACAAAAGTGTGGACTTGGAAGCAAGATCAGGAAGGGATAATATCAGGCTGCTGGGCTCCCAGAGAACGTGGAACCAACAGCTATGGGCGCCATTCCTGCAAAAACTGTTAAAGGAGGTATTAGAAATGCTAACAGATTCTGAAATAAAATTTAAAGGGCACACAGAGCCCTATTTGTGAAACCAAAGGACCTGAACAGTAGACCCAGGCAGATATTTATAAAGTTTGCAAGCTATCGAACAAAATAAACTTTGCTGAGAATGGCCTGGCAGAAAGGTGTGGTGCTTTACAAAAGGCTTCCACCTGTACTTTGACCATGATTATCCACAGGGAGATACACCAGCAAAGATTGAGATTCCTGCCCTATATTAAAGCTTTAAAGGAACAAAAATAAAATTTCAAACCCCATACCCAGCATTGCTGAGGTGTTTTGGGCAGGGGTCCATGGATGTATGGAGAACCAGAAGAGGCCAAGGAAGTTTTAGAGCCATGGTGTGTTTACTGAAACTGAGAGCGAAGACAGGGGAACCAGAGAGACAGGCACCCAGAGCTGGAACCTCAGTCATGAACCATTCCCAGATGAGGCCCAAACAGGAACACAGGATGCAGGCGGCTGACCAAATAATGCAGGACATCTGGAAAATACTCTGCACACTAACAGCGACGGATCATGCAGCTGAAGCAACTCCACTGGACCCGGAGATGAGAGATGGAATTTGAGGGTGGTGTGACCGGACTATGTGGCAGACTGAAGATTTAAATAATGAAGACTGAAAGACTTACATCTATCTCAGAACTTGAGTGGCAAATCAGGGACTACAGTCATGTGAATCCTGCTCTCTCTTGGCTCCCCTTCAGCTAAGTGCAAAATATTTGTAAATGGGACCTGGTAGGCTGAAGGGGGTAGTGAACTAATGGACAAACTGAACAGGCTTTCTTTATCTTTTTTCTCTTTCTTTCTCACAAAACTAAAAATTGTTTTATTTCCAGGTTTATACGAACGGAACTTGGGCAACAACAAGGAGAGAATTAGAGATTAGAGGAACAATAAGGGGGTAATATGGGGCAAGTAGGGGACTGGTGGAGGTTAGGGAGGGACCAGAGATGCAGAAGTAATGTTTAGAAAGGGAGGGTGACGTGGTAATATGCAAGGGAGTTTGGTAGAGGGAGGGGAGAATGGGACTAAGTTATAGGGCTAATGAGGTAAGACATGCCTGTTAATGGAAATAAGGGACGAGGTAATAGAACCAATGGAAGGGAGGTGTAGATGAGATAGCAAAAAGGAAGTGGACTGGGAAGAGGAGAGGGAGGGAGGAAGGGAAGGGGAAAGAAAAAGGAAAGGAGGTCCTGGGGACGGAGGTGGGAGGACACCTGGCGAGATAGGGAGAAAGCACATAGGTTGCAACAGGGAATGATTAGGGAAAGGAGGGTAATAAAAACAAGTTGAATAAATGATCAAGGCCCAGCGCATGGGGGAAAATAACAGGGGGTTTAAACTACAAATGTAAGAAAAGGTATTTACATGAACTTTTCTGTTTTTATTTTATGCTCTACATGTCCGAATGGGGGAAGTATTGCAATGACGGGTCCAATCGGGGGACATGTACCACTCCTGAGGATCTGGATTCCCTGAAAAGGAATGCCTCAGAAGAGTGTGGGGAGGGAGCATGCCAAACTGACCTGCGAAGGGTGGTTGCCTCGGAAAAGCTCTCCTAGGAAGGTAAGTGCATCACATTTCACTTGGCAACTGCTTGAGAGGGTAGGGGTACTGAAGCCATGCAACCAAATGGAGGCTGCTTGACAAGTGCCTACCTCAGGCTAGAGCTAGATGGCAAACAGAGAAGGAGAAGATGATAATGATGTTAGAGAATCACACTATCTGGAAAAGTGAACTACATGCCACAAGGTGCATGTAAGACAGGTGATAGAATAACAAGGGGGATTCGCTGAAGAAAATACATTTAGAATTAAAAGATTGGAATAAAGTAGAAATATACCAGGGAGGAGGGGAGAGAGATTCTAGAGAAAAGAGAAAGTTCCTGCGGATGCACAGGCTGTGGCATGTGCGAGAGATGGTTGGTCTACGCTGGCAAGGGAATGGAACAGAGGAGGGGCACCTTAGCCAGGTGACCATGGTAGCTACCTCTGGGACAGAGGAAGGGTAACCACTACAGCTCTGGGTATAACACAGGCTCCCAGAGTTAGATGGGATGGTAAGATCTCATCCAACCTTGGAAGTAGGAAGTATTGTACAAAGTTAAAATGGGAGAGCCCAGTTGGCACCTGTCGACAGTTTTAGTTAGGTTTTCAGTTATTGGTAACAGAGCAAGATACAAGTGTTAATAGCCTTGGGGGGGGCTCAGGGATTGCTATCAAATAGGGTTCTGGAGGGTGGGGGAACCCAAAGGAGTATATCAAGATATATGATGATGGCACAGAATGTTAAGGCACTGACTTTCAATGTAAATGGACTAACAAATCCTATCAAGAGAAAATAAATTCTGACTTATCTAAAACAAATCAGACCCGAGGTGGTGTTTCTTCAGGAAGCACTTTTAAAAACAGAGGAACATGAAAAACTTAAGAACTTTGGGTACTCAAATCTATTTGCATCATCATACAAAATGGGAAGGAGGAGGAGTTGTAATAATGATACCAAACAGTATTCCTTTTGAACTAATAAGTAAGGATGAAGATAAGGAAGGAAGATACGTTTTGGTAAAAGGCAAAATACATGGGCAAACCGTCACCAAGCTTTCATTATATGCTCCTCCGGGATCCCTGTATTCATTTTATAGGAATATTTTGATGAAGGTGTGTCACCAAGCAGAGGGAACCCTAATATGTGAAGGGGACTGGAACTTAACCATGGATCCCACTTTAGACAGTACCTCTAGAATACCAAGTGCTGGGCATAAGAAAGCTAAACAGGTGAAGAATTGAATTCACAGGTTAGGCCTGGTAGATGTCTGGCATCATTTACAGGGACAGTCCAGGGGCTGTACTTTCTACTCGTCAGTGCACAAGATGTTTTCTTGGCTTGATCTATTTATAGTGTCCAAGGGTGATACATCTAAAATAATAAGATGCACAGTAGGAACTGTAGCACTTTTAGATCATGCACTAGTGACACTAGAGATAAATTTAGGCAAACCAACCAAAACTTCCTTTTGAGGATTAAATTTGGCTCTTTTGAAGGATAAAGAGGTAATAGAACAAATGCTGAATGTAGTGCAACAAACAATTCAAGACCATGGGGAGTCTGAGGTAACTGCCAGCATATTATGGGACACGACAAAGGCAGTAATTAGAGGCAAATTGATTGCTATAGTGGCTGTAAGAATAAAACAGAGAGGAGAGAAACAGAGAATTAGAACAACAGATAGACATTAGAGGAGCAACAGCAAATTAGACTAGAGAGACAGAGGGAGAGAAAAAGTGAAACTCAAATCTGAATTAAATAAAATACTGGATTATAAGGTTGAAAGAACATACAATTCTTAAAACAACACTACTATGAGGGTGTCCAAAAGTGACTAAATTGTTAGCCTGTAGGCTTAGGGCACAGCGGGCCAAAGTACAAATAAACAAAATCACCCCATTAGGCCAAGTACACCCGCTAGAGTTATACACCCCCACCTCGGACAGTCAGAATGTAATAATAGCACAGTACTTTCAACATTTGCATCCCCCCAAGCTAAAAGAAGAACAAGTTGCCATCCTGACTAACCCGGTCTCCACTGAGAAGATACAGAGAGCAATGAGAAATGGTAAAACAGGGAAATGTCCAAGGACAGATGGCCTGCAGATAGAATTCTACAAAAAGTTCAAGGAAACTATGATACTACTTCTCAGAAAGGTATACCAGGGGGTTATGGAGGAGAGAGGTAAGGTTCCCCCATCCTGGACACAGACTATCATCTTGATGATCCCAAAACCAGGTAAAGACCCCACTAACTGTTCATCTTACAGACCCATTTCAATTCTTAACATAGATTATAAAATCATGTCCATAATAATGCAAAAAGACTGGAGCAACTTTTATCATGGATAATTAATATAGATCAGACCAGTTTTATTATGGGTAGACAAGCAGCAGATAATGTAAGAAGGGCTATCAATATAATAGATCACCTAGTAACAACAAAGAATAAAGCAGTAATTTTAAGTTTAAATGCAGAAAAGGCCTTTGACTGTGTCAAATGGCCCTACCTGTATAAAGTGCTAGAGGGCTTTGGTCTGGGGGAAGACTTTCAAAAAATTATACAAAGGCTATACGATCATCCTACAGCCTACATATGGGCTAACAGTCATGTAGCATCAGTGGTGAATTTGGGAGAGGGACCAGACAGGGTTGCCCATTGTCCCCATTGCTGTTTGTACTCTATATTGAACCACTGGCACAAAGAATCAGAAAAGAATGTGAGATAGAAGGATCTAGATTGTGGAGAAAGATCAAACAGTTGCCATGCAGATGCAGATGATATCTTGTTGCTCCTATCAAACCCAAATGAATATATCCCTAAGTTAATGGAGATAGTTAAGGAGTTTCAGGAGTTATCTGGAGAGCAACTTAACCACTAAGACAGAGATCCTAACCTTTAACTATACACCACTTCTAACTTTACACAGCTGTACCCAATGAGATGGTCCTTGGAGACTTTAAAATATCTTGGGATCACTGAGGAACAACAATAGCTATATATACCAAGATAACTACATACCCTTATTAAAACAGATAGAAGGGATATCAAGAGGTGGACATTGTTACCTATGCCACAACATGCTAGAATACAAACTACAAAAATGAATATACTACCTCGTCTCCTTTATCTTTTTCAATGCGCATCAGTAGCCCCAAGTAATCATTGGTTTAAGGAGGCATATGGTTGCTTGTTTAAGTTTATTTGGTCAAATAAAAGATCAAGGGTAAGAGCAGAAATCATGCAAGTGGGGAAGCGATGGGGGGATGGGCAGTTCCGGATTTAAAAAAATATTGGATGGCAGCTCAGATCACATGGGCACTACACTGGACAAATTATAGAGTAATAGCTCATTGGAAGAGCATAGAAGAACACTATATGAGACCAAGGCAATCTGGATCAGTAATATTTAGGGAACATGTTGCCTTAGGGGAACAAGAAAAATGGTCCATGACAATGAAAGTGGTGCTGAAAGTGGTGAAGAGATTCAAAAACACCCGGGGTTCAGAAGGACAAATGGCAATACAGATGACTAATAGAAACCTAGACTTTCAACCAGGTAGGGTAGATAGAGGTATAAACACCAAACACAAAAGGGGTTTAAATATGTTAAACAGATTATGAAGGGAGACACATTGCTAACATTCAAACAATATAAGGGGAGTATGGGTGGAAAAGACAGATACAGTAGACTGAGATATCTACAGATACAGAGTTACATAGTTTCAGAGGAGAAAACACAAAAATACAATGGATAAGAGAGGAGGAGATAACATTTGAACAATTAATGAACATTTCACATCAAAAAGGCAATATCCAGAATATACAAATACTTAAACACCAGCAAGGCAGGAGCCATGAAACATGTAGTAAGAACATGGAAGAGGCAGGTCCATCTCACTCCCAAAGAATGGGATAAGATATGGCAAATAACCTTCTGAACAACTTCATCCCCAGGGTGGAGAGAACATGTGTGGTGAACCAAGATGAGGTTCTTTATAACTCTGCACATAAAGGCACAGTGGGGGAGAGGAGAGAGGAACCTGCTGGAGAAACTGTGGAGACCAGAGAGGGACACACACACATGTTTACACATGCCCAAAGCTACAGCTCTTTTTGTGAGAAGTAGAAAATACAATCCAGAACATTTTCCAACTTCAGACACCACCGGCATACAACATATTATACTAGGGCTCCCTGAGAGATTGGAAGCCCCAATCTAAAATATCTTTTGGCAATTGCATTGTGGCAATATGTAAGACCATAACAAAGAGGTGGTTCACCCCCCCCCCCCCGGATAGGGGGGAATGGAAAAAGGGGAAAAGGGAAATACAGAGGATGGAAGAGTTAACATATTCAATAGGGGACAGACTAGAAAGGTTTGTAGAGAAATGGATGACGTGGTCACCTCAGGTATAAGAAGATATGTCTCAGATACCAGAAGGAGAGACAGTGCCTACAAAATGATAAAGTGATGGCTCAGATGAAAAAAGGTAAATGAAGCATCAGCTTGTTTAGAGATTTCTGATGTTTCCCAAGGTAGAAGGGGAGATTAAATTAATAGAAAAAAGCATTTTGGATGTACTACTCTGCTTTGTTCAGTTTTAATAATTTCACTGTGGAAACAAGTGAACAGAAATGTAAATGGAAAATAACCATGCATGTATTTTCGGACTTTTTACAAGTACAAAATGTACATAGTATTAATTGAAATGCACAATAAAGAAAATATGAAAAAAAAAAAAAAAAAAACAATCTTCCAGAGTAGATTGCAGTCTTTGTAACAGTCGGGGGTGGGTTGTTATAAAATAAAGTGTCTCACCTGCAAAAAATAAAAAAAAAAAAACAATACCTAACCGCATACTGGTCACCACAGATCCTCCTCAAGTAGAAGGTAATTTCTCTCCACCATTTTTTTATTATTTTGTTTATTCTCCATGGAGCCTGGCAGGTGGCTATGGCCCTCCCTCAGACAGACTCATCCTCTGGACCCATGAGTCCCAGTCATGCCCATCCTCTGTATTTCTGCAGCTTACCCCCATGGTGGGGCCAGGGAGGAGAGTGCTGGCCTTCTCCCCCAGGCACAATCCAGAAGCTGGGAGGTGGCACAGGGATGCAGGGCCATCATGGTGCCTTCCAGCTCCCTTTTTCTCCTTTTCTCCCATCCCCCTCCCCTACCGACGTAGTGTCACTGGTACGTGTCTCCAAACCCATACTGCCTTTCAGTTACTGCGGAGGGCAGTCAACGAGTGGAATGACAAGCCTTTCTCCCCCGAGATGGAAGAGCAGTCCTCTGGATGTTTGATCCCCCCTCGCCACTGCTGACCCCCAGCAGTCCGGGCTCGTTTCCAAACCCGGGTTACTGGCATGGCACAAGGTGTAGCAACCAGCGCCTCAACTTCCAGCACTACCAGGCTGGCCTTCTCTTACCATTTTCAGGAATGGTAGAACATAACAACAAACAAATTGATCCTGAAGATAGTCAGAGAATTACTGTTCTTGTCATTCCAAAAATCACCAATACAAAAAGAGCAGAACATTTTCAAATCTGTCCCACAAGAAGAAATACAGCAACTGAAATGGTGCAACATCTACTAAAATGCAAGCTGTGGAGAAGGTTTCAATACCCCAGCTGGGGAAAGGTTTATTCTCTAGATACTTCCTAATTATAAAGAAGAGTGGAGACTGATGGCCAATAACAGATCTCAGGTGCCAAAAACAGGCACATCAAATAAAAATTCAAGATGGGATTCCTACAAACAGTGATTCCATCACTTCAAGCAGGGAATTAGCTATGTGCATTTGACCTAAAAGATAAATACTTCTCAATAAGGTCTAAGCACAGAAGGTACCTACAGTTCAGAATAGGCCAGCCCAGTATCAGTTCAGTGCAATGCCCTTTGGCCTGAAGTCAGCACAAGAATATTCAGTAAATGTCTGTCAGTAGTAGCAGCCACACTTTGCAGATGAGTCAGTTTATCCATACTGGGGCAACTGATTTCACTGGGAAAATGAAGTGAGATTCTTACAGCCATGAACTTTACCATGACACTGATATAAAAACTGGCTTCCTCCTAAACCTAGAAAAGTTCAACATAGAGCCGAGCCCACTCAGGTTCTACAATTTATAGGTGCAGAACTGAAAACAATAGAAGAGCTTATGTTGCTCAAGACAGGGCTTAAACTTGAATTCAGTATGTGACATCTTTTCTAGGTAGACACTTCTAGAACTGCACAACACTTCTTAAGGCCACTGGGATTCATGTCTTGATCCACCACAGTGTTCCAGAACAAATCTGTCTGATTAAGACCGTTAACTTTGACTTTGGGGTGGGTGTAAAGTGCCATAGAAGCATGTAAGAATTTGGGGCTGAATTTAAAGGAGAGCAGAGAATAGTTTAGGAAGTGCCAGTTAACCCAATCAAATGCTTTCTCTGCATCCACTGAACTAGTTATCTGTGGCATGTGAGAGTGGCATTGGAAAGAAATGTTCAGTAGTCTTCTGATGTTGTGAAGAAATTTGCTTCTAATAAACTCAGTTTGATCTGGGTGAACAATTGTGGAGATGCAGGAATGCAAATGGTTCTCTAAAATACCTGTCATTATTTTCATATCTGAGCAGAGGAGAGAGACAGGATGATACAAGTCGCACTCTTTGATGTATACTTGTACCTTCTCCCCTGTGATTTGTCTGTCAAGCTCTGCTTGTGCTTCCTCTGCCAAGGTGAGCAGGAGAAGTCTCTGAAAAAACTGTGAGGGGGTTGAAAATCCAATTGTAGAAATGAAAGGAAAAGTGTGACTCCTACCGGGATTTGAACCCAGAGACCTTGTCATTCTGTGGCATGCTCTTAACCACTTGAGCCATAGGGGCCCCACATTATTAAGCTTCCTGAGTTTTCCCTTGAAACACACATCCTTTCATGGTGTTGCGAAACAGCAACTAGCCAGTGTCTCAAGACTCAAATTACTTCCTATTTCTTTCTCTACATGCAGTTAATAAGCCACTGTGAGGCAATTTTGAAAATCCAATTGTAGAAATGAAAGAAAAAGTGTGACTCCTACCAGCCTCTGGGTTCGAATCCTGGTAGAAGTCTCACTTTTCCTTTCATTTCTACAATTGGATTTTCAAAATTGCCTCGCAGTGGCATATTAACAGCATGGAGAGAAAGAAATAGGAAGTAATTTGAGTCTTGAGAACTGGCTAGTTGCTGTTTCATGAACTCCATGAAAGAAATGTGTGTGTTTCAAGGGAAAACTCAGGAAGCTTAATGACTGGGACTCCCTACGGCTCAAGTGGTTAAGAGCATGCCACAAGGAGTCATGTGATGTTCTGATCCTGCTGGCAGCTCTCCTCCGGCGCTCCTGTCCCTTGCTACAGAAATATAACATTTTGTTTAGTTAAACATCCTTTAACTGTTTAACAGCAAGCTTAAGCAGAGGAGCAGATCGCAGCGACTTACCAGGGCTTCCATTTCAGCTGGTTTTGGCATCGTGTCCAAAGCGGCGGTGCGTCAGCCTGCACCCAGGCACACCCCACTGCAGATGCCCGACAAACAAGCTAAGAGACCGAAGGCCCAAGCATCATGTTCAGGCCTCTCCACTACCACTACCGTGGTGCTTCTCTCCCTGACAGAAGACCGGCTCCTACAGGCCTTGGAGCCACTTACTACTGCAATCCAAGAGCTCACTACCAAAATAAAAACTGTCCAGACAGACTTGGGAGATCTGGGCAGATGGATGAAGGATGTGGAAGCCCAGACATTTTCTTTGGAGATCTGGAGGGATCGGGTGGAATCTGACACCTCGAATACGAGACAAAAACTTGCCAAACTGGAGGAAAAGCTTTAAGATTTAGAGGGGTGCAGCCAGCAGAACAATTTAATCATCTTTGGGCTACCTGAAGGGGAGGAAGAGGCTACACCCATACTGTTTGCACAAAAATTTTTCAAACAAGTGGTTGGCCCGTCTCCCAATAGCCCTGCTTACATTGTGGAATGGGCCCATTGGTCTTTACACCCTAAGCCACTGACTGGCTCCCCACGCGCCCATTCATGCTAAAACTCTTAAACTTCTTTAATAAGCAGTACATTTTACAGAAGACCAGGGATTTAAAGGACATATTATGGAAAGGTAACAAACTGTGCCTAACACAGGACTTGCCAGCGGGGACTCGACAGGAGCGGGTCGCTTTCCACCTGTTGGTCACTAAAATTATAGCTTCAGGGATACGGTTCAGGATACAGTACCCTACATGGTTTCAACTCCATCTTCAGGATAAGTGGCACTCTTATGATAATGTGGACAGCACCACAGAAGAACTTAGAAGGCTTTGACCAGATTTATTCAAGGACACTTGAACTGGGCCTGTTGCTATAGGTTCTTGTTACCCTGCTTCTTGCAAGTGGAGAGGCTGTGAGGAGGAATGACCTTGATATTGGATTCAGATAATCAGTTTCAGGGACCAGAGACAAAAGGACCTTTTTTCTTTTTTAGGGGACTTAATCAGATTTCACTGGCCACCTATGGAACTGATGTGGTGTATCCCATCAGATCACATATTAGCTTGTTCTTTTTTTGTCCTGTTTTTCTTTTTTTTTGGTCACATGAGATTGGGCGCTATGTCCTGTAGCAGAACTATATTACCAGATTAGGGCATGGACCTAATGGTATCTCTGCTGTTTTGTGTTAGAAGCCTGGGTTTGTCCCCAATCTGGAAGATGGGAAACTCTATCATACTCTGGTGTGATTTGTAAAACTTATATTTTAGGAAATGTAAAAGCTTGTTGTTAAAATTTGGCTGATTCTTTTTCTTGTTAATGTTGTGAGGACTGGGGAGGGAGGGGTGGCGGAGGTATGGATGAGAAGCTCACGCTGGTTAGGAGCTTCATGCACCAATTACTAGGGGAGGGGATGCAAAGTGGGTTTAGTAAAGGAGCAGTAAAATCATTTTTGATACATGTTACGCTTTAACGCTTTTTGTTCAGGGGTTGAGGTTTGGGAGATTGCTTTTTGTGTGGGAGAAGGGATTTACTTGAATTTAAGGGAGGGGAGAATTTCACGAAGGCAACTCTTGTATTTATATGGTTCCCATGTGTGTGATAGGCAGAATGCAACTTATTAGTTTATTTCCTAATGTATGAAAATATACAGAATGACAGGGTATAACTTTTGTTCCTGGAATGTGAAAGGTGCATAATCTCCCACTAAATGTGGTAAGATACTCCTACATTTCAATAAACTACAAACTGGTATCGCCTTCTTGCAGGAGACCCATTTACCCTCTTCACAGGTGCTCCTTTTTAGGAGATCCTGGGTGGGGCACATTTTTGGAGTGGGTCTTGATTCCCGTAGGAGAGGGTGGTTATTTTAGTAGTTCAGAGACTCCTATTTTGCCTTCTCCAAGAAATAGTAGACCCCAAGGGGTGTTTTGTCTTTACCAGAGCTTTTTAGGCCACCTAGAAGTAGTTTTAGGGGTGATATATGGCCCTTATACAGATGACCCTGGGTTTTTTGCAGGTCTTATGTCCGTTCTATCCTCCTGGTGTTCCCTACCAATAATTCTCAAGGGGGGGGATTGGAACTTAGTTCAGTGTAATGCCCTAGATAAATTCAGGCACACTCAACAGGCTCTTTCACCCGGCCAGATGGCTCTCCTGGAATTTATGAGGTCAACAGTCTTGGTGGATCCCCGGTGAATTCTCAACCCATACAAGTGACAGTATTCTGTTCACTCCATCCCACACAACTCCTTCTGGAGAATTGATTATTTTTTATTGGGCTCTCACTATCTTTCAGGACTAACCATGTGTCACTACTCGGCTAAAGTTATCTCTGTCCACCATCCTGTTTTTCTCCAGTTGAACCTAACCCCGTCCCTTACTAGATATAAGATGTGGATTATGAATAACCAATTGATTAAGATAGAGAAGTTGTTGACACACCTGCAATCATTTGTTGCAAACTTTATGACCCTCAATTTGCCTTTGACACCCAAGCTGGATTTCCTGTGGGGTGCCTTAAAATGTGCCGTGCTGGGAGAGGTTATTCAGATATCTGCTAGATGCAAAAGCCAGAATATGGCATCCCTAGCCTCTCTGATCTCTCGAATTGGGCATATCGAGGAACATATATCATCCTCTTCCCCTCATTCTGACTGGGAACTTCTAGAGCACCTTCGATTTCAATATAATGGTCTATTAGAGTAAAAGGCGGCGCACATGATTTTACGATCGAAAATAAAATATTTTGATTGGGGCAAAAGGCTTGGAAATTACTGGCCCTTTGTCTCAAGTCACAGGTCACGGATAAAATTATCCCTTCTATATGTAGTAACTCTGGTCATCTTTTAACTTCCCCTCGTGATATAGTAGAGGCCTTAAGAGATTTTTACCAACAACTGTATGCCCCCGTTCTCCTCCTTTTAATCGGGTGCAGTCTGACTCTTTCCTCCAGGACATCCCACTTCCACATTGACAGGATCCCAATAAGCTTTTTAGGTGCCCCTTGACCCTCTCAGAAATCTCACAGGCAATCAATGCCCTCACTGCAGGCAAGGCTCCTGGCCCAGATGGCTTCACCACAAATTTTTACAAAGCATTAAAGGAGCAGATAGCCCCTATTCTCTTAAACACATATAATTATATCTTCGATAAGGGCATATCTGACCCTTCACTAAATATCGCCTCATTGTGGTGATTCCTAAGCCAGATCAGGATCCATTACTGGTTACTAACTATAGATCAATATCACTTGTTAATGTGGATGTAAAGATTCTCTCGAAGGTCCTGGCGGGTAGGTTGGATCTCGTCTGGGATTCGTTAATCAGTCAGGAGCAGGTGGGGTTTGTTAAGGGGAGACTCTCAGCTGACCACCTTTGAAAGGTTTCTTATCTTTTCTCGGCAGCCAGGGATCTTCCTACTTCTGCGGCCCTAGTATTCCTGGATGCCGAGAAAGCTTTCGATAGAGTTTCCTGGGACTGTTTGTTTACCCTTCTCCCCAAATATGGCATCCCCAAAGAATTTATACAATGGGTCAAAGTGTTATATTCATCCCCAACTGCACGGGTATTCTGTGATGGCATGTTGTCTCAGCCTTTTTACCTGTACCAAGGTACCAGGCAGGGTTGCCTGTTATCTCCTTTTCTATTTAATTTGTTTTAGAGCCCTCATCCAAAAGCTTAAGTCTTCTCCACAGGTTACTGGCATCTCAGTTCATGACACCAAATATAAATTATCTGTATATGCTGATGATATCCTGCTTCATCTTTCTTCGCCTGCTACTTCTCTCCCCCCAGCATTACAGATCATTTCTAAATTTGGTATCATATCTAATTATAAGCTTAACTGTAATGAAATGGAAATAATGCCCCTTAATAGTAAAACCTTCAAAGTGGATGTCAAACATCTTGACCTGGCCTGGAAAAAGGATAAGCTCAAGTACTTGGGCATTTTCCTTAGCACCTCGATTAATAAGTTTAAACAGTATAATTTAGATGCGTTGTTTCTACATTAAAGTGGATCTATAGCATTGGTCACTTTTACCCTTTTCCCTTTGGGGACTGCTAAATATCATCAAGATGAATGTTTTACCATGGTTATTGTACCCATTAGAGATGTATAACTGGTCTCTCCTGCAGTCTTGGTTCACCCAGGTGTACAGACTTCTTGCTTGCTTCTTATGGCATGGCAAGGCTGCTCGTCGGGCACTTTCAAACTGATGAGGTTAAACAGGATGGTGGGTTACAGGTCCTAATTTTTATATGGACTATTTAGCCAAACATCTTAACAGGCTTTCTTGGTCACAATCATCAAGAGCCCAAGCATATACCCTGCAATGGGTAGATACAGAGTGCTCCCTCTGTTCCTTCCATGATATAGATCCCAGAGTGCTTTCCTTTTTATCTAGGAAGAAGCTTCCCCTTCCATTATGGGATATCCCTCTTGGGGCATCTCTTCAGAGCCATTCACAGCTCTGTTCTTTTTTGAAAATTTGCCCGGACAGAGACATTCTTCAGCCTCTTGCCGGAAATCCCAATTTCTGTATTGCTGAACAAATGCTTTCCAGGCATTTTTGGCCCAACATAGGAATAGATAGAGTACAGGATATAACATTGAATGGCAAACTACTTTCTTTTCAAAGAAGCCAGAGACTTATTTCATTGGCCCATTTCATTGTGTTTTAAATATCTCCAGATAACTCATATGCTTACGCAATTTTTTGGTATGGGCTCATGGCAGAGCCCCTTGGGCTCAATAGTGTTACCTTATTCTCTTCTGCCCTCCCTCCCATCTGGTGTCATATTTTACCACTCATTCGAACAGTTCTGGTTGCCAATGAGGGCCCCAGAATACACATCTGGGACCAGACTATCCCCAACCACATCTCCCAGGAATTGGCCTCTCATCTGGAAGCAATTGTACCAATTTATAAAATGGAATTGATACCATCTCATGCAATTCAAACTATCCACAGTCTTTACTATACTCCAGTGAGGCTATGTAGGATGGGTCATCTTCCAAGTGACCTTTGTTCTAGATGTGGCTGAGAACCTGGTTCTTTATACCATATCCTCTGGATCTGCCAGAAAGTCACTCCCTTCTGGGACTCAATTCATACCCAGCTGGACCCACTTTGGGGCTCTCAGATGCTTTTCTTCCTGAAGTATGTATAATAGGGGACTTCTCGAATCCTTTATTGGCAACCAGAAGGCCCATGGCCTTGATCTCAGCATGTGCAAAGAAGGTTGTCCTTCAGTACTGGTTAGATTAGGATACGCCTCCATGTCCTAGAGTGGTATAGGGAAATGTTGTTTGCTCTGTAGGCTGAACGTATGGTAGCAAACATATCAGGCAATTTACCTAGATATAAGAAGATCTGGGAGCCATTGCAAACTTTGCTGACTATATAAGGACATGGAGTTCATTGTCTCTTTTTCACTTTCTCTTTTTGATTTTGTTGTGCAATTTCTTTTCTTTGTCCCTTCTGTCCCCTACAGGTAACTTTCTGTGCCATCCTAGGTTAACAGTTGTGACGCTTAAAAGGTTGGCTGGAACCTACTGGGGTCAGATGTTCTCTCCAGTGGTTATGGGGTAGGGTAGGATAGGAAGGGGGGAGGTAGGGGTGGGTATAGTTATAGTAATGGTAGCATAGTAATTAACTGGTTCACATGAAAAGATAGTCATTATCAATCCACCTGCAGATTTCCTTTTTATGTAATGTTCTGAATCTGTGGTTTATTTAGTAACATTATGTCGTTCCTCATACATTGATGTTCAATGTCTACCACACCTGTGCTGATGGTAATATTTGTAAGTCTGCATTGCTGTTTTCTAAATAAAGTACACTAATTATAAAAAAGACGCCATGAAATGGCAAGGTTCCTGGGTTCAGATCCTGGTAGGGTCACTCTTTTCCTTTCATTTCTGCAATTGGATTTTCAAAATTGCCTCACAGTGGCTAATTAACTGCATGGAGAGAAAGAAATAGGAAGTAATTTGAGTCTTGAGAGACTGGCTAGTTACTGTTTCACAACATCATGAAAGGAATGTGTATGTTTCAAGGGAAAACTCAGGAAGCTTAATGACTTGGGGCTCCTATGGCTCAAGTGGTTAGGAGTATGCCACAGAATGACAAGATCTCTGGGTTCGAATCCTGGTAGGAGTCACTCTTTTCCTTTCATTTCTGCAATTGGATTTTCAAAATTGCCTCACAGTGGCTAATTAACTGCATGGAGAGAAAGAAATAGGAAGTAATTTGAGTCTTGTGAGGGGTTGACAAAGCCCTGTCTGATTTTCATAAGGTGACATAAAAGTGGGTAAACAGCTCCAAAATTTGTTATCCTAGGATCCTTTGAGCAACCTTTAGGGCTGCCAGCATGTCTCAGTTGCAAAATCACCCTACTGCTCTCCTGCTTCTGGAACTGCAGGTCCAGCAGTCTTCCAGCCCTATTGCCCCTTCATAATAACGCTAATTTATTTAAGGCATTTCTTTCTCCTCTAGCTGTTATTTTAACTCATCATTTAAAGTGATTTGGTGCTCTGCCTCCAAATCAAGGATAGCAACTTCAGTTCAAGGCATTTCTGCACCCTCTTTCTTTTTAGCTTGTGAGGCATATTTGATTGTCTCCTCCAAGATAACAGCTTTCAGACTGTCCCACTGCATGGAGACAGGTGTTTCTTGGGTATTATTTTTAGCTATAAAGGTAGACATTGCTGATTGACTATGAGACTGATAAGCCTTGTCATTAAGTAGGCTCGTGATTAAAGTCTAGGCAGAATTTCTAGAATTTGGGATATCCTAAATGTTGAGGATGAGGGCTGCATGATCTGAGATGGTAAAATTTTTGATTTGACAGCTCTGCACCACATACAGCTAATTTGTTGGTATCGGTGATCTGTTATTGAATATGCTTTGTAGCAGACAGAATAACATGTGACATATTTTTTGTGAGTGTGTATGAAACACCATACATCAGTAAGACTGTGCTCCTTTGCTAGCCTAGAAAGCTCACTACCCACCTGGATGTTCACTCTCTGTCATGGACCCTTATGGTCCGATGTTTCTGACAGAAGAGTGTTGAAATCCACCCCCAAGAATATAGAACTGACCTGGGGAAATAACCATATCTAATAGCACCTCTTTCAAGAATGGCATGAGTTCTGACACAGAGTTGGGGGCATAAGGGTTTAGAGGCATACGTGGTATGTGTTTGTACAGACAATGGTGACAAATAAGCTATCCCTCTGTGTCTATGTCAGAATGCAGGACCTTTAAGGAAAGATTCTCCTTTAGAGGATAACTGTTCCTCTGTGGAGGGGATGTGCCTCCCATGAGGAGGCAAACACTTCCCATACCCTGGACTTCTGTAACTTCTGGTGTTCATGGCTAGTGAGGTGAAACTCTTGAAGGAAGGCCACTGTCACCCCCTGCCTGTTAAGGTCTTGTTAAATTCTGGCACACTTAATGGGACTGTTAAACCCACTTGCATTAAAGGATGCTAGATTAAAGACCCCCATGACCCTATAGCAGAAAACCCCATAGATGGAAGAAAGCCTTCCAGAGGCCCTCTTGTGTTACCTCTCTTCTACAACCCTCCAGCCAAAATACCTCAAGAAGCTGTGGAAACATGCAAGAAACTGGAAAAAAATGCCTCACAACAGGCTGAGGCCAAACTGCTGAACCTTGCATAACCTAGTAACATTTGAGAATGAGTACCCCACTGGGATGTGAAGCTAACAAGTAATTGACTTTAAAAACAGAATCTTTTGTCACTCACTTAGATGTAGGGTCAAGTAAGTGGCTAGGCCTGCTCTAGGCAGGGCCCTATGATTCAAACCTCCTACAAGAGGAGGAACCTCAACAAGCTGAGGAGAGTGAGCACCCAGCTTAAACCTAGAGGTATATATATATATATATATATATATATATATATTTTTTTTCTCCATACTTAAAGTAGCAGTATAAGTGGGTAGGTGGAGGAAAGAGATTTTTAGTGAGTGTTTGGGAAACTTAGAGAATTTTTTAAAATTTGTAACAGGTAATGTGAGAACCTAGCTCAGGAAATTAATCTTAGGGTGAGTCATACCTCTCAACTTTTAGTCACTGAAATGAGGACATGGACATTTTGGACACTCAAAATGAGGACAATGAGGGACACAGACCCTCAGAATGAGGACACATCCTCAAACATGGAGATACTAGCTCAGAACACTGTGAAAACCATAGGTTTACTTGTACAAAGTTTATTTTGGATTTAGTATTTTAGAATATTAAGAATATATGCTTTAAAGTCTGAATTTAAAGCACATTCTCTGTGTGGACAGCACCTTTTCCATGAGGGACAGATGAGGACAGAGCAATTTTAAGGGGCAATGAGGGCTGTCCTCGCAATGAGGGACACTTGAGGAGGTATGGGGTGAGTAGATTAAGAACGCCTCTGAATCAGGTGTGTGATTAGGGTGGAGCTGCCAGAGGCTTTGTGGGGGCAGGCAGTCTGAGGACACCAGGAAGCAGGAAGGGGAGATAAAAGGAGTAACACCTAGCATACCCCAACACACTCGTGTCCCATCGCATGAATGGGACAGCACAGAAGTGGAGCAGTCCAAAGTAGACTCTGTAGGTGGGACACCAGACCAAGGTAGGGAATAACACATTACTGTTTACAGTGTATAACCAGCAACAAGGAAGGTAGCTGCAGGTTGTAGACATACCACAAGTGGGAAAGTAGCAGTAGATATCCAGGACGAGGTAGGTATAGGTAGGAGGTTAGAAAAGGAAAATAAGAGGCACAACATCGTGGGGAGTAACAAATATGTTTCAGGCAAGTGAAAGGATAGGTACCAAACGAAGTTCAACGTGAATAAGAGTAGTAGACACCAGGGCAAGGTAGGTATAGGTAGATGGGTTAGAAAAGAGAAATAAGAGACACTCTATCTTGGATAGGGTAACAAATAAATTTGATGCAAGCAAAGGGAGAGGTAGGAATACAACATGAGTAGAAAGGAGGCAGTAGGGTACAGACAAGTTTCAATAGTCACTAAGTAAAAGAAGGAAAGATCACAGGAGTGGTGCAGGGCAATGAGTGTCATACCCTAGTCTTTTGGGACACCTTCTGGAGACTGAGGTGCTGCCTCCTCTGTATTCACCTCTCTGGGTAGAAGGCAGAGGTTGTTGCACTCCAGGCCAAACTGGCAAGGGTGCAGAGAACCATCTTCCTCACCCAGGGGCTTCTAAATCTGCCACTGCTCCCTCAGAGGATGCCTAGGAAGAACCAGAGCGGTTGGTTTCCTTGGGCTCCAAGAGAGTGGGGGTGGTTGGAAGGGTGTACGCTCCTCCACCTGTGCCACTGTAGAATTCTTTCACCATACTGGTGGGATGGGGCAGCCAAGAGGAGACACCCATAGCAATGGGAAGGGGGAGGTGGGGGCCCTCGGAAGGGGAGGCCCCAAAAAAGGAGGAAGAGGCCTCCAGCAGAGGAGGAAGCAGCTGCTGGTGGGGGACTCTATTATTATGGGATAGACTTGGGAGTGGGGTGAGGAAGACAGAGGTGGTGATGTGCGGAGAGGTGCTTTAGCTTGCAGGGATGAAAAGCATATCCAGAGGATCGCAAGGGCAGCAGGAGCCAGAAAGGAGCTTGATGTCATTGTCCACCTGGGGACAAATGACCTTGCAAGGATCAGGGTAGGGGTAATGCAGGATAACCGGGTAACTATGGGTGGCCTCAAGTAGGTGGCATATACGGTGGCTTTTGCTGAGTGTTACCTACATATAGCAGGAAAGGAAAGGGTACACCAAGTCAGGACATTTAACATGTGGTTGAAGGCATGGTACATGAAGAAGAGCTTAGCTACATGGGGAACTGGGTCCAATCTGAGAGGATATGGGCATCTGTAAGGAGACAGTCTGCAACCGTCCAGGAAGGGGACCACAGTTCTTAATAGGAGTATGGAATACTACTTGGATGTGATGAAATTAGCCAGAGGATTTGAAAACCAGGGGCAGCCATTTTCCCCCAGCGATGTAGCATTACAGAGGAGGGCCCGAGGAGTAAACCTCTGGAATGGGGCATAAGAAGTTATGGGTGAGGACAAGGCAGAGGAAAAGGGGGATATAAATCAGTTAAGCAAGAATAAATGAGATAGGGAACAGACAAGGTAGAAAGGGAAGTAGCTGACCAGGTGGAACTTCAGGACACAGCAAGGCAGGAAGTGGGGAGAAAAGCAGCCAGGAAGGGAGTGAGGTCTGGAGAGCCATGTGTATCAATGCAAGGAGTCTGGGAAATACAGTTCCAGACTTGGAGCCTATCATGGCAGAAGCTAGCCTAGGTTTGATGGACATAATAGAGTCATGGCACACTTAGCATCATGACTGGGACATGGCCATAGCTTGTTATTCTCTGTTCAGGAGCAAGGGCAGGGAGGAGGAGAGGAGGGCTTGCACTGTATGTGAGGGAAAGAATCAAGTCCATGGAGGTACAGGGTCACCTGGAAGAAAAGGAAGGGCTGGACGTGCTGTGGGTCATCTTAGAGACAGGCTCTAGGGCCACTTTCCATACTGAGGTAGTGCACAAACCTCCAGCACAGAATGGCAAGTATGGGGAAGTGCTGCTAGTTGGTGACTTCAGTCTGTCTGATAGCAGTGGAACCTTCCAGTGGCAGCTTCGCCATGGAGCAGGGCCACCCTTGACTACCTACAAGGGGCTTTTCTCAGGCAGCTCATCAAAGCAGTGCTAGACCTTGTGCTTGCATAGAGGGGCAGTATTGCAGATGTCACAGTGGGCAGTCCCCTATGTACCAGTGATCACCATACAGTGTGGTTTAACATAAAGACAGGAGCAGAGGATGAGTGCACTAGACTTTAGGAGGATGGATTTTAAAGAAATGGGAGACTGCCTCAGAAACTGCCTCAAGGGGCATTACCAGGAGGAGGGATTGAGGGACATTGTAGAACAATAAATGAGGGCATAGTTGAAGAAAACCAGCCTCTGCATGAAGGAAGTGAGCAGAAGCAGAAGGAGAAAGAAACCGTTATGGTTCTCTAGGAAAGTAGCAAAGTTGAAGGAAAAGGGTGACATTCAGGAGGTATAATGAAACAGAGGAAGGAGAACAGGAGATGTACCAAGTTGAACAGAGGAAACAGAAAAAGGAGGTTAGCAAAGGCACAAACAGAGGAAAGGATAGCTGAAGGGGTAGCTTAAGAATATAAGACTTTCTTCAGATACATAAGCGCAAGAAAAAGCAAAGGAGGGATAGCGAGGATTAGGAGGATTGCAGGGGAGACTGCACAGAAGAGGACCAAGGAAAATCTGCCATCCTGAACAGGTACTTTGCTCAGTCTTCACAGTGGGAGATGTGATGATTGACCATCAGAGAGTAGCAGGAGTTGGGGCGCCAGACACAAGTCCATTTTCAGAGGAAAGATTCCCGAAGAAACATGCAGCTCTGAAGATAAATAAGGCTATGGGATCTGATGAGATATTCCCAAGGGCACTAAAGGAACTCAGGGAGGTGCTAATTGCTTCACTGACAGCTGTATTCAACAGTTCACTGAAAACAGAAGTGCTTCTGGAGTACTGGAGAAAAGCAGATGTGGTCCCTCTACATAAAAGCAGCAGCAGGGAGGAGGCTTGCAATTTCAGGCTGGTCACTCTCACTTAAGTGGTGGGAAATTAATTGAAACCCTGCTTAGGGAAAGGGTAATAGAGTATCTTGAATCCAGTGGGCTACAAGACCAAAGACAATATGGATTCATGAAGAAGGTCATGCCAAATTAATATGATTAATTTATTCGACTAGGTGACCGGAGAAATAGATCAGAGTGGGCAATGGACGTGGCCTAGTTGGCCTTTAGTAAGGCCTTCGACACTGTGCCACACAAAATACTGATAAAGAAATTGAGCAGCCAAGGGGTGGGATCCAAAGTGGTGAATTGGCTTAGAAACTGGTTAATGGATAGGTGACAGAGGGTGGTGGTTAATAACACCCACTCTAATGATGGAAGAGTGAATAGTGGGTGCCACATGGCTCAGTATTGGGACCAGTCCTCTTCAATATCTTCATACATGACATTGTAGGAGAACTGAAAGTAAAGGGAATGCCTTTTTGCCAATAACATTATAAGGATACCAAACTCTATAATAGGGTGGACACTCAGGAGGGGTAGAGAGATGCAGAGATTTTGGGAAACTTCAGGAGTGGTCAAGAGCATGACAGTTGGGGTTTAATGCCAAAAAATGCTAAATCATGCACCTAGGGCATAGGAATCCAGGCGCGGAGCACAGGGTGGTGGGAGGTATTGACAGTCACTAAGCAGGAGAGGGACCTTGGAGTTATCATAACTGACAACCTCAAAGTGGCAGGGTAGTGTGAAAAAGCATTGAGTGGGGCTAGTGGGATGCTGGTGGCTAAAGGGAGGGGTATCTCCAGCAAGAGGAGGGAGGGAGGTAGTGTTGCCACTATATTGCTTGCTGGTGAGACACCACCTGGAGTACTGTATCCAGTTTTGGAGGCTGCACCTCAGAAAGGATGTAGACAGGGTGCAGGCACAAGAAGCCCTATGAGGAAAGACTGAGGGATCTCAAAATGTACATCCTTGAAGAAAATAAGGTGAGAGGGGACATGATAGAGATCTGGTACCTCACAGGGGTTAACAGGGTACAAAAGCGGAATCTCTTTCAAATGAGAAAGAGCACCAGGACCAGGGTGCATACAATGAAGCTGTAGATGGGGGAGCTTAAGAGAGATTTGAGGAAGTACTACTTCACTGAAATGGTGGTAAATGCCTGGAAGAACAGGCTGCCAGCAGAAGTTGCGGAGGCAAAAACAGTGGAGGGCTTCCAGAATGCATGGGGATACATGACGCTGGCACGACAACCCCGACCGTGATGTCTGCTACAGCACCGGGAACTCATCGACACCCCCAACTGCAACGTGACCCCAAACGACCGGCAACATCGTGACGCACAATGCAGGGGGGTTGCACCCCCATAGCAGAGAGCTGTGCCCCTGCAGTCCCCTACTATAAAATATCCTAACTCCATATCGCACAGTCAGTGGAGTTAGATATTTACCCCCTGTCATCCTAAAGTGTCTCAAAGCAAACCCCCCCGTTGCTGCCGATTTAGGTGCTGTGGGGGGGTTCGATGTGCAGGTATCGCTGTAGTGGTGGCATACCAATGCATGGAATAGCCATGGGGAATAGGGATACCAGAGACCAGTTAGGGTCTGTGGTGAAAGATTAGACAGGAAACATGTGGGCAGATTGGGTGGGCCAAGTGGTCCTTTTCTGCCAACAAATTCTGTGTAAGCTGTAACCATCATGATGCTAGGTGGCCACCCTCTCCCACAGAGGATGTGGAAAGGAGGGAAAATGGAGGCAGCAGCTTCTGATCGTCATCCAAGCCCATTATTTGTGTCACTCTGGACAAGTAACCAGGAGCTTTGTTGAGTCTGACTAAACATGAGGCAGGACATTTGGGAGTCCTTGCATCTCTAAGGACCTCCACTCCCTCCCTCACCAACAGCCCTCCCAAATTTCTAGATGTAAAATGAGGAAAAATAAATGAGATGAACATAAGTAAACCACTGTTCTCAGGTCCCCCTTTCATTTCAAGCTGAATCACCATATTTCAAGCAGGACGTAGACAGTGAAGACCTTCCCCCAGGCCTCTTACTAGGATAGCCAGAAATACAATTGCTGGCCCTCTCCAGCTTTTCTGCCACCACAAATTTCTTGTAATTTAAAGATCTTGCACAGGCTCCCATGACAGCTCCACTGTCATCATTTAAAATTGTGCTCAATAGCCCAGCTATAGATGACAGAGTAGGTCTCCTCTTTCCACTTGCTGATGACCCCCTGGAACCATCTTCTGCAACACCAAGATGAGATCTTCTCAACATTTTCCATACAAAAAGTAAAGAGAGGAAGTTCTTCACCACAAAGCAGCTTTTGTGACTACCTGTGCAGACCACTACTGTCAGTCCTATATGGAGCTCTTGCATCTTATGTCTGCTCAGAAACATAGGACGGAGTCTCAAGAGAGGGCTGTAAAGATGACAACCTGCCCAAGAAGGGAAGACCAAAGGATCCTCCCACCTGCATGATATTTAGTGGGACACTAAAGGAGAGTGAGCCACCGAAGTGAAAGGCCACTCATTCTCCCCTTTTTGCTAGTAGTTGCTCCCCACATTACAGGCCTGAAACAAAAGCTCAAGTCAGATTAAGGCAGGAGAGCACCATGTTGGAGAACTGTTGTAATTGAGGTGATCAGGCAGAGGGGTTGGGGCCAAGAGATACTCAGAAATCCATATTAAGTAAATTGAGGAAGGAAAAAGTTTTATTTTGCAGAAATGGGAGAAGAGAGGGAAAAATAGTACAGGAAACTGCCAGAGGGGATTCCTTTCCTGTGTGCTGGGTGGGGAAGGATTGCTCCCAGGGAGTGTTACGTACTTAAAGAGGGGATGGGCTAGAGAATAACTGCCAAGTTCTTTAGACAGATATGAATTGCAAATCACTACCCTCCCCCTTTTTATTGTTCCCCACCAAACAGGGAAAAAAATCACAGCTGGGAGGGCCCATTTGGAAAAGGGTCTTTACAAATTTTGCCTGATATTTAAAACATACCTGGTCATGTTTTAAATGAGACTATCAGTTTCCCAAGTCCAAGTGCTAACCACCAATACAGAAGTAAAAGCCAGTAGTATGTATGGAAACGATAAGCAGTGTTTGAACAGTCAAATTCAGGTGTTCATCTCTGCACTTGTAGAAGGGTGATCTGGTTTTTCCTCTGGTTGCAAGGAGGCCTCTGCTCAGTGCTTGGTTTTGAGCTGTACCCAGAGTTTTCTCTGAAAAAGAGACAGATCACCCAGAACTCAGACTCCCCTCTTCTGTTTCATTTTTGTTTTTCCAAAGCCTGCATGAGGATATGTGACAGAGTCGCATCAGTCTGTGTTCCCTGTTTCAATAAGAAAGGGGCTGCTCTAATGTGGGTCTCGTACACCTTAGATCCTGTTACCCAGAACACTCTGCATCAGGCCAGATACTCTAGAAGAACCCTTATGCCTTTAGAAGCCTTCTGGACTGCCAAGGCATGCTTTCATTAATCAGTTGGGCCAGAGCAAAGTCATGATCAAACTAGAATCTTCTATGTTCAAAAATTATTTCCTTCTTCCCCAGGTACATTTGAGCATTTCCATTTTGTGTAGTAGTCCAAAAGGCCGAGATGAAGGATTGGGATCAGGCTTTTGAATCTTTCATCAGGGAGGCGACCAATGCTTGGTGAGCCTTATAATATTAAGAGTATACCAGCTTTCAGAGTCCAGTAATTCTTTGTAAGGCCCTTAATGAAGATTGCAGGACCCTAAGTCTCCACCTTCTTAGGGACCCTGTGGCTTCTTATGTTGTTCTGGCAATGCCACTTTTCAAGGTCCTCTTTTCCTCTCTTGCTCCATTTCTCTGCCATGCAGATTGAACACGGCCGTAATGTGAAGGTTGGTGGTGGCTGTATACACACTGATGCAGGCCTCTAGTAAGTAGTTTCATTTGCTTCTCAACTACCCGTACGTCCCAGTGGCAATCAGGGACTGTAAACTCCAGCTGTTTGTGGGATTCACTAAAGCTCTTTTTTTTGGAGCACAGTCGATTTTGACATTATAGTGAAGGTTTTCTCTGTATCATTTAGATTGCTGTCAGGCTGTGAGATGGTGGGTGTCTATGAGGATAAGTGGCTTTGTCCGGCGATGACTGCACTCTGTTTCAGCCTTAGTTTGTGGTTTGGCCAGTGAATCTTTCAACTTTTGGTGAACAGCCATTAAGAAGTCTTCTATGGTCCATTTTTTACACAGTTTGGTTGCTCCTTTGATGATAATACAGATTTTGGTCATTTTTCAGCCCCTGCTTTGCTGCTCCCTCCCACCTCCCTCAGGACCTGCCAACCTGGAGTGCTCCTTGTGGCAGGCTGGAGAGGAAGGGCCATCCTCCCCACCCAGGGAGACACATATCTAGATAGTGGCCAGGAGCCTGAGTCATAGCAGAAGCAGTGCTTGAGGCTTCATATTTCTGCTCCCACTTTTCCAGTTTTATAGTCCCTCCCTGTTGCTGAGATCGCCACGTCAGCACATGTATGTGGAGACATGCATGCCAAGTCCCACGTCTCCTTGTCTACTATGGCGCTCCCATCCCATCCTACAACCATCTGATGGCAGTCATGTGGCAGAGCCAGCAGTCCTCCATCCTGGGAGAGGAGAACAGGCCCATGGATGTTGAATCCCCCCACTGGCCCCTATGACCTGAGACTGCTCCCATTCTTGGGTCACCTGCATGGTGGCTGGTAGTGCTACCACTGTGCCACTCGGCCAGCCTTTATAACATTATTCTTTTGTAGAATATGACAGATAGTGCAGTCTTGTTTTTTAAATGATGCCAGAGTATATACCCATCTTGACATTTAGACCATATACCATTAAAATGCCAGGCTATATACACTTTATAGTTAGGGAATATGACAGAATATTTTGTGGACTGGAACAGACTACAATGCCATACACCAGGCTCAAACACTCTTATACATGATTTTGCTGTGATATCTTGGAGAATACAGCAGGAGCATTATTAAACCAATGGCAATTACTCCATTTTGTCATACAGTATACTGTGAAATCTTACACAGAATGCTTGATCCTCATGGACTGTGCTTAATGAACTGTGAATAGCATGCGTTATAAGCGATGTGACCCTGTGGCACCAAACACTAACCTGAAACGGTCTAAGAGATATAACATCACACGACAACATGAACCGAGAGTCCAACCAACAGCCAGAGGGTGCTCTGAAATGGCTGCATAAATGAGTCCAGAGTACTCCGAGGATTTCCTAATGGAGAGAAAGAAGCCATAGTAAGCATAAACCTGTGACACTCAAGGAGACTTTTCTGAGATTGCCCCAAGCTATTTCCACCTGTGCATCCCATATAGTTATAATGACCAGTTGAGATCTACAGCTAATCCAAGTTCATGTGATGTATCACTACAGTAGTAGCTTTTTGGTAAATGTATTTCTTTAACTGTTTTATTCTTTAGTAGATAGGAATAATGGGACAACAGAACAAGACAAAATGGTCAATCTAGTCTGTCCCTGATGTCCTAACAGTTATAGTCAGCTAAACTGTTCTTTTCAGATGTATCCCATTTAAACTCGAAGTTTCATTCTGTATGTGTCTCAACAACTTCATGTACCTACCTACTCCACAGTCCTATTACCTCTGCATGTACCTCCTTATGTTCAATCACACCCTTGTTTTGTATTTGTTTGCACTGTACTTGTGTTTTGAATGTCTATTTATGTATTATTTAACAGGACTTGATTGTAAACAGTGTTTTCTTCTAATCAAATATTCCTGTATAAAATAAAGTTTTAAACAAACAAACAAACAAACTTCCATCATCATTTCTTCTTTTTAACTTGCATTTTCTCCTCTTGCAAACTCACCTGGCCCCCTCCATTCCTCGTTAACCACCAAGCCCCATTGCCCACCCTACGGCCTCCAAACTCTCCTCTGTTGCCCTCAGGGTAGGGGTCAGGCAGTCACCTCCTTGATGCTACTGTTCTGTGACAGGTGGCTGGGCAGGGTCTGAGTGTACTGGGACTTTATCCCTACTACTTGGGGGAGTTTCTGGCATATTTCTTCCCAAACCATTGACATTTGGCATGCATGGGGCTCATTGGGACATGAATGAATGATGGCATACATGTCCTTGAGCCTGGTTGATGTCTGCCCACCCACTCTGCATTCACTGCACTGCCACCTGTGTTTCCCCCAGGTGGCTGTATTGCATCAAAGGCAGCGACCCTCCCTCCTTGAGGAAGAGGGCGTCCTCTGGGATGCTCAGTCCTCCTTGGCTCAGCCAGCCCTTTGGTGGCCTTGGCTCATTCCCAAGTCTTGGTAACCAGCACTTTGTATGGCAACCTGGCACTGCATAAGTGAGATGGCCATCATTCTTGTTTCTTGAGACCCAATGAATAATTTGCATGTTTCTGCCATCTCTATGCCCCTCAAAATCTTAGACACAGTGATGTGCTGTATAGAACTCTCACCCCCTATAGATGAGGTTGTTCAATTTGTCCCCATTAAAAGAATGGGAAAAAAGTTAGAGAGCCCACTTAGCAAGAAAATCCCATTCACTTGTCTCCAGCCCCTTGTCATCTCTTTAGTCTCTAGTGATTTTTGAAAATCTCTGCCAGTAGTGATGCTAACCAGGGCCTGTGAGAGGGCAGAGAAGCCGGAGATAATTCCTAGGGCCCTGCACTTAAGGGGCCCACGCCACCCATCCACATCCATTGTCACCAATCAGTGGGCAATCTCACCATGTATTTACTCACACAGCGGCATTGCAATCCAATCATCATCCATCCCACTCAGTCAACACAACTTGTCTGTTGTCTTGCTGCACCCTCCCCTGGATCGACCCACAACTTGTCTGTTTGTTTTGCTCCCATCTCCTAGATTAACTGTCGCCAGAGTGGAAATGGAACTTGTCTGGTGGAAGAAGCCCTGAGGCAAGCAAGAAGGAAGGACACATGTGCCATCTTTGCTGCAGCTACACGCCTTCTGGTTCTCAGGTTCTGCTGCCATAGGCTGGCTCACTTGCTTTCCGGCACTGCAGCAGCATGATTGACAATCATGGTCACCAGTCCATCATCAGTGGCAGGCAGTAATCTGTAAACCAGTCCATCTGTCTGACACTGAGTGAGCAGCAGTACTAGTAGCACGGTGGGTCGGGCAGTCTGCAGAGAGAGTTTGAGTTTGGGTTCGGGCCCGGGCCATTTGGCAATTGGCAGTGGAGTCGGGAATCATGGTACATCTGTGGTGGTGGAAACTGGAAAGGAAAGCAGAAGCCACAAGGGAAAAACAAGGGAAGGTGCAGTCCTCATCTCCTGGTCCTGAGTTCTGGCTGCTCTGTCTGACTGGCATGGTCCCACAACTTCCACCCTGACCTACATGCCATGACGCCAACAACAGCATACACTGGATGGAATTAATTAATTCCAATGCCAACAGTTTGGATGGTGACTTGCTGCCAGTAATCTTTTGACCCAGGAGGACCCTGAAGGACCAGACCAGGATGGGATGGACTTGAGCAGTGGTACCCATACCCTTACCACCCCAGGGCTTGAGGTAGGTGATGACTGAGCAGCCAGCAGGGCAGGGGCTAGAGACACAGATTTAGTGCTAGCCAATAGAAAGGTGCAGTGCTGCCTTTTAGCCTAGTTTGTAGTTGTTTGTTTGCTTAATAATTGCTTTCATTTATTTTATTTACCCTCCTCCTCACCTCTGAGTCAGCTGAGCTCATCAATCAAGACAAGACTGCCGTACTGTAGTGTCTACTCCTGGCTACAAATAAATGTATCTCTGTGTACAAATTTATATTGTTGTGTGGATGGGGGGGGGGGAGACTGGTGGTGTTGTGTTAATGAAAATGAAAAAAGTAATGATAATTGTACTTTGCAACGCTTCAACCATTGCTGCCTGCCTCAAAATGAGAAGAGAAGCTGTCTAGTATTTAGGATAGGAATTGAATGGTGGGAACTGGGAAGCCAGAGAATGTATTTTTGTTTTAAGATGGAGGGAAGGCTGTGTCTCTTGTCCAGCACTGGATAATACTTTCAGACAGTGGGTGTTGCTGGGGAGAAGGCGCCCCGCAGAGTCTGAATTTTCCCTAGGGCCCAGAATTCCTCACAAGGGCCCTGATGCTAACTACTCCTGAGCTTCATAAGTAACCTTGGATGTAAATTGTCTAGTCCTGGGGACTGAAAATGTTAATTTGCCTAACTGTTCCGACACTGTTGCTGCTGATATCACTGTAACTCCACATTCTTCATCTTGGTTTATCTTAAATAAGCTCTATACTACCACCATATCACCATTTGCTTCTGCTGTAAATACTGAGGAAAAATCTAATTTAGCTTTTCTGTAACATCCCCATCATTGCCCTATATTTAGTGGCTCTACCTACTCTTGGTGACCTCATTCTCAGATATACTTGAAGCTCAAGACATGTACAATGCTCTTTTCACAGGCTCTGCATTTTTAATTGCCATTTTTATACTTTTTTATACTCTTTTTATACTTTCTATGTGCATCTCTATAAACAGTATCATCCCACTGCTATAAGTATTCTGCATCTCTATAGTATCTTCTTAAATAGAGGTTACTTGTCACTACAGTTCTACTACAGTACTAGTATTCAGTTCATATCCACACTTATGCAGTCTTCCACTGAGCATGCTCGGTCACCAGAGCACTTTTCAAGCCTGACTTCTCCTGCCACCTAACCATGTGAGCTTCTGGCTCCACCCCCTTTGCACTCAGATCTGCATGCTGAAAAAGGAAACTGAATCAAGCTTTTCCAGGGGGGGTTGTGTGGGTCATGTGCATGTGAACTGAATACTAGTGATAGAACTATGGTTCACTTGCAGGTAAATAACCTTTATTTGTAACTACCTAGACTCAGTTCTCTATCCACACTTAGGCAGACTCCTTGCAATCCTCTGGAGGAAGGGGCAAGGTGTGCCTCCCAAATTAGGTGAAAACATACTGGAGGACCTAGGACCCAAAAGTAGCATGATCTGAAGACTGAGCTCATTAATATTGTAATGGGATATGAATGTGTGCACATTCACCCAGGTAGCACCTTATATATATTTCAGAAATGGAAATGTACCTGCAGCAGCAACCAAGGAAGCAGTATATTTTTATTTATTTGAAAACTGCTAACCAGGAAAGGCACACTGAGCCAGTGTTCTTTTCCAGGTGCAACCCAGGCAGGGGAACAGGAAATACAATACAACAAACACAATATCAATGATAGATACAAAGTAAAAGTGTAATCTGAGTACAATTTAACATGGTACAAATACAAATAAAAGTGGCAAGAGTACAGTGAAGGCTATAATATGTACAAGCCAAGTAGCCCACAGCAGGTAGAAAATTGTCCAATGCAGAATGCAAGTAGAGAGAAACTTGAAACACCAAGAGAAGAAACAGAAAAGAAGCTCAACATCAAAATAGAGAAAGAATTCTGATAAGAAAGTCAGAAAGAAACTGACACTTTAGATAGTAATTAAAATTAAAAGTATACCTAAAAACCCAGTATGAAGAAAAACAGAATTCCAAAGAAAGGAAAGAAAAGTAATAAGAAAAACAACTACTCAAGAAAAACAAAATGTCAAAGAAAAATCATAAAAGAATCCCAGAACTGAAAAAGAAAACATAAAAATAAAGTAGAAACATGAAAAACTACATAACTAAGGACCCAACCAATATTTGAAAATAAATACAGGTCCACTGGACCACCAGGGATATAGGACGCTATTTTCATTTACTGATGCCCGCCATCAGGCTGTGGGGCACATGCCACGCCGGCGGGGTGTTGGTCCCCGACGGTTGCTGGCCAAAGGTAAGTCGCCGGGATTGGCGACCTGCATGCAATTGGGGCCATAATGACATGCAAATGGCCCCATTTACACCTTGCATACATTATGGCCCCATTTGCATGTACATTTTTGAATATCGCGGTTGCTGCACATGGCGCAACGGAACTTGCACTAGCGCATCCCCCTGCTCCATTCTGGCCACTTGCGCTGGCACAGTGCAACTGCGCCATGTGCACTGTTGGTGGCCAGGGTGCGATATTCAACGATGCTGTGCCATGGCGCAGCTCCGTTGAATATCGCCCAGTCAACGCCCCTGCGCAGCTAAGTTGCGCTGCACCCAGGCTTGCGCCATAGCCTGGTGCAGTTTGAATATCTGGGCCAGAAGGTACAAGGAGATGCAAAGGAGGAGGATAGGGAGGTGTATTAGGAGAAACAAAGGGAAGCAGGGAGAGCAGTAAGTAAAGCTACCAACAGTCCCTATTTTCCCAGGGCAGTCCCTATTTTAGGCAGCATGTCCCAGTGTCTCCACAAGTTTTGAAAAATGTCACTTTTGTCCTGGTTTTTGCTTACTTGTCCCAGTTTTGTCCCTTTTTTTTGCTGGCTGCTAATCCGTGAGTGACAGTTATTTCAGCACCACTATGGCCCTGCTCGGACTGGACAGCAGTTTGCAACTTCAACCCCTGTACCTGTGTTGCACCGCAAGCATGTCAGTGGGAGCACAGTAAAGCATGTTCCTTCCTGTTAGATTATACTGGATAGTAGTGCAAACAGGTGCATGTGGATATCTACCTGCCAGCGCTGAGAGGGACTCCAGACAGAAAAGAGACCGGCAGCAGGGAACTAAGGTACCCAGACCTGATCAGCTGTAGGGAAGTGTATAAAAACAATCTGGTGTGGTGGTGGGAGTCACTGAAGAGAAGTCTGCTCAGCAAATTAGGTGAATATAAGCAGGTTGGATGGGACTGTCAGGAGCAGCAATACATGCAGCTCGAATGTCTGATCTCAATTTAACACAGGTTTGCTTCTGATGAACTTTCTGTACATCATGATTTGGAACTTTCTGCAGCAGAATGATGTATTGTTTTAATCTGGATGTTTGCTATTCATGTTACTGTAGGGCAGCATGGTCAGAGCAAGCAGCACAATTTAATTGATTGTGTGCCACGTTGTCTGCAGTGGTGCCCATTAGAGTGACACGGTGGGGGGGGGGGCACAATGGACCGTCCCAGTTTTAGGCCTCAGAAAGTTGGTAGCTTTAGCAATAAGGCATGCAAAGGCATAGACTGAAGAGAGAATAGCCCAGGCGCTAACAAAAGGGGACAAGACATTTTTAGGTATATAAGTGAAAAAAGGAAGACCAGAGGTGGGATTGTAAGGTTAAAAAGGGAAGGGGGGGGGGACTGTCAGAGGAGGAACAGGAAAAGGCAGACATCCTGAGCAAATACTTTTGTTTAGTGTTTACAGAGGAAAGAGATGGGGAGGGGCCACAAAAATGTAACAGGAGCATTGGAGGAAAATAGGTGGAGTCATAATGGGACTTACAATTCTGAAAGTGAACAAACCAATGGGACCAGATGGTGTCAACCCAAGGATATCGAGGGAGCTCAGGGAGGTACTGGCTACACCTTTGGCGACCCAATTTAACAGTTCTTTGGAAACAGGAGTGGTCCCAGAGGACTGAAGGAGATCAGATGTAGTCCTACTTCACAAAAGTGATAGGGAAGAAGCTAGCATCTATAAGCAAGTCAGCTTGACATTGGTAGTGGAAAAGTTAATGGAATCACTGCTGAAAGAAAGGATTATGGAATATCTTGAATCCAGTGGGTTACAAGACCCAAGGCAGCATGGTTTCACAGGGATGGGGGGAGGTCCTGTCAAACAAATCTGATAAAGTTCTTTGAGTAGGTGACCAAGGAACTGGATCAGGGTGGAGCGGGGGGCCTGACGAAGACCTGTGTTGAAGCACCAGGGCGTCTAGTGGTGCTAACCCCACACCTTGCACCCGTTGTTCTGCTTGAGATAGTTAATAGAAAGTGTATGCACCTGCACTCCTAACTGTTGGTTTCTGTCCCAACTTGGAGCCCTCTGTAGATGAGTGCCCCGCTTTTCTTTGTTTTGGAGCGGTGGACATAGCCTACTTAGATTTCAGTAAGGCATTCAACACCGTTCCACACAGGAGACTAGTAAACAAACTGGATAGCATAGGAGTGGGTACAGAGGTGATAAACTGGGTAAGAAATTGGTTAAGGGACAGGTGTGGTAACTGGAGTTCACTAAGAAGAAGGGATGGTGACCAGCGGGGTGCATCAGGAATCAGTGCTGTGACCGGTCCTCTTTTATATCTTTATAAGTGGCATTGCAGAGGAGCTAGAAGGGTAGGTCTGCCTCTTTGCAGATGACACCAAAATCTGCAATAGGGTGGACACCCCGGGGGGGGGGTAGAATAATAATAATGTTTATTTATACCGCGCCTTTCTTAAACCAAGGCGCTTTAACAAACTTCCAGATAGAATATACTAAAACAAACACACAATAAATACTAATTCATAAAATCCGATTAAATAACATCAAGTCAAATAAGCTTGCTCCCATAAATGGGTCTTCAAGTAAAGACTGGATGAGCAGAGACCTGAGAAAACTTGAGGAGTGGTCAAGGGTATGGCAGCTGGGTTTCAATGTGAAAAAGTACTAAATAATGCACTTAAAGCACAGAAACCCAGGAGTGGAGTACAAAATGGGGGGGTACTGATGACCACCAAGCAGGAAAAAGACCTGGTGGTGATTATATCAGATGACTGGAAGGTGGTCAGGCAGTATGACAAGGCAGTTAGGTGGGCAAGTGACAGTGGTGCCGGAACGGTTTGAAAAGTGGTAGGGCCAAGGACGTAAGGGGTAAATTTTCCCCTATTAAATATATTACCATGATAGCAAAAAGTGATAGGGCCACTTATGAAAGTGGTAGGACCATGACCCTAGTGGCCCCCCCGTTCCAGCACCTATGGCAAGTGGGATGCTGGAGTGCATAGGGAGGAGTATCTCCAGCAGAAAGGAGGTGGTGTTTCCGCTATATAGATCACTGATAAGACCTCACTAAGAGTACTGTGTCCAGTTCTGGAGACCACATGTCAGAAAGGACACAGACAGAGTGGAAGCAGTCCATAGGAGGGCAACTGAAGTGGTGTAGGAGCTGCATCAAAACCCTTACAAGGAGAGATTAAAGGACCTGAGCATGTACACCCCAAAAGAGCAGAGAGAGAGAAAGAGAGAGAGAGAGAGAGGGATATGACACAGACTGTTAAATACCTCATGAGGGTAAACAAGGTACAAAAGGGAAATATTTTTCAGAAAAAAGATGCTTAAGGGCAAGGAGCATGATAAGAAGCTGGGGGTAGATTCAGGGAGATGTGAGGAAGTACTTCTTCACAGAAAGAGCGGTGGATTCCTGGAACAGTCTTCCAGTGGAGGTTGTGGGGGCAAAAACAGTGATGGGGTTTAAGAATGCATGGGATAGGCATAAGGGAATCTTAGGAAAGGGAAGGGGGGTGAATGTGCTGGAGATAAAGCAGGATCTGCTGTGATACTATAAGCAGGGAAAAATGGACAGACTAGGTGGGCCAAGCAGTCCTTATCTGACGGCAAACTATGTTTCTGTTTCTAAAAACATTTAACTGTAACAGAGCGATATTACTCATCTCCTACATACTAGCACAGTGGTATTCCTCCCCAGTTTACTAGTCCTTCACTACTCACTTAAGCCTGTACTACTTCTCAGACCACCTTTGAGGGCACAGCTTCTATCCCAGGGGATGAGAAGGTGTGAGCAGGTGGACAAAGTAGTCTTAGTGGCCCTGGAAGTAACCCCTTCCCAATGCAGGGAAGGAAAAACGTGTTTAGTTTCATCATACTACCCCTCCTAAGATCTTGTAACTTCATTATATAAAACAATAATTTGATTATATTTCTGTTTTCTCCTAGGTCTTATTTAATTGCTTTATAATATTCAACTATTCTATTAAATTACTGAAGATTTTACTCCTAAGTTCCTGGCAGGTTTATTTCAGTTCATAAATATTTTAACTCATTTTACGTCATACTGTATATCTTTTAATATTTTACTTTTTATGGTTACACTTAATTTTTCTGCCTGAGTCACTATAACCTTTTAAGTGAATGTCTTAACTCAGACATAGGAGGGAAGAGGACTAGGTTTTAAAAAGATGGAGGAGTAAGTGGAGTGGCCCTCTAAGATCTACTCGGGCCCTGTTCTATCAGTGTAATACTTCTTTTTTGCATTAAGAAATGCGGAGCTATCCATGATTATCAATATCTTAATTGTTACTATATGATTTGTATAGATGCCTGCACCAAACACCTTATGCCAATCAATTGCCAGTTATTGATGTTGTATGGCAAAACACTTAAATAAACCTCTAATTACAAACAAACATTTGTCAATGCCGAATGTTTGCTTGCTGGTATTAGCATTGGAAGTGCAGGAGTTAGACAGATGCAGAAAAGGAATGGCAGTGAAGTATTGAACTTCATGCCAACCCCACCTCCACCCTGCAGAGATGGACAGGCATTGGGGCATGCCTTTGGGCCATCACCCATAACGCTCACGCGATTTCACCTCACCCTATCCTGCAGACACTGACAAGTGTTGAGGTGTGCCTTGGTGTTCAGCTTTACAGTCACCCCATTCCATAAGAACATATGCTGAAATTGGTGCAATATAGGAGAATGGGTGAACTCTGGGTCCGAAGAGTCAAAGGCACACCTCAATGCCTGTCACTGACTGCAGGATGGGGGTGGAATGGCATGAACATTACAGCCAGCAATCCAAAGTCACACCCCTGATGCCTGTCAGACTGTATAGGGTGGGATGTTATGGTTAGAAACCCCTAACGTCCTGGGCATTTGTTGGTATTTGCACTACGAATTTTCAACATGGCCTCTTTGCGACCCCCCCACCTGATGGAAGCATTTGGGGCCTCTGTTCATGAATGGTGGCACTATGATTTTGTTAATCTGTCCTGAACGTAGATTTCCCACAGCGACCGTGCCATTCTGCACCAGATGTGCGAAACCACAGTTTGGGTAGGATGCGAAACATGACAGCTGCACCATTCATAAAAAGGTGTGAAGAGATGGAAATGCTGGAAATCTGGAGTGAAAATATTAAAAATTCTCAAAGTTACGACCATCCGTGAAAACTGCACAATGCATGCTCATAATACAATAATTTTTTTGAATTCTTTCACCAAACTTTCAACGTAGGCATTTTGGGACCTCTGCTCATGAACAGTGTCACTATGATTTTCTTAATCTGTCCCGAACGTTGATTTCCCACAGTGACCGCACCATTGTGCATTGGATGTGCGAAACCACATTTCGGGCAGGATGTAAAAAATAACAGCTGCACTGTTCATAAGGAGGTGTGCAAAAATAGCAATGTTGAAAATCTGCAGTGAAAATATTACAATTTTGAAGTCATGGTGTGCATGGAAATCAAGCAACGCACACTCAGTAACATAGTTATTTTGTGGAATTTTGTCACCAAACTTTCAACATAGGCATTTTGGGACATCCACTCCGAACAGTGTCACTTTTTTTAATTGTCCAAACATGATTTCCACAGCAACCACGCTATTGCCGTGTGAAACAATATCAGATGAACAATGACACTATACTATAAGGAGTATATAAAAATAGCAATCTGTAAATCTGAGCAAACCTGAATCCTCAAAGTTATTGGCATGCATGTAAACTGCGCATGTACACTGAGTACGTCGTTTTTGATTTTTTCTCATTGCAATATACTTTGGGAGCCCACCATAACAGTGGTACTGTCATTAGTTGTCCCCAAAGGTGATCCTGCCCAGTGCCTGCACCTCGACCCCACTGACAGTGACCCTCTTAATGAGGAGGGGTCCGAACCCCAGAAAATGTGTTAAACAAAATGAGCAAGATCCAAAATAAGCGAAAAACATTTATGGATTTTTCGATCGGCATGTCGATGAGTGCAGATCGCACCCTGGGTCCACTGAAGATAGTCGTGCCTAGCTCCAGAGGTAAGTATGGGGTGAGGTGAGGTGTGGGGAGGTGAGGTGTGCAGAGGGTGGGTGCAGGTTGGGGAAGGGGACCTGATGGCGAGGGACCGTTTTCTTTGTTTCAGGCGAAAAAAACAAAAGATGTCGGGGGAAATTTTTTTTTTTGCAGGTTGCTTTGGGCACGCTGGGGTGGGCTCCCAGTTTGCCAGCTGCTTTTTGGGTAGGGGGGACTCAGCCGATGGAATTGGGCCCCCATCGGCAAAAGAAAACCTGTTTGGGTTGGTATGAAGCCGAGGAATTGGGCACCCCCGCACACAACAAATGGGGACATTATGCCAATGGGGATTGGGCTCCCCCGTCGGCAAATGAACTGGGATCAGGGGCATACCACAGAAAGATTGGGCACCCCTATCGGCTTTTATGGGGACTGTGAGTGGACAACGACAGCCACCATGTTTTTGTGAAATTTTACACCAGGCAAGGCACTGCCCTGTAATGATAGGTCGCCCTCATTGCCTCATTGCAGCAGTTAATTTGTTTCAAGTTGGTGGCACGCTGGCTGAACTAGTGTAAGCAGCAGCATGCCACTGCATTGGAAAATGAGGGGCAAGCCCAAGAATGCAGTGATGGCACTGGCTGCCACAGTGCCGCACCTCCAAAACCCACTTCTCTCCTAAGCTGCCACATAATGTTTCTTGCACATGGCGCAAGCAAACATAAAAAGAACATACTCTTGCACTAGAGCAGTATCACTTTTTCTTGGTGCTTTGTCTCTGAGAAGGAACACAGAGTTTTCCAGTAAAAGAAATTACCTTCACAAGGCTTTTTCTCTGCTCCTGACTTCTGATCCACCCCCTACTTGACAGCATCTCCAATCCTGACACCTACCGTGTCCTTGGCTTACATATGCCCACCACTTGCCCATGACTGGTATGGTGGTGCGAGTGGCATGCCAGGTCTGTCGGCATCACCCTGACAGACCAGATTGTTTTTCCCTCTGGTTTTCTCCCTTAGGGATACTGACAATGCAGTGCCATACATGCACACGCATGCTTTACACTGATGTCTGGTGGTGAATCTCCCGATCTAGTGGCCCCAGCTGCAATACCACCCAGCTTCCACTAGGTGATGGTCACCATGTGGGGCACAGCTCCAACCCTCCCCAAAGGAGGAGAGTCATCCATGGCATTCTCATTCCTCCTTCCCACAGGTGATCCTCAGCGAATCGAGCTCACTCCTGAACTTGAGTCTCTGGAATTGTGAGCAGTAACACAACCCCTTCACCAACACGCTAACTCCAAACCTGTACTTTTTTTTCTATAAAGGTTTTTATCCTCCTGGCTGGAACCAGGTGGGCTATCAGCCCTGTCCCCATGCGCTGACAGCCAGTAACCTACCTCATCCACCTCCTTCCATCCTCTGACCAGTGGTCCGGTGGGGTGGGTCTCAGCACTCCAGGCAGGGCTTCATTTGTGCCCTAGTTCCACCATTTTTCCTCCTCTTTTTCTCACATTACTTATCGAGGTCTCAGTGACACAATAGCACATGCGCATGCAGGCGTGCATGTATTATGGAACCGATGATGGCATTCCACCCTCCCCCTGGTCTAGCAACAGCCCCCTATTTGCATGATACTGTCAGCAAGCCTCCACTCAGTGACAGCCAAGTACCAGGAAGACCTCATCTCCCACTCCAGGAGAGGAGAGCTGCCAAGCAACGATATTGTCCTCTCCAGCCCTCCCCCCCAGCTGACCCCCCTGGTGACCCAAGCTCATTCCTGAACTTGGGTTGCCGGTGTGGGAAGAGGTAAGGTGCATAGCACCTCATCCCTCTGCTTCACTGGGTCACCAAACCTGGACCTTTTGAAAGCACTGCTGAGTCACAGACATCTTAAATATAAAATATTTAAATATTTACAGAATTTAGAAGCTATACAAACAGAATACACCAAGAAAACTAAAATAAACAAGTATTGCACATTAAAAAATTGCAACAAAGGAAAATGTCTAAACTACATTAAAGTCTTAGTTTTCACTTAACTTCACAGAATGTACTTCTCAAAGGAGATTTCTACACAGGACTTGAGTCAGACTACTTCATGAATGCAGGACTTGGAGTTTCAGACCCAACTGACTCATCTGTCCCTGCACTCTGGAATAAAGGTCTCTGTCTTCACTGTAGCATGTCACAGTTGACGTTGCAGATGAGCTGGAAGGAAAGATATGCCTCTTTGTGGATGACACCACAATCTAGAATAGGGTGGACACTCCAGAGGGGGTGGAAAAATTGTGCAGAGACCTAAGGAAATCTGAGGAGTAGTCAAGGGCACAACGACTGGGTTTCAATGTAAAAAAAAATGCAAACTCATGCACTTAGGGCACAGGAACCCTGAGCCACAGTACAAAATAGGAGAAGAGGTATTGACAGTCCCCAAACTGGAAAGGAACCTGGAAGAGTACACAATGGAAAGGTACCTGGGGTGAGGATATAGCATGCACCAAGCAGGAAAGGGATCTTGGGGTTGTCATCTCTGATGACCTCAAGGTAGGGAAACAGTGTGACAAGGCATCAGGTAAAGCAAATAGGATGCTGGGATGTATAGACAGGGGCATCACCAGCAGGAAAAGGGAGGTCATAATTCCACTATACAAGACACTAGTGAGGCCCCACCTGGAGTACAGTGTACAGTTCTGGAGACCATACCTACGTAAGGACATAGACAGGGTGAGAAGGTTCAGAGGAGGGCAACAAAGATGGTACATGGATTGCATCACAAGTCCTATGAAGACAGGTTGAAGGAACTGAACATGTACTCCCTGGAGGAGAGGAGGAGAGAGGGATATGATAGAGACATACAAGTATCTTACAGGGAGAAACAGAGTGCAGGAAAACACTATTTTTAAGCGAAAAAGATGTTCCAGGACTAGAGGGCATGGGATGAAGTTGGAGGGAGGACGATTCAGAGGAAACATGAGAAAGAATTTCTTCACAGAACGGGTGGTGAACAAGTGGAACACCCTGCCAGAGGAAGTGGTAGGAGCTGAAACAATCACGGGATTTAAGAATGCATGGGATAGACATAAAGGAATTCTAGAGGTCAGGGGTAAGGGGAAACAGACTTCTAGGAAAACAAACTGAACTTACAGGCTCAAATGGGCAGACTGGGTGGGCCATAGGCCCTTATCTGCCGACACTGTCTATGTATCTATGTAGTCATATCAGATGACCTAAAGGTGGGAGAGCAATGTGAGAAGGCAGTAAGAAGGGCTGGCGGGATACTGGGATGCATAGGGAGAGGCATCACCAGTAGAAAACAGTAAGTTGTTATCCCTCTGTACAGACAGATGGTGAGACCCCATCTGGAGTACTGCATGCAGTTCTGGAAATCCCATCTCCACAAGGACATAGACAGGATGGAGGCTGTCCAGAGGAGGGCAACTAAAATGGCACAGGGTCTGCACTGGAATACACGCAAAGAGAGATTAAAGGAGCTTAATATGTATACCCTCGAGGAAAGGAGGAAGGGGGGGACATGATAGAAACTTTCAAGTACCTCAAGGGAATTAACAAAGTCCAAGAGGGTAGCATATTTCAGAAAAAGAGATGTGCAAGAACAAGGGGGCACAATTTGAAGACAGAGGGGGCCAGCTCAGAGGTAATGTGAGGAAGTATTTTTTCATGGAGAGGGTTGTGGATACATGGAACGGCCTTCCTGAGGAGGTAGTGGAGTCAAAAACAGTGAGGGAATTCAAGAATGCATGGGACAGACATAAGGCAATTCTAGTGGGGGTGGTAGGAGGAAGTAGACTGTTGATTAACTAAGATCTGCAACTTATCCATTAGGTAGAGAAATGGGCAGACTAGGTGGGCTAAGCGGTCCTTATCTGCTGTCAAATTCTATGATACTATGTTTCTAAATAATCATATTTGATGTTCTCAAGGTGGCAAGACAGTGCAATAAGGCAGCTGGTAAGAACAGTAGGACATTAGGGTGCATAGGGAGGGGGTGCTGCCACTATATACTGTAGATCACTGGTGAGACCCCACCTGGAGTACTGTATTCAGTCCTGGAAACCTCATCTCAAGAAGGACACAGACGGAGTGGAGACTGTCCATTAGAGGGCAATTAAAATAGTGGCAGGGTCTGCATCAGAAACCTTATGAGGAGAGACTACGTACCTCAGTATGTATGCTCTGAAAGAGAGAAAGGAACAAGGACATGATAGAGACCTATAAATATCTCACTGGGATAAACAGAGTATGGAACGGAGCATTTATTTAGAAGAAAAGTGCACTAGAACAAGGGAACATGCAATGAAGCTGGAAGGGGGTAAAAGGACCACTGCTGGAGACAGGTCATTTACCACTGCTATCCCAACCTTATGTAACACCCTCCTAACCAGCCTAAAGGAATGCACATCCCTTAGCAGTTTCAAGAAAGGCCTAAAAGTCCACCTACTTGAACTAAGTATCTGCAACTGTAACCGCTGATTAAATTATTCTTTCCTCCTGGACCTTACCTATGAATCTTCCTGGCACTTACCTGCTAGATATGTTAACTACCATGTGATCTTAAATGTATGTAACTCACAACTTTGCCTTTTTGTATGTAATATTTTGCCTTGTGCTTCTACATGGATTTGCAAACAAGTATCTCTGTTTATCTGTCTACCCTTCTCCATGTAAACCTATGTACTCTGTAATAATCTGTATGTAGTTAACCCTGGGTCACCCTTGAAAAAGTGACTTCCTAGTTTCAGTGGGTCCACCCGGTAAACAACATTTTAATAAATAAATAAATTCAAGAGAACTGTGAGAAAGTACTTCTTCACTGAAACAGTAGTAGATGCCTGGCACAGACTTCCAGCAGATCTGGTAGGGGCGAAAATGGTGTTGGTATTGAAGAATGCATTGGGCTGGCCCAGTGGTGCTGAGGGTTGAGGCACTGGATGCCACACCTCGCGCTATGCTGGCGACCCTGGTTCAGGAGTGAACTCAGGCTGCCAGGGGTTGGCAGGGGGAGGACAGGACTGGGCTTCCGGAGGACTGCTCTCCTGTCCTGGGAGGGAGGGTGACATTGATCCTGAGTTCTGGTGACTCTCGGAGGTGGCTGGGGGCACAGCAAGCTTATGATCCAGCAGCCATGGGGATTGGCTGCAGCAATAACCCTGTAGGCGCACACAGGAGCGTGCACACTCGTGCTGGATACGTTACATGTCCAAGCCAAGGGGGAGGGAACCAGCAAGGAAAAAAACCTTGCACCTTGGGAAGATGACAGAGGCCTCCAGGAACCACAGCACTCACACCCAACACCGGACTTTCCTCTGGCCAACATCCCTAGCCCTCGCCTCTTCTCCCGACCCGGCTGCTTAGATTTCAGAAAGGTCACCCAGGTAAAGAGTTGGGTGGTTCCACCCCGGGGAGCTTAGATCCGGGGGTCAGCCGGGCTCCGGGGAGGAAGGTGGGGTGTCACAAATACCCAGTCAGGCCAGAGGGACGTTTCAGGTGGGAGGAAGATGCCAAGGTTGAGTGTGGAACTCCTAAGAGGTGCCCTGAGGTTGCAGGTGAGAAAAGGAAGATATATATATAAGAATGCATGGGATAGGTATATGGGAATCTTAGTGGAAAGCAAGGGGCGAGGGAGCCAAAGATCTAGTAGGGTCTGTGGTATCAGTATAAGTAGGGGACAATAAGGGCAGACTGGGTGGGCCAAGTGATCCTTACCTGCCATTAGATTCTGTGTTTCTATGTTTCTGTGTCATATAACCCATTGTGACTAATTGTTTATCTGTGTCAGTGGACCAGCAGCCCAAACCAGTCACAACTGTTTCAGGAGAAGCCGCCATCCTAAAGAACAACAAATTAAGCTCTTACTGTCTCATTTAAAAACAGGAGTTGCATAGACTTTGGTACTTACAGAGTGCTCTATTCATATTAAAACCAATTAATGGCTTCTTGAGCTAGAGGCACAGTGGGAAGCATTTGTCTACTCCTGGCATCCCAGACAGACAAGCTGTCCTTTTTGACTTCTGACAGTCAGACTTAAGTGTGCCACTTGAAAAACTATCAACCGAAGGTTATCAAGGGATAAACAATATCCTACAGCACCTTCCAGTAAAACAGCCTTTTCTCACAAAGGTGTGCTGTAGCATACAGACGCACAATGCGGACTAGAGTTGTCATGTGCATATATGAATACAGGAAGTAAACCTTAACAAATGCATAACGGTGTTGTATTTCATAACAGTCCTATGAAATGGACAATGTCATGTGCTGATGTACTGTACAGTATGTACTCTGTGCTGTATTCATTTGCTCAATAAAAACCTGAGGTTAAAAAAAAGGAGCTGAATAGACTTTGGTTCCCAGAGACTGCTCTATTCATATCGAAAAACCAGTTGCTGACTTCTTGGGTTAGAGGCAGGGAGGGAGGCATTTGTCCACACCTGACACCTACAGTCAGGGCTCCAGATAAGATTTTTTGGAATGAGTACTGTACTCCTCATTTTGATAGTGAGATGAGTAAAACCAAATTCAGATGTGTACAAATGACTGGATGGAGTGGCGTGAGGAGTACATTTTTAAAAACAATGTAGTTTTTTTCTAGATAAGAACTGCTCAGGGAGGTGCCAGCAATGCTGCAGATAATGTTGGCAGGTAGAAGTAATTTACTCACCAGTTTTAAATATAGTGAGTAAAACAAAACTGGAACGGTACAAGTGCTATAAAGCTGGAAAAAATGCTCCTTTTGTATCACCAGTTATTTTATGAAGCACTATTCTTTGGAGTGTGGAGCATTTACAAATGTTGGGTGAGTACTGGTACTTATTGAAAATATTTTCTGAAGAGCACTTCCTAAAATGAGGTGAGTAAAATAGATTGGTACTCCCCTTATCTGGAGCCCTGCCTACAGTAGATTGACAGGGTAAACACATTCAGACTCAAATTGGTCACTTTAAAAACAGTCTGTCTATCAAGAGAAGGTTATCAAGAGCAGAACAATAAGCTATAGCACTTCCAGTAAAAAAGACTTTCCAGCACAGCAGGTATTTTAATTGTCAAAGAAAGAAAGAAAAAGAAATTCATGAACTGTACTTTCTGTGTCACAATCCTTTTAATCTGTTATCTGTATAATAAATGCATTTCAGCTGCTGTTTGTTACATATGACCCTTCTGAAAACCACTGTTAAGCCCACAGTTTGTTGTTTTCTGCCAACTGGCAAATCACTGGTGACATGAGAGATAATTAAAAGAACAAAAAGGAACAAAAGGGCCTTTTCTTCTTTTAATTATGCCATCCCTCACTCTGCCCTGATCTGCCATGGCAGCCACACAGCGGAAAACAAAATGCTGCTGGCCACAACTGTAGGGGTAGAATTTTAATGAGGATAACAAGATGTGGAAATTTTAATATAAATAAAAATAACCAAATCATGTTGTCCAAGTGCTCTGCTTCCATGATGGCAGATATATTGATATCACTGAAGCAGTATTCTGTCTGCCCAGTGAGCTGGTAAAAGGGAAGCAGTTAGATTTACGAAGTCACTAAAAAACTACTCTGTGTCATTATTTAGTCAGAAAATTAGGTACCATGGCCAGCTGGGAGTACAATTTATTGGAGATATGCATGCCAAATGATAGGCTGGGCTGATCACGCTATAATTACTAGGTGAGGATCAAGAGGATCTGAATCTGGGAAAACCCAGGGTTCAGATGGTACCCAGCTGAGACTAACAGTGGAAGGGCTAATGACTGGGTCTCTTGTTCATATATTTCAGGACCCCTTACAGAAAGAACGGTGCCAGTGTACGAGAAAACAGACAATATTGTCACCCTATTCCGCCACCTGATGGCCCAGCAGTGGTGTGTCACAGTACCATGGTGGTGACCTGGGTTCAGGAGCAACCCCAAGCAGCCAAGTTGAGAGGTAGGACAGAATGGCAGCTGCCACTTAACAATATGCTTTGGCTGGGGAGGGATGGTGGGAGTGTTTTAGCACCACAGCAACCCCTGCGTTTAAGCCAGGAAGCTTGCTCCTTTCACTGGGGCACACTATGCATACCTGAGGTTGACAGTCTGTGCCCACTCCAAGTGCAGGAGGGAGGGAGGGCTTTGGGTGAAAACTAGAGATATAAATCTCAGTCCACAGTTGGATTATGGCTGGTGGCACACTCGGGTATCATGCCAATCAGCTTGCTGACTGCTACTGGATCCTGGTCAGGCTAGGTGGAGAACAGTCCTCCCTTGAACCCCTGACATGGAGGGAAAGCCATGAAGGACAATGGCAGTGGTAAGTTAGTTGTTGATGGGGCTGGGTGGTTGCTGCTGATACAGCCAGTGGGAGAGTCATGGGCCTGGAAGGGAGATAATGTAAATTAAAATATATTGCATATAGTATATGATCATTACTGCATCTTGTGAATACATTTCCATCAAGCTAAAAAGCTGTTGCATCACATTTCAAAGGTCATAGAATACTGTTGTATCCCTCTGTGGTACAACAGCAGTTTTAGTTAGAATATATAAAATGGCTTGGGTAGGGAGAATCCTGCTTACTGATTGGTACAGAAGGTTCCAAAGCAATGCAGTTCAGGAATAGTAACTGCACTGCTAAACTTTATTTTTTTTTTTACAGTAAACCCATTTTATAATTTATGTATACTAAGACACTGCAGGGTGTGGGTTAGTATTCTTAAAATCACACCTAGAGGTGGTTGAAGGCACTCAGTGCAAGCACCTCGTGCCTCACAACCCACCAAGGGGTGTGGTTTAGGAATAATAAAACACACCCTGCCATGTCTTATTGCTTATGTAAACTCTTGCCACCAGCCAGTTTACTTTCATTTTCCCCAAACAGACACAAAATCTTGACCTTCCCCTAACACAAAATCCTCATTTTTTTCATCATTTTAAAACAGAAACCTGACCCTCACCTAGGTAGAATTTCAGCAGCTGGGCGAGGGTGGGTGTATGTGTTTTTAAAAAAATAATACAAAATTAAACCAATGATTTCCTGGGGAAAAAAAGTCATATGAAGAATGTTTAAGGAACCTACTGTAAATCTAATGTCTCTACAAACTAGATGTACGTATGATATATTAATGTATAATACAGTTAATGACCCATATTTACTATGTGAAATGAGCACAGATTCAAAAACACATTACATAAATACCAGGGGACGTTCATTACAAGAGGAACAATACAGCAGCTCATACATTCATGCGTGCACATAACCAGGGCCAGAGGTCACAAAATACGGACGGAATGCCAAATTTGCATACCAGATGGGTCAGCACTGTCCAAATTATTAAAATAAACTTTAATTTAATTCCATGCCAATTGCTCAAAATGTTTTACTTTTAATTTTTTTCCGCGTAAGACATACCACCAATACAAATCTATACAGCAGCCTGGACAAAAGTACTTATTTAAACCAGCAGCTTACTTTCAATTTGCTTTCATGGTACTATACTTTGCAGTTTAGCAGTACTTGTTTAGCCAGCAGTTGACTGTAAACTGCTGGCAAAACAAGTACTGCTAAACGCAAAGTATAGTGCCGTGAAAGCAAATTGAAAGTAAGTTGCTGGTTTAAATAAGTACTTTTGCCCAGGCTGCTGTATTGATCTTTTATTGGTGGTATGTCTTACGTAGAAAAAAGTAAAAAGTAAAATAATAGGAGCAATTGCCATAGAATTAAAATAAAGTTTACTTTAATAATTTGGACAGTGCTGACCCATCTGGTATGCCAACTTGGTATCCTGTCTGTATTTGGTGACATCCATTACAACTCAAAAACTCAAAATTTTGGACAAAACCAAGAAGATATTGTTATACTCAGAATACTCGACCCATGGAATAAACTACCTACAGCAATTATTGTAAGTAAAACTAAAAGTGTTCAAGTCAAAATTAGACAAACACATACCTAATGGAAAAGCAGTGCATTATTATCTGTAACAGGAATCCAACCTATGGGCTAATGCCTTCTATGCTCCTTTCCACCTTAGTATGAACCTTAGTATTAACGTTATAATTAGTGAAGACTATAGCTGTTTCTTTACAGAATAGCCAACTTAATTATCTCTCAGATGTTTGCAAAACTGTAAATGTAGCCTTTATTAGTGCTCCCTGGATAAGGAAAGTTACTTAAAATCACATCTCTACCACTGAAATATTGACTCTAAATCAGTACTTGCTGAATCTATGGTCCCAGATGCATCACTGTCACATGGGACAGGAGGTATTGTAGGAAAAAGAAGAGCAATAAAAATGCTAACGTGGAGACTCCCAGGGGCTGTAAAACTAGCAAGCAAATTTAGAAAAACTCCTAATGAAAAGCAAAGGAAAGGGCACACTAGGACTACACACACAAATCAAAACACACTGCACAGCATGTGATTTTGCAAATTTTGACTGTAGTACTCTTTTAAGAAGCAGGTGCTGAAGTGCACTTTCCCAACAGTAGTATTTCACTCACTATTTTACCCTTTATTCACCCTTCCCCCACCACCGCTGATTTCTGCAGAAGACATTGTGCACAACAATGTTGATTTAGTTTGGTCAGTTCTGATGGAGAATATGTGGCAGCTGTATTAGTCCAGTCTTTGATATAAAAGGAAAAATATAAACATGTTGCAGGTGATACCTTTTCTAGGACTAACAAAATAGTTTTTGAGACTAGCTTTCAAGAGTTAAAAGTCCAATGAAAAGGTATCCCCACCTGTAACATATGTGTTCCTTCTTCATCTATGCTGATACAAAGCAGTGTAAGTACTTGTATTACGGTCTTGGATTGGCACAGCTCCTTAACCAACTAACCAACATCAGATGTAATTGGTAGTGTTCCTTGATTATCAGATAGGCAGTAGAGGAATCCAGAGCTCAGATTTTAGTTGACATTGCCACTATTTGTGTACCTATGTGAACTGGAGTCCTTCACATAATGACTAACTATCTGTCTCAGTTTCACTCTGCTGTTTGCCTGTTCTCTGTAGGTGAAAAAATATTGTTTTTGCTGTCAGATCTACATTAGTTGATGACAGAACTGTTCTTCATTTGCTGATACTTGCCCCAGCTATGTTAATTATTGTATGTAGTCAGCAGCATTTTTCCAGCTGCAGAGGTGGCACAGAAAACAGAAAAAAGTGACACAACCATAGATTCATGAATAAAGTAGATCTGGATGGAGTAAGGGGAGGGGAATTGGATGGGTGGCGCAGAAAGCCAAAGCAGAGCAAGGATATCATGCATACCAATGAGGTGATGAAACTCCATTTTGTATGTAAAAAGTAATATACAGCAGTTCTTTTTCCTGTTTGCCTTTCTCCCTCTTCTCTGGTTAGTAACATGTTGCAAAGCTATTGCTATGCAGCTTTAGAAAATGGGCTTGAAAAATAAAGCATGCTGAGTGGCTGAAAGCTATGCTCAGCATGCATTTATTTCTCAATAGATGTGCAGTGAAAAACAAGTACAAATTTAGGGTGCCCCATTGCTTATGGAATCCATGGGCACCCTGAATTTTCAAAACTGGCACGCTGCCATTTTTACCTGCTCAATAACTAGTACATGAACCAGCACTCAATCTTCCTTTGAACCCTCTGGCAAAACTTGGTGAAAACCTCAGCTGCTTCAAAAACAAAGTGGCTCCAAAATCAGTAAGATAAAAAGACATATCATTAACTTTGCTAGTGAGCATGACAAGAATGGCATTTCATTCGTTTTACATACTGGAACTGGACTTTCATCTGTGGTATGGAAAATGGAACAAAATACCTCCTCCCTGTCGTACACATTAGCACTACCGGAGCAATCATGCTCTCTCCTTCAAAAATGGAAAGTAACTTATAAATACTTTCAAATGCAATAGTTTCTGTTAAATAGTGAGCGTTCTGACAATTCTCCCCATGTCACCAGCGACCTGGATCTCTGCCTCACATACTGACTCTCCTAAACCGTGCTTTCTTCAGCGATGCCAACCTGACAACAGCTCCTGGCTCCAGTATATAACAAAAAAAAAAAAAGGCGGCACAACAACAGCTTCTCCCGTAAATAAAAATGAAAGAAAAATAAAATGCAGAGGAAGGGGGGAAAAGTTTTTCATGATGGGGGGGGGGGGGTTCCGACAGAACAAACCCTAACAGTCTGCTGTGGGGTCACTAACAGCATTCCAGCGGCTTTTTTTTTTAACTATGGAGTCTCCATTTGGACAAAAGTCTTTCAGTCCAGTACAGACAGGGGAACTATTTAATTATAAAACATAATCTAAATGTTTTTTTTATTAACAATTTTTTATCAAACCTACTTTTTTTTACAGTGCCCATTTTCTAAGCACAATAATACCCTCTGAGGTGGGTGGTACTGGGAAATACCAGACCTTCCAGGGGCTATAAAGCCCTATGCCTGTGGCATTGAGCCTCATTACACCCCTGGGCAGTCCAGTATTTCCCAATACTGTCCACCCTGTCAGGTATTACATATTAACATACTAAATTGCCAGTAGATACAGGCCTTATGGTCTATCTAGTCTGTTCTCCTGTCTCATCAGCACTGTTACCCTCTGGGTCGGGAAGCCATCCTGGAAAGCTTCCAGGAGGATCTGCTACCTGGCACATGTGGTAGCTGGGATGCTCCAATCCACCCCTGGTAGATGCAAGTCCCCCAGCACTACAGTGCTCCCTTTGCCACAGAGTCTCTTTAGCTACTCCCCCAGTTCTCTATTCATGTCCGCTTTCTGGGATGGAGGCCTATAAACAACCCTCAATCAGACCTTAGCCCCCTTTGGATTGTGCAGTTGCAGCCAATTGACTTCCACCTGCCCTCCTCCCCCTCTTCCCTATTACATTTTATCCCTTCTCTTACATACATGGCAACTCTCCCCTTCCCCCTTTCACTGTCCCTCCGGAATAATTTAAATCCTGGGATGGCTACATCCCAGTCATGGTTTTGGGTTGCCCACGTCTCGGTGATGGCAGCCATGTCTACCTCCCCTTCTCCCATCAATGCCTGCAACTCAGCCATCTTGTTCCCCAGGCTCCTAGCATTTAGTGATACCACTCTCCACCCTGATCCTCTCCCTGTTGCCTCGTTACCCAGCCTTCCATCCCCAAGCCAAGTCAAATTTGGCTCTATTCTTGCTGTGGGGGTGGTCCACTGGACCCCCTCTCCTGGTTCTTTCCACCTCCATTGCCCCCCCAGCTAGTTTAAATTATACCTACTGCTGATAAATTCCCCCATTCTCTGCTTTAACACCTGTGAACCTTCCTTATTGAGATGTAGTCTATCGCCTGCATATAGATCTGTGTTCTCCCATGTGCTACCCCACTCTCCCACCAATCCATACCCCATGAACTCACACCATTCCCTCAGCCACTTGCTGAAGTCCATGATTCTACGCTTTCTATCTGTGCTTGATCGTGCCACTGGCAGGACTTCCGAGAATGCTACTGACCTTACCTCTTCACTGCATAGATTCCCCACTTCCCTGAAGCTATCCTGAACCTCCTTTATCCTACTCCTTTCCAGATTGTTTGTTCCCAGGAGCACCACGATGCACGGATTTCCCCCTACCTTCATCACTCATCTGCCAATATGCTGACCCACCTTTTCTGTTGTCATGCCAGACATGCACTCCACCCAGATGCTGCTTTTTCTGCCACCCCTTCCCCGTCTTCTACCCTTAAGTATAGAGTCCCCCAGAATTATGACTCTATCCCTCTTATCCTGATCACCCTCTCACTGCTTGATAGTCTCCTGCCCCCCAACTTGATCCCTTCTCTCATCCCCACTGTTCTGCCACCCCTTTTCCTCCCCCATTCATTGCCCTACATTCACCCCCTACCTACTATGCCCTCTGCTTACTGGCTTCCACTTCAAAACCATTCCCTGTGCTCCACCTCCCTTCCCCACACCTTTTACCCCATCCTCCACCCTGCCATCCCCTCTGCTACTGTCCCCCTGTGCCTTCCCTGAGCTGTATTTCTCCCCTACTGGAGTTCCCCTCCTCACCCTTGTTCCAACCTCCCCCGGGCCACCTGCTGTTCCCCCTTCCTCTCATCTCCTTGCTCCTTTATCCCCACTTGCATCACTGCATTGTCACCTTCCTGCTGCCCCTTGCCTCTATGGCTACTTGGGCTACCACTAGCACCTACCGATTCTGTGCTGCATCCTTTTTTCCCCTGCAGTGCCCTCCCGCTTAACCATCTCGATAGCTCACTACCTGCCCCTTCCTGCTCCTCCAGGCTAGCTAAAATTGAGAATCTGTTTTTGCTGTTACTCCCCATTACCTGAATGACACCAGACACCCCTCCCTGAGGCTTATAATCTTGCTCTGACACTGCTGTAGCCTTATTCCTGTGCCTGACCCTCCTCCAGTCATCAGTTCTTGCCCTTGCCTGCACATGATTGTGTGACCCACCTAGCTACCTTGGGTGAGAGTGGGGAGCCTGCAACAGGAGAGCAAATATTCCCCCAGAGACTATCAAGCAGTGAGAGGGTGATCAGGATAAGAAGGAGAGAGTCATAATTCTGGGGGACTCTATACCTTTTGTTGGCATGCTGCAGGCTATATTGAGTGATTCCTCAGGTTCCTCTCACGCCCACATTCCTCCCTATCCTGTACCCCCATGCCTTCAGCTCCCTATTCAGCCATCCAATCTTTTCCCTAAGCCTGCACACCTGCCAGCACACCCTGCTGCCCCCTGCCCTCCATGCCACTCCCAGGAATATGGCTGCACCGCATCCCTGGCAGCTACAACCCTTCCTAGCCCCTGCCCTGTTTGGCTGTCCATGCCCATTCTCCCTACCCATGGTTGGGTTCTGCTCCACTCCCCGTGTCCCTTCCCCCACCTTGAACCCCTCCTATCCATGCCAAACATGTTTTGCTCTCCTGGTGCAGGATCCCCACTCTCACCCAACATGAAGTGCTGCAGCCTCCTTACTGGATGGCTCAATCATGTGACCTCCAGTGCCTTGTAGGCCCTCCCTCAGCCTCCCTCACACGTCATCCACCCTCCTCCCCGTCCCACACAATCCAGCCTCAAATGGTCCCTAAAAACAGTTACAACATTTATTTTCACCTGCTTTTCCTATGTGGTAGGGGGGTAGAACTGGGGGGAGGGAAGGGAAAGGGAGGTAAGGTGCCTGCCCGGTGCCAAGACTTGGAGGGACAAGAAAAGAATCCTCAGGATTGTGGGAGCAGCAGCAAGGGGGAATGAGCTGGATGTCATTATCCACCTAGGGATGAATGACCTGGCTGAGAATGGGATCAAAGCAGTGCAACAGGAGTTTGTGAAGTTGGGGAGGAGGCCTTAGACAAGTAGCACACACGATAACTTACTCGGAAGTGCTACCTGTCTATGGCATGGATGAGGCTAGGGCACTCCGCACCATGTGATTGAATGACTGGTTGAAAAGCTGGTGCAGAGGTCAGGGATTTGGCTTCATTGGGGACTGGGACTCCACCTGGAGGGATGCAGGCCTATACAAGCGCGATGGTCTGCATCTATCGTGGAGGGAAACCAGGATCCTAGGTGTTAGGTTTAAATGCTTCAGTGGCAAGCATTTAAACTAGCCAAGGGGGGAGGCACTGAAGAGGAGAAGGGAAATCCTAGCCCCCAAAAAATCAGGGTAATTAGTGAGGTAAACACCAAAATAGAGCAGTCGATAGGGAGAAGGGCAGGGGTAAATGGAGAAAAAGACAAAGGCAGTAGGGACAGGGATGGGGAAAAAAGAAATAAAGACAAAAAAATGGAGGGTAATGAGTTCCAATGCCCGTAGTCCAGGTAAAAAGCTCCCTGAAATGGTGGCCTTGATGGAAGAGGGATGCCTGGATATTGTGGCAGTCACAGAAACATGGTTCACAGAGTACCATGACTGGGATGTCAACATACCAGGGTACACAATCTACAGGAGGGACAGGGAGGGAAGAAGAGGAGGAGGAGGAGCTCTCTATGTAAGGGAAGGGATAAAAGCAACAGAACTAAAGAGGAAACAGGGAGGAGAGGAGGCACTGTGAGTCACCCTGGAGACTGGAAATGGCTCCACAATCCGCACAAGGGTTGCATACAGACCCCTGTCTCGGGGGGGAGGAAATGGACAAGAAAATGATAGAAGGCATTCTTGGGATGGCAAAGAAAGGGGAGATGTTGCTGATGGGGGACCTGAATATGCCAGATGTTGACTGGAGCACCTTTGCTGCAGCCACATCCAAGAGCAGGGCCATTCTTGATGCCCTACAGGGAGCATGCCTTAGACAGCTAGTTTTGGAACCCACTCGGGAGAGAACAATCTTGGACCTGGTACTCTCAAATGGGGATGGAGAGAGGATCTCTGATCTTGAAGTGGGTAGCCATCTGGGAACAAGCGACCACCAAACTGGTTCACGAAAAACTTAGCTGTACAGTCAAGCCACACAAAAGTGAAGGTACTGGACTTCAGGAGGGCTGATTTTGTCAAAATGCGAGAGTGCCTCAGAAAAGCACTAGCAAACAGGCAAGAAGGTGGGGTGGAGCAACAATGGGGAAACATCAAAACTGCCATCACAGAGGCAACAAGTCTTTGTGTGAAGCAAATAAACAAATCAAAACGAAAGAAAAAAACACTATGGTTCTCAAAAGAAGTGGCGGGAAAGGGAAGGGAAAAAAAGATAGCATTCAGGAAGCATAAGGAAACATAGAAGGAGCAGGACAGAGAACTGTACCAGTTAAAGCAGCAGGAAGTGGGTAAGGCAGTCAGAATAGCAAAGGCCCAAACCAAGGAAAAGATAGCCAACTCGGTTAAGAAGGGGGATAAAACCTTTTATAGGTACATTAGGGAGCAAAGAAAGACTAAGGCAGGGACACAGTGGCTGAACAAAGAGGAAGGTGGTTGGGCAGACAGCGACAGTGAAAAAGCAGAGATACTGAACAAATACTTCTGCTCAGTATTCACAATGGAAAAGCAGGGGGAAATACCTAATCTGGTCAATAGAAGCACTCTGGATAGGGGGTTGATATTAGTCCTTTCACAGAAGAAAGGGTTCTGAAAGAACTCTTAGAACTGAAGGTAGATAAAGCAATGGGGCCTGATGAGATTCACCCCAGAATTTTAAAAGAACTAAGGGAAGAACTAGTAACACCACTGACTACCCTTTTTAATAAATCATGGGAGGATGGGGTGGTACCTGAGGACTGGAGGAGGGCAGATGTGATTCCCTTTCACAAAAGTGGGAGCAAGACAGATGCAGAAAACTACAGACCTGTCAGTTTGACCTCAGTGGTAGGGAAAATGATGGAATCACTTCTGAAGGAAAGAACTGTTGAGTACCTAGAGGCCAGTGGGGCACAGGACCCAAGGCAGCATGGATTCACAGCAGAAAGGTCATGTCAGACAAATCTAATTGATTTCTTTGACTGGGTGACCAAAGCAGTAGACCAGAGAGGGGCTGGGGACATGGCCTACCTAGATTTTAGCAAGGCATTTGACACAGTCCGCACAAAGATTAATAAATAAATTAGCCAGCCTGGGAGTGGGTCCTAGGGTGGTAGCCTGGGTAAAACACTGGTTGGACAACAGGACACAGTGGGTAATAGTAAATGGAGTCCACAGTGAAGAAAGGAGGGTTACTAGTGGGGTACCGGAGGGTTCAGTACTGGGGCCGGTCCTTTTTAATGTCTTTATAAGTGACATTGCAGAGGGACTGGAAGGGAAAGTATGTCTCTTTTCAGGTGACACAAAGATCTTCAACAGGGTTGATATACAAGGTGGGGTGGAAAGGATGAAAAGGGACTTGGCAAGGTTGGAGGAATGGTGAAATGTATGGCAGCTTAGATTCAATGCAAAGAAGTGCAAAGTAATGCACATGGGAAACAAAAATCCAGGGGAAGAGTACAAAATGGGGGGTGAGATACTGACAACAACAAAAATGGAACGGGACCTGGGGGTAGTCATATCAGATGACCTAAAGGTGGGTCAGGAATGTGAGAAGGCAGTAAGGAGGGCTGGGAGAATACTGGGATTCACATGGAGAGGCATCACCAGTAGAAAACAGGAAGTTGTTGGCCCTCTGTACAGACGGTTGGTAAGACCACATCTGGAGTACTGTGTACAGTTCTAGAGACCCCATGTCCGCAAAGACATAGACAAGGTGGAGGCTGTCCAGAGGAGGGCAACCAAAATGATGCAGGGTCTGCATCAGAAGACATATGACGAAAGACTAAAGGAACTAAAGATGCATAGCCTTGAGGAAAGGAGGGAGAGGGGGGACATGCTAGAAACTTTCAAATACCTCAAGGGAATCAACAAAGTCCAAGAGGGTAGCATCTTTCAGAAAAAGAGATGCGCAAAAACAAGGGGGCACAATTTGAAGATAGAGGGGGGATGGCTCAAAGGTAATGTGAGGAAGTATTTCTTCACAGAGAGGGTTGTGGATACATGTAACAGCCTTCCTGAGGAGGTCATAGAATCAAAAACAGTGGGGAATTGGGACCCTGGGAGCCAGAAACCCGGGCCAAGTGTACACCCTGGGGGGGAAATGCTACAAGTCTCGATGGCTGAGAGGGACCTGGGGGTGGTGGTGGATGTCAAGATGAACAACTCGAGACTTGTAGGAGGGCAGCAGCCAAGGCCAACAGGGTGCTGGGATGCATCGCTAGGGGGATCACCTCCAGAAGGAGGGAAGTGATACTCCCTCTGTATAACTGTTTGGTGAGGCCGCACCTTGAGTACTGCTTGCAGTTTTGGAGGCCACACTTAAAGAGGGGCATTAAACTCCTGGAGAGGATCCAGAGGAGGGCAACCAAAATTATTTGGGGCTTGGGGGACAGGACCTATGAGGAGAGGCTCGAAGAGCTAAATATGTACACATTGGAAGAGAGAAGGGACCGGGGGGACATGATAGAGGGTCTTCAGGTACATGAAGAGGGTAAATAGGGAGGAACAGTCAGGGTGCTTCGAAGGAAAGAGGAGGGGGCCACTAGAGGGCATGGGTGGAAGCTGGAGGGGGGAAGATTCAGGGGAGAAAGGAGGAGGTGCTACTTCACTGAGAGGGTGGTGGAGCCATGGAATGCGCTGCCTAGGGGGCTGGTGGAGGCAGAGATGGTGGAGGGGTTCAAGAGGGGATGGGACAGGTACAGGGAAAGGGTTCTGGAAGCAAAATCCAATGCAGCAAGAATATCCAGAACTGGGATGGGAGAAGCCAGAGAAGGCGAGGGGGGCAGCAAGGTCAGCACCCATGGTGGGGGCTGACCAAACAAGCAGACACGAAAGACCGTTAGGCCGATTCTGCTGGCATTTTAGTATGTTAGTATGTTAGTATGAATTCAAGAATGCATGGGACAGACATAAGGCAATTCTAGTGGGAGGTAGGAGGAAGTAGGCTGTTGGTTATCTATGATCTGCAGTTTATCCGTTAGGTAGGGAAATGGGCAGACTAAGTGGGCCAAACGGTCCTTATCTGCCGTCAAATTCTATGTTTCTATGGTAGTTTCCCCCAGCACTCGCAAGGGCAGCATGAGTATTGATCTCGCACATGCGCAACAGCATGCTGCCCATGCGCATGCGTGGGATTTCAGCCCCATTTTAAAAAAGAGAATTACTTGACTCTCGGCGCTCGGTTTTTATTTATGCACACCACCAGAACCTTAGAAGATCACAATGCTGCAGAGAAATGTAATTTTCCATGCTGCATGCCCAAAAACTACACTTCGTGACCGCGCTTGTTCCAGATGCTCGGGCTCATGCAGCATGTGCTTCTGGGTGGTGGGTGAGTTTATGTCGGCCCGACCGGCAAGCAAATCTTTTAAAAATAAGCAAAAGTGGAAAATTTGCATCAGTTTGTGATGTACCAGGGAATAATAGAAGCAGTCTTTAATACTTGTGTGCTAAGAGGCTTACTACTTGCGTATACACAGAAACGGACAACCAAAGCTAACAGTGCCCCTTTAAGCCCGCCCTTATTTTTTGCCACTGTGCCTCTACTCCTCTCTGGTAATCTACTTCTATGAGTCAGTTTCTGAGGCAGTCTCCCATTTTTTTTAAATCCGCCCTCTTAAAATCCAGTACCCTTGTTCTCATGTGGTTTTCCTCTGTTCCCATCTCTTATTGTTAAACTACACTGTGTGATGATCACTGGTACCTAGGGGACTGCTCACTGTGATGTCTGCTATGCCGTCCCAGTTTGTAAGCACCAGGTCCAGCACTGCCCTGTCTCTAGTGGGTTCCTTGAATAGCTGCCTGAGAAAATCCCCTTGCATGGAGTCAAAGATGGCATTGTTCCTTGACAAAGCTGCAGTTGGAAGGTTCCAATCCACATCTGTCAGATTGAAGTCCCCAAACAGCAGCACCTTTCCCTTACTTGCTGTTCTGATGTTGGCTTCCCCAAGTGTCTTAGCTAACTCCTCTCCCTGTGCTGGAGGTGTATACCACCCCTGTATGCATAGCACCCCATACCTGTCTCCTGGATGACCAACATCACCTTCAGTCCTTTTTCGTTTGGGTGCTCCTGTGCTTCCATGGTCTTGACTCCCTCCCTAACATACAGTACAACCATCCTCCCTTTCCTGTCTCTCCTGAACAGAGAGTAGCCTGGTATGTCCCTGTCCCAGTTGTGGCAGTACGTGCACCATGACTCTGTTATGGCTACTAAATCCAGGCTACTGTCCACCATGATGGCCTCCAGGTCTGGAATTTTATTGCCAGACTCCATGCATTGGTGCACAGGATCCTCATACTTTACTCTCTCCTTACCTGCTTCCATCCCCCTCTTGCTTGTGCTGTACCTTGAAGCTCCACCTCTCCCCCTTCCCTCATTACCTTCGCCATTACCTGTCTCATTTACTCATTTCTTCCTGCTTCCCTAATTTATACCCCACCTTTCCTCTGCATTGTCTCCACCCCTTGCATCACTGCCCTGAGAAAGCTTATTCCTCTTGGGCTCTCCCTCCCTGCTGCTTTATTATCTCGGAGGGAGAATTGTTGTCTCCTTTGGTTTTACAGCCTCTTCTCCAGCTTGTTGAATAGCACATCCAAGTAACATTTAAACCTCTTACTAAGGAATGTAGTCCTCCTGGCAGCAGAATTTCAATGCGAAAACGTGCAAGGTCATGCACTTGGGGAAGAGAAACCCGGGGGAGGAATACTTCATGGGAGGAGCAAGACTGAAGGCCACAAAGCAGGAGAGGGACCTGGGGATGATCATTACTGATGACCTGAAAACAAGCAAACAGTGCGAAAAGGCAGTGATTAGGGCAAATAGGATGCTGGGTTGCATAGGTAAGAGAATCTCAAGCAGGAAAAGGGAGGTGGTGCTCCCACTCTACAGATCTTTGGTGAGACGCACCTGGAGTACTGTGTACAATTCTGGCATCCGCATCTCAAAAAAGACATAAATAGATTAGAGAGGGTTTGGTGCAGGGCAACTAAAATGATACATGGGCTGCACGAGACACCATATGAAGATAGACTGAGGGATTTCAACATGTATGCTCTCAAACAGAGGAGGGATGGGGGGACATGATAGAGACCGTCAAATATCTAAAAGGTATCCACAAAACTCAGGTACAAGATCTGTTATTGGGTAGAAGTTACACCAAAACCAGAGGGCATGATATGAAGATTGAGGGAGGGAAGATACGGGGAAAAGCGAGGAAGTTCTACTTCAAGAAGAGATTGGTGGACCCATGGAACAATCTCCCTCAGGAGGTGGTAGGGGTCAGGACAGTCAGAAATTTCAAACATGCATGGGATCAATACAAAGGCATCATAGCACTTGGTAGTAAATAGGGGAAAGGGGTACTTACTCTAAAATGGACAGACTAGATGGATCGTAAGGTTCCCTTCTGCCATCACTTTTCTATGTTTCTATGTTTCTCCTCCAGAAAGATGCAAGCTGTCTCTCCTATAGAGGCCCATTTCTTCCCAGGTTGGCCCCCAGTTCTCAATGTAGTGAATCCTTCTTCATGCACCATGCCTTCAACAAGTTGTTAAAAGCCATTATGCAAAGTGTCCTAACCTCTTCCCGCCAGTATACAGGTAACACTTCAGCATAAGTCACTATGTGTGCCACCTGCTTGAAGCCCCTCCCTAGTTTCCTGAAATTTCCCTGCACTGGCCCTACCCTGTCTCTTGCCAGGTCATTTGTCCACAGGTGGACAATGACATCTAGCTCCCTCCCATCTCCTGTTGCCCTAGCAATCCTCTGGATCAACTCCCCATCTCTCCTAGCTGAAACAGCAAGGAGGCACTTCACCTCCCTCTCTCCCTCTCTCTGCCCACCACTCCCAAGTCTATCCTCTTAACAATAGAGTCCTCCACCAGCAGCTGCTTCCTTCTCAGCTGGGTGCCTCTTCCTCCCTTCTTGAGGCCTCCACTTCTGAGGACTCCCACTTACTCCCCTCCCACTGCTACGGGTGCCTTCTCCTGACTGCCCCATCCCACCAGTATGGCGAAAGAATTGTGCAGTGGTACAGACTGAGTAGTGTGTACCCTTTCCACCTCCCCCACCCTTCCAGAGTCCACCAAAGTCCAACCAATTGGCCTCTTCCTAAGCATCCTCTGGTAGAATGGTGGCAGACTTGGTGGCCCCTGGGTAGGGCAGAAGGGTCTCTGCACTCTCACCATTTCTGCCCAGCTCCAGCAACCTCAACTCTCAACCCAGAGTGGTGAGTATAAATGTGGCAGCACCTTGATCTTGGGAAGGTGTCCTAAAAGACTATGGTTTCCCACCTGTTGCACTGCACCTTTCCAATGCTCTTTCCTTCTTTTACCTTAGTGCCTGTTGAAACTTCCCTGTACCTTACTATCTCTTTTCTATCCCATTGAATTCCTACTGCTCCCCTTTTCTTGTCTGAAATATTTTGGGTAGCCTACCCTAGATAGGGTGTCTCTTATTTTTTAGTTTTTTAACCCACTTACCCATGCCAAACTTGCTCTGTGTGTCTACAGCTCCTTACTCACTAGCCTGAATTTGTTACCCTGCCCTAGATAGGGTGCATTCTACTTTCCTTTTTCTGAAGGAGTCCATTATGCATAGTAGGGGGCGGGACCTTTGTGAGCACATCCCCCTTAGATTCACCTGGGCAGATGGTGGTGGGGGACAGGTAGGACCACCCAGCCAGGGTGGGAAGGGTACCGAGGGGTGTTCCTGAGGGGGCCAGGGGCCAGCGAGTGAGGAGCTAGGCCTACTTAAGGCCAGGCTGAGAGGGGGTCTTCCTCTTTGTTCCTCTCTCTGTGGCCAACAAGGACTCCAGGACAACTACAGGACAACAAGTTTTTTGGTTGGCTGCCAACAGAAGTTGGCATACCAGCCAGGGTAGTGTCCGAGTGTGTTTGGGTGTGTTTAGTCATCTGTGTTCCAGCTTCTGGCCGAGATGCAAAAAGGAACAGCCAGCAGGAGCATCTTGGAGAGCAAGTTGGCGTAATTGATGTAGAGCAAAGGGAAGGCATGGTGGGACGCATTGTTCCCTAATCAATCAAAGTCAGAGGGAGACAAGCAGCAGAGTCACACTACAGCACAGGAAGAGACACAGCTAGAGCCTGGGGCACCCATCAGGGAAGTCAACCCTGGACAGGACCAGCCACCCAGCAAGGTCAGGGCACACCAACCAACAAGTAAGCCTGACCTAGAGAATATGTCAGTGGAAGACCTGAGAGATTTACTGAAGCAAACACTGGAAGACTCCCTTAAACTTCAGCCCAAATGGGTGAGGAAGCCCAGGAAGGGGCAAGAGAGTACGGGCAACAGGCCCAATGTCCAGCCCCTCATTAGGGAGAGTGCCAATGAGGTGGCCAGTCAGGTACATGGCAGGATCATCACCTCAGACTTAGGTTGGGGGTGGACATTTGGGGTCCGTGGCACCCCCACCACTGGGAGTGGTGGGTGGGCAGGCCACCCCTTCAGGGCAGGTGGCAGCCGGGCCAAACAAAGGGGTCAGGGAAGCATCTGCCACTGGGCCATCAATGAGCCAGGTTAGCCGAGCAAAAGCTGGACATTGCCTTCATTACATCCCAAGAACTAGCTCAGGCTGCTGCGTCTCTAGGTAGCGCGAGCTCAGGGGCAGTAGTTGGCCTCAATGTAAGTTCTGCAACTGCGACAGCTTGATTGGGGCAGCCAGCAACTGGGCAAGCTGAGGCTCGGGGATTTGTCAGCTTGGGTGAACCGGTAGGATCCCATTTACTGGACAAGGTAAGACAACAAATAACAAAAGGGAAGTTTGTAAACGTGTTCATGTTGTTGAACAGACCCAGAGAACAGGAGGAAGATAAAGAAAAAGATACGAAAGAGAAAGACAATGGGGGTGGAAAGGAAATGGAATGTGCCCATCATGCGCACGTGGGATAATTGGTTAGCCGGATTCACTATTTATGCTGGACTGCTAGCACAAGGGAGCCCAGAGAAGGCAAAGGGCCTGTAACTGTATTTAAGCAGAGTCATGGCCATGCGGGCAGCAAAACCAGGAGGTGGGTGGTTAGAATACGATGAGGAGTTCAGGAGACGTATGCAGTATGATATGGGAAGGTCATGGGACATGCTGAACTTACCCTTGCTGTGGGCCATCGACATGGGGGGGGGGGGTCCAGCATACAGATAGTGGATTCCCAGTGAGAAAACCCTTTTCTCCAAAACAATGGGGAAAAGAGAATAAAGAGAGACGAGGAGGAGGACACTGTTACCTAGACAACCGGGGGACATGTAAAACTGAGCACTGCAGATTCAAGCGCAAATGCTTTACATGCAGACAACCTCATCCATTCGCACAATGCCAGTGGGTTTCCGGGTCCAAGTCCTTTCGCCCCACAAAGTGGGGTTGGCACAAAGGTCCCAACACCCATAAGGGTGGACCGTCTTAGGTTAAGACTCCAGCAGTACCCTGACACAGCGGCCGCACAATTCTTGGTGAAAGGGTTTGGGACTGGCTTCCGAATCCCACATGAAGGACCTCCCCTGCAGTATGAGGCACAGAAACTGAAGTCTGCCAGAGAACGGCCAGCAGTAGTCAGGAAGAAGCTCCAGAAAGAGGTAGCTGTGGGGAAAGTGAGCGGCCCATTCCTAGAGCCGCCGAGTAGAACAGTGCAGGTCTCACCCATCAGGATTGTCCCAAAGAAAACCCATGGAATTTAGGATGATAAATCGCTTATCCTACCCTGAGGGGGAGTCAGTAAACCACTTCATTGATCCAGCCCACACAGCAGTCACTTACTCCCAGTTTGATGGGCACTGGAAGAGATTTGGGGCATTGGCAAGGCACCTTACTGGGGAAGGCAGACATCGAGACAGCCTTCAGGTTGTTACTGGTCCACCCAGATGACACAGATTTATTGGGTATAAAGTTTGAAGGCAGCCATTATGTTGACAACTGCATGCCCATGGGCTGCACAGTGGCATACGCAGTATTCAAGCAGTTTAGCTCCACATTGCATTGGGTGACCACACAGCAAGTGGGGAGGTCGGAGGTAATACATTACCTGGACAACTTCCTGTTCATCAGGAGGGCGGGCTCAAGCAACTGTGCCAAGCTTATGGCAACATTTCAGGAAGTGTGTGCTGACATAGGGGTGCCACTGGCCTAGGATAAAACAGAGGGCCCCACCACAACACTCTCCTTCTTATAAATAGCGATAGACATGATGGAGAAGGAATGTAGGCTGCCCCAGCAGAAGCTGGCTGCCCTGAAGGAACTGCTGGGAAGAATAGCAGGGCAAAGACCACCAGGATGCGTGAGATGCAGCAGCTCGTAGGTCACTTGAATTTCGCTTGCAGGATCATGCCAATGGGCAGGACATTCATGCTCAGACTGGCCCAGATGGGAACAGGGTGCACCAAGCCTTATCACAGAATGCAGGTAACGGCAACCATAAGGAAAGACTTGAAAATCTGACAGGCCTTTTTTGGCATGTTTCAACAGGCAAGCCATTTGGCAGGCCCCTACATCCAGTCAAGAGCTAGAACTCTTCATGGATGCTTCGGGTGGCTTAGAATTCAGGGCTTACTTTCAAGACCAGTGGTGTGCAAGTCAGTGGCCATCTGCATGGCCGGCTTAGGGGTCCGTAGGCAGGTCACACTATTAGAATTCTTTCCCATAATGATGGTGTTAGTGTTATGGGGTGAACAGTTGAAAGCGTATTGTGTTCAAGTGTGACAACACTGGGGTAGTGCACCCCATCTATCATCAACTGGGAGGGTGGGGCCCAATGGGGATCTCATGGGGGGTCTTTGTTTTAAAGTGCCTTATGTTAAACATAAAATTCAGGGCTGTACATGTACCAGGCATGGAAAATGGTATCGCTGATGCTCTCTCTCATTCGCAGTGGCAGAGGTTTTGGCAACTGGCACCAGCAGCGGAGAAATACCCCAGGGTTGTCCCAGAGTACCTGTGGGGACTGGTAACTCAGAGGCCTGGAGACTAATCAGGCAGTCACTGGTGCCCAGTACACGGGCTATGTATAGAAGGGCAGTAGATAATTTCATAAGGGTCTGCCAGGAACAAGGGTGGGGCAACACATGGCCCATCCCAGTGGACCATTTGTACGCCTATGCCTCCTGAGAAAGAGAAGCGGTAGCTCACGGACAGTAGTAGGCCAACATTTGGTGGGCATTACATGGTTCTCCAAAGTCATGGGTTACACTGACAATACGAGGGCATTCCTGTTACGGAAGCTTCTAGACAGGTGGGCCAGGGAGACCCCCCACGACCCCGGACAGTAGACGACCCATTAGCCCCGACCTATTGGGGCAGGTATGGGAGGTTTTAGGTGAGGTATGCTCCTTCCAGGTGGAGGCCCGACTTTTCAGCACAGCATGCTTGGTGGTCTTTTGCGGGTCGTTCCGGGTATCTATGTTGGTGCAACCCAGCAAAGCATCAGGCCGGCCAATGGTGTTAACCGACAAAGACGTAGCCCTGACAAAAGGGGGCTTATCCGTTTGGCTATGTCAGAGCAAGATAGAGGCTATGGCTTGAGGGTGTTGGTGTAATCAGAAATCCCCTCCAGGAGTCAAGTGGGCAGTCCAGGACAGAGTTCAGGATTACCTGGACCACAGGTTGGTACAGGGAGTAGCATTTTTCCGGCACCAGGATGGGTCCCCAGCTACAGTATACCAATTCCGCCATATTCTGGACAAGAGTTTAGAACAACTAGGTTTCAGTGTGAAAAATTTCAACACACATTCATTCTGGATAGGAGCAGCATCACATGCCAGGGCTGAAGCTGGACAAACGAACAAATAAAGGTCGAGGGCAGGTGGCGCTCCCAAGCTTTTGAAAGGTATGTCAGGTTGCACATGCTTTAACTTGCCTTCTTTTAATCTCTGCAGGACCCAAGCCAGAGCAGTGTAAGATCTGGGTGTGCGGGCATTCATTGTACATTGGACGGCCAGACACGCAAGTCGAACTCAGGACAGAAGGAATTTGTTCCTGAATCAACGGACTATGGAAGTCGTCTGATTGGGCCACAGAGGGATGAGATGGCAAAGGCTGCTTTTGATGCTCTTTACTGAAGCACGACAAAGGGGTCCTCCACAGATACTAGTGATTCACTTGGGGGGACAATGACATGGGAATGGTCTCATACATTGACCTGCTGAGACAAGGAAGAGAAGATTTGTGTTACTTGAAGGGCAGTTGACCTGGCTTGCACATCATATGGTCTGATGTGTTACAGAGACATCATTGACATTAGACCCAGGACCCCAAGGCCTTGGATAAAGTGCGACGGCTGCATAACGCAGCCATGAGGGCCTTTGTGAGGAGCCTCGGGGGATCTGCAGTAAGGCATGACAACATTAGGATACAAGAAACAGTTATTTGCAAGGGATGGGGTACATTTATCTAGTTTGGGGTTAGATAGGTTCTTAGAAGATATTCACCATGCGGTGGTGAGAACTTTGGCCGATGTGCTTGGGGTAGTGTGAGCAGGGCTCACCCCGTGGCGGCAAGGTGGAATTGGTTGATTGATGCAGAGGAGGTAACGAGGGCCATGGCCTTATGCAGAGAGACCACCCGGTGGTTGACGGGAGGCTGGGGCCTCCCCAGCTGGGGCTCACCTAGTACAACAGGGGCAGGAAGCCAGGGAAGGGCAGCCTCTTGGGGTGCACACCTATGGCATTTGGGCATCCCTGGATGGGAAGGGGTGCCATGGTTGCTGGTCATGAGCCCCCCCCTTCATGCCTCGGAGGCCGGAGTTCCTCGCAGGATTGCAATTGGTTGGCTTCCCTCCAAGGTAGGGAAGGAAAGTTATGTGGGAAGGTACCAACCAAGACCACCTGGCAGCGTATGTCCAGCTGAATGTGTTTGAAGCCATTAATTGAATTGATCATCGTTGAAAATTGGAATTAATAAACACATGGTTGTGGCCATTTCTCTCCACTTCATGGTGTGTGTCTCATTTTGTTCAGGGGAACGGGGGGAACTGTGCCCTATAAGACAATGAAGGAGCCAACTATGCATAGCAGGGGGTGGGACCTTTGTCTATGGGCATGTCCCCCTTAGATTCACCTGGGCAGGTGGTGGTGGGGGGACAGGTAGGCCCACCCAGCAGGGGTGGGAAGGGGACCAGGGGGTGTTCCCAGGGGAGGCGGGCCAGGGGCCGGCAAGTGAGGAGCTAGGTCTACTTAAGGCCAGGCTGAGGGTGTCTCCCTCTTTGCTCCTCTCTCTCCGGCCAACAACTCACCCTCATCCCACCCTGATCTTTGGGGGGAACAGTAGGCAGGTAGGGGCTTGCTGTTGCCAATAGGGGGGACTGCCTTTGGGGGTTGAGAAAGAATTTCCCTGTTTTATTCCCACAGGGTTTTCTGGGGTTTTTGCCTCCTCCAGTGAGAGCAGGGATAGTCAGGTAAATAGGTTGTCACACTCATGAGACCAGGCGGCAAGGTGGTATTGGTTGGTTGATGCAGAGGAGTAACGGGGGTCATGGACTTATGCAGACAGACCACCTGGTGGTTGATGGGAGGCTGGGGCTCATCTAGTATAATAGGGGCAGGAAGCCTGGGGTGCAGCCTCTCGGGGTGCACGCCTATGGCATTTAAGCATCCCTGGATGGGGGGGATGCCATGGTTGCCAGTCATGAGCCCCTTTCATGCCCCAGAGGCCAGAGTCCCTCATGGGGTTGCAATTGGTTGGCTTCCCTCCAAGGTAGGGAAGGCCAGTTATGCAGGAAGGTACCAACCAAGACCACCTGGCAGTGCATGTCCAGCTGAATGTGTTTGAAGTCATTAATTGAATTGATCATCGTTGAAAACTGGAATTAATAAACACATGCCTGTGGCCATTTCTCTCTCCACTTCATGGTGTGTGTCTCATTTTGTTCAGGGGAATGGGGGGAACTGTGCCCTATAAGACAAACCCCCTTTACCTGTACTTATCTTATCCTGGCTCCTACTACTATTTCCCCATTAGATGTTTAGGGTGTATTGCTCACTGATATACTTCTTAATGACCTGGAGAAGCGGTCAACAGCAGGGTACCGAAGTTTGCTAAGAACACTGAATTGATTGGAAAAGAGGATAATCATGAAGCGGTGTAGTGCATACAATAGAGGTCTGAGACAAGAAATGGTGGATTAGATTTAACATGGGGAACAGTAAGGTACTACATATAGATTTGAGGACTCTGAGTCACACATACACCCTGTGTGGTGCAACAGTGGACAGCAAAACCAAGGAAAAGAATCTAGGGGTAATTGTAGGTGTAAACTGAAGCCAGGCTGGCAAAGTGCTGCCACAGTCAAGAGAGCAGGTTTAGGATGCATTCGTAAAGGAGTAATGAGCAGGTCCAGTGAGGTGACCCTTCCCACATACAAGACCTTGGTTAGAAAACACCCTTAGTACTGCGCACCGTTCTGGTCCCTGCAGTACAGAAAGGACATTGAAGAGATCACAGAGTGCAGCACAGGGCCATCAAGTTGATCTGCAGCTTGTGGGAATGAGATCTGTGAAGAAAATGGACATCCTGAAACTGTTACATTAGAGAAGGCTAAAAGTAGGGAGGATCATGGCATTCAGATACGAAGAGGGACAAACAGGGTAAACTATGCACAGGTGTTTGAGCATGAGAATACAAGCACAACTAGAAGGCATGCACTCAAACTGGAGAGGGGTGGATTAATGTAAACGTTATAAAGCATTCCTTCATGCAGAGAGTAGTTAACATGTGGACTAGCCTACATGGTGAGGTTATAGAAGCTAGCACTGGTAGGGCTTTCAAAGCAGGATTAGAATTAGATAAGTAGAATAGCATCAAGAGTTGCAGAGCATGAGCAAGGGTGACAACCTGTCTGTTCATCTTGGCTGTGTGCCATACTCAGATTGGGTGTAGTCACTGCTGTAAAGCAGGAGAGGCGGACAAGATGAACCCTAAATCACTACTGTTACTGCAATACAATATTATGGCTTCTCTCATTCCTTTCAATAAATAGTGTCGCATCTGCTGCATCTCAACTATACCTATTGTACTGCTCTTTGTTGCTACATATGTTACTCTGCTGTGTACATACTGAACTAGACTATACCTTACTTGACTTATAAGCTGTATTAATCTGTATTTATGTTGTCCTCACATGACTTGTATGCTATCCGTAATCTGTACCATTGCATCTTATGTACCTAAATCTGTTATTCCTGTACTCTCCCGGGTCGTACCTGAAAATAGGTAATTGCCTTGTCCAGTGTACTTACCTGGTCAACAAAAGCTAAATATATAAATAATAGACTGGGGAAGATATTCAGGGTAGAGATGGAAGGCAAGGAAAAGCTGGGGGACGTGGAAGAACTGTGGAGGGCAATAAAGGGAGGAAATCTGAGTGCCACTGATCAGTGCATTAGTAAGGTAGGCAAGAGCAAACAAGGAAGGAAGCCACTTTGGTTCTCTAGAGAGGTGGCAAGGGCAATAGATGAGAAAAAGAGGGCTTTCATGGCATATAACAGAACAGGAAAGGAAGACAGGAAGGTATACAGGGAAAAAAGCTAAGGGTGGCAGGGCAGACAATCAGGAGGGCAAAGCCAAATACAGAGAAGAGGATAATGAGAGACGTCAGCAGGGGAGACAAAAAGTTATTCAGATACATCAATGAGAGAAGAAAGAACAAGCAGGATACAATGAGACTTAAAGGGGAGGGGGGAGTTATAATGGAGAGGGACCTGGAAAAAGCAGGCTTACTAAACAGGTATTTCTGCTCAGTTTTCATGGTTAAAAGGCAGGGAAAGGGACCAGAGTTGCGGTGGAGGGGAACGGAGACTAGGGAGGTGGATATTAGAATGTTCTAGGAGAGCAGGGTTTGGGAGGAACTGGGTAAGTTAAGGGTGGACAAAGCAATGGGTCTGGATGCCCTTCATCCCAGAGTGCTCCAGGAACTTAGGGAGGAATTGGTAGCACCACTAATTGGGCTGTTTCACCTATCGTTGAAAACAGGGAGAGTTCCAGGGGATTGGAAAAAGGCAAAAGTGGTACTATTGCATAAGAGCAGAGGTAAGGAAGAGCCAGGTATCATCCAGTTAATCTTACCTCAGTGGCAAATAAGATTATGGAGGCCATCCTAAAAGAAAGGATAGGTAAATACCCTGCAGACAGTGGTCTACAAGATGACAGACAGCATGAGTTCACAGAAGGAAGGTCATCCCAGATGAACTTGATCGAATTCTTCAATTGGGTGATGAGGGTGAGTGATGAGGGTGGGGCAGTGGACGTGACATATCTGGACTTCAACAAGGCCTTTGACACTGTCCCTCACAGGAGATGGGTGAGCAAATTGGGCAAATTAGGAGTAGAGAAGAGAATACAAATTGCAGTGGAAAATTGGCTTGGTGACAGAGGTCAAAGGGTGGTTGTAAATGGGGCTCACTCCAGGGAAGAAAGAGTGACAAGTGGGGTACCACAGGGGTCAGTATTACGGCCAATTCTTTTTAACATTTACATGGGGGATATTGCAGAGGGACTAAATGGGAAGGTGTGCCTATCTGTGGCAGACACCAAGATCTGCAATAGGTGGACACACCGGGGGGAGCAAATGATAGAGGACCTGAGAAAGCTGGAAGAGTGGTAGGAGAGTTGACAATTGGGATTTAATGCAAAGAAGTGCAGAATAATGCACATAGGTCACAAGAATACGAAGCCCATATACACACTGGGAGGAGAGGAGGTTTTGTGGTAACAGAGTAAGAGAGGGATCATCATTTCAGACAACCTAAAAGAGTAAAATCAGTGCAACAAGGTGGTTGGAAAAGCAAATAGAATACTGGCATGCATAGGGAGGAGTATTACAAGTAGGAAAATGGAAGTGATAGTGCCCCTATACAGGTCCATGGTTTGTCCCCACCTGAAGTATGGGGTACAGTTCTGGAGGCCTTACCTACAAAGGGATATAGATAGAGTGGACAGAGTCAGAGAAGCGCAACCAAAATGATGCATGGCATGCATCAGTGGACATATGAAGAGAGGATGGAGGAGCTCTACCGATATCCCCTGGAAACAAGGAGAGGGAGAGAGAGAGAGAGAGAGAGAGAGAGAGGGGGGGGGATATGATAGAAACTTTTAAATACCTGAAGGAAATAAAAAGGGTGAGGGAAGGAAGCCTCTTCAAGGTGAAAGAAAATCCGAAAACTTGGGAACACAGCTTAAAGCTGAAGGCAGGAAATTTTAAATGAAATAAAAGGAGGCATTACTTTACAGAGAGGATCAGGGGCCCCTGGAATAGGCTGCCAGAGAGAGTGGTGGAGGCAAAAACGGTGGGGGAGTACATGGGTTTAAACAAGAAATGGAAGGATAAGTTCCCTGAAGGAAGAAGGAGGTTGGAATCTACAGTGGGAAGAGGGGGCACAAGGGTGGGATGTAAGGTGGGGAGGGTCTAGGTTACCTAGGGGGAGGGATGGGGCAGACTGGCTGGGCCATCGGGGTCCTCTTCTGCCGACAGATTTCTATATTTCTCATCACAATAATATGTTACCAAGTTACATTCCTGTCTATAGGGCTGGGCAGGAGTTCATCATGGTTGAATTTACATGCATTTAAATAGATTTTGAGAATTAAATTTTATTTGTTACTACCAACCAGCATGTCAAATGATGCAATGCTTAGTTTGTGTGATGGCTCTATATTTTGTCTTCTGCTTTTGTATACCAGTTTCCTATGAGACAATTAATCATAAGCCTTACTAAAACCCAAATACATTATAACTTCATCCCCCTTATCCATTCTTTTTGTAATTGTTCCAACAAAATCTAGTAAAGTGTTCTGGCATTACCTCACTTAGTAAATCTACTCTGTCTCAGTCTCGCCACCTACTGAACCCTTTATCTGAATTGGTCTTCCCTTTCTGTGAACTCCAACTCAAAAATCTGTTTTCTCACTGCTAATCCCCCAGCTCTTATTGCTATTGTTATCTGGCACAGATCAATAATCACTTTTCCCATTTACCATATCTTATTTTGTAGCTATTTTGTTTTACTTAGCACAGGTGTGGTGCTGGGGGCTGGAAAGCAGCCAGTGTAGTCCCCATCTTCCATTAGGGGCCAAATTCATACCTAGACAACTAAAGACTGATCATTCGGCCTAAAATAGCTCCAGGTAAGGTCCTACAGTAGAGGCCATCATCAAAGACAGAATAATGGAGCAATTTGCTGAGGCTAACATTCTTTCCCTCTCTCAGCATGGCTTTATGAGGGGCAGATCATGCCAAACATGACTGATCACCTTCTTTGAAGCTGACCAGGGAGGCAGATAAGGGCAGGGCCATAGAAATAAGTCTATCTGTGATTGCTTCTTATAATCCCCTCCAGGCATACTACCCTCAAGCATCCCTCCTCACTGCCTCAGCTCCTCCTCCTCCTCTCCTACCCCCCATTACTGGGTATAGGATGAATCTGTCTCCTTTTCTTTTTCATACCCTACTTTCCTCCTCCCTCGCTGCTTCCCATCTACCACATACCCAACACAATGCCCTCCCCATTTCTCCCCTCCTCCCTCTCTCTCTCTCTCTCTCTCTCTCTCTCTCTCATACCACCCCCTCGCCACCACTCTTCTTTCTCTTTTCCCACTAACCCACTCCTAACAAAGCATCACTGAGCTGCTTAGGACTTGTACTGTATAATTAACTCGCAACACAATTCCTTGACAATGCCTTTGGCTGCTATTATTGTAACCTTACTTGTCTTTTTTTTTTGTAACTTCCATTGTAATGATCATGTTATGTTTTGTACCTTATTGCCTTGACGTGGAACCTTTGTCAAAGAGCCCTCAGCTCAAAGGTGTCATCCGAAATACAAATAAATAAATAAATATCTGAACATCAGCATGGCTTTTGACTTGTGATGCATGACAAGCCTTAGTGGAAAGCACACCAGTGCAGTATGCATAAGACACACAAGGTGAACTGCTGACTGAGTTGGGCGGGGGCAGGAAGCTAAGGGTCATGGTGGATAGTCACTTCTCTGAGTGGAGAGAGGTATTCAGCAACATCCCTTAGGGACTGGTGTTGGGGTCGTAGAAACATAGAAACATAGAATTTGACAGGTGATAAGGACCGCTTGGCCCACCCAGTCTGCCCATTTCCCTACCTAATGGATAAGCTGCAGATCCTAGTCAACCAACAGCCTACTTCCTCCTACTCCCAACCCCTAGAATTGCCTTATGTCTGTCCCATGCTTTCTTGAATTCCCCCATTGTTTTTAACTCCACAACCTCCACAGGAGGTCACTGCTGTTCAACATTTTCATCAATGATCAGGGAGCTAGGGATCTTCACCAAGCTGCTTAAAACAGTATTATAAAATGGGCAAAAAATCTTGCATGATGATTGGCTGGAAGTCCTCTCCAGCTGTGTGCTTATTAGCACATAACGTTTCAACAGGCACTACTTCTGTCAACCTGAATGCAGCACAGGGATAAATCAATCCATGCTGCTGGCAGCTTCACACTTAGAATACTGCCAAACTGCAAAAGCTTAACCACTACCGAGATACAAGTCACTATGTCCAAATTCACCCCACCTTCCGTTCACCAGAAAATGAGAAAAAAAAAGAAAGTTTTCAGCAAGAATTGTTTTGTACCTCAGATTATATTGCGGCCACTGCTCCTTTCACCAATCGATACAGATTCATCAGCGCTCCTTCGTTTGCAATCCAGTAAGCAAGACAGCAGCTTTAAAAAGCGTTGATCTTTTAAAGAGAAACTTGTGAGTAGTTATAAGTCCCATCTGAAGGACATTAAACAGCCACCGCAAAACTCAGCAAAGCTTCCTTTTGAACATCAAACGCAGTTTCACAAATGCGAACCAGGAAGCAATTGTGTACGGCGGCTGCTGAGGGACACATTCACTCCCAGTCAGCCAACCAGCCGTTTAATGTAAAACAAAGCAATAAACTAATTTAGGAACAAAAATGTAAAAAAAAGGACACCAAACAAAAAAACATGTTTTTGGTATCTTGGTGATGGGAGGCAAGAAATATCACATTAAATACTTCAGCTGACATGGCACATATATAGTCCTGCTGACTGTAAATGAAACTGTGTCAGCAAAGTAAGACCTATTAAAGAAACCAAAAAAAAAAACAAATCTTTGAGAGTTTCTGTGGTGAGTGGCTGGGTTGTAGACACCCAGGCAGACACCAACCTTCTGAAGTGACTTTTAAATAAAGAGCTGCATTCCAAGACAATAACAGGAACTACTTTTTCTTTTTTTCTGCTGATATAATATTTTTCATTCTTTTTATGTACACTTTTTATGTGCAATTTTTTAATTTAATTTAAATTCTTTACAGGGGGCCCCTTTTATAATCGCAATAAAACACTCTGAGGTAACAAAGAAACATAGGCTTTGACAGCAGATAAGGACCGCTTGGCCCACCTAGTCTGCACATTTCCATACCTATGGATAAGCTGCAGATACTAGTTAACCAACAGCCTACTTCTTCCTCCTAACCCCCACCAGAATTGTTTTATGTCTGTCCCATGCATTCTTGAATTCCCCCACTGTTTTTGACCCACGACCTACTCAGGAAGGTCATTCCACGTGTTCATCACCCTGTCTGTGAAAAAATACTTCCTCACATTGCCCCTGAGCCATCCCCCCTCTATCTTCAAATTTTGCTCCCTTGTTCTTGCACATCTCTTTTTCTGAAAGATGCTACCCTCTTGGACTTTATTGATTCCCTTGAGGTACTTAGAAGTTTCTATCATGTCACTCATCTCCCTCCTTTCCTCGAGGGTATACATATTAAGCTCCTTTAGTCTCTTTTCATATGGCTTCTGGTGCAGACCCTGCACCATTTTAGTTGCCTTCCTCTGGACTGCCTCCATCCTGTGTATGTCCTTGCAGAGATGGGGTCTCCAGAACTGCACTCAGTATTCCAGATGGGGACCGGGGTCTCACCAACTGCCTGTACAGAGGGATAACAACTTCCTGTTTTCTAATGGTGATGCCTCTCCCTATTTATTTATTTATTTAAATTTTGGTAACCAGGTGGGCCCACTGAGACCCTAATAGTCCCTTTTTCAGGGGCGACCCGGGATTAGTTACATGTACCTAAGGGAAGAGAAAACCAATGCTTTGATACAAACAGGGGAACAACTATATCCCCCAGCCCTCCTTACTGCCTTCTCATATTGCTTGCTTACCTTTAGGTTGTCTGATGTCCAGGTCCCTTTCCATTTTTATGTTGCTTGCACGCATGTGCAAGAAACATAGTGCCATCATCGGAGATTTTGGAGGTGTGTCACCTCCTCCTCCAATTCAATCAGTGTGCTGGCAGGCGCGGCCCCTAAAAGCCAATGCATTTTGGAGCTGTCTATGACACGCCCAAAATGCAGTGGCATACAGTTGAAAGAGGAGCTACGCTCAGTGAGCACCGATAAGAGGCTGCTCACGCAGCCCCCACCCGCAGGCATGTGGCGCCCGCATGCACTGTATAGCCGATGGGGTGCCCAATCCCCGTCGGCTTGAGCTCGCCCCCAGTAGTAGAGGTGCCACACTGGGAGCCCACCCCAGCATGGCAAGCAGTCCTATGGCCGACGGGGTGCCCAATCCCCGTCGGCTGAACGCCCCCAACATCTTTTGTGCCACGCTGGGAGCCCACCTTAGCGTGGCAAACGCCCCACGACGCTTTTTTTTAAACCTGTAAAACGAAAACGTCCTGCTGGCATCTCCCAGCCCCCTCCCACAACCCGGCACTGCACCCACTGCGCACCCAGCCTCCCCACACACCCCACCCCATACTTACCTCCGACTCCAGCGCCGATGATCTTCGTGGACTGGAACATGTCTGCACTCTTCAAAGCCGACTGCGAACTGAGGAAATGCCGGTAAGCTGTATAATGGGCTAGATAGGGGGTTTCAACTTTGTTGCATATCTCAGGATTTGGGATTTTGTACCATGAGTTCGATCTCTTCATGAATGATGTCACCATGAGCGCATTCAGCCCAAAGGGTGATTTCGCCGCAGTGACTGCAAAATCACCCTTCGGCCTGAATACTGCCTGACAGTGACATCAGTCATGAGAAGGGGTCCCAAAACCCCATGTTGAAAATTTGGTGCCAAAATTCCAAAAATGACTGTTTTACGTAGCATGTTGCGAAGTTACTACGCACGCCGTAAGTTTGCGAATTTTCAATATTTTCACCCAGATTTTCAACATTGGCATTTTATCACACCCTCGCGAGTAGTACAGCTGTCATTTTTCACATCCTGCCCAAAACATGTTTCCCCATGTAGCGCACAATGGCGCAGTCGGTGCGAACTCAGTGTATGGGACACATTAAGAAAATCACAGTGTCACTGTTCATGAGCAGAGATCTTAAAATGGCAATGTTGAAAATTTGGTGAAAGAATTCCTAAAATTGACTGTTTTACGAGTGTGCGTTGCACAGTTCCCACGCACGCTTGTAGGTTTGCGAATTTTCAATATTTCCACTCCAGATTTTCAACATTGCCATTTTACCACACCTCCTTATGAGCAGTACAGCTGTCATTTTTTCACATCCTGCCCAAAATGTGTTTCCGCCCATGTGGCTAGCAATACGGCAGTCGGTGTGCAAACTCAATGTATGGGACACATTAACAAAATCACAGTGACACTGTTCATGAGCAGGGTCTTAAAATGGCAATGTTGAAAATTTGGTGAAAAAATTCCTAAAAATTACTGTTTTACGAGTGTGCGTTGCACAGTTCCTATGCACGCTCGTAAGTTTGCGAATTTTCAATATTTTCACTCCAGATTTTCAACATTGTCATTTTACCACACCTCCTCATGAGCAGTACAGCTGTCATTTTTCACATCCTGCCAAAAACGTGTTTTCGCCCATGTAGCGCACAATAGCGCAGTTGGTGTGCAAACTCAATGTATGGGACACATTAACAAAATCACAGTGACACTGTTCATGAGCAGAGGTCTTAAAATGGCTATGTTGAAAATTTGGTGAAAAAATTCCTAAAAATGACTGTTTTACGAGCGTGCATTGCGCAGTTCCTACGCATGCTCGTAAGTTCGCAAATTTTCAATATTTGCACTCCAATGACTTCCAAATACCTAAACAGCACATAGAAGCAAGCAACATTCGGCACTGACAAATGCTTGTTGTTGCTGTTAGTACCTACAAAAGGCACTCAGTGCATGCACCTCGGGCCTTGTAACTCACCGGGGCATACTGTTATCAGAACATAAACCACACCTCATTGTGTGTTATTGCTTGCTGTGACAGGGTGGAATAGGACCCTGTCCCAGATGTTATGGAAAGAGTTTAAATGCAGGGATCTGTTCTATTCTCTCCTTTTCCTGTCTCTTGTCCATCTGGTTGCACAACCAAGTTTTTCCGTGGGACCTAGGATTTGATCATCCCAACAGACTTGCAATTATTTGCCTCCCGCTAGTTCTGTCTTCACTTGCTGTTTGTCTTTTTCTCCCTTATTTATCTGCTGAAATAAAAATATATGCAAATCATTATGTGGAAATGTAATTGATATTGGGATCCTTTGTTTAGAAATTATATAGTGTTAATTTTTGAAATGTATATAATTATAGTTTGAGAGGATTGCAAAAAGCTATTTGGAAACTCAAAAGGTTATCTGAGTGCAATTTTTAAGCTTTCTGCAGAAGAGCTGTGGGAAAGAGGCTCAGCTCAAGCACTCTGTGTTCCTGCCAGCACCAGCCTGAAACATACAAGAACACTTTGGAAAATGCTTGTTAGGAATGGGGGGCCTGGAAGGACTTGGAGAGCTGACCTGCAGTTGCTTGCAAGTTGGACACATAGACTGAAGGAAAACTCTGACAGATCTCCTCTATTTTATTTTGTCTTTGTAAATAGTTATACTGTACAATTTTATGTTACTGCTAGTACAAATAAATATTTTGGTGAATTCTACAACTGCTCCTGGTTTTCCTATACTTCCTGACCTGTGCCTCAGTGACAGATGGTGTCAGCCTAAGTTGGACTTATGCCATGCATACTATAAGCCAGGAGTTTTGTGCATAGGTACTGGACCTAGTACCAGGGAGGCATAAAGAAAGATATGGATTCTGCATCATCAAGTCCAGGAGTGGTTACATAGAAACATAGAATTTGATGGCAGATAAGGACCGCTTGGCCCACCCAGTCTGCCCATTTCCCTACCTACTGGATAAGCTGCAGATCCTAATTAACCAGCAGCCTACTTCTTCCTACCCCAACCCCCTAGCCTTATGACTGTCCCATGCACGCTTGAATTCCACCACTGTTTTTGACTCCACAACCTCCTCCGGAAGGCCGTTCCATGCATCCACAACCCTCTCTGTGAAAAAATACTTCCTTAAATTACCTCTGAGCCACCCCCATCTTCAGATTGTGCCCCTTGTTCTTGCACACCTCTTTTTGAAAGATACTACCCTCTTGGACTTTGTTGATTCCCTTGAGGTACTTGAAAGTTTCTATCATGTCCCTCTCTCCCTCCTTTCCTCGAGGCTATCATATTAAGCTCCTTTAGTCTCTCTTCATATGTCTTCCGGTGCAGACCCTGCACCATTTTAGTTGCCCTCCTCTGGACAGCTTCCATCCTGTCTATGTCTTTTGGAGATTGGGTCTCCAGAACTGCACGCAGTACTCCAGATGGGGTCTGACCAGCTGTCTGTACAGAGGGATAATAACTTCCTGTTTTCTACTGGTGATGCCTCTCCCTATGCATCCCAGTATCCCCCAGCCCTCCTTGCTGCCCTCTCACATTGCTTGCCCACCTTTAGGTCATCTGATATGACTACCCCCAGGTCCCTTTCCATTTTTGTTGTTGTTAGTATCTCACCCCCCATTGTGTACTCTTCCCTTGGGTTTTTGTTTCCCAGGTTCATTACCTTGCACTTCTTAGCATTGAATCTAAGCTGCCATACATTTGACCATTCCTCTAACCTTGCCAAGTCCCTTCTCATCCTTTCCACCCCACCTTGTGCATCAACTCTGTTGCAGATCTTTGTGTCATCTGCAAAGAGACATACTTTTCCTTACAATCCCTCTGCAATGTCGCTTATAAAGACATTGAAGAGGACCGGTCCTAATACTGAAGCCTGCGGTACCCCACTACTAACCCCCCTTTCTTCTGAGTGGACTCCATTTACTCTTACTCTCTGTGTCCTATTCTCCAGCCAATTCTTTACCCAGGCTGTCATCTTGGGACCCACTCCCAGGCTGGCTAACTTGTATATTAATCTTTTGTGTGGGACTATGTCAAATGCCTTGCTAAAGTCTAGGTAGGCCATGTTCACAGCCCCTCCCTGATCTACTACTTTGGTCACCCAGTCAAAGAAATCTATCAGATTCGTCTGGCAAGACCTTCCCGCTGTGAATCCATGCTGCCTTGGGTCCTGTGCCCCTCTGGCCTCTAGATACTCGACAATTACCAGGAGAATGGCAGCCAAACTAGCATAGACAGCAGTCCAAGCTGAAATTGTACAGCCAGCACAAGTTATGGAAAAGGATTAGGCAGTGACAGAACCTGAAAGCCTGATGGACTTTTTCAAATGGTAGGCTATACAACAAAAAGAGATGGAGAAACAGAGGAGAGAAGAGAATCAGCAGATGAAAGAAGAGATGCAGCGACAGGAGCAGTGACGGCTGGATGCCTTGCAAACTATCAAAGGCAGAGGATCTGGCACAGATCCAGATGAGCAACAAAACAAAAGCAATGTAAAAACCATTAAACTTACAAAGTTGTGTCCCTTGGATGACATTGAGGCATACCTGACAACTTTTGAAAGAGTTGCCACAGCCTGCCAATGGCCAAAGCAGCACTGGACAATCAGACTGGTACCCCACCTGACAGGGAAAGCCAAATTTGCCCACAGCAATATGGACACTACACAGTCAGAAAACTATGACCTGGTGAAAAGCGAAATCCTGAAAAGGTGTGACATCTCAGGAGAGACCTACAGGCAGAGATTTCAATCTCTGAAGTACAACTTAGTCGACAATCCTCGAGAAGCCTTCACTCGACTCAGAGAACTCCTGATAAAATGGCTCCAACCAGAGGCAAAACAGTCCCACAGATCATTGACACATTTGCAGTGGAGCAATACATCAACATCTTGCCTACAGATGTGCAGCTTTGGGTAAAGGAACACTGACCAGAAAGTGGCGAAAAGGCCATTTTTTTGGCTGAGGACTACCAGATAGCCAGACAGATGCCACTGCAATGAGGTAACAGTCAAGTAAGACACTTTTTTTCCCCCATTTAAACTCCAAGCCTGATAAGAACTCTGTTGGGAGTAACAAATCTGTGCTCAAAGACATTATGTGCCATAACTGTAATAAGCCAGGTCATATGGTGAGAAACTGTCATGGTAAGGAGAGTGGCACTGAAGCAGATTTGTCCTTGGCAAATTGGGGCAAGTTCTTAACAGTTGTGAAGGTGGGGAATAAGACTGTAAAAGGACTCATTGATTCGGGAAGCAGACAGACCCTAGTGCATGTTGAAGCGCTAGGAAAACACTGTGCAACAGGACCAGGTACTGGTGTCATCTGCATCCTTGGGGACACTCGATACTATCCCACCACCCAAGTGACACTGATCATTAAGGGTGTGTCTCAACAAATGAAAGTGGGGGTAATACCTAAGTTACCTATACCTGTGATTATTGGAAATGACTTTCCAGGATTTTCCGAGTTACTCAAAGAAGGAGTAAATCCTGATATTTCAGCAGCTGTGGTGACAAGAGCTCAGGCAAAAAGAATTCAGATGGTGGGGACACTTTTCCTTTCAGTGATTTTGATTCGGACTTGTTTAAGCACAGCTCCAAGATCCAGAAATCCAGGAAAGAAAGAAGATGCCTGAAGAAACTGTGGCAGCAAATGACTGATTGATATGAAGGGTTAAAATATGAAAATGTTTAAACTAAGCTGATAACTGATTGTGATTTTCTTTCAGAGCAAGCTAATGATGTTTCTCTCCAGGGTTATTTTAAGCAGCTGCGGGTGAAACCAAAGTAGGGTGGACCAATGTTTAAAAAATGTAATGGGTTACTGTACAAAGTTTGGGTTAAACCTCATGCACAGAAACAGACAGAACAATTGGTTCTATGTGTGGTTCATAGCTCAGTGCTTGTGCTATGTATAGTAGAACCGAATGATATAGGTTGTGCTTGAATACATTGGAGCTAGACCAGTGGGTAGGACAATGCCTGCAGAACATATGAGTTGGATGAAATGGTTAGTGCTTAGATACATCAGCATGGATATGACCACAGGTCAGTGATTGCAGTACATATGAACTGGATTGGATATGAATGGTGATTAGATACTTGAACAGATATAACAACTTGTTAGAACTTGATGTTTTGGCCTTTCTCTGTATCCCACCTTTGGCAGGATGCTTAGTTGAGTAGGACTGAAGACCCCCAAAATAATTATTATTACTGGTGCGATTACCTCCTCCAACTCCAAAGAGTGTGGCAAGTAGCACGCAGGAGAGGAAAAAAAAACCTGTGGGGGGGAACCTCTGAGGACCTATAACTACTGACCCGCCTGTCCTCTGGGCATACTAAAGGAGAGTAATCCTAAATTAACAAATATAAAGTTATTGGCTAATCCAAAATCCAGTTGAGTGAAGATCTTGAATTCGGTGGCAAGCAGGCAATCCTAGAGTTGAGGTACTGATGTTGAGTGTCCAGCGACAAGACGGTAGCATATCCTGTTAGCGAATTTCCAGTTCAGTAACCATCAATGTCCAGGGCAAGAAGTTTGATACAAGGTAAATTCTATCCACAGTTGAGAGAATACTCAATCTTAGATAGGTGAGTGTAGAACTAATTGAAGAGCAATCCAAAACAAAGACTTCCAATCGAAGGAGGAACTATAAGTGAATTGCTGTTTCCTTGTGAGGCAGAAAAGGGGGCATGTTGGTCCATGTACTCCACTCTGCAAATTGTTGTAAAGCACTAGGCCTTTTGCGGAGAAGTGAGTAAGCTGAGTGCAGGCTACTAAGCCATAAGAGGGCGGAGCAGTTGGAAACCTCCAGGCCCCATGTGGGGTGAAGCAGGAAAGTGTAGAATAGGCAATATAAGCCTGGTGAACCTCCAGGTCCCATGTGGGATGAAGCAGGTAAGTGTAAATATGCAATATAAGCGCGATGAATCTCCAGGCCCTGTAGGGGTGAAGCAGGTAAGTAAGTAGGCAATATAAGCCCAATGAACCTCTAGGCCCTGAAGGGGCGAAGCTGGTATGTGTAAGAGGCAATAGAAGCTCGATGAACCTCTGGGTCCCATAGGGGAGAAGCAGGTAAGTGTTAAACAGGCGATATAAGCCCAAAGAACCTCTGGCCCCAAAGGGGCGAAGCAGGTAGGTGTAAGTAGGCAATATAAGCCCGATCAGGGTGAATTAGGCAAAAGCCAGGTCATTTGAGGTGAAGCAGACAGAAACCTCCATGCCCCCTGGTGGAGCGAGACAGGTTTATAATGGATAAACATATGAGCCCAAAGAGGGCAAGTAGGCATAAGTAGAGTAGAAGCCAGCTGTTATGGCAGGGTGGATAAAATAACCTCCATGCCCCCATGCAGGGTGAGGCAGGTTGTGTATGGTAGATGGTTAAAACCGCTGAGTCTGTGTAGAGTAAGCAGGTAAGTAGAGGAGCCTCCTGTTTTGCTGAGCAACATAGCCCTGTAGAGGGTGGTATAGACATACATTTGAGCAAGGACTAGACGGGCAAAGCTGCAAAGGCGGACTTTAGGAGGTCAGGTATGACAAGGTCTTGTACAAACGTCAAGTTCCTGATGGTCAAGGGATGGCAGAAGAATGCGGTGAGGAGGGACTGAGTCCGAAGAGTTGGCAACGTGACCAGATCCGATAAGCCTCATATCACTGGAGTAAGTTAAAGTCTGAAGCCTGAACCTATAATGACTTAGAGTCTTGGCAGGGAATGGCAGCACTTTTTAAATCCCAGAACGAACTGAAGTAAGCATGGTGAGAAACATCCAGGGGAACCAACTGCGAATGTTCTGTGATGTCATCAAGAAGCAGATGTAAGGTCCACAGTGACACTAACAAGGATGCTTGACAAGTGCAAGCAGGTGCAAGCAGGTGGAGGTATGCAGCTGGCAATGCCCAGCACTTGACGACTACAACTGAAGGCGATACATCTTGGTAGAGTTCCCAATCCTGATGTAGAAATACCGAGATGAGTAAACGATGTTGAAATGAAGGCTCCTGGCAGAGGAAGATCCAGAGATGATAATGCCCAAAGAAGGATGATGACAAATCTGGAATAGGTGGGCAGAGGAGAGCAGCAGGAGCAGAATCAGGTCAAGTCTGAGGAGAAGGGAGACACCTCATGCACAGGGAAAGATAGGCGGATGGGATGAAAGGTCCTGACACAGTCCAGATGCAGATAAGCAAGGCGAATAGCAGGTAGACCATACTGAAGAGAACGATCCGGCAGAAGGAGATCCAACTTGCGGCAAAAGGATGGAAGGAACGGGCCATCCGATCTGGAGTTGGAGAGAAACAACAGGAAGAGGGAAGCTTGCATGGAGCTATAATCCAGTGGTGCAGAGAAAACACAAGGCTGTAAAAAAAAAAAAAAAACAATTGTCCAGAGCCAAGAATGGAGGGCTATGCACGAATGTCCCGGCGGAGAACAATGCTGAAGGAGACAAAGAATGGAGGGGCACTGTAGAAGCAGGAACAAAATGATGCAGTAGGTAGGCTCAGATGAAGGTCAGCAGTTACAGGGACCGAAGCAAGTCTCAGATTGCCGAGATAATGCTCGGCCAAACATGGCAGGAGACCATTAGGGGACAGTAGCAAAGGAATGCGCTAGGCTCCGACGTGGGCTAGCAGGAGTGGCCAAACCTCCACGAAGGTCAGCCGAAGGTAGGAGGAATGAGTGAGTTGAGCTAGGCCACCATGAAGTCTAACAGGATTGGCTGGACCTCCACACAGGCAGCTGGAGGTAGGAGTTGCGAGAGTGAGTAGAGTCAGGCCACAAGCAGGCTAGCAGGGCCAGCTGGACCTCCACATAGGGCAGCATGAGGTAGGAGTGGTGAGAATGAGTGGGCTAGGCATCCACATAGGTTAGCAGGACTGGATGGAACCCCCATGTAGGTCAACTGAAGAAAGGGAGTGGATGAGTTGAGCTAGACCTCCACGTATGCTAGCAGGATGGTTGGACCTCCATGTAGGTCAGCCGGAGTGGTAAGGAGTGATGGTAAGTAGAAGGAGTTGAGGGAGGATGTTTGAGCTGCATAACTAGGGTTCAGAATCAGGTAAAACAATTAAGTGCAGCATAGAGAACAGCTGTTGGGAGCTGAAATACATAGATAATTGTTGCAGTTGCATTACAAGTAATTGGACAGGTGTGGCCCGTCTGGCCACTGTGCTAAATGTAAAGTCTCCCAGATGGTAATGGAAACAAGATGGCAAAATACAAGCACTATGTTTCCAGCAAGCATCGTAGGCAACAGTCAGCATACTCCACTTCCCCAACTCCTGGATGCCAGGTTGTCCCCCTTATGAACTTGAGTATGGAAGCCTATGCAATCATCGATGGTTGGTGCCTTCTAATGACCGAAGGAGTGAGGCACAGAAGCAACGATAGATCTGATATTAATACAACTGTTGAGCTTAGTGGCAATATTTTAAAGTTAGTTGTGCAGCTGTTCATTAATCCTAAAGCACCGGCCTGCAGGTATATGCTGAAATGGCAGTCAGACTGTGTGGAGCAGGACAGAATGATGGCAGGTCCCCACAAATGCTGGCAAAGCAATGGAAGGTTTGCAGAAATTAAGCATGAAGCGAAGCACGCAAATCATGGTAGAAGAAAGAGGTGGCTGGTATGCCTGCAGGGAGAGCATTCAAGGAGGATCTGGCAACAGTGAGTCCAGTAGTCCACGGAGAGTGAGCGGCCTCTCAGTGATGACGAACTGCACGGTGGCATGGAGTGGGCTGCTTGTAGGGAGGAAAGAGACAAAATGGCAACAGCAAGGAGGAAGGAGGAAGGAGCATAGCCAAGCAGGAAGAGCAGCAGGGAAGAAGCAGAGAACAGTGGCAGCTGAGTGAGTGGCCATGGAGAAAGAAACACAGTGGGAATAGAAGGGAGAGGCTGTGAGCACAAGGCAACAGCAGCAGAAAACCCCAAGAGAGCACAAGGTACAGGAAAGAACATAACAGGGGAATGGGAACAGAAGGGAGGGAAGGGGAGGGAGAACAAAACAAACAAACGAGAACAAGAGCAAGAGACAAGATGAATGTGTGGGAGGATGGGTGGAGCAAAGCGAGAAAACACAGGCAGAGGACAAAATGAGAGAAGCAGCTGCAGACCAGCAGCAGCACAGCAGCGAGTGTGACTCGCCCTTAGCCGAGCGGTCATAGCCTGAGGGTTTATGAACGAGATGGGGGAGGAGCTATTCCCCCCATAGAACCTCAGGCTATATTCTGTTCAATTATACCACAGAAGTATAGAACAGAGTTGTTACAGATAGCACAGGATAGCTCTATGGCTGATGACTCAGGGAGGGATCGCACCCTTGCCAGATTGCTGTATAGATTTTACTGGCCTGCAATTCATGAAGATGTTGCTACCTATTATAATTCCTGTTCTGAGTGCCAGAAAGTAGCCCCATTCACTAGAAAACACAAGGTGCCCCTGGTGCCCCTACCTTTGATAGATGTGCCTTTTGAGAGAATTGCAATGGATGTGGTTGGTCCTTTAGACAAAAGTAAAAAAAAGGGTAATAGATTTATCCTGGTAGTATGGAACTATGCTACTCGATACCCAGAAGCAATTCTAATGCGTACTGTCACAGCTTCAAAAGTGGCAGCAGAGCTTGCAAATATTTTCAGCAGGATGGGCGTACCAAAAGAGATTATTCCTGATCATGGTAATAATTTTGGTGCTGCATCACTTAAGGAGCTGTACAGACTACTAGGTATCACTGCCATAAGAACCTTCCCCTATCACCCTCAGACAGACGGTCTTATTGAGCATTTTAACCAAACCCTAAAATGCATGTCAAAAAGTTTTGCTAAAGGGGAGGGGAAAGACTGGGACCAATACTTACCTTGCCTACTTTTTGCTTACAGAGAAATGCTACGGGCATCAACAGGGTTTTCACCATTTGAAATACTGTATGGTAGACAGCCAAGAGGGCCACTGGATGTGATAAAAGAAACGTGGGAAGATAACTCCACTCAAAAACAATCTATAACATCTTATATGTGTGCCTTAAGAATGAAGCTGGCAAAATATGTTGAAATTGCCCATAGTAATCAGGAAGAGGCCCAAAACTAGCAGAAGGTAAATTATGACTATGGGGTAAAAGGAAAAGTTTTCGAGGCAGGTGAAAAAGGTTTGCTGCTGTTACCCACAACAGAAAATAAACTGTTAATGAAGTGGCAAGGACCTTATAAAGTGGTTAGATGTACTGGCACTGTTAACTACGAGATTGAGACCCCTGACAGGAAATCCTACTAAGATACACCATACTAACCTCCTCAAGAAATGGGTTGAAAAAATACCACAAGCTATGTCACTAGTTTTACCAGAAACTGATAAAAAAGATATTGATGTAGCTTATGATAGACTGGAACAAACTGTAAATGCTGATGCTATAAAGGTGAATGTTTCCTTAACCTCAGAACAAACTGCAGACATTTGTAATGTGCTAAAGACATTTAACAGTACTTTTACTACAGTACCAGGCTGAACAAAAGGGGTTGAGCATGTAATAGTACTAAGGGATGCTCGTCCTATTAAGCAAAAGACATACATGTTACCAGAGTGGTTAAGAGCTGACGTGGTTAAGGAAATACAAAAAAATGAAAGAATTAGGTATCTTGGAAGAGTTGAGGAGTGCTTGGTCCTCTCCAATGGTAACTGTAACAAAAAAGAAGGGGGTGTTACAATCTGCCTTGATTTTAGGAAACTTATTCAAGTGTCATAATTTGACAGTTATCCTATGTCTAGAATAGATGATTTAGTGGACAGACTGGGGAGTGCAAAGTATATCAGTACCCTCGATCTCACCAAGGGTTACTGGCAAATACCTTTAGCTAAAGCGTCCAGAGACAAAACTGCATTTGCCACTCCTGTTGGATTCTATCAGTTTACCACCATGCCATTTGGTTTACATAGTACGCCAGCTATATTCCAGTGATACAAGGATGTCATTTTATCACCTCACACTGGTTGTTGTGCTGCATACCTGGATGATGTCATGGTGTACAGTCCAGACTGAAAAAGCCACCTGGAACACCAATGAGCAGTTATCCAAGCTATCAAAAATGCAGATCTGACTATTAATCCTACCAAATGTGCACTGGGCATGCAGGAAACCAGTTATTTGGCTATGTGTTGGGAAATAGGTTCATAGGTTCATAGAAGTGTACGAGCAATGAAGGCATATGTAAGGATGCCCATTGTATGCTCGCCACCCATATGTCCTATGGGTGGAAATCAAATTTTTTGTTTCCCATATGTTTATCCAATCTTTGTTTAAAGGTACTTAGATTATCACTATTAACGACACTTACAGGTAAGTTATTCCACAAACCCACAACTCTCTGTGTGAAAAATAAACTCCTTCTAGTGGATATACATTTTTCTCCAATGAGTTTATAACCATGACTCCTAGTTGATTTGACGTTGGAGGCAGTAGTAAGTCCAATTGTGGTTCTTAAATAATCATTTTTTAAGGTTTGATATACCAATATTAAGTCACCCCTTATTTGTCTGTATTTTACAGAAAATAGGTTAAGTTTTTTTAATCTATCTTCGTAACTATTACTATGTAAAGATGATACTTTTTCAGTGAATTTACGCTGAACACCCTCAGCAAGTTTTAAACCCCTTATAGAAGTTGGTGCACAAAATTGAGAGCAGTATTCCAAGTGGGGACGTACCAGACTGGTGTAAAGTGGCATAATAACCTTGGAGTCTCTACTTTTGATATTTCTTAAAATAGAGGCAATTATTTTATTACATTTTTTAACTTTAGTTATATTATTTTTTTCGAAAGTTAAATTATCTGAGATTATGACACCCAAATCTTTTTCTTCCAAAATACTTTTTAGATAAACATTGTTTAAGGAATAATTGAAGAGGATGTTATTTTTGCCCAAATGTAAGACTTTACATTTGTCAACATTAAAAAACATACCATAAGCCTTTGCCCAGTTTGATAGGTTGTTTAAATGATTTGTACTGAGCATTTATCAGGAAGGTGTCCAACAACTACCCATTTACAGTCATCAGCATATTTTGCGACCCATATCTTAGTAGTAGGCAGTGTAGAGACCATAATGTTAAACAGTATCGGACCCAGGACAGAGCCCTGGGGAACACCACTAGTCACCACACCCGTCACAGACAGGTGACCCTTGACTGATACCTGTTGAGTTCTGTTATCCAGCCATGACTATATCCAGTTTATAATATTGGGTTGCAACTTAATTTTGACCAATTCTTGTAGTAAGACTTTATGTGATACTTTATCAAAAGCTTTGGAAAAATCCAAAAATATTACATCTACCGGAATACCCAAGTCCAAGGCAGCACTTACTGGTTCAAAAAAATGTAGTAGGTTGGTCAAAACTGATCTTTCAGTCACAAAACCGTGTTGAAAGATATCTACTATTTTATTTCTTTCTAAATGATCTATAATATGGGCTTTAACAATCTTTCCATAATTTTGCCTATGATGGAAGTCAGGCTTATGGGCCGATAATTATTAGGGTCATGTCTGGATCCACCCTTATATATGGGTGTAACTATAACCTCCCTCCAAGCCTGAACAACTTTACCTTCTCTGATTGATGAATTAAATAACACAGCTAGTGGACCAGAAATTGAATGACTAATTTTTTGTAAAAATCAGGGTGGAATACCATCAGGACCAGGAGAGCTGTTTGATTTTAAAGATTTAATTTGTTTTGCAACCTCCGTTTTTGTAAAAACAGGAAAACTAGAGTCATTTACTAGAAGAGGCATATTTGCAGCTTCCTTAGTTTCGAAAACTTTTAGAAATGTCTCATTTAGGATTGTAGCAGTAGTTGTTTAATCTAAAATAGGTATATCATTGATGTTAAAGGGTCCAATTGTATGATTTCTTTCTTTCATGGAACCAATATAATTATAAAATTGTTTTTTGTTGTCTTTAACTTTAGTAACTACGTTGAATTCAATTTTAGATTTAGATGATTTAATCATATGTTTTAATTTTTTGGTTACAATTTTGTATTTTTCCAGGAGACTGTTGGAATTAACTTTTTTATATTTTCTATATAGTTTTCTTTTTTTTGTAATTGTTTCTTAATTTTTGAAGACCACCAAAGAGGGACACGTTTATTGTTACAGTACTTCATTCTATAAGGAACCCAATTTCAGAGACAAATATTGATTTTGTTATTAATTAAATCCCACATTTGTAATAAATTTAGGTTATTTAGTTCCGTCTCCCAATTTCATTTTGATAAAAAATCATTTATTTTTTTATAGTTTGCTTTATTAAAGTTTTTGATTTTAGTAATGCCATTTGTGCTTGGAAAATCTGATATGTATTCATAATTGACCTTGCAATGATCACTATCACCCAGAGGAGGAAGTATTTTGATGTTATGAATTTTCTCATTAACATTGGTGAGTACAATGTCAAGGATATTGTTACCACGGGTAGGTTTACTAACTATTTGTTCTAGGTTAGATTCAAGAAAAGTATCCATAAACATTTTTTCAGTATTTGAAGCTGATGTATAATTGTCCCAGTTGACAGTTGAAAGATTGAAGTCACCCATAAGTATATAGGGAGTATCAATGTACTCTATATTTCTTCTATTAAACTTTGATTTTCATCATTAGTTAAACTAGGAGATCTATATATTAGCCCAATAACTAGTGGACTATGGGGGAGAAAAATTTTGACCCATAAGCTCTCTTTATTACTTGTTTTAGTTTTAATTGTGTTTGCTTTCAGGTGTTCATCGATGTATAATATAACACCTCCTCCTTTTTTATTTTCATTTCGGTTTTTGTAAAACTTATTATATCCCTTTATGTCAGTGTTCCAGTCTTCATCCTTATACTAAGTTTCAGTAACTCCACAAATTGATATTTTTTGTGCTTGAAGGATGTAAGTAAGTTCTTCTTTTTTGTTACGTAAACTTCTGGCATTAGTTAGTATAATATTTATATTTGGTTTAGAAATTACACCAGTAGTGTTCGTTTGAGGGAATTTACGGTTGATTATGGATGCAGGGTTTGAAGAAAAGTTGAAACATTGAGGTTCAAGAGTTGTATCTAAAACATACAACTCCCCCCTTGCTGGAAGTTTAAACAACTATTAATAGAATGCACTATGCTTTCACCCAATAATCTACTACCCCTCCTACTGAGATGGAGTCCATCCCAACAATAGAGGTTTGATTTGCCATAAAAGTCCTCCCAATGAGTGATACATTGTATATCTTGTTTAAGACACCAAAATCTCAACCAATTATTTATTTCTCTCATTTTACATTGTTGGGAAAGATTTGCTCTTGGAATAGGCAAGATTTCAGATAGGACTACCTCACATCCTAAATCCAATAATTTATTTGTTAATGCAACATAATCTTCTTTTAGTTTTGAGAAGAACCTTTAGAACATTGTTGGCTCCTTTGTGAACTATTACCAAATGTTTAAAACCTGAGTTTTGTAAGATGTTGCTGGACATCTCTGTGATGTCAGTAATGCCAGCACCCTGAAGCTTGAAAGAGTTCTATTTGTGTTGTCAGGGTTGCAAATGATTCTATCAATATGTTTGATGATAGAGTCTCCTAGCACTATAACCTGTCTTTTTTTGCAAACATCATCTTGATTTAGGTCCAAGTTGTCACAATTTTCTAGTGAAATCAAGGGATTTACATCAACTAGGTCATGTTTTTTGGCCTCTCTGGTGTCAGTAACATTTTGTAGATTGCTGGGAAAAGGAGGTGAAGAATTAAACTCTGCATTTGAAAGATTCATATTTGTTATAGTAAATATTGGGTTTTCTATATTTTCAAAATTTTCAGAAATGAGGACACTTATTGTTTCTAGGTCATAGCCTATATCCGAGATATATGTTAAGGGATCAAAGGAATTGAAAGTAGAAACCATAAATTGCTCTGCTCTTCTGCCCTTTTTTGGATTTTTTTGAATTTGTAAAGTGTACCAATCTTCATCTGCATTATCAGATGGATCTTCTTCCCTTGTTCTCTTAACACTAACATTTTTCTTTTCTTTTTGTACAGGGGGTTTTTCAATAGATTCTTGACAAGAGGTGATAATTTCTTTTGCCTTCTGGCATTTTGATAATGGTCTAAGTTTTTTTCCCTGACATTTGGGCATTTTGCCTACCACATGGACTTTGGTGGATTGGGAAATATCACTAATTTGATTTTTAAATCTACTAGACATTTCCTGTTGGCTGGTCTCTAAAAATCTTAACCTATTATTAAACAATTCCAATTCAGCAGTTAAATCATGGTTAACTTTACATTTAACACAGGTAAAGGGCAAGGTGAAGTTGTTTATCTCAGATGTTAAGTACATATTATAGGATCGACATCTGCAACTAAAGCACTCTTTGTTTATTTGAATAATATCTTCCATATTTTACATAGTAAGTCTAATTCCAAGATGGTATATTAAAGTTTATGAAGGTATTTGACTTCCCAAGATGTCTGTTGAACAAAAATACAGCAAAGCTTAAAACAAGCTACAATAGAGTATAGGAATAGTATTGATTGTTTGATAAACACAAAGTCACCTTCCACCTTCTTCTGCCGACAGACGCCACTGGCCTCTGCACGCGTCACCTTCGCTCCGCGCTCGACTCCGCTCGCTGGTGCCAACAGTTATGTAGCGCTATCGTGCAAACGTCACCAGTTGCTATGGTGATCAAAGGAGACAACAAAGCAAAACAGTGGGGCCGGGCAATGTATAGAGCTCGCCTTTATAAAGGCAAGTTAGCCAACACCAAAAGCAGCTTCAAAGGGCTGCCTTTTGAGCACTGAGGAGCAATGCCTGCCCAGTTTTCCAAGCCCTCTAAAAGGGGGTTTAAAAAATGCCTCTACACTGATTTCCCTGTCAAACAGTCCTTGAAATAAACAGTAGGCAGTACCTGTTTGCAATGCAGAGAGACTAGGAAATGAGCTGCTAATGGAAATGGAGATGTTAAACCAGAAGTTTCTAAAATAGAAGCTGTAGCTAACAGCCCTGTCCCTAAAACAAAGAAACACATCAGGTCATTTTTAGGGATGGCTGGTTATTATCGGAGATTTGTTCCCAACTTTGCTGAGTTAGCTACTTCCCTCACTGAAATCACAAAGAAACAGTACCCAAATAATGTGAAATGGACTCCAGAGTGTGACGAAATGTTTCAAGCCATTAAGGCTGCATTATGTTCAGCCCCTGTTGTAAGAAGCCCAGACTTTGAAAAACCATTTTGTTACAAACAGATGCATCAGAGATAGACCTAGGTGCAGTTCTGAGTCAAAATATAGATGGAAAAGAACATCTTATTCTGTACATGCGTAAGATGTTGCTTGACAGAGAGAAAAGGTACTACACCATTGAAAAGGAATGTTTAGTAGCAATGCGGGCCATGGAGTCCCTTAAGTTTTATTTACTAGGAACTGACTTTGTACAGATCACAACCCTCTCTGTTGGCTTAACCAAATGAAAGATAAAAATTCCAGAACCACAAGGTGGTACCTGGCACTACAGCCATTTCAATTCAAGGTGATACTCAAATCTGGTAAAGAGAATAGCAATGCTAATTTACTGTCAAGAGATGGATCAGGAATTGAGGGTTCTGAAGGTTGAACAACAAATGTATGAGTTTAAACTTTACTGTTTGCTGTACTGTTGTAGAAAAAAGGATAATGCACATGTGCTTAATTTCTGAAAAATAGAAACTAATATTAGAGAATTAATAGAAAGTTTTGGAAACCTGTTTGATTAAAAAAGATTCCCTCTTAAGGAGGGGGGTGTATGTGGCAGGGTGGAATAGGACCCTGTCCCGGTTGTTATGGAAAGAGTTTGAATGCAGGGATCTGTTCTATTCTCTCCTTTTCCTGTCTCTTGTCTGTCTGGTTGCACAACCAAGTTTTGCCATGAGACCTAGGATTTGATCACCCCGACAGTCTCGCAATTATTTGCCTCTCACTATCTCTCAGTCTTCACTTGCTGTTTGTCTTTTTTTCCCTTACATATCTTATTTATTTTATTTATTGAATTGTTTCACCAGGAAAGATACACTGAGCAACTCAATGCTCATCTCACGGTATGGCCCGGGGGAAAGGGGAGAGGGATGTACAGTAGTAGCATTGACAAATCATACAGCAATAAAGAGATGCAATAAAATACATACATACAATTCAAAACATGGTCAAGGAATATGGAACATAGTAAAGAATACATCCATTATCAAAGCATCTATTTTCAATACATGAGGATCACAGATGATGCAGATATAAAATACATACAATAAAATCTTATGCTGAGTCATGGGCATAGGTGGAGTACAAATGCATTAATTTGGGTGGTTCATTGGTGCAGTCATAGTAGCCTAGGTGGAAACATCGGTGAGCATGACTCAAGTTTAAGTGCTAGACAATATGGGGTTAAGTAAGTGCAATGAAGTAAAGGAGAAGGAGAGAAGGTGAGAAAGGAGTTGGGCAAGGAGGGGGTCAGAAGCAGGTGCAGGATGGAGTGAGGTAATTGTGAAGTGCAGAGATAAGAGAAAAAAGGGAGGAGGAGTGGATTTGAGGAGGTAGTGAATTCCACAGTTTAGGCAGGTGATACGAGAAGGCTTTCTGGACAGAGGATGTGGTTCTGCCGGGGATTGAGAAGGTGCTAGTGTCAGCATGGGATCTCAGGGAATACAGGGAGGGAGTTGGGGTGTCAAGAGAAGAGGAGATGTAGGAGGGGAGCTAACCAAGCCAGAATTTTGAGATGAACTTAGCACCACGTAATGCTTGACAATTGTGTAGGGGAAGGAAGTTAAGGGAGTGGTAAAGATCACAATGATGAGTGAGGAGGGGGCGTCAAGAGTGAAATGATAGAAGGAGTTGCAGAGAAAGTTCAGTCTGGATAGGTAGGACTGCGGGGCAGCACCATAGACTATGTTGCAGTAGTTGAAAATGGGCAAGATCATCTTCTGTGCCGGCTCACGCCTGGTGGCAAGAGGGATGTAGCTGTGGTTTCAGTAAAGGGCACTGATCTTAGGCCTTAATTTTTTCAGAATGCCATCTATATGTACAGAGAAGTCGAGGTATCTATCCAGCCAAACACCAAGATACCTGAATGAGGAGATGTCCTCAAGAGCAGTCCCATCAAGGGTGTGAAAGGTGGGGAGGTGGCTTAGCCTAGCGAGTCTCTGCCTTGTACCAAAGTACATGGAGACTGTCTTCTTGGCATTCAGAAAAAGTTGATGAGAGCTAAACCAGAGTTGGACCTTGGTGAAGGCAGACTGAAGCCTGGCAGTGACATCAGGGACTAATTTGCCAGAGGTAAATGGCACTGTATCATCGGCATACATGTGGATGCTGGATGCAAAGCAAACCTGGGGGCGCTCATTTAAAAAGATGGAGAACAGGATGGGGCCTAGCACTGAACCCTGGGGAACTCCAGTGGTAATAGGTGGGGGGGTGAGGTAACATCAGCTATTCTAACTGATTGCAACCAGCCAAACAGGTAGGTGCTGAACCAGCCTGTGGCAGTAGGGGAGAGTCCAGCTGCTGATAAGCTGTGCAGGAGGAGGAGGAGGGGCTAAGAGACAGTGTCAAAGGCTTCAGTCAAGTCGACAAAGATAGCCGAGGTGATGTGCCCTTTGTCAAAGCCTGTGGAGATGGTCTCAGTTAGCCTTAACAGAGAGGTGGTGGTGGAGTGGGATTTCCTGAAGCCAAACTGGAAAGTTGTGAAAAAAGCAGAGTCAGAGAGGAACAAGGAGAGTTGGTTGAGTACTATGTGTTCTTGGAGTTTGGCTAAGGTAGATGAGAGAGATAGGACGATAGTTCCCAGGAGAGGTGGAGTCACCCCCCCTTAGAGAGGGGGAGGACAACAGCATGTTTCTAAACTGAGGGAACAGTAGCAGACTCAAAGGAAAGGTTTAGTATCAGGGAGAGAGGATAGGCAATGGCAGGCGCAGAGAGGGAGAGGAGCCTATGGTCAGGGCAATTAGGTGAGGAGCCTTTGGTAGAATGAAGTGCCAGGAGAGCTGATAGACTAGTTTCAGGAGAGACAGGAGAGAAGGAGAACTGGGGGAGTGGTAGGGATGGGAGGTGGAGTAGGGGGAGCAGAGTAGCAGGGGGAAGAGGGGCAGATTGAGGGGATGAGATGGGGTGGATAGGGGAGCAGTGGGTGGAGAGCCCATGTGGGAGGTGGTAGGCAGGGGTACAGGAGCAAGAGGGAGGCTTGGGAGGGTGCTAAGCAGGGCAGAGGCACATATGGCAAAGTGGGAACTGAAGCATTTGACAATGGCCATAGGTTCAGAAAGGACAGCGTGGTTATGTCTGAAGATAGGAGGTGGAGTACTTGAAGAAAGTGAGAAGAGGGAGTGGACAACCTTCCAGAATTTGGATGGGTTGTTAGTGTTAGTTTGGAAGTTGAACTTGAAATGCTCTGCTTTGGCGACGTGGATGGCTTTAGTGCAGCCATTTCTGAGTTCACGGTAATGCTTGGGGTCATTAGGGCAGTTGGTGACATATCTGCTGATATAAAAATATATGCAAATCATTATGTGGAAATGTAACTGATATTGGGATCCCTTTGTTTAGAAATTATATAGTGTTAATTTTTGAAATGAATATAATTATGGTTTGAGATGATTGCAAAAAGCTTTTGAAAACTCAAACGGTTACCTGAGTGCAATTTTTAAACCTTCTGCAGAAGAGCTGTGGAAAAGAGGCCTCAGCTCAGGCACACTGTGTTCCTGCCAGCACCTGCCTGAAATATACTAGCACACTTTGGAAGATGCTTGTTAAAAAAGGGGGGTGGGAAGGACTTAAGAGAGCTGAGCTGCAATTGCTTGCAAGTTGGACAGAGAGACTGAAGGAAAACTCTGATGGATCTCCTCTATTTTATTTTACCTTTGTAAATAGTTATACTGAACAATTGTATATTTTATGTTACTGCTACTGTAGTACAAATAAATATTTTTGGTGACTTCTACAATGGCTCCTGGTTTTCCTATGTTTCCTGACCTGTGCCTTGACACCACTTGCTTACTCACTGGCAGCAATAAAGGATGAAACTTGATCAGTCAGGTAAGACAACCCATGATGTTATCCCAGCACAACATCATGGATCAAGTTCCAGCACACACAAGACTGCATGATAAGTAAAAGAAATCACTACACATATAACGTCCAACTTGCCCACACATGGCATGGCCACTGTACTGTTTGCTAGTATTTCATTTTTTTTTAAACATAAATCCCTCCCTCCCTCCCACTGCTGCATTCTCAACTCAAAACTCCCAAGCACATACATATTACATGTCCAACAAAATGCACAATTCTCTCATTTTGTTCATTCTCCTTTTTTTTTTTAAAACAAAATGCTTAAAAAAGCCAACGCCACGATCAGCTTCACTACTGCCCTCGCAGCTTACGCTGTAATCTGCATCACTGTCTGCTGGCAAACAAGAAGTAAGAGTGTATGCTCTATACTTACCAATTCCAGTTCTCCAACATCCATTTCCCTTTCTCCCGGCACAAACACCAACTATACCGGGAGAACTAAAGAACCTGGCAAGTCACCCTGGCAATCACTGTGTGAACTGCAAGTCAGTGGGCAGAGGACATGAACTACAGCACAAAGACCCTCCCTCAACACAGATGGATGGGGATAGCATGGCACATTTCTTCTATAGCAAAAAAAGAAAAACAAGGGAGGGCCGACTGGTGACAGAAAGACAAAGAAGGGGATAGGGGGCAATGGCACAAACTGAGATAAACACAGAACACCAGCACTAGAACCACAAACTGGATACATTAGAAACAATGGACTTCTATTATTAGACATGATTGTCCTTTCAGAAAAACAAGAAAAATATATTTGAAGCTGGCCCGGTGGCATTAAGGGTTGAGGCGCAGGATGCCACATATCATGCTATACCGCCACCCAGGTTCATGACATGAGCCTAGGTCACCAGGGGTCAGTCGGGGGAGGGAGGGAGGGAGGGAGGGAGGGAGCTTGGATGAGCAGCCACTAGGCAGCTCTCCTTTCCTGGGAAGGGAGACAGTTTCTCTTTGGCTCTTGGCTGCCTCCAAGTGGAGGCTTGGTGACAGTGTCAGACCAACAGGAGAAGTGGCGCAAGGCTGGGTGGGGGAAGGGACCTTCACTGGGTGTCTCAGCATGCATGATGCCCCCACACTGTGCGTGCACACTGTTGTCCTTTGGTCCAGGGATTAGGAGGGGAAAGAATGGAAGAAACAACCCTGGGCTATGGTTGACGACCAGCCCTCCGCAAGCTCTACATCTGGTGGCCAGGCAACATCGTAGCTCTGTAGCAGAGCACGCAGGTGGAAGGTAAGTTCTGGAGAAACCAGAGTTACAAGGCTGGGAAGGGTCAGTCAGGAGGGGAGCAGCCAGGGGCAGCAGGAAGTAAATAAAATGTATTTGAACCTGATGTTTTTAACTTAAAAAAAAAGAGCTATTGTATAACTGCAGAAATGCACTCCAGGAGTGTGTGTAGTGCTGGGATAATGTCACTTCCCAGGTGCTGGACACACTCGGCCTGTGGCCTTGTGCCCAACCACTCAAGGCATGACATTATTGTAGCACGACACATACCCTATTATGCATTATTGCTTAATTACATGTTGAGCATCATTGTTGTTTTTTTGTATTAATGTATTTCCAACAGATAAATCCCTATACTAAATTTCTTTTCATTTTCTATTATTCATGAACTAAAATGTATGATATGGAAGTTTTCAAAAGTTCTTGTTCACTTGTAATGTTCACCATGACTAAAATGTAACATTGTGGTGTGACAAGGTGCTGTTTACCATCGGAAACATGTGCCAGCACAATCATCATAATGCATCTACAGTATAAATCCAACATTTACAGTCAAATGGGACCCTCAATGGTAGAGATTTTTAAACACTGTGAATGGGGGCCATCTTTAATTACTTTATTTTATTATTTATTTGAAAACTGGTAACCCGGTAAGGCACACTGAGCGAAGGCTCGTTTCCAGGTGTGACCCAGGAAAGGGTTACAGCAGTAAAGAGCATAACATTACAATACTTTAAATGATGGCAAAGTGTAAACAATTAATATCAAATACAGTAATGGTATGAACAGGATGCAGGATAAAGTGCAAAATATAAAAATGAGGTATAAAATCTAGTGCAAGTTGAGAATTGAGATTGTTGTCAAGCAATAATATGTCAGTCCAGACAGGTGCAGGTAGGTTGATTAGGGGGTTTCAGCTAATGCCTGAAGAACCCTAAAGAGGAGGAATGACAAATGGAATGAGTGAGCAGGTTCCAGAGTAGCAGCAAGTGATAGAAAGCAGATTGTCCAGCAGAGGAACAAGGGTGAGGAGTGGAGGAGGTTCACTGGTCCCTTGAGGGAAGGGTGCATGGATCCAGAGGAACTGGAGGCAGGAATGTGATTAGATAGGATGGCAGGGAACCAAGCCAGTACTTGGAGATGAAGAAAGTATTGTGCAACCAGCAACATGAGTGTAGTGGGAGGATGGAAAGGGTGGAGTAGAGGCAGCAGTGATGTGTACATGGACGGAAGTTAGTTGCAAAGTGATGAAAGGCATTGCAGAGGGTATCCAGTCTGGCAACAGAAGTGGAGAAGTAGAGAGAGCAGTCCCATAGATCACATCAGTATAATCAAAGCATGGGAGCACCATTTTGGTGATCAGCTCACGGTGGTCTGGCAGGGATAGACCATCTTTTATTTTGGTACAGAGCACCAAGTTTGGAGTGAAGTTTCACATGGACAGCATCAATGTGGGTGCAGTAGTCAAGCTTACTTTCAAGCCACATGCCAACGTATAGTACTTAGATAATGGGACCGCTATAAGAGGGGAGCCATCCAGTGTGTCGAAGACTGGTAGTCTCGCAAGCCTTGACAATTTTTGGTTGGTACCAAAGGTTATCAACACAATTGTTTTAGCATTGGCACTAAAGCTGGTTGGACTGGAACCAGTGCAGTACCTTACTGAAATCCTGCTGGAGTACGTTTTCCACTGAGGCTGTAGAAAGTCCAGAGAAGATGATGGCTCAGCAGAAGATGACATCAGCATACATTTGTATGTGTGAGTTGACACAAGCAGAAGGGAGATCATTCATGAAGATGGAAAATAGGATTGGGCCTTGTATAGAACCCTATGTGATCTGAGTCTGAATGGGGAGTGGAGGTGATACCACTCCTCCAACCTGAATGCACTGCTATTGGCCTGTTAGGTAGGACCAGAAACAGTTAGTAGTAGAAGCAGAGAGGCCAGCCAAGCTCAGCTTCTCCAGTAGAAGAGAATGGGACACCGAGTCAAAAGCTTTGGCCAGATTGATGAAAATGGCAGTTGTGATATGCTCTTGATTCATCCCAGAGAGTATGGAGCCAGTGACACATAGCAGGGAAGAGAAGGTGAAGTGATCCTTCTGGAAGCCGGACTGAAAGGGAGAAGGGGAAATTGGAGGAGGTGAGGTAGTCAAGAAGTCTAGAGCAAACTAACTTCTCTTGCAACTTAGCAAAGAACTGGATGAGAGAAATAAGGCAGTAGTTACCAGGAGAAGAGGGGTGCCCCCTTTTGTGAAGTGGAAGAACTTCGGCAATCTTCCAGGCCTGTGAAACTGAGCTGAGGAAGAATGAGAGGTTAAACAGCTAAACCAATGGAACAGTAATTGCAGGAGTGGAGATGTAAAGGAGTTTAGGATCAAGTCCATTCAGGCTGGATTTAGACTATTGATGGAGGAAACGGCCAGCAGTGTTTCATGAAAGTGTAAACCCAGGTAGGGCTGGGCAGACTGTTCTGCCCGAGATCCGAACCCATGAATCGAACCCATAATCCATGGACCTGGATAAATACTGACTTCACTGCAGAAGTCCAGTTCTGGGTCCATGGAGTGCCATTTAATGTATTGTTGCCATGGGGATGCAGTTGGCATGCTCGCTCCACACACAGGTGGCCAGTGGCATCCAATCGGCAACCGACAGTCATTTGATGCACTTACTGTATATAACCATGCTGAGCATGGAATGCAGGCCCAGACGAGTTGGAGGATGGTCGGAGGAACTTGTACTTCTGCAGTAGAGCCGGCAGATGTTGTGCACTGCAGAAAAGAAAAACCTAAATAAAATACAAAATAAATATTTCTTTTTGAAGCAGAGGAGAGTAAAGAAAGAAAAGAGAGAGGAAGGAGACTTACTGGGTGAGAGGAGGGAGAGAAAGTTATCATCGGGGAAGGGTGAGGAGTCGGGACTGGAGAGGAATCCAAAGCAACTGGGAGAGAGATTGTCACGGCCTGGTGGCTTCTGGGGGAGGGAGGGAAGGCAAATAAAAGGCAGACAGTATGGCAGTGTATGGACTACAGGGCAAGGGCAGGCTGGCAAAAAAATCTTTGACTTTGCCATCCAGAAATTGAATCCAGAGAAGATCCTCCAGACGAGAGTGAGAGAGAGGGAGAAACTACTTGGGGCCCTAGAGAAATTTTACAGTTACAGAAAATCCCATATAAAAGTTTTTTTTTTCTTTTCTTGGCCTCAGACAGTATGGCTATGTGTACATGAGCAAAGGCAGGCTGGCAAAATCTTTGACTTGTGTCATTCCAGATCCAGAGGAGAGAGGGAGAGACGGAGAGACTACTGGGGGCCCAAGAGAAATGCTACAGTGCCAGAAATCCATACAAGTTTTTTTTTTTTTGGCCCCAGTCTGGCTGTATAGTACAGGGCAGGCTGGCAAAATAAATATTTGACTTGTGCCATCCAGATTCAGAGGAGAGAGAGAGAGAGAGAGAAAGGGACACTATGGGGAAGGGGGGCAAGAGAAATTTAACAGTCCCAGAATTCCCAAACAAAAGTTTTTTCCTGGCTTCAGTGTGGCTGTGTGTACAGGGCAAGAGCAGGCTGGCAAAATAAATCTTTGACTTGTGCCATCCAGTCATGATAACTTGTTAACGTTCATTCACGATTTCATGTATTAAAAAAAAATACTGTTCGGACAATCAACATACAAGTTGATGCAACTATGCTACTGGCTGTGGGTGGCCAAGGGGATAATCTGACTTTGTGACTTGTAGCAAGCTGTTTATATTACAACATAAATAAAGTATACACAAGTGTCATCATCACTCATTCCCCATTATTCCTCTGTATTTATTTTTTTTTTGTATTTATTGATGTCTTAGATGACACCTGTGAGTGGATGCTCATTGAGAGGTTCCACATTAGATACATTAATGCAAGAAGACACAATATAGTTACAGTAAATTATACATACAGAGTACAAGAAATTCAACAGTACATGGGTTGCAATGACAAACAGTTCACAAATTGTGCTAAGGCATTGTACATGGTATGCCAGCACTCTGTGAAAGAGAGAGAGGCAGAAGCAGACTGTTAGGGTGAGGTAGGGAGGGGCAGTGGGAGCTGGGATAGGCAGGGCAGAGGGAAAGAAAAGAGCCAAGGGGGGGTAGGAGGCAAGTGCTAGGACAAAGGGGGTGGGAGGCAAGTGCTTGGGCAAAGACTTAACCTGGTGGGCCAGGAGTTAGAAGTGCTGAGGCAGACTAAAGCTGTGGGCTCAGACTAGTGGGGGCTCCTACAGGTACTACTGTCAGTGAGGTGCTGATGGAGTTTGTGTTTAAATGAACCAAGGTTTGTGGCTCCAGTGATGTCAGGTATCATATAGTATATTATGTTACATTATGTGTAAGCATTAACCAACCCCAGTGTGGGACTGTGCTGCATGTGGCTATGCACCAGATGTGTCTTCATCTCTAATTCAAATTCTGAGGCACACTTAACAGTTGCTGAATTTGGTCACTTAACAGTAACTGTAGGAGCCAGTCAGGTAATCTTGGAAGGAAGTGATGGTGGACTGCTGTGCTGTCAGTGTGCTATGTACAGTCATGAGTCACGACAGCAAATTTCTCTCTGGCCTGTGGGTGTGTGTGGGAATCATCAGAAGGACATCACGTTAGAGGGATCTTAGTTTTTTTTTTTACAGGTTAGAATACTAAGAAAAAATGGATCAAAGTGTTGATGAGGTGCATTCTATTTCTTAGGTGGGCAGTGGCACTGCAAAAGACAGCAATCAACATGAAAAGGAAAAACAAAATCAAACCCCAAAGTGTTTTTTTCACATCTAAGATTTCATCTTCGAAGTGAATGCTTGAATCCAAAAAAGGCAAATCTCTTGGATCATCATCAGTCTCAAGTAAAAAAAAGTTATGCAGTTAAAAAACACAAAGGCTTGGTGGGTACCACCCACAGTGGCACCCAAAGGTATGGAACATTTGCATACTATGCTACTGCCAGTCCCCCACCTGTTTCTTCTGAGGTTGAACTCAACAAGGGTAATAATAAAGATGAAGAGAATGATCAGGCAGCACAAGGTTTACTGGAGGGGATGGAAATTGCAGATGAGGAAGAAACAGAAATATTTTGGTTGAGAAGGAGGGCAGTGTGACTAAAACACAAAAGGAACAGGCCCATGAAAAATCCAGAGGGGGGACCTTAAAAGGTGACCGAGGTGCTGTGACTTCCTGGAAAAAAAACTGAAACAACATCATCTTTATATTTTATTTATTTATTGAAATGTTTCACCAGGAAGACACGCTGAGCAACAAGTTGCTCATCTTCCGGTGTGACCTGGGCGGTAGGGGAACATGAGGATACTATACAAAGATTTGGTGCACAATATAGATATACAATTTGATTACACTCAATAAAGTGAGAAGACTATACAGAAGTACTGAAAAGGAGAAATGCTAACAGATATGAACTAGATGGAATACAATGCTAACAGTCTTGAACTAGATAGATACGATAGCACAAATATCTTTGTCAAACACTTGGTGGGACACAAATTTGTAGTTAAAAAATGGCTGGATAGAATACAAGGAGGTAGAACTAGGACAAGATTGTGAGGAGAGACACGGATAGAACAAAATTTGCAAGGAGTAACAAAAGTGCAAGGTCGACTTTAAGTGCATTAGAGATTACGGTTAGCCAAACTATGGTTGGGTGGGTGGCTGGGTGGGTGGGGAGCATATAGGCAGAGAGCAGGGAATTTGGAGGAGGGGAAGGCAAGGGGTGGAGGAGAAGAGTCTGCCAGGGTCTGACTCCTCCAGAATGCTGGGGACCCTGCCTGCACCAGGTGGAGGTCAAGCATGAGCAGGAGGGCAGCAAGTTGTAGGCAGTGGGAGTTAGAGCATGTCAGGAAGGAAGAGAGGGGGAAGAGAAGGGTCTGCAGGAGCCTGGCCCCTCCAGTATGCTGTGGACCCTGACTGCAGAAGGCAGAGGTAGAGCATGACAGGAGGGAAGCAGGTTATAGGCAGCAGAGGTAGCGCATGACAGGAGGGAAGTAGGCATTGATGGGAAGTAGGCTTCAGAAGGACTAAGAGAGGGAGGTGGGAGAGAAGAGGGGCCGAGACCCAGCCCTTTCAGGAAAGAATGGGATGGGAGTAGGAGGCAAGGAAGGTGTTTGCCTAGGTTCTGGATGCAGGGAACCCTGCCAGGGGCCTAGGCCAAACAAAAGTGAGAAGGTAGTGAGGGTAAGCTGGTGTACAGAGGAGGAAATGGGGGGGTTGAGAGTAAGGTGGAAAGGAAGGGGTACTGGGGGGAGGATGTAGGGGGATGGTTTTGCAGGAAAGAGGTGGGCATGAAGCTGAAGCAGGCTCATAGGAGAACAAGTTAAGGAGGATTGTAGCAGGAGCAGCTGGCAAAGAGAAAGTTATGTAAGACAGAGGCAAGGGAGTACGAGGAGGAGGAGGAGAAGGAGGAGTGTCATATTTGAGGTGGGAGGGAGTTCCTGATTTTGGGGACACGATGAGAGAAGCCTGATTGGCCAATGAGGGTGGTGATAGGGGATTAGCAGGGTGCAAGTGCCAGAGCATCTGAGGGAGTGGGAGGAAGGCGGGGGTGAAGGAAGGGAGCATGAGAAATAGGAAGGAAATATGCCAAGCCAAAGTTTGGAAGTTAGCTTAGTACAGTGAGCAAGGCATCTGTTAGCAAGTGGGGAACGACAGGGCACAGTAAAGGTCACAATGATGGGTTTGAGATGGGGCATCAAGAATGAATCGACATAAGGAGTTGAAAAGAGAGTCAATCTGGTAAGGGAAGATATGGGTGTGGCACCATAGACTACATCACTGTAGTCAAAAGTGGGGAGGATCATCTTCTGGACAAGTTCTCACCGGGCCGTAGGAGGGATGCAACTATGGTCCGGTAAAGGGCTTCAAGCTTGGGGCGCAGTTTTTTCAGAATGGCATCAATGTAGTCAGAGAAGCTGAGGTGTTGGTCCAGCCAAACCCCAAGGTATCTGAAAGAGGGGGGTGTCCTCAAGGATGGCCCAATCAAGAGTGTGGAAAGAGGGTAATGGGTGGAGCCTAGAGAGTCTCTGCCTAGTACTGAAGGTCATGGAGACTGTCTTTTTGGAATTTAGGAATAGCTGATGTGAGGAAAACCAGAGCTGAATCTGGTGGAAGTCATGCTATAGAGTGGCTGCTACATCAATGGTGGTTTTGCCAGAGATGAACAAGACGGTGTCATCGGCATACATATGGACAGAAGAGGAGGGGGAGCAGATTGAGGGAAGGTCATTTAGGAAGATGGATTAAAGGATGGGGCACTGTGGGACTCCTGTGGAGACTGGGAGGGGTGGAGAGATTGCATTCTGAACCCTGACCAATTGTATTCTGCCTGTGAGGTAAGCTCTAAACCAGGTAAGAGCAGGAGTAGACAAACCAGCAGTCATAAGGGAGTCAAGAAGAAGGGTATGGGAGACTGTGTTGAAAGCCCTGGCAAGGTCGACAAAGATGGCAGAGGTGATGAGGCCATTGTCCATCCCAGTAAGGATGGAGTCAGTGAGCCTAAGGATGGAGGTGGTAGTGGAGTGATTCTTCCAAAAGCCAGATTGAAATGGGGTGCAGCAGGAGGAGTCAGCGAAAAAAAGAGGTCAATTGAGAGAGGACCAGATGTTCTTGGAGCTTAGCAAGGGTGGGGGGAGAGGGAGATTGGGTGATAGTTGGCAGGGGAGGAAAGATCGCCACCCTTAGGAAGAGGGAGGACCACCGCATGTGTCCAGGGTGTAGGGGTGGAGGAGGATGTAAAGGAGAGATTCAGAATTAGAAAGAGAGGGTAGGCAATAGCTGGGGCTGATAGGTAGAGAAGTTTAGGGTCAAGGTCATCCAGAGAGGAGCCTTTGGAGGGATTGAGAGAGAGAGGAGGGATGTTAGAGTCTCCTCAGGAGAGATAGGACAGAATGAGAAAGGGGGTGGATTGGGGGGGTTTAGTGGTAGGAGAGGGAGAATGAGTGGAGGAGAGGCTTGAAGAGAGGGATTTTAGAAGGGTTGAGGCACAGGAGGTGTAGTAGGAGTTGAACTCCTGAGCCACTATGCAAGGTTCAGACTTGAGTGTGTTGTTTATATTAAGCACGGGGTGTGGGGGATGCGAGGGAGGGGAAGAATAGTGAGTGGACTACTTTCCAAAATTTGGAGGGAGAGTTTATGTTATTGAGGAAAGAGGATTTAAAATATTCAGACTTGGCAAGTCTGATTGGTTTAGTATAAGCGTTTCTTAGCCTGTGATAGTTAGTAAGGGCTGATGGGAGCTGAGAGGCCTTATGTTTCCTCCACACTTTATTGTGCTCCCAGAGGCAGGTCATTAATTCAGGGGTGATCCAGGGATGATTGATACCTCAGACTCTAATGTGCTTGAACGTGGCATGGAAGTCCCAGGTAGCTGTAAATCTGTCTTTGAAGCAAGTGAAGGCTTGGTCGATGGAAGTGGCAGATGCAACTGTGGACCATTCAGAATTGGATCTATCACTGAGGAGAGGGTTTAAGTCAAGGGAACTGAAAGAGCGGAGTTGCAGGATTTTATGTGGCAGATTAGGTCTATGGTCCTTTCCGACCACGAAGATAGGGTGGTGATCACTGAGGGCATCCAGGAGGACACCGAACTTGATGACTCAGTGAGGGTGGGAGGTGAGAACCCAGTCTGACGGCAAGTGATTTGGGGTTTTGTGATTTAGTCAGGTAGGCTCTTGGATGAGTTGGGAGAGATTTAGAGCAGAGATATCACTTTGTCTCTTAGAAATGGTTGATGGTAGCCAGTTTAGATTTACATCACCTAATACATAAAGCTCACCTTTATGTGAAATGGAAGCAATAGAGGGGATGAGGTCAATAGATGCAGAGGGCTTGATACCTGTGCAACAGTAGATAGTGGCAATAAAGACAGGGGAGGAGAAAAGCAGGGTAACATTTACTACCAGGGCTTCATAAGTGGAGGGTAAGGCAGATGAGAGAACGGTAGTGTATTAGAGAGAGGACTGAACATACATTGGACACTCCATCTCCCCTACTGGCCCTATCCTGCCTGACCAAGGAATAGCCTGGGATGGCAATGGAGGGATCAGAAATTTTAGTATTCAGCTAAGTTTCAGTTATGATTAGAATGTCTGGAGTGAGGGAAATTATCATCGGCTGTAACAGATCAATTTTCGGGACAAGGCTGCAGATATTTAAGTAAGGATCTTTCGGCCTTTTGGGAGGGTAGAGGTGGTGTTGGAAGGTTGTACGTTAATGGAAGGATAGCAGCTGGGGGGGGAGGGGGGAAGGGGACCAGGATTGGGATGTACATTTCCTGAGGCAAGTAATAGGAGTGCGAGTATAAGGAAGTGTAGTTTAGGATATTTTGGTGGGCAGAGTATTCGTGATGTCTTTGGAGGGGAGGAGGACTGGGTGAGTGGATAATTAGGAGACAAAGAAAAGAGAGGTGGCTAGAAGCTGTGAATAACATTGCAAGGGGTATGTGGGGGAAGTGAGTCCAGAGTATTTGAGGGTAAGAGGGGGTAATAGCAAGAATGAACGAGGGGCTAGGAAATCATGGGGAGGGAGAGGGGCAGGGTTTTTAAATTGAAAGGTTTGTGGAGTGGTGTTAGATATGATGGAAAGGAGAATGAGAAGGAGGGGAAGTGGGGAAAGTGGGGCGTGCTGTAGGTACAGGAGGTGCTTACTGAGCAGGGTAGATTGGATAGTTGGGGGGGGGAGCGCGGGACAGTGAAACTGGGAGGGGTGTCAATGAAAAAGTGGCCACTGCCAGAGGGAACTGACAGCCACTAGCAAGTTGTACAAACCTGAGGAAAAACAGATAGCTAGAGATAGGCCTTGACAGAAGTAGAAGAGGAAGGGGGCAAAGACTGATGAATAGGGATAGACTGATCACACAATAAGTGAAATGAGACAGGGATTGGATTGTGTGAGTGCACTTATAACTGGGCCCTCTAGTGGCTAGAAGATATAATCTGCTAATGGAAAAGTCAACACAGAAAAGTCCAATTTGGTAGCAGAGGCTCAGAATTGTTCAAGTTCTAACACAGAACCAGGAATACAGTCTAGCCCTCTAAAATTCCTAGTTCAAACACACAGTTAAGTATAAGTAAAACAACACTTTAAACTGAAGAAATTCGGCAGTGGGCGCATGAGAAAAATCAGCGGTTTGCGGGAGACAAGACCCCTGAAAAGGCCAAAATTCCGACGCAGCAATGAGTATAAAAACAGTCCAGAAATCAGAGGCAATACAGGATTAGGAGAAAAAAAGGTTAATTTGGCCGATGGCGGTGACATAGTCCAGTCAGGAAGAATTGAAAATGCCGGGAAGGATGAGGAGCCAATCAGGGAGCTCGTGGACTACAGGTGACCAATAAGAGCTGTCCCAAGAGATAAGCAATTGTCTTTTGAAAATTTAAAGAGACAGCCACGCAACCTTGAGTTCCCAGAGTGCTGTCCAGGCCGTACCTGCAAACAAGGGCTCTGGGAGTGTGGCAGCAGGCTCTTCTCACTGTGGAGGCATGTAGATCCCCACTGGAGGAAACCACGGAGGTGTTGTTAGCCCAAAGGACTATGAGAGGAAGTCTGAGGGAGAAGGAACAAGCAGGGGTTACATATAGCTCAGGAAACAGTGGGAGGCTTCCTGCTTTACAAATTCACAAAGGAGCTGTATCACAAATAATGGGAGTTAAATTGTGGGCGAGACACAGACAGCGAGCTAGGTGCCAGCAGGGTCTGCAAAGGGGAGAAACAAAAGAAGCTCAAGTCACGAGAGGACAGAAGAAATTAATCAGGTACTTCCTCAAACGGATTTACGGTCATGCCATGCTCTCACGATCTTTAGCCACTAGCTAGTTGTGCAAACCTGAGGAAAAACAGATAGCTAACGATAGACCTTGACAGAAGTAGAAGAGGAAGGGGGCAAAGATTGATGAATAGGGATAGACTGATCACACAATAAGTGAAATGAGACAGGGATTGGATTGGGTGAATGCACTTATAACTGGGCCCTCTAGTGGCTAGAAGATATAATCTGCTAATGGAAAAGTCAACACAGAAAAATCCAATTTGGTAGCAGAGGCTCAGAATTGTTCAAGTTCTAACACAGAACCAGGAATACAGTCTAGCCCTCTAAAATTCCCAGTTCAAACATACAGTTAAGTGTAAGTAAAACGACACTTTAAACTGAAGAAATTCGGCAGTGGGCGCTTGACAAAAATTAGTGGTTTGCTGGAGACAAGACCCCTGCAAAGGCCAAAATTCCGACACAGCAATGAGTATAAAAACAGTCCAGAAATCAGAGGCAATACAGGATTAGGAGAAAAAAAGGTTAATTTGGCCGATGGCCGTGACATAGTCCAGTCAGGAGGAATTGAAAATGCCGGGCAGGATGAGGAGCCAATCAGGGAGTTCATGGACTACAGGCGACCAATAAGAGCTGTAACAAGAGAAAAGCAATTATCTTTTGAAAATTTACAGAGACAGCCACACAGCCTTGAGCTCCCGGAGTGCTGTCCAGGCTGTACCTGCAAACAAGGGCTCTGGGAGTGTGGCTGCAGGCTCTTCTCACCATGGAGGCATGTAGATCCCAGTTGGAGGCAACCATAGGGGCGTTATTAGCCCAAAGGACTATGAGAGGATGCCTGAGGGAGAAGGAACAAGCAGGGGTTAGATATAGCTCAGGAAACAGTGGGAGGCTTCCTGCTTTACAAATTCACCAATTCAAGGCAGAAGCGGGAAACTACAGACCTGTAAGTTTGACCTCAGTGGTAGGGAAAATGATGGAATCACTTCTGAAAGAAAGAATTGTTGAGTACCTAGAGGCCAGCAGGGCACAGGACCAAAAGCGGCATGTATTTACAGCAGGAAGGTCATGTCAGATGAATCTAATTGATTTCTTCGACTGGGTGACCAAAGTAATAGACCAGGGAGGGGCTGTGGATATGTCCTACCTAGACTTTAGCAAGGCATTTGACACAGTCCCGCACAAAAGATTACTAATCAAGTTAGCCAGCCTGGGAGTGGGTCCCAGGGTGGTAGCCTGGGTAGCAAACTGGCTGCACAACAGGACAAAGAAGGTAATAGTGAATGGAACACATTCCGAAGAAAGGGGGGTTACTAGTGGAGTACCTCAGGGCTCAGTACTGGGTCCAGTCCTCTAACATCTTTATAGGTGACATTGCAGAGGATCTGGAGGGAAAGGTATGCCTCTTTGCAGATGACACAAAGATCTGTAACAGAGTTAATACACAAGGGGGGGAAAAGATGAGAAGGGACTTGGCAAGGTTGGAGGAATGGTCAAACATGTGGCAACTTAGATTCAGTACAAAGAAGTGCAAAGTTATGCACCTGGGAAATAAAAACCCAGGAGAAGAGTACACAATAGCAGGGGAGGTCCTAACAACAACAAAAATGGAAATGGACCTGGGGGTAGTCATATCAGATGACCTAAAGGTGGGTAAGCAATATGAAAAGTCGATAAGAAGAGCCAGGGGGATACTGGGATGCATAGGAAGGGGCATCACAAGTAGAAAAAGGGAAGTGGTTATCCCTCTGTACAGACAGTTGGTGAGACCCCCATCTGGAGTACTGTGTGCAGTTTTGGAGACCTCATCTACGCAAGGACATAGACAGGATGAAAGCAGTCCAGAGGAGGGCAACTAAAATGGTGCAGGGTCTGTAGTAGAAGCCATATGAAGAGAGACGGAGAGAACTTAATATGTATACTCTTGATGAAAGGGAGGACAGGGGGGACATGATAGAAATGTTCAAGTACCTCAAGGGAATCAACAAAGTCCAGGAGGGTAGCATCTTTCAGAAAAAGAGATGTGTAAGAACAAGGGGAACAATTTAAAGATAGAGGGGGGACGGCTCAGGGGTAATGTGAGGAAATTTGTTTTCATGGAGAGAGTGGTGGATACATGGAACAGCCTTCCTGAGGAGGTCGTTGGGTCTAAAACAGTGGGGGAATTCAAACATGCATGGGACAGACGCAAGGCAATTATAGTTGGGGGTTGCAGGAAGTAGGCTGTTGGTTAATTCGAATCTGTAGCTTATCCAGTAGGTAGGAAAACGAGCAGACTGGGTGGGCCAAGTGGTCCTTATCTGCCATCAAAGTCTATGTTTCTATGAGCTGTTACACAAATAATGGGAGTTAAATTGGGGGTGGGACACAGACAGCGAGCTAGGTGCCAGCAGGGTCTGCAAAGGGGAGAAACAAAAGAAGCTCAAGTCAGGGGTGGGCAGGAGAAATTAACTGAAAGTGGCTTTCACAGAAAAACCCAGTTTGGTAGCAGAGGCTCAGAATTGTTCAAGTTCTAACACAGAATTAGGAATACAGTCTAACCTTCTAAAATTCTCAGTTCAAACACACAGTTAAGTACAAGTAAAATTACATTTTAAACTGAAAGAAATTGGCAGTGGACGCATGAAAAAAAATCGGCGGTTTGCGGGAGACAAGACCCCCTGCAAAGGCCAAAATTCCGACGCAGCAATGAGTATAAAAACAGTCCAGAAATCAGAGGCAATACAGGATTAGGGCCAAAAAAAAAAGGTTAATTTGGCCGATGGCAGTGACATAGTCCAGTCAGGAGGAATTGAAAATGCTGGGCAGGACGAGGAGCCAAACAAGGAGCTCATGGACCAGAGGCAACCAGTAAGAGCTGTCCCAAAAGAAAAGCAATTGTCCTTTAAAAATTTACAGAGACAGCCACGAAACATTGAGTTCCAGGAGTGCTGTCCACGTCACATCTAAAAGCAAATGCTCGGGGAGTGTGGCAGCAGGCTCTTCTCACTGTGGAGCCATGTAGATCCCCCTTGGAGGTGACCATGGAGGCATTGTTAGCCCAAAGGGCTATGAGAGGATGCCTGCAAGCAAGGGCTTGCAATTCACAGGGACTGTCAAGTTTTGTTTGGTTATACTTCTCCATTAGTGCTTCCAATGAGTTGGTGGCAACATGCACTATCTATAAATGGCCAATTAACAGGGGTAAAAAGAAAGGAGCATTAGGAACTTCAGCACTGAAAGGCACCTAGACAGATGTTATAACATCACTGAGAAGACCAGTTGTGCGCCTCGAAGAGAAAGTGAGTGATAGCTCACTACACTCTGGGGTAACTCCCATAGATGAAAGCAGTGGCACACCCCGCAGCACTACTTAAATACCTCTACTTCACAGAAAAAATACTACTAAATTCATATAATTTCTTTATTGTTTGCATGTGCATGGTATGCTAGCCTGGTTACATCTCACAGTAACTGGGCTGAGATTATTACTATATAGTGTATGATGGAACATTGTAATACATCAAAATTCATCTCTCTCAAAATGCTGTTAACCTGCATCGGGCACGTCATTCTATGTTGTTATGCTGCAGTAGCTACATAGCTATGTAGCTACTGCAGCATAATAATATAGAACTGCTGCACGAGACTCCTTGTGATCGTTCGCACTGTCCTAGCATGTCAGTTGGCACTAGTCAGTTTCAACAATAAATCAGCCTCTAACAGCAATTTCCATGACAGCAAAAAGTACGTGGGTTTTTTTTTCAGGTCACACTGGCTAAAGATCGTGAGAGCATGGCGTGACTGTAAACCCATTTGAGGAAGTACCTGATAAGATTAATTGGACTAACAAAACTAAACTTAAAGTTACTTTTTTAATTTTTAAATGTTTGATGTGCTTGCCTTCTCATCTACTGTTTCTGATCCCTGCTGAATTGTAAGTAAAAAAAGTTTCATTGTTTCAAATGTTGGTCTCTGTTTCATATTACTGCACTAGCCGTAGTGAGTGCGTGGCTTGATTTTGTCCCCACTTGTGCCGGGTGTGGGGATTTTGTCTCCGTTTGTGCTTTTTGGGGGATTCTGTCACCGATTGTGCTGGGTGTGGGGATTGCATCTATTTTTGTATACACTTGTATTGTGTGGCATCCTACACTATAAAAGATAATAGATACCGTCCCCATCATTAACAGGTGTGCCATTGTATCTTGAAGTTGCCCCTGGTGACAGAACCTCTCTGGCTTCGCTCTCAAGGTTCTTATTGTCACCAGGGGCAACCTCTCAATACAACAACATGCTTGTTAATGATGGGGAGGTATCCATATCCTCTATATTTTATTTTTGACACTTAAATTATTTGGCAGTAGATGGCAGCAATTGTGAAACTAGGAAGGATGTAATTGTGTTGTGTGTCATCAGGTCTTCAGGTGGCAGTGGCAAACATTTTTATGACTGCACTGCACTTGACCGATGCAATGTGTGACTGGCTGCCTGCCTGGGTGGCGGTGATCACTTTGCCGTTCATTATTCATCTTTAAGGATTTAAAATGTTGATCACATTCAGTAGAAATAGTCATAGTACTAGAAAATATTACCACCTTTGACCAGCTAGTGTACCATATACCACAGTACACCGGGGCATGCAAAGCAGTTGAATCATTCACATGTGTAGAGTGGGTGGGCTCTCTTAGTGCTGCTCATTTGATCATTCATATCTATTCCTTTGGCCTGGTTGGCTCTGACTACAACATCCATCAAAATAACACCCACACAGGGATCTATGATGACTGGTCGACAATTTCATTGTTAACCGACGTTACAGTGACTCCTTTATGTTGACCGCATTTGCAGTTGGCATTAAGGGAGTCACTGCAGACTTTGTTTTCTTTGAGGGGCACTGCCCCTCACTACTATAATAATCAACTCCAAGTTGGAGTTGCTTCGGGAAGGGGGTGCAATACCCCCACAAAGCAGTGCCAGGCTACTGTACCGACACTACAACAACTTGGCACTGTTGTTGCTGTAGTGTTGCTCACTGTAAAGTTGTTGCGGTAGTGACAATATACCCCCACACAACACCATTCATAAAAAAAAAAATCTTGGCTGCCTTGTAGTGCTTGGTGGTGCTATGATATTGGTATTTGCATCTATCTGTCTCACTCTTTCTCCGTCTCTCTCTCTCCCAGCACACTCATGTCATGGACCCAAGCAGGATATGCCACCATTACAGGCCAGCCATGAAGGGGCTAGTAGTGAGTGACTGTTGTTTTATTTAGCAGTTTTACATTAATTTTTATATAAATAATCCATTAAATTATTTCCTTTGGGCCTCTGTGTCAAATGTGACTGATTTTGGCCACTTTTACGCATTTATTTTGCATTTTTTCAAATATTTGTCAATGAATCAGAACTAATCAGAACCAATCAGAACTTCACTGTGTTCCAGTTCTTATTTAACAAGGGTCAGAATTTAATTGAGTTCTCCCAGCCCTAAACCCTATATAAATTGATAGTAAGAGGGGCAAGATGCAGAAGGCAAGGGGGTAAAGCCAATACTGGGGGCGGGAGGGAAAGGCGTAAGTGGTGAAAAATTAATTGCAGTGAGAAGCAACAGAGGAAGGCCAGAAAACTGAGAGCCATTAATGCTGCAGACAGGGGGCACAGACTGAGTTGAGGGATCAGAAAGTGAGTGGAAAACATTCCAGAGTTTGGCTTTGGAGTGAAGGTTACTCTGTAGGTGAGATTTGATTTAGCTGCCTGGACAGCCTGTGCATTCATTTCTCAAGGCCCTGTAGTGGAGAAGATCAGGAAGGGTGCTGGATAGCTTGAATCTGGCTTGGGCGAGGTCATGAACCTTACACAAGTCAACATTTTCAGGGAAGATCCAGGGGAGACGGGCTGATTTAACCCTACATTTCTTGAGAGGGGCATGCAGGTCCCAGACTGAGGAGAATTTGGATATAAAAACTGAGAGAGCTTCATTGATGTCCGAGACCAGGGTAATGGCAGTGCATCAAGGTCACTCAGGAGAACATTTATGTCCCGTGATCAGAGGCATCTGGACTAAATGATTTAGGAGCTGGGGGAGACTGTAGATTTTCCTAATACAGAGCATAATACAATGGTCACTGAATGCATCAGGTAGGATACCAGCTGCTACAACATGGTGAGGATTGGAAGGGGAACATTTTTTCACCAGGAAAGGAATACCAAGCCAAAGACAGAACCTAGTCCAACAAGGTATGATTAGATGAGATGGATTATACCAGATGGGCTCAGAGATAACCTGGAGCAAATGTGGGGACTCAGTTTTTTGGATAGTAGCTCTGAATGTAGGTGAGAGCTAAATTACATTAAAGTCATCGAGGAGAATGAGCTCACCACATGGAAGAAAGTGAGGTTATATTGGAAAGAGACTCAGGCAAGCAGGTGTGATCTTGGAAGAGGCATACAAGACCCCAGTAAAGATGGGCAAGGATGAGGGGAATGTAACCCTGATGAGTAGGAATTCATGGGAGGCAGATGCCACGTCCCTGACCTCCAGGGAGCAGGAACGGCTATACTGAACATAGGTAGCAACACCTCCACCGCCTTCTCCCTTGTTCTGCTGGTAGAGAAGGAAGTTAGGGAGGGACAAACTGGAGTCTGCAATCCTTGAGGAGAGCTAGGACTCCGAGATACAGAGGGTATCCGGAGCATGTTGTAGGATCCAAACAGAAAAGAGATCCAAGTTTAGGGAGAAGGCTTCTGCAATTAAGATGGAAAATGTGTAGACCTCTAGCAGAAGCAGAGGCAGGAGGAGATGGAGTACTTGGATTGAGCATGGTAGTGGTCAGCAAACTACAAACAGCAACACACAAACACAAATTATTGCAGGAATCCTTAAAAACAGTGACTTGTGGTGCATAAAAAAACATAACCTTGAATGATGCATTACTATTCCATGCATTTTTGGATACAGCTAATGTATTAACTTTTTCAAAAGTCAATAAACATAAAAAAAAAAACAGTGACATAACAACCACATTAGGGAGCAGAGTTATAACAAAACATCAGGAAATTATGCAGATATGGGAAATCAGATTTAATATGTACGTTAAACAGAATACCATGGCAGGCTATTGCTAGGCTTCACACACATTAATCACAATTAAAGACAGCCTAGAAAGTGATACACTAATAGGAATGATCTTAAACACCTTGAATATGTAAAAGGGAACACACAATTTACAGAGAATATTAAATAATGAAACAGCATTCGGATACAGTGTACTGAAGGCAAAGCCAGTGTACTCTTAGAGATGGTTTATTTATAGCATCCATAAGTGGCTTTTTGATTAACAAGACATGCCTGAGGACACTAGATAAGGAGTCCCCACCTGGAGGCATAGTGGGTCCAATGGTTGACAAGTTAAACAGGGTAATAATACTTACTAGGAAAGTGTCGTGGCAGATTGCTTTAATAGTCTGAGGAGTAGCATGGATGGCTGACCTGCCGAATTATGGATAACTCCAAGCAGACTCCTTGATGCCCTTTTTTTCTGTGGCCCTTAGAACTCTGGCCCAGAACTGGAGGCCCACTATGCTACAGGACACCAAGATATGAGGAGAAAAGACCCCTCCCACAAAGCACTCGACTGCCTGGTGCCACGAGGGGGTCCAGTCTGAAGCTCCAAGGGACCAGGAGCTGCTGCTGGTCTCAGTGTATACGGAGGAGAGAGGCAGGAACCATAGGATTGTCTGACCTCGGGTGCCTAGCTGGCTGCTGGCTTAATGCAGCAGAATGCTGACTGATCCGCAAGGGCAGGTCTTTGCTCTTTAAGTTTGCCACTCCTCCAATACCCTCCCACAAAGCACCCAATTGGCTGGTGCCACAAGAGGGTTAATGTCTTCGGTCATTAATTACAAAAATAGTTACAAAATCCATGTTTTAACTATATGAGGGAATTAAAAACATACTGATTATTAATCTAAGGGGATCAGAAATGTATTTTTGCTAAAAAAGATATATGATACTCAAATAGGAACAAAGAAAGAGGCCCACTCCACCTAATAATTCACTTTTCAAGAAGCTTTTGTTTTTAACCAGTTATAATTAGATATACAGCCGACTTTTAATAGCACCTGCGCTGTATCATCCTGGCCACACAACACTGTGATCACTTTATCAATTTCATCTCATCAGCGCATTTATCTCATTTTTTATGGTGGGCGAAGCCTACAGACATTTTGCAATCTGTAGCTTGAAAATGGAGTTTTGTGCAACACATTTTTTTGGACATTTCAATGTATCCTTCCACATCTGCAAATCACTTTGACAACCAAAATAAAATAATCCCTTCTTTCCATTTAGAATGTTGGAGACATAGCTCCAAGCTTCTTATCTGATGGCCATTAGGGAACTGAAACAGCTTGTTAAATATTGGTTGCCTATTAAACTGGAGATTTGTTTACCCCCTTCGAAATGCAACAGCCTGCACATTTAAATGATTAGCATTTCATAGGTTCATAGGTATACATGAGTTCGAGGGACTAGCCCATAATGAACTCGCCATCCCTAACCTGGATGGAATTCATATTTTTTATTACTCATAAAAATGTCAAGATTTTTTTTGAATAACTGGAAGGAACTACTGTATACTACTTCAAGAGGCAGTGAATTCCAAGTCTGGACTATTCTCTGGGTAAAAAATTGATATCGACTAGTAGACCTATTGGTGACTGATTTTAATTGTAGTATATGGGATCTGGTGTTATTTCTTTTCTTATACCATTCTAAGCATATTGTTTCAGCCAGAGAATTATCCCTGGAAGCTTTATAGATTAGGCATAAGTCCCCTCTTAAAGAACGATATTCCAAGGACTAAAGTTCCAATTTTTGTAATCTACTGTTATATGATAAAGTTTTACAATTTTTCACTTGTCTGGTAAATATTCTCTGTATTTTTTCAACTAGTATCTTATCCTTTACCAAGTTTGGAGCGGACAAAGAGGCACAAAAGTCTAGATTTGATCTTACTACACTGCAATAGATAGGAAGTAAGACTTCCGGTTCTCTAGATTTAATATTTTTAAATAGGCAAGTTATTAATCTATGACATTTTTGGGAAGTTTTTTGAATGTGTTCAGAAAATTTTAAATTATTAGTGATAAAAATGCCCAGGTCTTTTTCAGAAGTTACTTTGTTCAGTAAAAGGTTGTTCAGATAATAGTTAGCACATCTGTTGTTAAATCCAAATGCATAACTTTACATTTGGCAATATTAAAATTAAGTTTATGTTTCACAGCCCAATTAAATAAATCATTTAGGTTTTCTTGTAACATAGAAATAGATGTACAATCATTAATAATACGCCCCAACTTAGTGTCATCAGCGTATTTATTGACCCAAACCCCGTTCTTGGTTTTCATACCTGAGATGAGAATATTGAACAAAGTAGGGCCAAGGACCGACCCCTGAGGCACACCACTAGTCATCTTGCTCCAGGTTGAAGTATAACCCCTAATATTTACCTGTTATCGTCTATCGGTTAACCACACAGAGATCCAACTGACAATATTTTTATGCAAACCAATATTGACCAAGCTTTCTATTAGGATCTTATGAGAAACTGAGTCAAACGCCTTTTCATAATCGAGAAAAACAACATCCACAGGGAATCCTGCATCCAGGGCGGCACTAATAGGTTCAAAGAAATTAATCAGGTTGCTCTGACAAGATCTACCAGCAACAAAACCATACTGTGTAATGTCCTCTAGGCCATTCCTTGTGATGTGCATGTTAATTCTATACATTATAAGTTTTTCCAAAATTTTTCCTATGCAGGACGTTAAACTAATCGGTCTATATTGTTCCACCCTCTGTTTTGTTCCTCCCTTGTGAATAGGTATGACCCAGGCTTCTTTCCAGTCATTTATTACTATACCAGTGTAGAGTGATTTATTGAATAGTAGTGTTAGGGGACCAGTTACTTCATAAGAAATTTCTTTTAAAAACTGGGAAGGAAAACCATCAGTACCTGCAGATAAAGAAGACTTAAAGGAGTTTATAGCAGAATATACTTCTGGAATTGTAATTACCTCCAGACTATCTTGAATTTTGGGGATTTTAGAATCAATAATTTCGTTAGCTTTATAAATACTAGTAAAGTATCTATTGAATTCATTAGCCATGCTCAGTTCATCAGATATTAATTTATTATTTATTAATAGTGGACCCACTTCAAGAGTTCTTTCTCATAGAGCCAATATAATTAAAGAACTGCTTTTTATTATCTTTATTGGTAGTAGCTAGTCTGAGCTCCATTTTTTTGCTTTTCTAATTGCTTGTTTAGTTTTATTTGCTTTTATTTTGAACCTGTTCCAGTTAATTACAGTGTTGTGCTTTTTGTATTTGTTAAAGGCTCTTTTTTTGATCTTAAAGGTTTTTTAATTTTAGATGAAAACCATATAGGAAGTCTTTGTGATTGAAATATTTTCTTCGTACAGGTACCCATTTGTTGACACACCAACTCAACTTTTCCTTAATACGGTGCCATATTTGTTTTACTTGTAACTTTTTCAGTTCCTTTTCCCAATTCCATCCCATTAGATATGTTTTTATTTCCTTGTAATTAGCTTTAGAATAGTTTCTCATTTTGGTAATACCTTTAACATTCATTGCATAATAATGAATTGCCCATAATACCATGCAATGATCGCTATCTCCTAGAGGGGCAACAATTGTTGGGGATTCTGTCTGTTCATAAATGTTAGTGAGTATTAGATCCAAAATGTTAGCTTTTCTAGTAGGATTAAGTACAAGTTGTTCCAGGCCCATGGAAATAACTAAGTCAAGAAATTTAGCTTCCTGTTGACTAGAGCCCATAAGTGTGTCCCAGTAGATTCCTGGATAATTAAAGTCACCCATTAATATAATATTATCAAGAGGATTGATTTTCTGAATATAGTCCAGAAATAAACTATTACATTCCTTATCTAGAGAGGGCGGTCGATAACAAATACCCAGGGTAATAGGTTCATGTTCTAATAATAATTTAACCCACACACATTCTATACAATCAGGGTTCGGGATGTCATTGTATGTTTCATAACAATTTACTCCTTCTCTAATATAGACTGCAACACCCCCTCCCCAGTATGCCCATGATGTTTAGCAAATAAAGTGTAACCAGGGATATTTTGCCCCCAAAATTCTTGAGTAAACCAAGTCTCAGTTACCCCACATATGTCAGTTTTCCTAGTTATTAAAGTTAGACTGAGTTCATCAATCTTATTGTTAAGGCATCTTGCATTTAATAATAGGATGTTTAGTTTGGAATGTTGTATATTAAGATTTTGTTTTATACTTTTACTTTTTTTATAGGAGAGTGTCCTGTTCATTTTTCCTGAACTGGTTAGAAGTGTTATCTCAGAATCAATAGAACAAGCCTTCCCTCCCCCCTTTATAAGTTTAAAAAGGATGTGATCTCTTCATTAATTGAGTGTCCTAGTAGTGCAGATCCTTTTTTATTCAAATGCAGGCCATCTGTTAAATAGAATTGCCAATTATTATTGAACTGTTCCCAGTGCGTTAAGCATTTTAAGCTTTGTTTTAAACACCATGCCCTTAACCAGTTGTTAATTTTTTTGATCTTTGCTTCCATGTAACTATCAGCCCTAGGTGCTGGAAGTAGTTCAGAAAATACTATGTGTGCCCCTTTTTCAGTTAAGATATTAGTAAGTCCTACAAAGGCTTCTTTGATCTGTTGTAGACTTTGTTTGTGTATATTGTTTATTTCTGCATGAATTATTACCAAAGGATCTTTACTATTTTGAAGAATTTTTGTGGTCATTTTAGTAATGTCCTGGAGTGTAGCTCCATGGAAACAAGACACGGTACATGTGGCTTTATTTACCTCACAAATTTGTCTATCAAGTTTAGAAATCATAGAATCTCCCAGTACAAAGATTTCTTGAGGGTGAACTGAGGCAAGGTTTTCATTTAAATTAGGTGTTTCCATCTCAACACACTCTATGACTTCACTAGGAGATGGTAAAATGTGTACTTCCATCAGATTATTATTAGTATTAGTTGACCCATAAGTAGTTCCCAGAGGATTATCAGTACATAGGTTCTTAGCTAAGGATCCACAATTATTCTCAATGGGGACTATTACAAGTGTATTGTTGGCTGAACTATTGCTGGTATCTTCAATTAAGTTTATGAGTGGATCAAAGCTGTTGCAAGTAGGCAGAGTAAAACATTGAGAAATTCTTCCTTTTTTAGCCGGTTTAAGGTATTGTGCAGTATACCATTCTTCTTCGTTTTCTACTATGTCTATTTCCTGCCTACATCTTTTACGTAGGGATGTACCCGATACATCTTTAGTTATAGTAGTCCAAGCTGTTCCCTGACAATCAGTGTTTGGTGTATCAGGTATCTGAAGTCTTTTTCTGGTTTCAGTCTGGTTAAGTTCCAGGGCCCTTAACCTGTTGTCAAATAGAGTAATCTCCTCTTCAAGTTCTTGGTTCTTAATACACTTGGGACATATAAAGTCACTAGCAGATGTAATGTTATTATCTAATAGGTACATATTACACTTAGTGCATAAAATTGCTAGGCGACAATCCGTTATTTTTAATAAAGGCTCCATGATTTTGAATTATTTTAGGAGAAAAGAACTAGTTTATTTTACCACAACATGGATTAAATCATTCCTCACGAGTTTCTACTTGATCACCAAAGACACCGAACACACCAAATACACGCTGACGCGCGTGTCTTTGCACGTGCTCGACGCGTGCTCGCCCTGCTCACCCAGGGCTGGTTAACCAGCCCTGTCTGGACCCAGAAGTAGTAACCAGGGTCGCCAGTTCAGCCTCAAGCTAGTTGTAAAAGTTTAATTTAACGATTTATTATCGCAGCCTTTTTAAGTACAGGCAGTTTCTGAGAGGTTCTAGCTGGATTTACCAGCTTACAAAGCCTGTCTGGCTCCCACAACAAATCAGGTTCACAGCCCTCTCGAGTTTAGTAGCCCTGGAGAAACCCTCACAGGCTACCACTCCTCTGCCTAGCAAGTGCAAGCTAGGGCTCCAGTGTCTCGCGTTTATGTGAGTATTTCAGTTAAAAGCAGTATATCTTTCACAATAGTTTAAAAAGTGCAACAAGGTGTATTGATACAGAAGGCACAGCAAGCAGCAAAGCCACTAATGAAATTGCTCACCGCAGGGCTGGCTTAAATAGCCCTGTCTGACCCGGAAGTAGTAACCAGGGTCACCAGTCTAGCCCCAAGCTAGTTGCAAAAAAGTTTAATTTAGCAATTTATTATCACAGCCTTTTTAAGTACAGGCGAGTTTCTGGTGAGGTTCTAGCTGGATTTACCAGCTTACAAAGCATTTAAACATGTTTTGCTACTAACTTCAGTTGAGGATGAATATCTTTCAAGAAAGATTCATACCACATAAATGTTACCCTTTCCCAGCAAATTTTGTAAAGATCTACACTGTTTTTAACCTCTCAAGACCTATCAAATAAAATGTCAGGTCTTCTGTGAGCTACCCAGACTAAATACATAAATTTCTTTTTGACAGAAAGGGCTGCGGCCTGTTTCCCAGACTTAACAGATAAGAGCTACTGAGATCTCTTAGAATAAGAGAGAGTGTGTGTGTGTGTGTGTGTGTGTTTGTGGGAGGGGTGGAGAAACAGTCAAACTCTGGCAAGGGAGACCTCATCTAATGAATTAACTGCTGACAAATCATGAGTGATAAAGAAGCAAATGATTTGATACCTTTTATTGGACAGATGTAACAAAAATAACTTATACCATTTATAAAATTCCTAATCAAAGAACTGCAGACAGAAGACTGTTTTTTGTCATTTTATAATATGATATACTGAGTGTGCATTTACTGAGTTGCTGGATCAGAGCCTTGATAAAATAATAACATTTACTTAACTCATTCAAGATTCCATCAGGTGGACAGAAAAAAAGTCTATAAGAATTTGAAAACTAACAACTAAAAGATGCAAAAATAGCATATATATGTGTATATATATATATATATATATACACACACACACACACACACACACACACACACACACACACACACACACACACACACACATATACATATGTCTATTTGCATTAAATTTGATTACAGGCATTACTAGTATCTTTTGATAGATTATCTGACTTGTGATTACTGATTTTGAGTATAGTTCATGAAATAATGAGCATGATATTTGTTATTTCATATAGTCCCCAATTATGCCTTATGCACAGCATATAAATCCAAATCATTCCAAGGCCATCGTGACATACAATATTAATATTGAGCAACAAATCAGAGCTCTTTTCCTAATAAAAGGCTGCTGATATAAATAAAGAACAAAGTCATAAATAAGGAACCAGTGGCTTATGGAAAAATCTACAGGGATTTATACAAGGATTTGAATCTGCCTTTGTGGGGAAAACACAGGGAAAATGAAGGTTTCTTACAGAGTAATGGTTATTTGGATCTGGGAGTGTTGAATATTTCTTATCCTATATTTTGTGTCCTGGACAGGGCAAGGGAGATGCTACATCTCATTGTCACAGGGATGTCCATTTACACATTTTTGCACTGTATTTACTCAGGCTGTCCCAGATTAGATGCAATATCTTGTTTTCAGTGGGGTCATGATTTTGCAATTTTTATAATTCATTTATTCAGGTTACCTAGTCCAGGGCCTCCATATTCAAAGGAGATTCACAGCACATCCCAGTGGAAAAGGGAGATGTGCCACTCAACTCCAACAATGCACAGCAGACTAATATTCAAACATACGGGATGCACCGGCCGCAAGGGAATGGGCCAGGGCACACATAATGGTATGCCATCCAAGTTGAGGGGGCAGTCCCACACATATGCCGTGCTGCAGCATATTCAGTGGGAATGTGCCCCTCACAGTCCAGAACACTGCAGCTCACAGTTAGACCATGAATAGCTGGTCTAACCCAGCCAGCCACCCATAGGCAGGCTGCAGATGTGCACCCAGGTGCACAGCAGCCTGGCAGCTCTCGTGCACTAGAGGTACCCCCTTTCCATTCCCAATCTAGCCAACTCCATCCCTGAAGAGCTCCATAGTGTAGGGGCCCCCCAAGACCTGATTGCACCAGAGGAAACCATGGTCCATTTCCATAGTCAAGAAGACTCCCATCCACCACCCCTGTACACAGACACCCTCACTCCCCCCATACCCAACCTGTTGCAAAGACTGGCACTGCCCTCCACATCCTGCCATGGCCAACCATTGACTGCACTGAACCTGGACTGGGAATCTGCACTCTGGAATGACCCAACTGGCAGTACCATGCTTTGGGGCACCATGCCAGCTGTGGATTCACCAGTGTATGCAGCCATGTATACATCCCTGGTAAACTGAAGAGGGCATTTACATATCTCCAATGCATGCCTTGCTGATACTGTATCTTCCTGCTGTCATACACTGCTGCAAGTCCACACTCTCCCCTGTTTCCCTGTGTAACATGCCACCCTCTGGACTGCTGAAGTATCCCGGGTGCCATGGGGTGCAGTATCCTGTAATGCCATTTGCAAGTTTAGGGACCTGTGTGAGTGGTTACAGTATTGGCTGTCACCCACACTGAGCAGTGCAACGGCACCGGAAAGATGGATCTGCATGCCTGCACTTGAGAAGTATGGCCACTGGGTGTTATCACCACACACAGCTCATGCTTACATATAACACATTCCAGCATCCTACTGCGAGGCTCCGCCATCCACCGATAGAGTGGTACGATCCCATTACAGAGCCAGTCGTTGCAAGGGATGTGGTGGGGGGCAGGGAGGAGGGTGTCTGTGCACCGTTGAGGGCGAGCAGGACCACTACACTATGGACAAGGACTGTAGGTGTATTCAGGTGCAATTAGGGATGGCATTGGGGTCCCTACAATATGGAACTGATAGAGCCTGGACTCCAGAACGATAGGGGCTGGTGGAACAGGTGGGGGGGTGCCACTATACCACCAGAGACTTCATGGCCTGTTCCACATTGGAGCGATCAGGGTTGGGGCTTGGGGGTGAGAGCTATTCCGGTGCATTCATCCCCGTGCCAACATGCAAATGGGCTGGTAATGAGCACACATAAGGTCCCTTTGCTCCTTGTATGCTCAATTAGTTCATTTGCATTCCTGGGCTGCATATCACCCATGGGGGCAGCGGTACATACTGGTATATGCCACACATTCTCCCTGGAAGGTATTCAGTCAGGGCCACCCTGGATGCACCTGACTTGGCAGCCTCCTGCACTGCGAATCCCATCCAGGGTCACATTTTCAACAGGAATGATGAAGCCTACCAGGATGAAGTGCAGTGTCAAAGGTTTACTGCATGACAAAAGGGATTAACTCCCTTTGAAACTGCATTGTTTGCTGCAGTAACTCTACTGCAGAATTCTGCAGTGCTGCACTTCATCATGATGGGCTTCACTGTATGCATACCCTCGCAATGCATCTTTCTGCTCATGCACTGATCCAGCACTTAATATGTCCCCCAGATGTAAAATATTGTTTTTAGTGCGTTCTGATTTTACACAATGCAGCATAATATTGTGTAGATGTAGAGCCCCACTGAAAATAAGATGTCATTTCTTCTGTGAACTATCCAGGCTAAATATATAGCAATCAGCAGGCATATTCCCGGAAACACATTGTAAAAATGTGTAAAAGGAAGACCACATCGATACTGCCTCTCCACAGATCTGCATTGTGCAATTCATTAGAAATAATGGGTAAAAGCATCCCAAAAGCTCTTTACAGCCATATCGGCTCTGACCAGACTTTATTCATACTGTGAGCTTCAGTCTCTGTCTGACATTTCTCAAGGATTATTGCCCTACAGGAGCTTCACTCGGACTCACACAGCAGTCAACTCCTGGTGCTCATAGGAGACATTCCTATTAGGTTCAGAAGTTGGATGCTGTGTGAGTCTATGTAAAACTTCAGAGACTGAAGCACAGAGCCACATAAGACTTTATCATTAGACAGGCTATTAAAGACATTGTGAATCTCAGAAGTTGGGAATAAATCTCAGAAGTCAGGAGGTAAGGTGTCAGCGTGGCTGAGTTGGTAGCACATCTGTGTCTGGGCCATGAGGCTGTGAGTTCTGGTCCCACACAGGGACTGGGCTCATGTCAAATACTGACACCCAAGTGCAGCACTGAGAGATGCTGTACTATCGTGGTGTGCCATCCTTCAGATGAGTCCATAAACCAATCTCCCTTCTGCCCAATCTCTGGAGCTTTTCTGGTGGGTATACAAGTGGAAGCAAAATAAAAATCAAGGCTCTTTTTGCAACAGTAGGGGATGCCATCTCATTCTTCTTCCCTAGGACAACTTTTCAATTGGTCTTAAGGTCTATGTATAACTTATGAAAAAAAATAGTTAAACTGTGCCGATGAGATAAAATTTATAAATAAACATTGTATTGGGTGACAAGGAAGAATTGGGGCAGTGGCGACTAAATCAGACTGTGGCTGGTTAAATATAAAGACTTCCTGAAAAGTGAACATGGAGGGGGCCCCATCAGTTAAATATAACAGTTAAATATAAAGACTTCATGAAAAGTGAATGTGGAATGGGATAGTGAAGGCAACAAACCTCTGGGTCAGAAAAGTGGGCAAAAACAACAGGAAAAAGAAACTACTATGGTTCTCAAAAGAGGTGACTGGGAAGGCAAGGGCAAAAAAGTTAGCATTCCAGAGGTATGAGGAGGCATAGAGGGAGGAGAACAGGGAGGTGTATCAGGGGAAGCAGAGGGAGGCAGGGAAAGCAGTCAGTTGTTCAAATGTGCAAACAGAGGAGAAAATAGCTCAGGCAGTAAAGAAAGGGGACAGTTTTCAGGTATGTAAGCAAAAGGAGAAAGGCCAGGGGAGAGACTGTAAGGCTAAGGAGAGAAGGGGTGAGTGTGTGGAAGGGGAAAAGGAAAAAGCAGACGTCATGAATGAATACTTGTGTTCAGTGTTCACTGAGGAAATGAAAGGAGAGGGACCCCAGATAAGTATCAGGGACAATGTAGGAAGGGAGGTGGACATTACTCCATTTACAGAGAAGGGAGTTCTGAAGGCACTCGCAAATCTGAAAGCAGACCAGGCAATGGAGCCAGAGGGGACACATCCACAGATATTGAGGGAGTTCAAAGAGGTGCTGGGTGCACCTCTGACAGTCCTGTTTAACCACTCACTGGAGACAGGAGTGGTCCTGGAGGATGGCAGATGTGGTCCTGCCTCACAAAAGTGGTAGCAGGGAGGAGGCTGGCAATTGCAGGCCAGTCAGCCAGACTTCAGTGCTGGGGAAATTAATGGAATCATTACTGAAGGAAAGGATTGTGGAATATCTTGAATCCAGAGGCTTAAAAATCAGAGACAGCATGGATTCATGGAGGGTGGGGGTGGGTCATGTCAAACAAATTTGATAGATTTTTTTGACGGGTGACCAGGAAATTAGATCAAGGTGGAGCAGTGAATGTGGCTACCTAGATTTCAGTAAGGCCTTCGACACCGTTCCACACAGGAGACTCGTAAACAAGCTGGGCAGCCTAGGTGTGGATCTAAAGGTGGTAATCTGGGTGAGAAATTGGTTTAGGGTAGGCAACAGAAAGGGGTGGTTAACAAAATTTACTCTGAGGAAGGAAAGGTGACAGCAGGGTGCCACAAGGATCAGTACGGGGGGGTGGGTGGAAAAAATGAATAGGGATCTAAGAAAGCTCCAGGAGTGGTCAAGAATGTGGCAACTATGTTTCAATGCAAAGAAGTGAAACATCATGCACTTGTGGTGCAGAGACCCAGGGGCAGAGTACAAAATGGTGGGAGTGGTACTAGAGACCACCAAACAAGAAAGAGACCTGGGGGTAATAATATCTGATGACCTAAAGGTGGACAAACATTGTGACATGGCAGTGGGGAGAGCCAGTGGGATAGTGGGATACTAAGGTGCATAGGGAGGGGTATCATTAGCAGAAAGAGGGAGGTGGTGATACCACTGTATAAATCATTGGTGAGACCTCACCTAGAATACTGTGTCTATTTCTGGAAACCACATATGTGGAAGAACATAGAATAGAGGCACTCCAGAGGAGGGGAGCTAAAATGGTGGAGGGTCTGCATCAAAAGACCTATGAGGAGAGAATGAAGGATTTCAATCTGTACAAAACCTGGAGGAAAGAAGGGAGAGGAGAGATATGATAGAGACTTCCAAATACCTCACAGGTATAAATAAGATTCCCGAGGGAAGCCTTTTTCAGAGAAAAAGATGCTCAAGAGCAAGGGGTCATGCTATGAAGCTGGGGGGGTAGGCTCTGGGGAGATGTAAGGAAGTACTTCTTCACAGAAAGAATGGTGGATGCCTGGAACAGTCTCCCAGAGAAGGTGGTGGGGCCAAAAAGAGTAGTGGGATTCAAGAAGGTATGGGATAGGCATGAGGGAACGTTTATCGTAAGGAAGGGTGGGAAAAGCCATAGATCAAATAGGGTCTGCAATGTTACAGTAGGTAGGGAAAATGGGCAGACTAGGTGGGCCAAGTAGTCCTTGGGTGAGGGCTAAGATGGCTAACTGGATCAAGAATTGGCTGGAAGATAGACTGCAATGGGTGGTTGTGTGTGTATGTGTGTGTGGGGGGGGGGACTCTCATCTCCTAGGCCAGTGACCAGCAGTGTGCCACAGGGCTCTGTGCTGGGGCCAGTGTTGCTTGGTCTGTTCATATCGTATATTGCACATGGAGTTGGGAACAAGATCAGTTTGTTCGCTGACGACACCAAGATGGGGCTGTTGTGGATGACATAGAAGGGTGACAGAAGCTACAGGGTGACATAACCAGACTTGGAGTGGTCAGCAAGGTGGCAATTGGGTTTTAATGCAAAGAAGTGCAAATTTATGCACTTCAAGGTGAAGAACCAGAGGAGGGAATATTGGTCGGGTGGGGTGCGGTTGGGTGTCACTGAGGAGGAAAAGGATTTAGGGGTCATAGTAATGGGGAGCATGAACAACTCTTCTCAGTACAGGAAGGCTGTGGCTAAGGCCAATAGGATGCTGGGGTGAATTGTGAGGGGGTTCTCATCCAGACACAAGGATGTAGTCCTTGGTCAGGCTGCATTTGGAGTACTGCAAGCAGTACTGGCATCCGTATTTGATGAAGGATATCAGGCTGCTCAAAGCAGTGCAGAGTAGGGCAACAAAAGTAATACAGGAGGAGGCAGAACCTACGAAGAAAGGCTGAGACACCTGAGTTTGTACACCCTGGAGGAGAGAAGGGATTAGGGGGTTATGATTGAAACTTTCAAATACTTGAGGGGGATCAACAAATCTGGCACAGAGGGGTGTTTAAGCTGAGGAAACGGGACACGAGAGGGCACTGGTTAAGACTGGAGGCTGGAAGATTCAGGAGGGAGATGAGGAGGCATTATTTCACTAAGAGGGTGGTGTCAAAATGGAATGCTCTACCAGAATACTCTACCAAGGAGGTGGTGGCACGCAGGATGGTGGGCAGTTTCAAAAGACCATGGAACAGGGCAAGAAAGGGGTCTGGGTAAACAACGCTGTGCAGTTTCTGAGGATGAGACAGGGATGGGGGTGGGGCAGCTGCTCTATAGGGGTGCTAGCTGTGCATTCGAGCAGACTTGATAGACCATGAGGCCTGTTTCTGCTGGCAAGTTTTGTATGTTCATATGTTTGTATCTGCTAGTAAAGTTTCTATGTGTCTATATTTCTATCATTGTCACTATCTGATGCTCAATCAGTTGGCAGGGGAGGCTCCAATACTATAATTTCCAACTAGAGCCACCTGTAAGGATTTGGCTAACCTGGATATATGTACTTTGGCAAACAAAATATATGATACAAATTTCTGCTGATTAATAAATACTGCTGCTTTAAGTTTACTACTGACATCAATCAGATCCACACGAAACTCGAACAAGCCGCTACTATGGGTACCCCGCCCTCGTACCTCCCAGTTTCAAAGCTCTTTCAGCTACCAAGCCTCTTACTGGACTAACTCTCTCCCCATCCAAATAGCCAATGAAACAAGGCTAGGTCCCTTTAAATCTAGACTAAGGGAGCTCCTCCAGGACTCTAACGTATGTGATTGCCGCTGCCACTGATCTGCAGCATGTTGTCCTACGCCGCACCAAACTGTTTCTTATCCCAGCTCAAAATCCACCCTATAACACTATTTGACTATCAGCCTGTTACAGTACCTCTGCAACTATGTGGCTGTGCTAAAATATGTATCAATTACTATCCTGACTTATGCCTCCTACTGATCAATCCTTGACTGCCATGTACTGTAATGTAATATATCTTAATATGTACTGTACCGTCATCTCTGTTAACAAATGTTGCTCTGTACCTTAATGTATGATGTGGAACCTTTCTAAATTAGTCTTCGACTCAAAGGTCTTTCTGAATATTCCCAATAAACAAACAAAATAAGCCAGCCAGAGTGGTAGAATCCCTTGAGGGTGGGGACAAACATAAAGAGGACATAAACAAGCTGGGTGATTGGTTAGATCCCTGGAGTCTCAGATTCAATATTCCCAAATGCAGGAAGGGGGTTATTGTTAGGCTAAAAGTGTGTGTGTGGGGGCGGTACTGGAGGGAGATGAATAGAAAGCAATAGCCCTTAATAATTACTCTGCTCAGTCTTCGTAAGGGAAGACAGTGGGCTCTTGCCTGAAAATGGCATCAAGAAGGATGTCAGAAGCATTCCTGAAATGAGAAAGCCAGTATTTACCAGAGAAAGGGTCTAGAAGGGGTACTCAAGGAACTGGCTGCAGAACTGGCTGAGCCCCTAGTAGGGCTATTCAATATTTCAATTCAGACAGGATAGTTCTGAAAGACTGTAGGGTAGCAGGCATAGTTCCACTCATCAGGGAGGAGCGAGGAGCCATGGGGAAGTTACTAACATATCAGCCTTACCTTTGTAGTGGGTAAACAAAGTCACTAATCAAAGAGGACCTTGTAGACTACTTAGCAACGGTCTACAGGATAGTAAACAGCATGGGTTTGTGGCAGGGAGGTCTTGTAAGATGAACCTGATAGTTTTCTTTGACTGGGTAACAAATGTAGTAGACAAGGGCCACACTGTGGATTTTCTGTGCTTTAATTTCAGCAAGGCTTTCAACTTGGTGCCACACAGAAGATTGCTGAAGACGCTGGAGGACCTGGACACAGCTAGGGTCATAATTAGATGGGTAGGAACTGGTTACGGTAGAGACAGCAGATGGTAGTGGTAAACGGGGTCAAATCAGGATAGATAGATAGATAGATAGATAGATAGATAGATAGATAGATAGATAGATAGATAGATAGATACATACATACATACATACATACATACTTTATTTCTATAGTACCCCTTTCCAGGGACTCGGAGCACTTCACAATTAGAGCACAATACGACAACTTTAAAACATTCAGTAAAATACACAGTTGGAGCAAGCAGCAATATACAAACAGTAATATACATAAAACTATCCATATAATAAAATATGGTTCCGACTAACTATAAATTAAAAGCCTGGATAATTAAAACAATGTTGGTCCTTTTTTAAAGGATTCTACTGAGGGTGCCTCCTGCAGCTGTTTAGGTAAAGAATTCCATAGGATAGGTGCAGCCTCCGAAAATGCTCCATCACCGGAGTGACGCAACCTAACCCTAGAAACACTAAGGAGGCAACCCTCAGTGGAACAGAGAGCCCGGGATGGACAGTGGGGCACAAGGAGATATTGCAAGTAGGCTGATCCCTCCTCGTGTAGGACTTTATAGGTCAGTAATCTGACCTTGAAAGTAATCCTCCACCTAACTGGAGGCCAGTGCAGTTCACGGAGAACAGGCGTAATATGATCACACCTATGTGAAAAGCACAAATTCGGGCACTTACCACCTCTACTGAAGGACACCACACAACTTCTAAAAACTGAATTCAAAAGTCAAAGGCCTTTGATAAAGGACAGCAGTCTGAAATGCATCAGGTGGGTGCAAGCAGGGGGGTCTGTGTATGCCCTTAATGTTTTGTCTCTGAATAAAATGACTTAAATTCAATTTTTAGAAGCTGTGTGGTGTCCTTCAATACAGGTGGTGAGTGCCCGAATTTGTGCTTCACATGTATCTGATTTTTCCATGAGCATTGCCAGCCTCGTGTGCACATTTTCTGTTTTTTGGGATCAGGGAGATGCAGATGGATCTACCAAGGCTGGAGAGGAGGTCTATGGTTTTGCAGTAGAAATTCCATGCCACAAAAAATGCAAGATTGTGCACCTAGGGGAAAAACAGGACATAGTACTGGATTGGAGGGGTTAAACTGAGCACTACGACAGAGGAAAGGGACCTGGGGGTCATCATTAGTGACTCCCTCAAACAATCCTGTCAGTTTAACAACTCCTATAGCAAGCCTAATAGGATGCTGGGATGTGTCAGAAGGGACACTGACAGCAAGAAAAATGAGGTACTACTACCTCTACATAGGTCACTGGTGAGGCTGCACCTAGAATACTGTGCGCAGTTCTAAAGTCCTCACCTATGGAAAGACAAGGACTGGCTGGAGACAGTGCATTGCAGGGTGACCAAGATGATTCAGGGCCAACAGGACAGAACTCAGAAAACTAATCTCAAGGCCCTGAACATGTACCATGGGGAGACCAGGCAAGAGAGAAAAGGGATATGACGGAGACCTTCAAATTCCTGAAGGGAATAAACGAGGTAAACTGAGAGGAGGTATTTAGCACGAGTAGAGTCAAGAACCTGAGGTCACAAGTAGAAACTGGTGAGTGGAAGTTTAAGAAGGGGTGATGGAGCCATGGAGCAGTCTACCAGCAGAGATGGTGGGTGCCAAGGCCATAAATGGTTTCCAGTACGGTTGGGACAGTCTGAAGGGTTTAGTTGTTGCTCAAGGCAGCAGCAGTAAGGAGGGGAGCGGAGGGGGGGTGAACTAAAAGGGACCTGGGAGGCATGAAACCCCATATGGACAATAGGTTCCAGGGCGTATAGGGAACTCTGGGCAGACAAGATGAACCTTTCATCTTTTTCTGCCGTGATTGTCTGTGTTTCTATGTTTCTAATGCAAGATGCTACATTTGTGGAGTAGAAACAGAGGTAGGGACTACACACTGTGTTTGGTTTCTCTTTCCTTTCTGCACTGGACAAGCAAAAAGATATGGAGATCATAATGGATAAGGCACTGAAGCATGTGAAGCAGTACGCAATCACTGTCAAGGGAGCTGGCAGATAGCTGGAATGTACCAAAATTAAGGTGACCGGCAGAGGCAATAATCTTGTCACTTAACAAGGCCCTGGTCTGATCCCTCCAGAACTATTGCATACATTTCTTTCTCCTCAATACAAAAAAGGGCATTGAAATAGCCAAGAGGGCACAATGCAGGACAACCAAAATGACCAAGGGTATGGGGAGTGTCTGAGGGCCTCTCACATTTTCAGCTTGGACAAAAGGAGGCTGAGGTGGGACATGATTTCAGTCTTTGACATACCCGAGGCTATCAACAAGATCAAAACACACACAGGTATTGATTTGGTGTCCATAACCAGTATATATGTGCTCACCCCGAAGATCAGAAAGGGTACACTTTGGGGTAATGTTAGAAGGCTTTTTTCTCCCACATGATGGTGAACCTGCAGTATGGAACAGCCTACCAGCAGAGATAATGTTGATGGCATTACAGGTAAGCCTGATCACAGGCCACACTAAGTAGAGAAGTGGGTATGAAATCTATATAAATGGGTACATACCGCATTTTTTTCCTTTTTTTTTTCATTATCTGTTTATTCTCCTTTTTTTGGCCACTCCCTTTCAATCACACACCCCCAGCCCCATCACCCGACTTTCCACTGACATCCTCTGCCACAGGACCATGGAAGTGCCTGGTCACTGGTGTGGGGTCTGCAAGGGGGTCGGTCATCATCCTATAGCTTTGGGGATTTCCACCTGTTTTTTTTGTTTTGTTTTTTGTTACTTTGGGCTCCAATGGATATGCAATGGGCGAGCTCCATCTCTGCAGAGATGCCCACAACATCCTGATTGTGGGCTCCTTTCCTAATTTGTGGCACCACATGTGCTGCCTCTCAGCTACCGCTGGGTGGCAGCCCAATGGTGAGCCATAAAAAAAACAACCTCCCCGAGGGGGGAGAGCAGTCCTATGAACACTCAGTCCTCCCTCTTCCAGCCAGCCCTCGAGCAACACATGTCCATTCCTGAGCCTGAGTTGCTGATGTGGCAGGATGTAAGGTACATGGCACCTCAGCCATCCACGCCACTGGGCCAGCTGAGTACCTACTGTATTTGCGCAGGATAATTATTCATCCTTGCTTAAGGAGCCATGGGGGGACATGATGAACCCAGAGTCCTTTCCACCCTTAAATTCTTATGCTTCAATGTATTTAACTATTGTGCTAAATGTAGTTTTGTTGTACAGCCTCCATAAAGTATTTAGGGACACAGCTACTGTGTAGAACACTATATAAAAGGAGGGCGTGATGTAGTATATTGTAGAAAGAAAAAGGAGTTGCTGAGGTGCAAAGAGGCCACACAGGTCTGTAAGGCTGAGCACTAACAGATCAATTAGTAGCAACCAACATTCACCCTGCAGTTTTCCCACATGACCTGCCAAAGCACACCCAGATAACACAGGTAACATAACAAACACCACTCTGGACATGGACCTTACCTTCTCCTATGCCAGAGTTCAGCAGAACACCCCAGGAAAACCACATGGCTGATGAAAGTGTCAAGGCATCTTCCTCTTCCTCTTCACTGTTTACTTTAAAACGACCAAACGGGCTAAAGAACAGCAAAATAAAAATGGAGTTATTCAAACATTTCCAGATAATGCATTAACTTCATCCATCATCAGTAACATGTAATTAGTGGGTGGGTTATTGAAACAGAAGCATACTGTAGAACATATCAGCAAAAAAGGACTGTTTAGCCCACTCAGTCTGCCCAGCAGGTGTTTCCTGCCTTTTCTACCTCCAAAGACCCTAATTGGTCTTTGGCGGCCCTCTTCCCTCCTTGTCTCTGTTCTAATACTTGCATGCACCTGTGTCTATCCATGTATGCTTGAAGCATTGCACTATTCTAGCTTCCACCACTTTAGCTGGTAGTCTGTTCTATGCGTCTACCATCCATTCAGTGAAGAAAATATTCCTCATATCCTTCCTGAAATTTCTCCCTTCCAGTTTCATCACATGCCCCTACTCCTAGATCTCATCCTCATTTGGAAAAGGCTCCCCTCCTGCACCCTTTTCCCCTGTGAGGTACTTGTAGGTGGGTTGAGATACCCCAGTCTCTCCTCACAGGACTTCCCTTGCAACCTCTGAACTATTTTAGTAGCCCTCCTCTGGACCACGTCCTTCCTGTCTACATCCTTTCTACGGTGCAGCCTCCAGAACGGGACAGAGTATTCGAGGTGGGGGTGTACCAGAGAGTGATACAGTGGCAGCACCGTATCCTACTAGTCCAGCCTTGTCCATACTGCAGTGCCACCTTCAGGCCCTGTATATAATAACAATAAGGTCCCTTTCCTGCCTAGTAACTGCCAAAACCTCTTCTTATCCTATACTCAGTACCTGGATTCCTACACCCTAGGTGCCTGATTTTGTACTTTTTGTCATTAAACCCAGCTGCCATGCCTTTGACCACTTCTCAAGTTTCCCTAGATCCCTGTGTATTTTCTTCATCCCCCTCTTAGGAGTCCACCCCATTGCAGATTCTGGTATCATCTACAGAAAAGCAGACCTTCCCCTCTAGTTTCTCTGTAATGTCCCCTGTGGAGATATTGAAGACAACTGGTCCCGGTATTGAGACCTGTGGTACCCCGCAGGTCACTCCCCCATCCTTCGAGTGTGTGTCATTAACCACTTCATTCTGTCTCCTATCTGATAACCAGTTTTAAACCCAATTTACCAATCTGGACCTCTCTCTAAGCTGGTAAACTTCCTAATCAGCCTTCTGTGTGGCACAGTGCTGAAGGCCTTGCTGAAGTCCAGATAGGCTACGCCCACTTCCCTCTTCTGGTCTATTTCCTAGTTCACCCAGTTAAACAAATCTATCAGGTTCATTTGGCATACCACCCCCCGAACCTGTTCTGCTTGCAGTCCTGTAGCCCACTGGATTCTAGATACTCAACCAGCCTCTCTTTCAGTAGGGCTTCCATTAGGTTCCCCACCACTGAAGTTAGGCTGACTGGCCTGTACTTCCCAGATTCCTACCTGCTGTAACACTTATTGAATTACTAAAGCCTGTCAGTCTGGGCAGAAAATAGACATGAAACATAGAAGCATAGAATTTGATGGCAGATAAGGACCACTTGGCCCACCCAGTCTGCCCATTTCCCTACCTAATGGATAAGCTGCAGATCCTAGTTAACCAGCAGCCTACTTCTTTCTACCCCCACCCCCCAGAATTGCCTTATAACTGTCCCATGCATGCTTGAATTCCACCACTGTTTTTGACTCCACAACCTCCTCTGGAAGGCCGCTCCATGCATCCACAACCCTCTCAGAAAAATATCTTAAATTACCTCTGAGCCACCCCCATCTTCAAATTGTGCCCTTGTTCTTGCACACCTCTTTTTTTGAAAGATGCTACCCTCTTGGACTTTGTTGATTCCCTTGAGGTACTTGAAAGTTTCTATCATGTTCCCCCTCTCCCTCCTTTCCTCGAGGCTATACATATTAAGCTCCTTAAGTCTCTCTTCATATGTCTTCTAGTGCAGACGCTGCAACATTTTAGTTGCCCTCCTCTGGACAGCTTCCATCCTGTCTATGTCTTTGCGGAGATTGGGTCTCCAGAACTGCACGCAGTACTCCAAATGGGTCTGACCAGCCGTCTGTACAGAGGGATAATAATTTCCTGTTTTCTACTGGTGATGCCTCTCCCTATGCATCCCAGTATCCCCCCAGCCCTCCTTGCTGCCCTCTCACATTGCTTGCCCACCTTTAGGTCATCTGATATGACTACCCCCAGGTCCCTTTCCATTTTTGTTGTTGTTAGTATCTCACCCCCCATTGTGTACTCTTCCCTTGGGTTTTTGTTTCCCAGGTGCATTACCCTGCACTTCTTAGCATTGACTCTAAGCTGCCATACATTTGACCATTCCTCTAACCTTGCCAAGTCCCTTCTCATCCTTTCCACCCCACCCCACCATGTGCATCAACTCTGTTGCAGATCTTTGTGTCATCTGCAAAGAGACATACTTTTCCTTCCAGTCCCTCTGCAATGTCTAATGGGCCATGGTAAGTAGTAAAGCAACCCAAGTTAAACCCAAGGATGCTTAGTGTACTGATGTGTTTTTTTCCCACCCAATAATGGGCCATGTTGCGTAGAACAGTGAGGCATCCCAAGGCAAACCTGAGAGTACGTGGTGTGCCAGTGTTGTCCATTCCCTCAAGAGTATAGGCTGAGCTGAGTATCGATCCATCCCAAGGCAACCCTGAAGGTGTGGTGTACCAGTGTTGTCTGTTCCCTTTAAATAATGGACCAAGTTAAGTACTTTAGCATCACAAGGAGACCCCGAGGGAGCTTAATGCACTGTTGTGGTCTGCTACTTCAATATAACAGGTCAAGCTGAGTAGTGAAGCATCCCAAGGGAAACTTGAAGGTGCTTCATGTGGTTTGTTAACTCAAGGAAATGGCTCACATTTGAAAGTCTTACTGCTATTATACTATTATTATTCTAACAATACTTCATTTTTCTTTATGGGTCATTTTGCAAGAAGACCTTTAATAAAAATGCTGAGTACAACTTAGTTTTCTAATTTCAGCATGTATTTAATCTAACCCTTTTATTTTACTTACTAGTTTTATCAATAACAGATAGGCAATGTGTTTCAGAAGTAGATCAGGAGATGCAAATATTGGTGAGAAGCTGAATGTTAAAAAAATACTTGAAAAGGTGCTACATTCACATTAATGGGGACAAGATCCTCTTCTGGTGCTTGCCTCTGTCACTCGCCATGATGTCTTGCGACTTCTCAATGCCATTTCCCTCTATGGTAGAGCAGGTCCAGATCAGATTAAACCTAAAATACTCAAACTGTCCACCTCTCTCCTCACCACCCCAGTTATGCGATTATTTAACTTATCCCTTAGCACCTCCACTGTGCCCCAACTATGGAAGAAGCAAAGGTCGTCCCAGTTTTTAAGACAGGGGATCCCAAATTGATTACTAACAACCGCCTGATAGCTTTACTACCTACCTTCAGTAAACTTCTTGAAAAACGTATTCGCCACCAGGTCTCTGACTTTTTGCTCAAATTTAATCTTCAATCTCCAGCTCAGCACGGGTTCAGGGCAGCACACAGTACTACTACAGCTCTTGCGCAGTTCATGAGTGAGGTTAAAACTAACATGGATAAAGGACTGCTTACAGGGGCAGTCTTTATTGACCTCACTAAAGTGTTGGACTTGGTCAATCACTCCCTCCTCCTACATAAACTAGAAACCCTTGAGGAGTCCCAATGAACTCTATTATGGTTCTTGAATTACCTTCACAACCGCTCTCAGTCGGTCTCTTTCAATAAGGTCCTCTCCACCCCTGCCTCTATAACACTAGGAGTTCCCAAAGGCTCCATACTTGGACCCCAACTTTTTTCTGTCTTCATTAACAACACACCAACCTCTCCTTCCCACTGCTGTGTATCCTTTCTGTATGCCAACAACCTTGTACTCTATACTGCCTCCAGGTCCATGGATGTTAATAACTCTTAGCTTACCTCTAACCTTCATAACATCCAAACCTGGCTCACCTCAAATCACCTGGTCCTCAATGTCAGCATGACCCAAGCTATGCTTTTTGGGTCCCTCAAAAAGTTTCACACCTCTTCTCAAGAATTACATATCCAACACCTTGATAGTTCTCAGGTCTCTGTAACCCTCTTTTTCAGATACCTTGGTGTCATGCTTGATCCAGCCCTGGATTTCTCCTTCCACATGTAACCCCCCTACAAATGAGTGTTCCTGAAAAGTCTTCCTTGAGCTTTAATAATATTGCATTATAATACTGCATTATGTTTTACCATGTTACTGTACTATGATTTTTGTATGACCAGGTCCATCTTGCAAATGAGCCCTGCTCAATGGTGGCTGCCTGGATAAATAAAGATTTTGATTGATTGATTGATTGATTGTCTAAATGCTCACTGCCAGGCTGGTGTTCTGCGTTTTAGCAGTTTAAACGTATTGCCAGAGGGTGCCTGTATAGCCTCTGTGTACCGTCTCTTTAAGAGCTGCCTGGATTTCAGTCATAAAAATAACCTGGAGGGGAGCCCTTGTTGTGACTGACAGATGGATCGGCCAACCGAACCTTTTGGATCTTGGGGAAAGTCCCACACTGCTTGCAGTTTCAGTTAGATCTGAGTTGGGAAGTGAAGAAGTAACAGCTCGAGATAGTTCGAGCAGCAATCCATAGTGGAGTCGCATGAGAGAACTGTGGAAAGGCCCGAGTTTGGCCTGCGTGCCTGCCTGCTGTCCCTGAGAGGGAACTTGTGCTTTTTTTTGGACTGAATCCAAATTTGGAGAGCGAATTAAACCACTGAATTGTGACCAGGCTTTGGCCTGAAGAGGACCGAAGATTTGCTGAGTGCGATTGGCCTGTCAGGACTTCCAGCTACCTCTGAACTCCCAGATTGTGCAGAGATAATTGCGACCGGAGAGCCATTTTGCCCTGGTACAGTAGAATTTCCTTACATGTGAATGTGCTGTGTGCTTATAGTGTGTCGTGATTTGGTTCCCCACTGTGTGTCTGAATTGTGTTTTGCTGCTGGAGGCTGTATCCAGCTCCACGGACTGAATCCGTATCCTTTTCCATTTGCCTGGGCCCTGCTACGCTGGCCCAGCCAGAATACCTGCTATGCAGAGAAAGTCATCAACGAGAGACTGGCCTGAAGATCAGCTCCCTGCTCAACGCCTTGAACAGGAACAATGCCTCAGTGATTTGTGTGGGCCCTGCTTCTCCGGGCACTCCAGCTCAACAACCTGCAGTCTTGATTTCATCCTGCCTGTGTCCAGTATTGGGTATCATAAGTAAACATCATGGTAGCTCCCTGCAACAACAGCTAAATCTAAAAGTTTTGTCATCTGATTGTCTTGTTGCCTTTTCTTTCACGAATTGAGCCCTCTGGCTCTGGATTACAAATAGTGTGTGTTGTACATGTTGCTTTCTTCCATCACAGGACCCCAACCAGCTGCAACGTTCCTGGCTAGCCCACCGTTTTCCTACCTGGGTACCCAGAGTGTGTGACTGTGTAGGGACTCTGAACTGCATGCATAACTGTCTAATTAATATAACTTTTAAGCAAATCAACCTGATAACGCCCCTCCCTTGTTCAAGTCCCCTGAATAAATCAGATTTAACTTTGTTTGCATTTAACCTGACTGTGGGTCCAGTTTGTGCCAAAAGTATTGTACTGTTGCTATTTGCTGCGCTTAGTCTTGTTTTACAGGGGGTCCTCAGGGTCAAGCTAGAGGAACCAGCCCTGGTAGTAAGTGCAAACATTGTGGGCAATCACATGGTGAATAAGGGTCATTGCGAAAGTGATTATTGTGTACTGTTCAGGCCACTAGAAGGAAAAAAGAGGGGGGTCGTGTTCTGAAGCCCTTGGGATAGCGCCACCTAGGGGTTACATCTTGGAGGCTCACCGCTGGGATTTTGTACCTTCTAGCGGCCAAAAATTATGAATTATTGTTAAAGATTAATGGCTACCCAAGTAGAAATAGCTGTACACTCATTGGTAGGGTGGTGTACTGGGCAGGAGATCGACCCCCAAAATGCTCTGCTTATACTGGATCTTCACTGGGTACCAGGAAGGACACTGTGGAGGGAGCACTCTCCAAAGTTGAATGTTTAAAAAACCCTGTGGTGGTGGTGGTGGGTCAACAGGCTGATTTGATCGCCCAAACTTTCATAGCCTTGGTAGAGTGTAGTGACCTCTTGGACAGCTCTAAAGTGCCACAGACTATTGCCTCAGAAGGGGTCCTAGCCACCTGGAGAGCGATAACAAAATACAGTAAAGACCCTGGTGAGGATGAGCTCCCACCATATCTGAGACTTTTGAGGAAAAATTTGCTAAGTTGTTGCTGGAGGAAGGGAAAACTGTAGAGGACTTTAAGAAACTATTCCTGCCACCTGGGTGTGTTCCTTCCCCAACACACCCTCCCACTCTAGCACCTGTTACTGCCCCGCCTTCTGTGCCCATGCCAATGCTGGCCCCTATATCTGTACCCGCCATTAGTCATGACTCCTACCAAAGGCTGAGAATCTTCTTGGGCACCCTCACCACCCCCAAGGGGGAGGATGACTGGGAGACCTGGATCGACAATGTTGCCCCCTTGGTACCCGAGTGGCAGTGTGCGGAGGCTGAGAAGCAGAAGAGAATCATAGAAAGTTTGAGGGGCCCTGTCCTTGAATCCATTAAATTTTTGAGGTCCACAAACCCTGATGCATCTGCTCAGAAGTACCTATCTGTACTTGAAGGCAATTTTGGGAGCATTGAGTCAGGGGAGACTTTGATGTAAAAATTTCAAGGTACCAAACAATGGAAGGGGGAAAGTTTGCCTGTGTGTGTTACTCGCCTAGAAAGAGCTCTGCAGAAAGCTTACTGGAAAGCTGGGGTAGCCGCCAGTGATTTGAACCGTGTGAGATTGGGGCACATAATGCAACATGCCAAGCATTCTAAACTGCAGATCATCCAGTTAAGGCTCCAGGATAGGAGAGGTAACCCACCTGACTACTGTGACTTGATAAAAGAACTCCAGGAGGTAGAAGGTGAAGAGGGATATTGTAATTATGGGGTGAGTGCAGCCCACGTGATCATGGCACTGGAAGGCCCTTCCAAAATGGAGACCACTACGAGTGTCCCGCCGTGGGCTAAACGGTGGGGGGAGTAGTTGCTGAAGGAAGTCAGAAAATATAACCGGGTGCATTCGCAGAGGTATCCCCTGCTGACAGAGACCCTGTCCCCTGTCAGGGCATTACTGTTATGGTGGTGGGGGTGCACCTTCAGGCATCCTCTACTCAGGGTGGCTTCTCGGCTGAGCTCAAGAAATTGACTGCTACCTTAAAGGAACTTTTGAGACATGGTGCACTACCAGCAGAAGTTGGATCACAATCTCCCATCAATGCTCCAGCATCCCCTGCTATGTTTTCCCCAAGGATGCTCTGAGAGCCTGTCATTTGTCACAACTGCAGCAAGGGTGGCCATATGAAGAGGGAATTCCGGTCTCAGAAGGACTTAGAGAAAGTGGTGAACCGGCTTCAAGAAGAGCTTCGGAAAATGAGTCAGTGGTCAAGGGGTGCACAAAATGACTGCAGTGAAGGCTCCGGCCATCCTAACTCACACCCCTCTGTGGCTAAATCGCCTGTCCAGGCCCCTGCTGTTGTCCCTCCAGACTGGTCCAAAACAGTGGGCCCTTCAATGAAGGCTACTGTGGCTATGAATGGTATTCCTACTCAGGCCGTGCTTGACAGTGGGTCACAAGTGGCCATTGTATTTCAGGACTGGTATGACAAACACTTATCTGATGTGCCATTACAATCCCTGGAAGGCTTACATGTGTGGGGGCTGAGCGACAAGTCTTATCCCTACCTAGGATATGTCCACCTCTGGTTGTCTTTTCCTGCAACTGTAACTGGTGTAGAGGAGCAAGTAGAGACACTGGCCCTAGTGTGTTCCCCCACCGGACTGTATGATGGGATTCCCCTGTTAATTGGAACAAATGCCCACGTGTTTGGGAGATTAGCACAACTCTGCCATGAGAAACAAAGGCAGCTGACTGGACGAGCCCTAAGAATTCCAGTCTTAGTAAAAAAGGGCATATGACTTACAACAGAAACCCAATGAACAGGACCCAGATGAGCCAGTGGGGATACTGTGGAAAAAGGAACCTGACTCCTTGGTATTGGCCCCCAACGCCCAGTGCACAATCCATGGAGAAGTCCGCCTAAAGAGAAATGTAAAGAACAAAATATTATTGTTGGATGCACCAGGTGATGGAAAGTTGCCAGAAGGATTATTGGTTAAACCCAGCATCTTGCCTGCCCATGCCCATGCCTATGCATGACGAGTGATGGTCCAGATTCGAAATGTGTCAGATCAGGAGGTCCGGGTGAACAGAGGGTGCACTCTAGCTACAGTACATTGTGCAGACACTGCAGTATTACCCAATAACAAGTACTCTGGCCAAAAGGAGAGAGAGTGACCCCGGACTTATTTGACTTTGGTGATTCCCCGCTGCCAGCTGAATGGAAGGCTAAGATTAGCAAGAAACTCGTCCAGAGAGACCAAGTGTTTTTGTTAAAAGAATGGGACATGGGGTGTGTCCAGGGTGCAGAGCATCATATACGCCTGCATGATGACTGGCCATTTCGAGAGAGATCCCGACGCCTCGCTCCAGAGGACATAGATGGTGTAAGGAGACACCTGCAGGAAATGCTTACTGCTGGCGTGATACAGGAATCAAGGAGCCCATATGCCTCTCCAGTTGTGGTTGTGCATAAGAAGAATGGGCCAGTGAGGATGTGTGTTGATTATCGAATCCCGAACCGGCGGACCGTCCCAGATCAGTACACCATGCCCCATATACAAGATGCCCTGGATTGCTTGAATAGGAGCAAATGGTTCTCAGTATTGGATCTTCACAGCAGATATTACCAGATTCCGATGGCCATGGAAAACGGTGAGAAAACCACCTTCATCTGTCCTTTGGGGTTCTATGAATTCCTGAGAATGCCACAGGGGATTTGGGGTGCCCTGGCCACCTTTCAGCGACTGGTGGAATGTGTGGTGGGAGATATGAACTTGCTGGAATGCCTAGTATACCTAGATGATGTCGTTGTGTTCAGACGTACATTAAAGAAGCATGAGACCTGACTGTTTAAAGTCCAAGACCGATTGGAACACTTCGGCCTCAAGCTGTCCATTGACAAGTGCCAGTTTTTTCAAACCTCCGTGAAGTATGTGGGGCACATAGTATCTGCAGAAGGGATAGAGACCAATCCCAGTAAGGTTGAGTCAGTGACTACTTGGCCCCAGTCCCACAACTTGAAAGAACTATAATGTTTCCTGGGGTTCTGTGGCTACTACCGCAGGTTCATAAAAGACTATTCCAAGGTGATTCACCCGCTCCTAAATCTCACCCATGGTTACCCCCCTACCAACCATAAATACAAGAAAGGGGCTGTCAAAGAACCCAAGAAAGTATACATCTGAACACGTGAACCTTTGGGGCCCCGTTGGACACCCGAATGTGAAGCAGCCTTCCACGAAGTCATATACCAGCTCACCCATGCCTCCATCCTTGCCTATGCTGACCCTACCAAGCCCTATGTGCTGCATAAGGGCACTAGTCTGCAGGGCCTAGGAACTGTGCTGTATCAAGACCATGAGGATGGTTTGAGACCAGTGGCTTTTGCCAGCAGGAGCTTGACCCTGTCAGAATGAAACTATCCTGTGCACAAGCTGGAGTTCCTTGCCCTAAAATGGGCCATTGTTGACCAGTTTCATGAGTACCTCTATGGGGCAAAGATATTGGTGAAGACAGACAATAATCCGTTAACCTATGTACAGACTTCAGCTAAGTTGGATGCCACTGGGCACTGGTGGCTCTCTGATTTATCAACCTATGATTATGCTGTTGAATACAGGCCAGGACTGAACCATATTGATGCTGACACCCTGTCATGAAGGCCAGTCTCCAAGAGTGATTGGGTCAGGTTGTCTGAACCTGACATCTGAGCATTGTGCCAAAAGTTTGATAGAGATGAACAGGTGTCTACGGACACAGTGGACTATTTAGTAGATTTCTTGGGCCCTCCTGATACCTGCATACTGGCTGCCTATTGCCATTTCTCTGCTCTAGATAGTAGTACGCTACCTCAATTTGACAATGACAGCATCCAGTGGGCTCAATTCCAAGATCCTATGATTCAGCCAGCACTTGATGCCCTGTGTGTGGGGAAAGATGTGTCCCAGTTGCGTTCCCCTGACTTGCGAACTGCCCTATTGTTTAAAGAAGGCCCCAGGTTGAAGTTACACAATCAGTTGTTATACAGAGAGACAGTGGATTGCAGTGGTCGAGTAGACAAGCATCAATTGGTCCTGCCCACGGCCTTTAAAGATTTGGTACTGAGGTCCCTCCACAATCACATGGGGCACCTCAGTATTGACAGAACTCTCGACCTGGTACGATCTCGATTCTACTGGCCCAAGATGGGGGCCGATGTTGAGCACCATGTAAAAACTTGCAGTTGTTGCCTGCAAAGGAAAGCCCTGCCTCAGAGGGCTGCCCCCCTTGTCAATATTACTACCAGCACCCCTATGGAACTGGTCTGCATAGACTTTTTGTGCTTAGAACCTGATCAGTGGAATATTGGCAATTTGTTAGTGGTTACGGATCATTTCACACAGTATGCACAAGCTTTTACAACTAAAGATCAAAAGGCCTCTACTGTGGCCAAGGTGCTAGAGGAAAATTTCTTTGTCCACTATGGTGCCCCTCAAGCGGATCCACTCTGACCAAGGCAGAGACTTTGAAAGTAGGTTAATCAAAGAAATGCTATCTCTGTGGGGGGTGTGGAAGTCAAGAACCACCCCCTATCACCCACAGGGGGACCCTCAACCAGAATGTTTTAACCGCACACTTCTAGACATGCTGGGCACCCTCCACCCAAAAGACAAGCATAAGTGGAGCCAGCAGATTAGCACCTTGGTACATGCGTACAATTGCACCAAAAATGATGCTACTGAGTTCTCCCCCTACCACCTCATGTTTGGGAGGGAGGTCCACCTGCCAGTTGATGTCTGTTTTGGGGTCTCTCCAGATGGGATCCGAGCTGAAAACTACCTGCAGTATGTACAGAAACTGAAAGCTCAATTGAACCATGCATATCAACTGGCCCAGACAATGGTTGCTAAAAGAAATCTCGCCAACAAAGAGAGGCACGACAAGAAAGTAAAGGCTCAAGAGCTACGTCCTGGAGACTGTGTGTTGTTACGCAATTTGGGACTACATGGCAAGCACAAAATTGCTGACAGGTGGCACCATCTTCCTCATGTAGTAGTTGAAAAGCTGGATGATCTACCAGTACACAAGGTATGCCCTGAGAGCTCTCGGATTGGTCTACTTTACCACCATAGGGATTGTCTGCCCCTTGCTGCCCTCCGGCTGGCCATCATCTCCTCCTCCGTCCTGTCCCTAGTGGACTACGGCTTGCCCCTCTATGCTGCAGCTGATAACACCGCCCTCTCTAAAATCCAGCTCTCCATCAATAAGGTCTGTAGGCTCCTGACCAAAGCCTCCAGCTGCACCCACACTTGCCTGCTCTATTCCTCCGCCAACCTGCTCAACTTCGAGGAACGTCTGCAGTATCAGACCTGTCTTCTTGCTAAGAAATCCCTGCTTGGACTCTCCCCCCCAGGAATCTCTGCCTCCCTACCACGGTCATCCTCATCCATTTCCACCCGCAGCTCTGTTAAAGCCACCTTCAAAGTGCCCAGAACCAAGACCTCCCTCTCCCAGAGGTCCTTCTTTTATCAAGCCCCCACCTGGTTCAACTCCCTCCCTCCCTCCCTACCTACATCACCAACACTGCCAAACTTGGTCCCTTCAAAACTGCTCTCCGGAACCATCTCTTTAATATGCTTCCTGTAGGTGCAACTAACCATGCCCCCTATAATGCTACTGCAGGACCTTTCCTACAAGCCCCTAATCTCGACAAGGTCCCCTGGACTGCCGATCCATCTTTCCCCCTACCCCTTTTTACCTACCCCCTTGGTTTATACAAGGATGTATTCCACTGCAACTCCAGAGAAATTGTACATCTTTAATTGTAAATCTGTATTTTATACCAACATGTAACTAAGTGTATTCTGTGTTCAATGTCTGCACCTGTTATGTTGTCCAATGTTGTATCTGCATAATGTTCTATTGTCTTGCCCTCCCTGCGATGAGGTGCCTTTATAAATGAGTCCCTGACTCAAAGGTTGTAAATCTGACTTGTTCAAATAAATAAAAAAAATAAATAAGAGAATAACTCCAAAGCTGTCAAGACCATGCGCCGTAACCACTTGCTGCCTATTGGCCAACTTATTATTGAAGCTGAGCCAGCAGACATTGCCTCCCCTGAGCCAGTAACTCGTGCTGCTGCAAAAAAGAGACAGAATCAACCTACCCCAGTAGTTACAGAGTCAAGGCTTCCCCCGGAGCAGGCCCAGAATGATAGTGACTGTCAGTCCACCTCTGACGATAGTGAGTGTGACAATGCCTATTACCCCTCCTATGAACTGAGTCAGCTGTTTCGAGGTAACCCTATGACTAATTGTGAGGATGAAGCTGGGCCTTCTGGACTGCCTAACCCCCCAGCTTTGTCCTTGGAGCCAATGCTCCCTGAAAGTGAAGTGCAAAGCATCACATCTGAGGTTGCAGACTCTGTGTTTTGTGGAACTGTGTGCATTACCCGGAGAAGGGGCTGATGGTCCGAGTCTCACTGCTGACACACCAGAACTTGAACAACAATATGAGAGTGCTGACAGCTCCCCTTCAGTGCCACAAAGCCTAATTGAGCCAGAACCTTCTCTAAATGAGCCAAGTGTTGTGGAAACAGAGCCTACAGAGCAAGGAGCTGACAGTGGTCCCAGTTTGGACAATCCCATCTGTGCAGAGGCACCCCTCACGAATGACGAAAGCTCCAAAGTTAGTGCTGAAAGTACAGAGACTATGGCTGTTCCCCCCAGAAAGACTGGCCGTGCTGTCAAGCCAGTATTGCGCTTCAGTTATGATTCTCCCGGGAGGCCAGTGGATTTGCCTTTCAATGTGGTTCACAAAGGTGTTTATATTTCTCAGAGCTCACTACCCAAACTGAGCTTAATGGCCAATTCCAGGTTGATTGTTCTTCCTTCTCAGTATGGTGCCCCTGCCCCATCCAGCCCCAAGTTAGCTGATAGGGAAGGGCCCCCTCCTGCATTGTTTAATGTACAGAAAGTTATAACATGAATCAGTATTGTGATGTCACAAGTATGTTAATCATAGCGGAATCAGTATTACCAGTATGAAACATGCATAAGTATTGTCCTTATGGATATAGTATCATGAAGTGTAGTTAATATGTGTAGTAAAGTAATAAGTTTATGTTAACTGATGCATGATGGTACAGACTTGATGCAGATGCCAAGTTTTCTCCAGGCAGGAAAGGGTGTAACCCCCCTAGAAATGGGGGTTCCCGAAAAGTCATCCTTGAGCTTGCCTAAATGCTCACTGCCAGGCTGGTGTTCTGCGTTTTAGCAGTTTAAATGTATTGCCAGAGAGTGCCTGTATAGCCTTTGTGTACTGTCTCTTTAAGAGCTGCCTGGATTGCCGTCATAAAATAACCTGGAGGGGGAGCCCTTGCTGTGACTGACAGATTGGCCAACCGAACCTTTTGGATCTAGGGGAAAGTCCCACACTGCTTGCAGTTTCAGTTAGATCTGAGTTGGGAAGTGAAGAAGTAACAGCTCGAGATAGTTCGAGCCGCAATCCATAGTGGATTCACGTGGGAGAACTGTGGAAAGGCCTGAGTTTGGCCTGCATGCCTGCCTGCTGTCCCTGAGAGGGAACTTGTGCTTTTTTTCGGACTGAATCCGAATTTGGAGAGCGAATTAAGCCACTGAATTGTGACCAGGCTTTGGCCTGAAGAGGACCGAAGATTTGCTGGGTGCAGTCGGCCTGTCAGGACTTCCAGCTACCTCTGAACTCCTGGACTGTGCAGAGACTCTGTAATTGTGACCAGAGAGCCATTTTCCTGGTACAGTGTAATTTCCTTACATGTGAATGTGCTGTGTGCTTATAGTGGGTCGTGATTTGGTTCCCCACTGTGTGTCTGAACTGTGTTTTGCTGCTGGAGGTTGTATCCACCTCCATGGACTGAATCCGTAACTATTTCCATTTGCCTGGGCCCTGCTACACTGGCCCAGCCAGAATACCTGCTACGCAGAGAAAGTTATCGACGAGAGACCGGCCTGGTGATCAATCCCCTGCTCAACGTCTTTAACACGAGCGACGCCTCGGTGATTCGTGTGGGCCCTGCTTCTCCAGGCACTCCAGCTCAACTGCCTGCAGTCTCGATTTGATCCTGCCTGTGTCCAGTATTGGATATCATGAGTAAACATAAGGGTAGCTCCCTGCAACAACAGCTAAATCTAAAAGTTTTGTCATCTGATTGTCTTGTTGCCTTTTCTTTCACGAACTGAGCCCTCTGGCTCTGGATTACAAATAGTGTGTGTTGTGCATGTTGCTTTCCTCCATCACAGAGCTCCAACCAGCTGCAATGTTCCTGGCTAGCCCACCATTTTTCTACCTGGGTACCCAGAGTGTGTGACTGTGTAGGGACTCTGAACTGCATGCATAACTGTCTGATTAATATAGCTTTTAAGCAAATCAACCTGATTACACCCCTCCCTTGTTCAAGTCCCCTGAATAAATCAGATTTAACTTTGTTTGCATTTAACCTGGCTGTGGTTCCAGTTTGTGCCAAAAGTATTGTACTGTTGCTATTTGCTGTGCTTAACCTTGTTTTATAGGGGGTCCCCAGGGTCAAGCTAGAGGAACCAGTCCTGGTGGTAAGTGCAAACATTGTGGGCAATTGCATGGTGAATAAGGGTCATTGCAAAAGTGATTATTGTGTGCTGTTCAGGCCACTAGAAGAAAAAAAGGGGGGTGAGTTACAGTGTCCCGGAGGGCTATGCCCTGTTTAGTGTGAGTACTACCAACCCTGACCTCTGGGTGGAGGCACCCATATCAGAACCTAGGCCCCTTAACCTGCAACTAGCCAAGCAGACAGGGGTAGTAGCCCTTGGGATAATGCCACCTAGGGGTTACACACATAAATGATATCTGCAAATCCATCAATTCCAAACTGGGGATGGCTTATCGTGTTTGTCACGCCCTCACCCCAGCATCCAGGTTTACAGTAGCCCAGAATATATTACTCCCAAGGCTGTGTTATCACTCCCTGTCTTTTCCAATACCAATGCCAGTTTCTTTCATAAATGGGACATTGCATACAATAATGTCTGCAGGTTTGCTTTGTCTGCCCCTCACCTCACCCATCACTGCAAGCTTTACTCAGCCTTACACTGGCTGTCTCCCCCCTCCTGGTGAATTTACATCCTCGGATGCCTAACTGACAATATTATTAGATCCTCTCAACCAGCCTCATTAGCCTCAATGTTTGCCCCTGCTGAACGTTCTCACCAACTTCAGTCCTCTACCCAGGCCCTCCTTGTAGTTCCCAGTTGCTCAATCAAGATGGAGGAACAGGTGTTTGCCCACTTTGCCCCCAAAACTTGGAACTCCCTACCTTATCACCTTGGGGTCTTTAAGTCCCACAATTAATTTAATAAAGAGCTATTTTCATACCTGAAAGCCTTAGACATTTGCTCTTGCTCATGACCTTTACCCTATCCTTCTTACCTTGCACTGTTCCCTCCTGCTCTCAACAACTATTCTGTTCTAACACAAAGCTTGTACTTGTGGCACTTACTACCTACTCTCCACATGTAATGGTGGGAAGTGTGCGAAAATGGACATAAGTCCCTTTACACAGGAAAGGGACCTAAAGGAATTGGAAGGAATAAGAGTCAATAAAGCAATAGGGCCAAATGGGGTGCACTCCAGGGTCCTAAAGGAACTAAGAGAGGTGGTGGCTGAACCTCTGGCAGTCCTCTTTAGCCAACCACTGGTAACAGGGGAGGTACCCAAAGACTGGAGGACAGCAGATGTTGTCCCCTTATACTAAAGCGGGAACAAAGAGGAAGCTAGGAACTACAGACAAGTCAGACTGACCTTGGTAGTGGGGAAGATCATGGACACATTACTGAAGGAGAGATTGGTGGAACATCTGGTTGCCAATGGACTACAGGACCCAAGACAGCATGGTTTCACTGGGGGGAGGTCATGCAAGACCAACCTCAATGAATTTTTCAACTGGGTGACAAGGGAGGTGGATCAGGGGAGGGTAGTGGATGTGGCCTATCTGGACTTCAGCAAGACCTTTGACACTGTGCTGCATAGAAGACTGTTAGACTGGGGAATATGGGAGTGGGCAGGGCAGTAGTGCAGTGGGTGGGTAATTGGCTGGGTGGCAGGACACAGAGGGTGGTGGTAAATGGCTGTCACTTCACAGAGGGTAGAGTGATGAGTGGGGTGCCGCAGGGATCAGTGCTAGGTCCGGTCCTATTCAACATCTTCATCGGTGACATTGTGCAGGACCTTGAAGGCACAATTTCCTTGTTTGCTGATGACATGAAGCTCTTTTAAAAGAGTGGACATGCTAGAGGGTGTAGACAGAATGAGAAGGGACCTGCAGAAGCTTGAAGAATGGTCACGGGTTTGACAGTTGAAATTGAATGCAATAAAGTGCAAAATAATGCATATGGGGCACAAAAACCCTGGAACAACATATCAGTTGGGGGGGGTGAGGATACAGCATGCACCAAGCAAGAAAGGGACCTTGGGGTTATCATCTCTGATGACCTCAAGGTAGGGAAACAGTGCAACAAGGTGGCAGGTAAAGATTTATTGTTCACTTCAAAGCAAAGAGCACATTCAACAGTTTATCTTTTTGTAAGGACAGTTTGTCTTTTTGTAAGGCGATCCAGTCACCGCCCCAAATTCAGCTTTGCATATGTAATAGGGTCACCATGAATGCTGCGGTAAATTTTCTTGCCTTGTGAGCTCATACAAGATTGAGGGGCCTGGATCAATAAACTTCTAATTGGGGGCTTGTATCCAATATTAAATTAATCATGTGGTGCCTTCACCCAGGAAAAAAGGTTTAATGTGGGCCTCGTGCCAGTATGGTACAACCCTCTGGTATGCAGTCCCTCCCCATGTGATCACTCTGTCCTGCAAACCAGTGCAGTACAATAACAGTTGTCCCAATGAACATGCAACATATTTATTTATTAGTTTTTTGGAATATTACCTTTGAGCTGGAAGCTCATTTACAAAGGTTCCATGTCATACATGCACAAAACAGTTACACAAATACAAGTAACAAGTGAACAAAAGTACAATATAAGTACAGAGCTACAGAACAAGAAAACATTGGAACAGTAAAAGTGCATAGTTACAGGGTATGAATTAAACATTCGGGTAAATGTATAAAAGACAACAACAAAGGAGGCAGCCAGGTGATCAGCTTTGTCTGGAGTGGTGGGTGGAATGAGAGGGGAGAGGGTGAGGAAGGTGGGAGAGGGTGAGATAGGTGAGATGTAAGAGTGGGACTGGATAGGCAGGGAAGATAGGGGCAGAAAGATAAGAATGAGTAGTCAGGTGGGGGGGAGAGAAGTGAGGCAGCAGGGAGGATAACATTAGGGTTGGCAGTCACAGAGGTCAGGTGTTGGAGGAGTTTTCTCTTAAATGGCCCTAGCTTAGGCTTATTAGTTATTTCAGGGGGGAGATCATTAAGCCACTGAGGAGCACAGTAGGCAAAGAACCACTGTGCCTGTGATGTTTGGAAGAAATGGACTTGCAGAGATTTTGTCTGGACATACCTCTTGTCCGGTGAGAGTTGGATGCTAGTTTAGGAGGATCTGAATAGTGGGTGGGGTTAAGCTGAGGCAGTTTTTTTTCCCCAAGGAGACAGACTTGGTGATGTATCCTGCCCCAGATGGTAAGCCAGCTGGTTTGCATGTAGAGGTCCCTGGTGTGGGTAAGTCTATGAGCACCTAGTACTAGCCTGCAGGATTTATTTAAGGCCATGCTAATTCTTTTTAGTGTAATGTTGGAGGCTGCCCCTTACACCATAAGCCCATTGTCTATGATGGAAAGGATGGAACTTTTGATAGCAAGTGACAGCACATCAGGGGTCATGCTATGGTAATGCCTGTAGAGGAGGGCTATTCTGGTATTGACAGCCTTAACAATATGGTCAACATGTTGTGTAAAGGATAAGGAGCTCTCCAGGGTTACACCCAGATATATAAAGGTATACACTTGCTCTAGGGGAGTCTGTATGCTGCTTAGTATTGCCATTTTTTATGCCTTGTGTTTATTGTGAGGGTTTGTGAATACCATGACCTTGTTTTTTTATAATTCGTGGTGAGCTTATTTTCAGAGAACTAGTCTTCAACAGCGAAGAAGTCCTCTTGGAGTTGCGTTTCCATGTGGTGTGGTTCATGACTTTTGGAAAAAATAACAGCATCATCAGCATATAGTAGTATTTGTTCTGGGCAGACTAGGAGAAGGTGGTTGAGAAAGACTGAATAGTAAGGGGCCTAGGACTGACCCTTGTGGCACCCCAATGCACACCTGTGAACTGTTGGAAAGGGTATTGATAATTTTTACCTTTTGTGTTCAGTTGCTGAAGTAGTTTTTAAACCATCCCACAGCTTCAATTGAAAGGCCAGTGGAGTGGAGTGTATTGAGCAGTGTGTTGCGATTAACTGTATCGAAGGCCTTAGAGAGGTCGATGTAAATCGCCCCTACTAGCTGAATATTGTCTAGGGCACCATGGAGGAAGCAGGTGTATTCCAGTAGTGCAGTAGTGGAGCTGTACAACTTCTGGAATCTGTGCTGTTGGGGGCATTGAATTTTATTCTTGCCAAGGCAGCGAGCAGTTGGTCAGAAACAATTTATTCTAAGGCCTTGGATGGAGGGGATAGGATTGATATGTGACAGTAATTAGAGTGGAGGGCTCTGTCACCACTTTTCCATCTTTGTGGGAACTGCCTCAGACTGAAGGATAGGTTTAGGAGTTTTGTAAGTGAGAGTAGTACTTCATCCAGGGTAAGGGCAATTAGTTTTAGGTCCAGTGTGTCATTGCTGTGCCTGGATTTGCCTAGTGCCCACAGGAGATACTTTTTGGCTTCGGCCTTAAAATAGAAGGGGTTGGGGGGGGAGTCCAGTGGGAGAACCACTGTTGGCAGTCTTACCATTTTCCACATTGCCATTGGTTGCATCAATGAAGTCAGACAGTAGTACGCTGCTGAGATCAGATAATGCGATGTTAAATGCCTTAACTATGGTTTTATGGTCCTGGGTGATTTCCCCATTTACTAAAAGCATGGTGGGGGAGGATTTGTTAGTTTTGCCAGTTAGGTCCTTCAGGTTATCCCAAATATTCTACCATCTCCCCATGAGTTAGAGAGGCAGTCTTTGAAATAGCCAATTTGGGCTAGTCTGACCTTGTGGGTGCAAATGTTTCTAGCTGATTTGTACTTCTGGATGTCTGCCTGAATGTCAGTGATCTTGGCTCTTTTCCATAGATGGTCCCTGGTGGTCATGAGGTTTAGCAGAGTGGGGGTGATCCATGACTTGTGAGTGCCCTTTATTTTACATTTACAGATTGGGGCATAGATATCACAAGCTTCATTAAATTTAGCAATGAAGCAATCCAATGCCTGGTCCACATCACTTGGGAAGTCGAGGGTAGACCAGTCAATTTGTTTAAGGTAGGACTTGAGTGCTTTTAGTTGTCCTCGTTTAAGGGCATGACTTGTTAAGGTTATGGGGGGGCTTAGGGGCCTTATTGGCCCAGTGGCATATGACAGGAAAGTGAACGCTTAGTGAATCTGTGAGGGCTGTGGTTTCAGAGATCTGCTCAGGGAGGTTCTTAAGGATCCAATCAAGTAGTGTACTGGACCCAGTGTGGTAGCTGACCCTGGTGGGGAATTTGACCATCTGAGAGACGATGACACATGACAGGGCATCTTTGTATTGAGATGCATCATGTGAGAGCCAGTTTACATTGAAATCTCCTAGGGCTACCACTTCCCAGTTTTATCTCAAGCCTTTGAAATAGTCAATGATCTTGCAGAAACCAGAGAATTGTTCTCTTGGGGGAATGTAGACTGAGATTACTGTTAGGGATTTGCTATGTGCACCCAACAGCAGTCTGACAGCAAGGGCTTGTGCAGTATTTCCAGTGTCTATTTGGGGGTGGGCATGACACCATATATTATTCCTAACATAGATAGCCCAACCCCTGCCCCTTTTCTCCATCTTGTCGAGTCTGAAGAGGGTATACCCATTTAAGGCTAGGGATGCATCAGGGATCTTGTGTGAGAGCCAGGTTTCCACTAGGGAGAGGACATCTGGATTATGCTGGTTTACCCACACTTGAAGTTGGTCCAATTTAGCTAACAGGTTGCAGATGTTAATTGACACTAGTGTTTGTGTCCTGGAGTTGTTCCCACAGCTTAGAGCCATTGGGGTGGGCCAGGATTAGGGTGGATGTTGCCTGAAATGAGCAGGAGCATCAATGTGATCTGCAACAGGAGGTTTTTTAGTCTTTTTAAATTTGAAGTACACTTGGATCTACTAACCCCTGCCTTTTTTATTGTGGATGGCAGGACGTTGGGGCAGGGTAGAAGGAGTATGGCTGCTTTACAGTAGTCTATGTCCAGGTGATCAGCAGAGGGGCTTGATCCAGCATGTGTGTTTGCAAAATCACTTCTTGTGACAGTTCTGTGTGACAGTTACAGGGGGACAGTGACTGAACTGGTGCATACCTGGGTGAGCTAATTATAGCAATCGAGAGATTAAATCATTAGGAGGAGAGCTGTAAAAAAAATCATTTTTGCGGGGAGCCATTATTGTGATTGAGAAGGCAGGGGTGGGTATGTAATGGCAGGGTTAAGAAGGACAGTAGTAGGGGTGTTCCAAGGAGCTCTGTGGAAGAGACTAAGTAGGCCAGGGGAACATACACGGTAAGTGAGGAGGGGACTGAACCAAGTGTGTTGGGGGGGCTAAGATACTTGGGGAACAGACCATGTGGGAAATACTACTAGGCTGTGTGGTCTACTGGATTGTGTTGCAGGCTTTGGTATGGTCTGTGCACCACAGGGAAGGGGTTCAAGTCCCACAGAGGGAGAGAGAGAGACATAACAAAAGAAGGATGGTTGGGAACAACCCAAAATACTGGCTACATGACTTGTAGTGGACAGAGGCAGTATAGGCTGATGGCTTAGGTCCTAATAAATTCTCTTTAAAACTGAGAAGGGGCTGTGAAGGGAACGCAGTGACACCTAGTGGCTCAGCATAGGTGGCTCGATGATATAGGGTGTTGGGGGAATTTGGGGTGTTAGTTCTCACATGTAACTTATTCACATGACCTCCCCATACCTATATAAGAAGTGCATGCCCAGGGTGTGAGGGGCAGCCACCACGACAGTGGCGGTGGGCTAACAGAGCTCTGCCCGCCAAAATCTGTCTGTACCTTCAGCTGGGAGGAGGGGGGTCTGGAAGCCATCAGCAGCTGTGTGAGAGCCCTGTGTCTCTGGCTCTCTCTGGGCATCTGTGCCTAAGGAAGCAAACAAAGAGGTAATGAGGACACGGCAGTCCAGAGAATTAAGGGGTCATGACTGAGAACAAAAGAGAGCTCTAAGGTCAAGGTGGGAAACAGGATGCAGATAGAGGGTTGGGGGGGGAACTAGAGAATCAGGGGCAAAATGGCAATTGCAACCAGAGGCTAGCACTCTAACAGAATCACCAGCTCAATAGCACTGTACAATAGCATGCAGCAGTAAATGGACATCGGGTAACAGCTGAAATCAGTATTAAGGTGGGAAAACTCAGCGAAGTTCTGACCCTTATTAAATAAGAACTGGAACACGGTGAAGTTCTGATTATTTATTTGTGATCTAGGATAAACACCATTTGAGAACAAGCTCATTACATAGGTTCCACATCATTATAAAAAACAAGACAGTACAGTACAGCTAGAGAACAAATTCATTACACAGGCTCCACGACAGTATAAAAAACAAAACAGTACAGACATAATATACTGTAGCTACAGTAATACAGTATGTTCACTGAATAGATCATATTGAAGACAATCTATGACAAATAGTATTAGGCATTAGAACAGACTGTAAGCCAGGAATTCAAACAGACTGTAAGCCAGTAAATGATTTACACAAGGGTCAATTAGGAAGACTAGAGGAGTCTAAACAAGGAGGGAAGAGGACAACAACAGACTGAGTGCAGGGAAAGAGCTAAAGGGGAGGAAGAGAGCAATTTATTTATTTATTTAGTTAGTTTTTGTTGACCGGGTAAGTGCACTAGAGAAATTCTGCCTATTTTCAGGCACAACCCAGGGGAGGGGGATACAGATGAATGCCAACTGACCTTGAACCAGATTAAGCTATTGGTGGTATTTTTAGTGAAGTAGATCCTTGTTAATTGGCATGTTCTAGGAAAATAGAGAGATAATCAGCCCAGAATAGGCCACATCAGCACCGACAGAACCAACAGGAATGTTTAGGTAAGAAAAAAGACAGGTGCTACATAGTGCACGGTCATGTGATTAGTTCTGATTTATTGACAAATATTTGAAAAAATGCGAAAAAGTGCATGCAAGTGGCCAAAGTTGGTCATATTTAACACAGAGGCCCAAAGGAAACAATTTAATGCATGATTTGTACAAAAATTGCAATAAAACTGCTCAATAAAAGCAATAACTGCTAGCTGCTTCATGTCTGGATTGTACTGGTGACATATCCAGCTCAGGCCTGTGATGTTGCGTGTGCCAGGGGAGGGAGGGAGAGAGAGAGAGAGAGAGAGAGAGAGAGAGAGATGGAGAGAGATGGAGACGGACACGTGCAAGCACTATTTTGCATGCCTGCCCTGTACGGTGTACACACACTACTCAGTCACACTGAGGCCAAGTTTAATTTCTTTATTTGTGATTTCTGTGACTATAAAAATTCTCTTTGGCCCTCAGTAGTCTAGTCTCTCTCTCTCTCTCTCTCTTCTTGCTCTCTGTCTCCTCTTCTGGATGGCACATGTCAACATTTATTTTGCCAGCATGCCCATGCCCTGGTCCTGTACACAGACAGCCACAGTAAAACCAAGAATACACTTTATTTGTGATTTACGTGACTATAACATTTCTCTTTGGTCCCCAGTAGTCTAGTCCTCTCTCTCTCTCTCTCTCTCTCTCTCTCTCTCTCTCTCTCTCTCTCTCTCTCTCTCTTTCTTTCTACCTCTCTCTCTTTGTCTCCTGTTCTGGATGGCACAAGTCAATATTTATTTTGTCAGTATGCCATTACCCTGGGCCTATACAAAGACAGCCACAGTGAAACCAAGAATACACTTTAACTAAGAATACACTTTAACGACGAATACACTTTAAAGTTCATAAAAGAATCCCAGTACTTTATCACACAGTTGCTTTTTTCTTCATGGTTCAATTGCCTAGTTCCACATTCTCAGAACAATAGACTGACACAGCCGACAGGAGAAAGAGTAAACCGACCACAGCAGATGCAACCCACACTCAGATCTCCCCATGTGACCAATAGTGCAGCATTAAAGTATTGAGTAAATCCAGCAAACAACATAGGTCACACAAAAACAGTATTTAACAAAAACTATCTACAGAGCTCTGCCAACCAAAATCTGTCTGTACCTTCGGCGGGGAAGGGGGGCTGGAAGCCGTAGGCAACAGTGTGAGAGCCCTGTGTCTCTGGCTCTCTCTGGGCATCTGTGCCTACAGCTGGGAGGGGGTCTGGAAGCCAGCGGCAGCAGTATGAGAGCCCTGCATCTCAGGTTCTCTCTGGGTGTCTGTGCCTTTAGCTGGGCCTGGAAGGGGGGCTGGAAGCTGGCAGCAGCAGTGTAAGAGCCCTGTGTTTCTGGCTCTCTCTGGGCATGTGTGCCTTCAGATGGGAGGAGGGGCTGGAAGTCGGTGGCAGCAGTGTGAGAGCCCTGCATCTCTGTCTCTCTCTGAGTATCTATGCCTTCAGTTGTGAGGGGTGAGGGGCTGGAAGCCGGTGGCAGCAGTGTAAGAGACCCGTGTCTCTGGCTGTCTCTCTGGGCATCTGTGCCTTCAGCTGGAGGGGGAACTGGAAGCCAGCAGCAGCAGTGTAAGAGCCCTGTGTTTCTGGCTCTCTCTGGGCATGTGTGCCTTCAGATGGGAGATGGGGCTGGAAGTTGGTGGCAGCAGTGTGAGAGACCCGTGTCTCTGGCTCTCTCTGGGCATCTGTGCCTTCAGCTGGGAGGGTGTGTGTGTGGAAGCTGGTGGCAGCAGTCTGACAGCCTTGTGTCTCTGGCTCTCTCTGGGTGTCTGTGCCTTCAGCTGGGGGGAGGGTGCTGGAAGCCAGTAGCAGCAGTGTAAGAGCCCTGTTTCTCTGTCTCTCTCTGGGTGTCTGATATTGATTTAAACTTAACTACAATTCAGACAATGAGTTCAAACAAAAAAACAGGAACATTTATTTAGGGACTGCAAGAATTTAAATGGAAGAAAGGGGGCGGTTAGGCAATGAACTTAGTCAGGTACAGTCCTTGGCTGGTTCTTCCATGCCTTTCAGTCCCAGCCTACAACAATAAGGAATGCTTCTCTGTGCCCTCCTAGGCATAGCCAAATAATAGGGTTCCCTGTACTGTAATTATATGGTCTTGCAGGCTCAATCATCTAATGGCAGCCCCTCCCCAAACCACTCACAATATAGTAGCTCGTTTTGTCCAGCTGTATTGGGGACCCTACCCTCTCCCAACTGGTACCAGTTCAAAACTCCTTTAGATATACATAGGAAGCTCCCTGTGCTTCACTGGGCACCTAGCTGTGGAAATGGCGTAAGCTCCAAGATGTTGCAAGTGGTTGTCCAGTAGTGGTGCACTTAAACAAATAAAAGCAATGCTTTAACTTCCAAAACCAAAAGCATTTTAGACCAAAATAGGTATCTGTAAATCCCAGCTGGAGAACCTAGTCCATTTATTGACTTTCCAAACTATGATACCAAATTGCTGTGGTAGCACAACAAGCCCTGAGGTTAGTTACAGTTTGGCAGACAAGGTGACCGCCCTTGATGGGCAGGAGCTATAGCATACAGGGTAGTTTGCAGTGAGTCCCTCTCTGGCTGGTTTCACTCTCTCTGCTCCATTAGTGACTGTTTTGGATGTCATCCGGTACACTGCCTGTCCCACTGATGCAAGTTGGGACTCTCCTGACTTCAGCAATTGGTAGCTGAATCTCTGTTGCACAGGCAACTACTCCTGTGGAACTCTGAGTTGATCTACCCTCATCCAGCACAACCTGTTATCAAGTCCTACGGGGTGGTGATTATAACCAGTACTGGCTAGACAGCTTCAGTCATGTTGTCTGGCTGCAGCACAGCAAAAATCTCTTTAGCAATATTGGCTGCAACCTTCGCTTTCACACTGGGCTAGCACATGACTACCTCCTTTTCTGTAGCAGAAGTACTGCATCTCTCTCTCTCTTCTCTATGTCTCTGTCAGATATACAGTCTGCCTCTGCAGCGGCACAACCAGTCTATGTCTCATTGCAGACACACACAGACTGAAATAGCTTGAGCACAGCTCTTGCTGTTCACTGGGGACTATCAACTCTCCATTGGTCCACTGGACTGTCAATCACTCTGGGGCCAAACTAGTGATCCATCACATGACTGATGATGCAGCCCTCCAGTGTCCCAGGAGCCCTTGGTGGCTCCTCCTTCTATACTCTGCAGATTGATTGGCTGAAGTGCGTCCCCTAACCCCTGTTGTTGTGGTCGGGGGGGGCATGGTGCATTTATATGGTGGCACCCTAGTGGAGTAGTGACCCTGACAAACTTATATTTTAAAAGGGCTCTACCCTTAAACAAGTGTCTGGTGCCCACTTCCTATCTGTGCATGGTTGTGCTAATGTCTGGATGCAATTGGGGCCTCACAGTGGTAATCCTTGCTTCGTCATGAGCACCAGTTGTGCTTGGCCAGTGGCAGCAGGTGGAAAGCCCTTGATATGCGGTACGGAGCTGCAACCATGCTAGTGCAGGAGGCACGAAGAAGCTCTGCACTCATTTTCACTCCCAGTCCACTTTGGCAGACCTGGGGACTGGAGTGCAACAAACTGATGGCTGTGATAATTGGGGCCCGAGGAATATGGAAAGTCCTCGCACTATGGAGGGGTTACACTTAATTCATAATTCTGTTCCCCATTCATTATTATAGAAGACATTTGCATAAAGACATGATCTTTATACTTCACAGTTCATTAGTTTCTCCTTCTAATTCCCCACTTGAAATCATAATCTGCTGTTCTGCCATCCCAATCAGCTGAGATGGGAATGATTGTGATACCATGTCAGGCCCACTCTATGTGGCTTTGAAATGATCTGGACTATCTAGACAGTACCATGATGTCAGATGGGGAACAAAAACAGCAACAGGAGCAGTTAAACCTCTTAGAAGCAAACATCCTGTTCTTATGAGCATCACTAATATTATAGAATAAGGGGAGAAAATACGTAACTAATTTGAAATATAGGCTAAATTGTGTCTAAAAATAGTGCATGTTTCAAAGTAGTCTGGGAGTTGTCGGCTGCTCTTTAATCTTGTTTTCCCTGTGTACAATGTAGTGTTTTAAACTGTCTCATTCATTCAAACGCCACCTTGTGTAGAAGAATGGTATATCATGTTACTCCTTGGATTTTCTCTCTGTTCCTCCCAATAGTGAATCTGGTGATACTGTGGTCACTGTTGTCCAGTTTTCTCTAATTTCCACTCATCAGACAAGATCATCTTTGTTGAAAAAAAATAGTATTTTAACTCCTGCTTAAATATCTCAACCAAGGGGGCCTCCATAAGTTCACGAGGCAGCTGATTCTAGACAACTGGAGCTGCCAAAGCAAAAACCAGTCCCTAAACAGCTTCAGATGAGATCTGGGAGCCTTCAAGTGGCTCACTTCAGAGGAACAAAGGGGGAAATCAGCAGCATGTGGACACAGGTGCTCTTTTAGGTAGTCTGGGTACAAATCCTGTAGGTCTTTCTATGTTAATAAACCTTTCTTGAAGGAGATGCACCACCTCACAGGCAGCAAGTGCAATGTCCGCAGAACAGGAGAAATACGTCTGGCGTGAGAAACTTCAGCAATCTATTGAGCTGTGGCATTCTACACTAACTGCAAATGACACACTAAACTTCCAGATAGCCCAAGACAAAGAACATTACAATAGTCCAGTCTGGATGTAACAAAGGCATGCACTAGTGTCTTCAGGTCCCAGGAACTAAGACAGGACTTGATCCAGGCAATTTTCCTGTAACCCCCCTACAAATGGGGGTTCCTAAAAGTTTCCTCAGAGCTTGTTTTATGCTCCGTGCCTGGTGAATAATCGGCACAAAAACCGCTTAAATGGGGAACCGTTGAGCGCTTTGAGAAGCCTCTGTAAGCTGTCCCTTTAAGGGCTGCCTGTTGCAGTCATAATTGATTGGAATGGAAGGGGAGCTATGGGTTGTATGCCCGAGTCCCGCCAGGCCACTGAAAAATAACTTCTGCTGCCATCACTAGTGGTACAGGGAGTTCTGCTAGAGGATGTGAATGTTTGTTTAAAATACTGTAAAATAATAATGATAGTGTAGTTGTTTTAACCTGCCTTGCTTTGCAGCACAGATGGTTCGATTGCCTCCTCCATTTTGGTCAGAACTACTGAATTGGACCAATCAGTACTGGAACCCCACAGAGCTGGCTGACCAATAGAGGAGCTGTTTGTATTTGAGAAAGGTATTATGGGCTGTGACTTTTCCGCACCACTGAAAGCGAGAGGAAATGACTGGACATGTGCAGCCAGCCAATGAAGATGGCCAGCGGCGATCTGGAAGAGTGCTCAGTGCTGCCAGGGGCAGATGCGTTGTGGCTGGTGAGGTGAGGGCTTCTGTAGCTGCGCTGGAAAGTGTTCGCGTGGGGAAGTGCGTGAAGGCCTGAGGCGGCCGTTTTCTCCTCGAGCGATTTTGCTCTCAAATCCACCGGCGGGCGGTCAGATGAGGCTGTACCCTGTACAGCTACCCACCAGGCTCGACCTGTAGGAGGACTGGAGGATTTCCCGAGTTTCGCTCGTTTCGTGGGCAGGCTGAAGCTGCCATTGCAGCCTTGCAGTGGTTGTGAGTCTGTGGGAGCCTTGGAAGCAGCTGCCTGGTGTGGTACCCCTCTGTTGCTGTTGGCCATATAAATGTGTGAGAAGGCTGGTGAAGTTCAGGCTCCATCCTGGTAGCGTTGAAGGAATCGTTATTTGCTGGGGTTGTGAGTACTGATTCAGGGTAGCTCCCTGCAGAGTGTTACACAGTGGTGTCAGTGCATTATTGTGTTGCTGACTGCCTAATTAAACTTTCCTCCTATTCTGACCTGCTCAAGACTGGATGTTATCTGTGTTAAGGGCCCCAACCAGCTGCCATGTTGGACTAGCCATTAGGGCTTGGGTACCCAGGGACAGTAAATCTGAGGATAGGCCTGTGCACAGAGCCCTAGATAGATAAGTATAGTGATAAGCTAATCAACCTGATTCCCCCCTTCCCTTTTATCTGCCCTTCTAATAAATCAGATTGCTGTGTTATAACTACACCTGGCTATTGTGTACATTACTGGAGAACTGCTGCCTGGGGATTGCAATATAACTGTGCCTTACTTTACAGGGGTTCCCCGGAGTGAGCTGGAATATATTATCTGTGGGGAAAGTATACTGGTGAACAGAATTGTTGGTACCCAGTGTGAGTCACTAGGGGGACGAAAGGGGGGTTGCAGTAGCCCAGAGAGCTGTAACCGAGGTAGTCTTAATTGTACTAACCCCGACCTCTGGGTGGAGGCACCTGTCAACGGATCTGGGCCCCTCACCCTGCCTCCGTGGGGGCAGACAGGGATGGTAGCCCTAAGGGTAGCGCCCCTTGGGGGTTACATTCCTAAGATGGAAAAAATCACTATGGACCACAGCTGACGCCTGGTGTTCTAGAGTTAGCTTGTGGTCCATGATGTACCTAGATTACTAACCCTTTCTCTAGGAGTAAGCTGAGAGGAGTCCAAATGTAATCCAGGCAAAGTTCCCTCAAGATCCATCACACTCTGAATGCCCAATTCCAACAGTAACACCTCAGTCTTGTCTGGATGCTTCCTGAGCCAACTGGAAGCCATCCAGTCACTGATCACAGATAGGCACTCATTAAGCACAGAGACTACGTTCCCTCCCCAGAGGCAAACAATACATACAGCTGAGTATTGTCAGCACAGCAATGCAACTACACACTGCAAGTACACTGCAAATAACATGGGCAATAAGATTGAACCCTGTGACTCCACAGATCAGGGTAGTGGGATGTGAGAAAAAATGTCCCCATGCAACCTGCTGCACCCTAGTGGAGAGAAGGACTCAAACCACCTTAACACAGTGCCTCCACGCCCCACCAAGTCACTTGGTTGCACTGTCAATGCTCCATGATCTATTGTGTCAGATGCTGATGAGAGATCAAGAAGAACCAGAATGGAATACACCCCTCCACCTCTCATTAGGAGAAGATAATTTTGCACCCTGACAAGGGTAGTCTCTGTGCTATGGTGCCCCTTGAAACTAGACTGAAAAGGCTCATAAATAGAGAAAGCTTCCATGTGCATCTCCAGATGCAGCACCACCACCCTCTTAATCACCTTCCCCAGAAAGGGAAGGTTGAAAATGGGCCTGTAATTTGCCAAGCTGTCTGAGTCCAACCATGGTTTCTACCCTATCCAATGACATTTCAGGAGCCCTCTGGATAGGAACTAGGCAGGAACACATCCTGGTTCCATTTTGAACTGAGGTGGCTCCTTATCCTACTCCTGACCATACCCACCTCCTCTCCATCTCCCAGAGCAAAGCTGCAGCAGCGACCCCACCTTCTAGTTATTCCCCAGTTTCCCACAGCAGCAGAAATGCACTGCAGGGACCGAGGAGCAGCTGAATGGGCAGAGTTGGTGTAAATGCTCAAAAAAGCAGGAGAAAAGGGGTACACCTTTTTCCCCACAACACGTCCTAACCATCCAGAACCACACTAAAAACACTCACAAGCTCACCCCCAACCAATAACCGCACAGTCCCAAAAATCTAAAAATTAAAACCACCCTAAAAGAACAATCCCCCCACCTCAGATCTCTCACAACTCACACACATACCAGACTCACATCCAAACACCCTCATCCACACCATACACACCAACATAACAAAATAGACAAACAAGAAATCACAAAAGACACCTCTAGCTGTCCCGGTAACCAAAGTCACAAGCAAGTTCTGTAAAAAGTACTTAAAGGTAGATCAAAGTGTCCCATTTCTCTTTGGCCCCACTCCTCCACAGGCCACCCTCCAAAATTAGGCAGGAAATGAGGGAGGCTAATGAGACTCCTCCTACAGAATGACAGGCCCTTCAAAGATCCACTGTATTACAAGGATCCTCAAGCCAAAATTCCATTACACCACAATGCCCCTTTTAAGCTCTCTCTCACTGCACAATGCATTCAGGCCAGTCTCTCTCACAGACAGGAACCTCAAAGTCAACATAGTTCTTACAGACAGCACTGGACCTAGGCAGGAAAATGCAGTAGCAAAAAAATAAAGAAAAAACAATTGTTCCACATAAAGCCTACTGGATCGACAGTCACAAAGTCAGCTCAAACAGAGAGGTGATGCAACTAGGTGAGACCCAGGCCAGCTAGAATAATCCTAAAGATGTTCATGCCTCACTGAACAGTGGGAGTAAAATCACCATGCACCAACCAACAGAGAGTGGGATCCCTTTTGTAATGATCGAAAATGCTGGGTTTAAAATCCAGAACACTCCAGCTGTTTCATGGTCAAAAATAACAAACAAGTGCTCTCACCACTTGTGCTTGCAGACCAGTCAGCAATCACCACAGCACCAGCCCCCAGCTGACAGCCACAAAAGCCTATGATTCTGCCCATAAACACTTTGAGCAGACAAAACAACACCACAAGTTGGTGCTTTGTAGGCAAACAGTCAGGCAGATGCAAATCCAACCTCATCCCCAGAAACACTGGTAAATGTTAATGAAAGAGCGTCACAGTATGACTGAGTAATGTGGGTCAGGCTGTACATGGAGCAGCAACCGGGTGGTGCAGTCAGGCCAAAACTGGGACGACACGGAAGACTTAAATGTTACCCTCCACAGCCTTTCAATGACCAACCGAAGTGCAGAGGTAAACTGGGACAAACTAGGGAGAACAAAAAATAAAAAAAAATTCCGATTTCTAGCTAAAAGCTTTTAGGCCCTTAAGTCCCAGCAAACTACTAAGCTAACAAAGCACTAAAACACTAAAAGGAAAGAATTCAGCTCTCGTAAGTCGCACTGCTGCAAATGATAAGCTTATCACAGCCATCACCTTAAGTCTCCTCTGGACTGCCTCCTTCTTGTCTATGTCCTTTCTGAGGGGTAGCCTCTAGAACTGGAGAGAATACTCCAGGTGGGATCTCACAAGTGAGCGATTCAGTAGCAACACCACTTCCTTCCTCCTGCTAGCAATACCTCTCCTTATGCATCCCAGTATACCACTGGCCCTACCACTGCTTGTCACACTGTCCTGCTACTTTGAAGTCATCAGGTATGATAACCCAAAGGTCCCTTTCCTGCTTAGTGACTGTCAGTACTTCCTACCTATACTCAGCTTGTGGGTTCCTATGCCTTAGGTGTGATTTTGCAATTTTTGGCATTGAATCCCAACAAACATTCTCTTGACCACTCCTTATGTTTCCCGATGGTCACTGTGCAATCTCTCCACCCATTCCTGATTATCCATACTGTTACAGATTTTAGTGTCATGTGCTAAAGGCATACCTCTCCTCCCATCCCCCACCCCCCACCGTTCCTGCTGCTTCCTTGTGCTCCAGCCTCCTTCCTCCACTGTGGAGACTGAGCAGAAGTATCTGTTCAGGATGTCTGCTTTTCTTGAACCTTTTCTGTGCAGTCTCCCCCTGCCACCCTTCTTATCCTTGTCAGTCCTTCCCTTGCTTTCCTTTTCTCACTTATGTACTTTTTGAAATTCTTTGAGGGTGTGCATGTTGAGATACTTCAGTCTCCATCCATAGGTCTTTTGATGCAACTCCTCCATACTGCCTCTACCCAGTCTATGTCCTTTCTGAGGTGTGGCCCTCAAGAAGTGGACAATACTCCTGATGGGGTCTCATAAGCAAATGATAAGGTGGCAACACCACCCTCCCGTTCCTGCTGGAGATACCTCTCCCTATTCATCCCAGCATCCCACTGGCCCTACCCACTGCTTTGTCACATTGCCCAGCCACTTTGAGGTCATCAGATATGATGACCCCAAGGTCCTATTCCTGCTTAGTGACTGTCAGGACCTCTCCTCCATCCTATAGTCAGCTCCTGGGTTCCTATAGACTCGGTGCATGATTCTGCAGTTTTTAGCATTGAATCCCAACTGCCATGCTGTTGACCACTCCTCGAGTGTTCCAAGATCCTTACACATTCTCTTGACCTCCTCTTACGTGCCCACCCTACTAGTTGTTTTGGTGTAATCTGCAAAAAGGCATGCCTTCCTTTGTAGTTCTTCCGCAACATCGCTTACGAAGACATTAAAGAGGACCAATCCCAGTATTGAGCCCTGAGGTACTCACTCATCAGTCTCCCCTCATTAGAGTGAGTGTCATTAACCACCACCTCTGTTGCCTATCCCATAACCAGTTCCTTTCCCAATTTACCACTTTGTGTCCCACCCCCAGGCTGCTCAATTTCTTAATCAGCCTCTTGTGCAACACAGTGTTGAAGGCCTTGCTAAAGTCCAGATAGGCCACATCCACTTCCCTCCCTTGATCTATTTCCTTGGTCATCCAGCTGAAGAACTCAATCAGATTCATGTAGCATCCCCCCCAATGAATCCATGCCACATTTGATCTTGTAGCCCACTGGATTCAAGATACTCTGCCAACCATTCCTTTAACAGGGTTTCCATTAATTTCCCTACCACTGATGTGAGACTGACTTGCCTATAGTTGCTAGCCTCCTCCCTGCTGCTGCTGTTATGGAGCAGAACCACATCTACTGTCCTCCAGTCCTTCCAGAACCATGCCTGTTTCCAGTGAGCTGTTGAATAAGGCCATCAGTGGGGCAGCTCACATCTCCCTGAGTTCATTTAGTACCCTTGGGTGTATCCCGTCCAGTCCCATAGCCTTGTCCCCTTTCATAGATTCATAGATTTATAGATGGTATACAAGCCAGGTGGTCAAAAGACCTTTGACGGCTCACCGCTGGTAAGTGGCAATTCCTACATCTCTGTATTCCCATGTGTTTATCCAAGTTGTGTTTAAATGTTGACATAGTACTAATGACACCACTGTTTCTGGTAATGCATTCCATGCATTCATGACTCGCTGGTTAAACCATTGACCTCTTGTGTTTGTCCTCTATATATCCCCTTTCAGCTGTAAATAGTGAGATCCCGTATTCAATATGTTGCTTGAGTTCTGTAATCCTATGGACTCCCTTAGGGATCTATTTTTATTGGCATTGAATACATAACAAAGATCACCTCTTCATCTTCTGTAGTCAAGAGAATATAGGTTCGGACCATTTAGTCTATTGGCATATGATGCATTTTCCATATTATTTAATTTTTTGGTCATTCTTCTCTGGACCCTTCGTATAACTTGTTATCTGTAATTGTTTGGGGTGCACATGAGGGAGAACAATACTCCAGATGGGGTCTGACAAATGAGGTGTACAGTGGAACAATAACTTTCAGATCTCTACTCTGTATGTTTCTCAGAATACATCCCAGAATCCTGTAGCATTTCTCAGTGGTTAATCTGGAATGCATTCCAAAAGACAGTTTGTTTGTAATAACAACCCCTAGAGCTCTTTCATTATCAGTTACTGAAAGAGCAGTACTACCTAGATAGTAAGTAAGTCATAGGTTCTTATGTCCCAGGTGCATAACTCTGCACTTTTCAGCATTGAACCTCAATTTATTACTTTCAGCCCATTTATAAATTAAGTCCAAATCTTGTTGTAACATATTTCCATCTTTTTGACTATCAACAATAGCCCCTATTTTACTGCCATCTGCATATGTTAATAAATTGGAGGGACAAGAACTACCTTGACTAAAACCATGTTGGGTTACATCTGAGTTTCCATGCCCTATTAAACGCTCATTTATTCTACCCTGAATAAGCCCCTCCATGAGTTTACCAATAATGAAAGTAAGGCTAATGGGTCTATAATTTGGAACCTGTTAGGTGCTGCCCTTTTTATGGCTGTGGGCAGAGCCTACAGCCATCTTGCTATCTGTAGCTTGAAAATAGAGTATCGTGGAACACATTTTTTGGACTTTTCAATGTATCCTTCCACATCTACAAATCACTATGACAACTAAAATAAAATAATTCCTTCTTTCTGTTTAGAATGTTGGAGACATAGTTCCAAGCTGCTTATCAGATGGCTATTAGGAAACTGAAACAGCTTGTTAAATACTGGTTGCCTGGCCAGCCCAGTGGTGCTGAAGGGCTGAGGTGCTGGATGCCACACACCTTGTGCTATGCTGGTGACCCGGGTTTGGGAGCGAACTCGGGTACTGGAGGTCGGCAGGGGATGGCTGATGATGAGTGCCATCATGGTGCTGTCCTCCCCGGGGAAGAAGGGGTAAGGTGTTCCGGTGAGCCAGGGGACCCCCGGTGGAGACTGGGTGGTACTGCAGCAAGTCAGACAGCACGTAATCAATGTGGCGGATGCAGGCAGGGTTGCCATGCGCCAGTGCATCGGACATGCGCCGTGTGGGGGGTCTGGGGTAGAGCACAGAACAAAGAAAAACACCGGCACCATGGACAGGAGATGGCACCTGTCCCCCATGGCTTCCACCGGGCTTACCCCGACTGGCCTTCCAGTTCCTCCACCTGAGCCCTACCCTGCAGCCAGAGTCTGAATTACAAGAGTGCCCAAGAGGAGGGGGTGACCCACTCCAAGCGGATTAAACTGGGGATGCTGGCTACAGAGAGGGGGAGAGAGGAGGCATAGATCGGCGGGCCTCAGGCGAGCAGGACATGGACAGGATGCCCACAAGAGGATCCACAGGGCTGCAACCAGAGGGAAATACAGTAAAAAAAAATACTGGTTGCCTATTAAAATGGAAATTTTTTTACCCCATCAAAATGCAACAACTTGCACATTTAAATGCCTAGTATTTAAACTTTGTTTGCCACTAACTTCAGTTGGGCATGAATATCTTTCAAGAAAGAGTCATACCTCAGAAATGTTTCCCTTTCCCAGTAAATTTATAAATATTTACACTGTTTTTTAACCTCTCAACCTATCTGATAAAATACCAGGTCTTCAGTGAACTACCCAGACTAACTATATAAATTTATTTTTGACAGCAAGGGCTGCGCCTGTTTCCCAAACATAACAGATAAGAGCTACCGAGATCTCTTATAATAAGAGAGTGTGTATGTGTGTGTGTGTGTCTGTTTGGAGGAGGGGTGGAAAAACAATCAAACGACTGGCAAGGGAGACCTCATCTAATGAATTAACTGCTGATAAACCATGAGTGAGAAATTCATCTGTATAATTATCTGATTCCTTATGTTCCCATAAAGAGTTATAAAAAGTTAGTCAAAACAACTGAGAAAGAAATTTGTAGAGGACAACAGCTGAGTTTTTTTTTTTGTGTGTGTGTTTTGGACCTGCAGCTCTAGGCTGTGGAACATAAATGTATTGTTTGTGGTTGGAATGAGCAATCTAAACAGTAAGAAGGTCTGAACAGTAATATTTTAATTTACAGGATTAATAATGTAATCATGCATAATTTCTATAAATAAAGTTGAGGTCTGATAATAATGTAGCCAAGGTATGTGTTAACTTGCTTTGATCTCTCAATATGTAGTAGTAGTAGCTGTAGTAGTTGTAAATATTTTATTTTGAAAATTCAGAAAAGGATAGTACAGTTGAGCAAAGGCTCATTTTCAATCGTGTCCCAATGTATAAAATAAACAGTTACACAGAATACGTACATAAATACAAGCATAGCAAATACAATATACAATCTGTGTCAAAAGACACAATATAGTGCATGACAGACATGTAGATGTTTTTCAATTAATTGCAACAAACTTTAGGCATTTCAACACTTTTTACAAACCAAGATCTTTTTTGATGCTAAGATGAAGGGGATATTGAATGATATATAATGTGCTATTTTTGAGAATGAAAGAGATCATGTCATTTATTAGGAGAAAAATTATTGTTTAGATACATAGATACATAGACACTGTCAGCAAATAAGGGCCTATGGCCCACCCAGTCTGTCCATTTGAGCTTGTAAGTTCCCTTTATGTTTTTCTATATTATTATTTTTATATTTTGTGGAGGTTTTGTGTAGGCTTGATATTATTCCTGAAATGTCAAAGATCTTTCTGGGGAACTTGCAAGATACTGGTATATAACTATACCATTTACAAAATTTCTGATCAAACAACTGGAAACAGAAGACTATTTTTGTCATTTCATAATATGATGTACTGAGTGTGTATTTACTGAGTTTCTGGATCAGGACCTTGAAGAAAATAATAACATTTACTTAAGTCATTCAAGATTCCATCAGGTGAACAGAAAAAAAGTCTATGAGAATTTGTCTGAAAACTAACAACTATAAGATGGAAAAATAGCATTTGTATATATGTATATACATATATATATATATATATTTTTATTTTTGTTTACAGTCATCACTAGTATCTTTTGAAAGATTGTCCGACTTATGAGTGTGATATTTGTTATTTCATATAGTCCCCCATTGTGCCTTATGCATACCATGTGTAACCCCCCTACAAATGGGGGTTCTTAAAAAGTCTTCCTTGAGCTTGCCTAAATGCTCACTGCCCAGCTGGTGTCCTGCATTTTAGCAGTTTAAATGTATTGTCAGAGAGTGCCTGTATAGCCTCTGTGTACTGTCTCTTTAAGAGCTGCCTGGATTGCTGTTCTAAGTAATCTGAGAGGGAGCTCTGTTGAAAAGCATAACTATTTGCTGAAAATCATTTAGAGTGTTAATGATAATGTAGTTTGTCTAACCTGCCTTCTTAGCAGCAAGGACGGTCTTGTTTATCCCCACCATTTGGCCCGGGACTGTGAATTGGGCCAATCATTTCTGGTGGGATCTAAAATGGAGCCAGACTACAGGAGCTGTCTGAAGTCAAAATCTGTAGGAATTGTAGTTTTGCACTTTTGGTGCCTTTTTGGAACTGAAAGGGGAGCTCTTGTTGTGACTGACAGATGAATCGGCCAGCCAAACCTTTTGGATCTTGCAGAAATTCCCAGGCCTGCTGCAGTTTGAATCAGATCTAAGTTGGGAGCTGAAGAAGCAAGATGCTTGAGACCGTCTCTGTGGAAAGGCCCGTGTTTTGGCCTACATGTCTGCCTGCTTCCCTGGGAGGAGAAAGAGAATTGTTTTCAGACTGAATCTGAGTTGTGTGACTAAAGTAAGCTATTGAAGTGGGCCAGGCTCAACCTGAAGAAGACCGAAGATTTTGTTGAATGCGATCAGCCTGTCAGGAGTTCCAGCTACCGCTAAGCTTCAGGTGTGTGCAGAGACTTTGCGATTGTGACTGGGGAGTGCTTTGCCTAGTACAGTAGAATTCCCTTACATATAAATGTGCTGTGAGCTGCTGGTGGGTCGTGAGTTAGTTCCCCACTGTGTGAACTGTGTTCTGCTTGCTGGAAGCTGTATCCAGCCAAAAACCAACTGCATCCGAATTTGTCTCCATGCGATCTGAGTCTTGCCAGACTGGTCCAGCCAGATTACCCACTGTACAGAGAAGCCATCGACAGGAGACCTGCTTGGGGATCAGTCCCCTGCTCCATACTTGAACAGGAACTACGCCTCGGTGACTCATGTGGGCCCTGCTTCTCCTGGCATTCCAGATCAACCACCTGCAGTCTCGATTTTCATCCAGCCTGTGTCCAGTCTTTGGTATCGTGAGTAAATACCAGGGTAGCTCCCTGCAATAACAGCTTAATCTGAGTGTGTCATCTGATTGTCTTGTTGTTTCTTTTCCTTTACAAACTGAGCCCTCTGACTCCAGATTACAAATAGTGTGCACTGTGCATGTTGTGTTTTCCATCACAGGGCCTCAACCAGCTGCAAAGCCGGCCAACCCCTGGCAATGGTTCTGACTAGACCATCTCTTCTCCACCTGGGTACCCAGAGGTGTGACTATGTGGGGGGACTCAAAGCACATGCAAAACTTCTTGATTTATTTATTTATTTATTAGCTTTTGATAACCGGGTAAGTGCTCTAGGCAACAGACCTGCCTATTTTCGGGCACAACTCTGCAATGGTGATTGATATAACCTTTAAGCTAATTAACCTGATTTTTCCCTTCCCTTGTTCAAGCCCCTGAATAAATCAGATCTAACTTTTTCTGCATGTAATCTGACTGTGGTTCCAGTTTGTGCTCAAAGTACTGTACTGTTGCTATTTGCTGTGCATAACCTTGTTTTACAGTGGGTCCCCGGGGTCGAGCCAGAGGAACCAGCTCTGGTGGTAAGTGCAAACAGTGTAGGTACTTGTGTGGTGTACCAGGGGTATTGTAAAAGTGATTATTGTACAGTGTACAGGCCACTGGGGAGGAAGAGGGGAGTTTCAGTGTCCCGGAGAGCTGTGCCCAGGTTAGCTTGATCACTACCAACCCTGACCTCCGGGTGGAGGCACCCGTTTCAGAACTCAGGCCCCTTAACCTGCTACTAGCCAAGTAGGCAGGGGTAGTAGTCCTTGGAATAGCGCCACCTAGGAGTTAAATCTTGGAGGCTCACCACTGGGATTTTGTGTCTTCTAGTGGCTGAAATTACGAATTATTGTCAAACATAAATGGCTACCCCAACAGAAGTGGCTGTGCACCAGTTGGTGAGGTGGTGTACAGGGCAGGAGATTAACCCCCACAATGCCTTTCTTGTATTGGATATTCCCCTGAACACTGGTAAAGACACTGTAGAAGAAGTACTTTCCAAAGTTGAATGTTTAACAAACGCTGTGGTGGTGGGTCGACAGGCTGATTTGACTGCCCAAACTTTCATGGCCTTAGTAGAGTGTAGTGACCCAGTGGACAGTTCCAAAGTGCCACAGAGCATTGCCCCAGAAGGGGCCCAGCCACCTGGAGAGTGATAACTAGAGACAGTAAAGACCCCAGGAAGGATGAGCTCCCCCTATTATCTGAGACTTTTGAGGAAGAATTTGCTAAGTTGTTACTGGAGGAAGGGAAAACCATAGAGGACTTTAAGAAACTTTTCCTGCCACGTGAGGGTGTTCCTTCCCCAACACCCCTTCCCACTCCAGCACCTGTTACTGCCCCACCTTCTGTGCCCATGCCAATGCTGGCCCCTATATCTGTACCTGCCATTAGTCATGACTCCTACTGAAGGTTGAGAATCTTCTCGTCCACCCTCCCCACCCCACAGGGGAAGGATGACTGGGAGACCTGGATAGACTATGTTGCCCCTCTAGTACTTGAATGGCAATGCTCAGAAGCAGAGAAATGAAAGAGGTTGAGTGAGAGCCTCAGAGGTCCTGCCCTGGCTACCATCCATACCAAGCAGGCCAATAACCCCAAAGCAACTGCACAGGACTATCTTGATGCATTGGAGAATGTGTATGAGAGCCTGGATTCAGATGAGGACCTGTGGTGAAGAGTAAGAAATGCCCAGCAATACTCAGGGGAGCCATTGTCTGTGTATTTACCTCAGCTTGAAAAGCTGCTACAAGAGTGCCTCAGAAAGGATAGTTTGCTGTCAAATGGATTAGATCGAACTAGGCTGGACCGGATCCTTAATTCTGCTCCATTTTCAGAATTGTTACTGCTTCAGTTACGCCTCACCAACAGACTGGAATCGCTCCCCTCTTATGATGAGCTAATGAAAGAAATTCGGGGGTTGAGCAAAGGCGACCCCGGCGGGGAATTTCACTAATATCTGCTGCTACTGCTCAAGTGACAGAAAGTGATCAGCCAAGTGGGGTTCAGGGGCAAAAGTTGGCACCTAACAAGCACTCTGAGAATGCAAAGGACTTCCCGCCCTGGGCCCAGTTTTTGAAAGCCGAGCTATTAAAGGTAGTCTGAGAGTTGAAGGCGCCTGGATGCTTCTGCAAGGGTTCCCCCATGGAACAAGATTCTGGTTCCTCTCAGGATGTGACTGCCATGGGGGTGGCAGTGCACCCTCAGGCATCCTCTACCGAGGGTAGCTCCCAAGCTGAAATCAAAGAATTGACTGCCACCCTAAAGGAACTATTGAGACACGTTGCACCCCTCTCACCGCTGCAAGCAAATATTGGACCCCGATCCCTTGCTACTACTTCAGCTCCTCATGCAGTGTTCTCTCCAAGGATGACCCAGGAGTCTATCATTTGTCACAACTGTGAAAAGGATGGCCATATGAAGAGGGAATGCCGGTCTCAGAAAGGCTTAGAGAAAGTGGTGAACCGGCTTCAAGGAGAGCTTTGGAAAATGAATCAGTGGTCAACGGGTGCACAGAATGATCGCAGTGAAGGCTTCGGACATCCTAACTCAATCACCTCTGTGGCTAAATCGTCCATCCAGGCCCCTGCTGCTGTCCCTCCAGACTGGTCCAAAATAGTGGGCCCTTCAATAAAGACTATTGTGGCTGTGAATGGTATTCTTACTCGAACTGTGCCAGACAGTGGGTTGCAAGTGACCAGTGTATTTCAGGACTGGTATGACAAACACTTATCTGCTGTGCCCTTACAATCCCTGGAAGGCCTACATGTGAAGGAGCTGAGGGACAAGTCTTATCCCTACCTAGGATAAGTCTGCCTCTGGTTGTCGTTTCCTGTAGCTGTAACTGGTGCAGAGGAGCAAGTTGAGACACTGGCCTTAGTGTGTCCCCCCCCCACTGGACTGTATGATGGGGTCCCCATGTTAATTGGGACCAACGCCCATATGTTTGGGAGACTGGCACAACTCTGTTGCGAGAAACAAGGGCGACAGACTGGGAGGGCCCTAAGAATTCCCACTCTGATCAAGAGGGCCTATGATTTGCAACAGAACCCCAAGGGAGTGGACCAGGATGAGCCGGTAGGGGTCGTGTGGAAGGAGGATCCCAATTCAATGATACTGGCCCCTAACGCCCAGTGTACCATTCAAGGGGAGGTCCGCCTCCACAAAGATGTCAAGAACAAAATACTGATGTTGGACACACCAGGCAATGGAAAATTGCTGGAAGGATTGTTGGTTAAGCCCAGCATCTTGCCAGCTCGTGCTCATGCCTATGCACGATGAGTGATGGTCCAGATTCATAATGTGTCAGATCGGGAGATCCGGGTGAACAGAGGATGCACCCTAGTTACGGTACACTGCACAGACACTGCAGTGTTGCCCAGCAACAAGCACCCTGGCAAGACAGATAGAGTGACTCCCAACTTGTTTGATTTTGGTGACTCCCCATTGCTAGCTGAATGGAAGACTAGAATTAGCCAGAAACTTGCCCAGAGAGATCAAGTGTTTCATTAAAGGAATGGGACATGGGATGTGTCCAGGGTGCGGAGCATCACATACGCCTGCATGATGAACGGCCACTTCAAGAGAGGTCTCGACGTCTAACCCCTGCAGACACAGATGATGTGAGAAGACACTTGCAGGAAATGCTCGCGGCTGGTGTGATACAAGAATCCAGGAGCCCATATGTTTCTCCCATTGTGGCTGTGCATAAGAAGAATGGATCTGTGAGAATATGTGTTGATTATCGAACTCTGAATCGGTGGACCATCCCTGATCAATACACCATGCCCCGTATACAAGATGCTCTGGATTGTTTGAATGGGAGCAAATGGTTCTTGGTGTTGGATCTTTGCAGTGGATATTACCAGATTCCAATGGCTCCGAAGGACCGTGAGAAGAAAGCCTTCATCTGTCCTTTGGGGTTCTTCGAATTCCTGAGAATGCCACAGGGGATATCGGGTGCCCCAGCCACCTTCCAGTGACTGATGGAACGAGCAGCGGGAAACATGAATTTTCTGGAATGCCTGGTGTACTTGGACAATGTCATTGTGTTCAGGAGATCCCTAGAGGAGCATGAGAGTCGACTCTTCAAAGTACTAGACCGACTGGAAGATTTCGGCTTCAAGCTGTCCATCAACAAGTGCCAGTTGTTCCAAACCTCTGTGAAGTATGTGGGGCACATAGTGTCTACAGAGGGGACAGAGACTGATCCTAGTAAAGTTGAAGCCTTGACTACTTGTCCCCAGTTCCACAATTTGAAAGAACTACAACATTTCCTGGGATTCTGTGGCTGCTACAGCTAGTTCATAAAAGACTACTCCAAAGTAATTTGGCCACTCTTGAATCTTACCCAGGGTTACCCTCCTACCAATTGGAAATACAAAAAAGGGTCCATCAAAGAACCAGACAAAGCATATTTCCACCCAGGAGAACTTTTCAGGTCCTGTGGATGCGCATCTGTGAAGCAGCTTTCCACGAAGTCATGTACCAGCTCAACCAAGCTCCCATCCTTGCTTATGCTGATCCCACCAAACCCTATGTGCTGCATACTGACGCCAGTCTGCAGGGTCTAGAAGCTGTACTGTATCAAGACCATGAGGATGGTTTGAGACCAGTGGCATTTGCCAGTAGGAGCTTGACCCTGTCAGCGCAAAACTACCCTGTGCATAAGTTGGAGTTTCTTGTGTTAAAATGGGCCATTGTCGACCAGTTTCATGATTACCTCTATTGGGCGAAAATATTGGTGAGGACTGACAATAATCCGTTGACCTATGTACAGACTTCAGCTAAGTTAGATGCCATGGGGCACCGGTGGCTTTCTGCTTTGTCAACATATGATTATGCTCTCGAATACAGACCGGGCCTGAATCATATTGATGCCAACGCCCTATCCCGGAGGCACATTTCCAAGAGTGACTGGGTCAGGCTGTCTGAACCTGATATCCGAGCATAGTGCCAAAAGTTTGATAGAAATAGATGTCTACTAACACAGCAGACTGCTTAGTAGATTGCTTGGGCCCCTCTGACACCTGCATACTGGCTGCGTATTGCCACTTCTCTGCTCTAGATATTACTGCACTACCTCAGTTTGACAATGACAACATTCAATGGGCTCAGTCCCAAGATCCTATGATTCAACCAGCACTTGACGCCCTAAGTGCAGGGAAAGATGTGTCCAAGTTGTGTTCCTCTGATCTGCGAACCACTTTATTGTTTAAAGAAGGCCCCAGGTTGAAGCTGCTTAATCAGTTGTTGTATAGAGAGACAGTAGATCAGGGTGGCCAAATAGGCAAGCAACAATTGGTCATGCCCACAGCCTTCAAAGATTTGGTACTGAGGTCCCTCCACAATCATATGGGCCATCTCAGTATCGACTGGACCCTTGACCTAGTATGATCTCGACTCTACTGGCCCAAGATGAGGGACGATGTTGAGCACCATGTAAGGACTTGTAGTCGCTGCCTGCAGAGAAAAGCCCTGCCTCAGAGGGCTGCCCCCTTGTCAACATTACTACCATCACCCCAATGGAACTAGTTTGCATAGACTTCTTCAGTTTAGAGCCTGATCAGCAAAACATTGGCAATGTGTTAGTGGTTATGAACCATTTCATATGGTATGCACAAGCTTTTCCCACCAAAGATCAAAAAGCAAGTACCGTGGCCAAGGTGCTAGTGGAAAATTTCTTCGTCCACTATGGTGCCCCCCAGCCAATTCACTCTGATCACGGTCGGGACTTTGAGAGTTGGCTACTCAAAGAAATGCTCTCTCTATGGGGGGTGTGAAAGTCAAGAACCACCCCTTATCTCCCCGCAGGGGATCCTCAACCAGAACACTTTAACCGCACCCTGCTAGACATGCTAGGCACCCTGCACCCAAAAGATAAGCATAAATGGAGCCAGCAGATTAGCACCTTGGTACACGCATACAATTACATGAAGAATGATGCTACCAGGTTCTCTCCCTACCGCCTCATGTTCAGGAGAGAGGCCCAGCTGCCTGTTGATGCCTGTTTTGGGGTTTCTCCCGATGGGGTCCGAGTTGAAGATTACCTACAATATGTACAAAAACTGAAAGCTCAATTGAACCATGCCTATCAACTGGCCCAGACAATGGGCGCCAAAAGAAATCTAGCCAACAAAGAGAGACATGATAGAAAAGTAAAGGCTCAAGAGCTTAGGCCTGGAGACCGTGTGTCGTTGCGAAATTCAGGATTGCATGGTAAACACAAAATTGCTGATCGATGGCACCATCTTCTCCATGTTGTTGTTGGAAAGTTGGATGATTTGCCAATGTACAAAGTGCGCCAAGAGAATAACTCCAAAGCTGTCAAGACAATGCACTGTAACCACTTGCTACCTATTGGTCAAGTTGTAATTGAGGCTGAACCCTCCGAGATTGATTCCCCTGGACCAGTAACTCGTGCTGCTGCAAGAAAGAGGCAGAGTCGGCCTGCCCCCGTTGTTGCAGATTTAAGACTTCCCCCGCATCAGGCCCAGAATGATAGTGATTGCCAGTCTAACACGGATGACAGTGAGTGTGATAATGCCTATTACCACTCATATGAACTGAGACAATTGTTTCATGGAAATCCTATGTTGAATTATGGGGATGAAGCTGGGCCTTCTGGACTGCCTAACCCTTCCCCCCCGGCATCATCCTTGGAGCCAATGCTCCCTGAAAGTGTCTGAGGATGCTGAGTCTTTGTGTATTGTGGAAATGTATGATTTGCCTGATGGAGAGGCTGATGGTATGAGTCTTTCTAGTGACATGCCAGAACTTGAGGAACACTATGAGAGTGCTGACAACCCCCCTTCAGTGCCAGAGTGTCTTCAAAATGAGCCAAGTGCTGTAGAAACAGAGCCTACAAAGCAAGGGGCTGACAGTGTTCCAAGTTTGGACATTCCTACCCAGGCAAAGGCACCCCTCACAAGTGCTGAAAGTTCCAGGGCCAGTGTTGAGAGTACAGATACTATGGTTGTTTCCCCCAGAAGGACTGGCTAAGCTGTCAAACCAGTAGTCCGCTTAAGTTATGATTCTCCCGGGAGGCCAGTGGATTTGCCTCTCCATGTGATCCACAAAGGGGTTTGTGTTTCTCAGAGCTCACTGCCCAAACTGAGTCTAAATACCAATTCCAGGTTAATTGTTCTGCCTTCTAGGTATGGTGCCCCCTGCTCCGTCTAGCCCCAAGTTAGCTGATAGGGAAGGGCCCCCTCTGACAGTGTTTAATGTACAAGAAATTATTACCTGATTCTGCATAGTAATGTATAAATTACCTGTGGGAAATATGCCTGATGCATTGTCAGAATGGGTACAGTATTACAAAGTGTAGTGAAAATGTATAGTAAAGTAGTAAGTTTATGTTAACTGACTCAGGATGGTACAGACTTGTTGTGAACGCCAAGTTTTATCTGGGCAGGGAAGGGTGTAACCACCCCTACAAAATGGGGGTTCCCGAAAAGTCTTCCTTAAGCTTGCCTAAATGCTCACTGCCCAGCTAGTGTCCTGCGTTTTAGCTAGTGGTGCAAGTGGTAGACAAGAAGTACAGGAACTCAGGCACTAGCAAATATGAAACACAGAATGAAGTTCCTCAATCTGAAGGATAACTGTATAGATACTGTAGGATTCAATTAGGGATACTGAAGTATTTCTAGGAAAATATTGTTGTACAAATCAAATTTTGTGATGGAATCCCTGATTTCTGGTCACAGGCCCAGGAAATTGTCATTATTTTGCTGGTTTAAGAATTTCAGTTCCAGTATCAGTGGGAAGAAGTACAGGAACTCTGTTCCTGCTGCAAAAAAGGTACAGAAACTGAGTTCCTGCGCGTTCCTGTTCACTTTCATCACTGGTTTTAGCAGTTTAAATGTATTGACAGAGAGTGCCTGTATAGCCTCTGTGTACTGTCTCTTTAAAAGCTGCCTGGATTGCCGTTATAAGTAATCTGAGAGGGAGCTCTGGTGAAAGATGTAACTATTTGCTGAAAATCATTTAGAGTGTTAATGATAATGTAATTTGTCTAACCTGCCTTCTTTGCAGCAAGGACTGTCTTGTTTATCCCCACCATTTGGCCCGGGACTGTGGATTGGACCAATCAGTTCTGGCAGGACCTAAAATGGTGCTGGACTACAGGAGCTATCTGAAGTCAAAATCTGCAGGAAATGTAGTTTGGGGCTTTTGGCACCTTTTTGCAACTGAAGGGGGAGCTCTTGTTGTGACTGACAGATGAATCAGCCAACCAAACATTTTGGATCTTGGTGAAATTCCCAGGTTTGCTGCAGTTTGACCCAGATCTAAGTTGGGAGCTGAAGAAGCAAGATGCTTGAGACAGTCTCTGTGGAAAGGCTCTAGTTTTGGCCTACATGTCTGCCTGCTGCCCTGAGAGGGGAAAGAGAATTGTTTTCAGACTGAATCCGAGTTGTACGACTAAAGTAAGCTACAGACGTGGGCCAGGCTCAACCTGAAGAAGACCGAAGATTTTGCTGAATGCGATCAGCCTGTCAGGAGTTCAGCTACCCCTAAGCTCCCGGTGTGTGCAGAGACTTTGCGACTGTAATCGGGGAGCACTTTGCCTGGTACAGTAGAATTCCCTTACATGTAAATATGCTGTGAGCTGCTGGTGGGTCGTGAGTCAGTTCCCCACTGTGTGACCTGTGTTCTGCTTGCTGGAAGCTGTATCCAGCCCAAAACGGACTACATCCGAATTTGTCTCCATGTGGTCTCGGCCTTGCCAGACTGGCCCAGCCAGACTACCCGCTGCACAGAGAAGCCATCGACGAGAGACCTGCCTGGGGATCAGCCCCCTGCTCCATGCTTAAACAGGAACTATGCCTCGGTGACTCATGTGGGCCCTGCTTCTCTTGACATTCCAGATCAACCACCTGCAGTCTCGATTTTCGTCCAGCCTGTGTCCAGTCTTGGGTATTGTGAGTAAATACCAGGGTAGCTCCCTGCAACAACAGCTTAATCTGAGTGTGTCATCTATTTGTCTTGTTGTTTCTTTTCCTTTAGGAACTGAGCCCTCTGGCTCCGGATTACAAATAGTGTGCAGTGTGCACGTTGTGTTTTCCATCACAGGGCCCCAACCAGCTGCGATGCTGGCCAACCCCGGGCAAAGGTCCTGGCTAGCCAATCTCTTCTCCACTGGGGGACCCAGAGGTGTGGCTGTGTGGGGGGACTCAAAGCGCATGCATAACTGCTTGATTGATATAGTGTAACATTTAAGCAAATGAACCTGATTTAGCCCCACCTTTGTTCAAGTCCCCTGAATAAATCAGATCTAACTTTTTCTGCATGTAATCTGACTGTGGTTCCAGTTTGTGCTCAAGGTACTGTACTATTGCTATTTCCTGTTCATAACCTTGTTTTATAGTGGGTACCTGGGGTCAAACCAGAGGAACCAGCTCTGGTGGTAAGTGCAAACAGTGTGGGTGCTTGTGTGGTGTACCAGGAGTATTGTGAAAGTGATTATTATACAGTGTTCAGTCCACTAGAGGTGAAAGAGGAGGGTTACAGTGTCCTGGAGGGCTGTGCTCTGGTTAGCTTGACCACTACCAACCCTGGCCTCTGGATGGAGGCACCCATTTCAGAACTCAGGCCCCTTAACCCGCTACTAGCCAAGCAGGCAGGGGTAGTAGCCCTTGGGATAGCGCCACCTAGGGGTTACACATGTACATCTAAATCATTCCGTGACCATCTTGACATATAATATTAATACTGAACAGCAAATCAGAGCTCTTTTCCTGATAAAAGGCTGCTGACATAACAAATAAAGAACAAAGTCATAAATAAGGAACCAGTGGCTCATGTAAAAATCTAAAGGGATTTATATAGGGATTTGATTGTGTCACTGTGCAGAAAACACAGGAAAATGAGAGCCTCTTACAGGGAAATGGCTATTTGGATCTGGGAGCACTGAATATTTCTTATCCTATATTTTGTATCCTGGTTAGGGCAGAGGAGATGCTACATCTCATTGTCATAGGGATCTTCATTCACACATTTTTACACTGTATTTATTCAGGCTGTCCCAGATTAGATGCAATATTCTTTTCAGCGGGGTCATGATTTTACCATTTTTATACTGTATTTATTCAGGGTACCTAGTCCAGGGCCCCCGTATTCAAAGTAGATGCAGAGCGCATCCTGGCGGAAAAGGGAGATGTGCTGCACAACTCCAATAATGTACAGCAGCACAATATTCAAATGTGTGGGATGCACCGGCCACAAGAGAATGGGCTTGCGTACACACAAATGGTATGCCATGCAAGTCAAGGGGGCATTACCATGCATATGCCATGCTGTGGCATATTCAGTGGGAATGCACCCCTCACAGTCCAGAGCACTGCAGCCCACAGTTAGTCCATGAATAGCTGGCTTAACCCAGCCAGCCACCCACAGGTGGGCTACAAATGTGCACCCAGGTGCACAGCAGCCTGGCAGCCCTGGTGGACTAGAGGTACCCCCTTTCCATCCCCAATCTATCCAACTCCATCCCTGAAAAGCTCCATAGTGTAGGGCCCCCCAGACCTGATTGCGCCAAAGGAAACCATGGTCCATATCCATAGTGTAGAGGACCCCCCAGCCACCACCCCATACGATGACACCCTCACTCCCCCCATAACTGACTTGTTGCAAAGACTGGCACTGCCCTCCACACCCTGCCATGGCCAGCCATTGACTGCACTGAACCCGGGCTAGGGACCTGCACTCTGGAATGACCCAACTGGCTGTACCATGCATTGGGGCACCATGCAGGCTGTGGACCCACCAGTGTATGCAGCGGTGTGTACGTCCCTGGCAAACCATAAGAGGGAATTCACATACCTCCAATGCATGCCTTGCCAATGTTGTATCTTCCTGATGTCATACACCACTGCAAGTCCATGCTCTCCCCCATTCCCCTGTGTAACATGACACCCTCTGGACTGCTGAGGTATCCTGGGTGCCATGGGGTGCGGTATCCTGCAATGCCATTTGCAGTGTACGCTTCAGGCTATGGATAGCTCATCCACAGTTCCCCAATTGTACAAACAAATGGGAAGTTGGCTGTAACATGTCTGTTTTGGGACCTGTGAAAGTAGGTACAGCATCAGCCATCACCAGCACTTAGCAGTGCAATGGCACCGGGATGATGGATCCACATGCGAGTGCCTGAGGTGTATAGTCACTGGGCATTATCACCCACACACAGCTTGTGCCTATGTATAACACATTCTAGCATCCTACTGTGAGTGTTCTGCCACCTGCTGATACAGTGGTATGATCACATCACAGAGTGGAATGGAATGGGCTGGGGGGCAGGGAGAGGGGTATCTCTGCACTGTTGAGGGGGAATGGGGGCCACTACACTATGGAAATAGACTGTAGGTGTATTCAGGTGCAATCAAGAATGGCATTGGGGTCCCTACAGTATGGAACTGATAGAGCCTGGACTCTGGTACAATCGGGGCTGGTGGAATGGTTGGGGGGTGCCACTTTACCACCAGAGACTTCAGGGCCTGTCCCACATGGGAGCGATAGGGGTCGGGGCTTGAGGGGAGAGCTGCTCTGGTGCATTCATCCCCGTGCCAACATTCAAATGGGCCAGTAATGAGCATGCATAAGGCCCCTTTGCACCATGCATGCTCAATTGGTTAAGTTTGCATTCCTGGAATGAATATACTTCATTGGAACTGTGCACATACCGGTATGTGCCACGCATTCCCCCTGGAAAGTATTCAGTTGGGGTCACCCTGGATGCACCTGACTTGGTGGCTGCCTGCACTGCGACTCCTGTCCAGGGTCACATTTTCAACAGGTACAATGAAACCCACCAGAATAAAGCTCAGTGTCACAGGTTTACTGCATGACAAAAGGGATTAATTCCCATTGAAACTGCATTGTTTGCTGCAGTAACTCTACCGCAGAATTCTGCAATGCTGCGCTTCATCCTGGTTGGCTTCACTGTATGCACACTCTGTATTGGTGGTGCATTCTCTTTCAATATTGTATCAGTGCTAAACGGGCACCCTCTTTGTGCAACGCATCTTTCTGCTTGTACATCGGTCTGGCACTTAATCTGTCCCCCCAGATGTAAAATATTGTTTTCAGTGCTTTCTGATTTTACACAATGCAGCATAACATTGTGTAGATGTAGAGCCCCACTGAAAATAAGATGACATTTCTTCTGTTACCTATCCAGGCTAAATACATAGCAATTAGCCAGCATATTCTAGGAAAACACATTGCAAAAATGTGTAAAAGAAAGACCACATAGAAACTGTTTCTCCACAGATCTGCATTGTGCAAATTCGTTAGAAATAATGGGTAAAAGCATCCCAAAAGCTCTCCACAACCATATCGGCTCTGACCAGAGTTTGTTGTATATTGGGATTACTACCGCATCCTTCCAATCTTTAATTGTTTTTCCATCCTGTAGGGATTTACTAAATAATAATGCTATAGAATCCATGAGGTCACTAGAGAGTGATTTAATGAGAGCAGGGTGAATCCCATCATAACCCAGAGAGGTATTTGTCTTAAATTAAATTTTATTTGATATTTCTTGTTCCTTAATAAATAATACATTGTCAGCTAGAATGCGGTCTCTTTTGGGAAGGCTAGCTATCTCTTTATTCTGAAATATACTTAAAAATATTTATTGAATTCCTCAGCCAATTTGGTTTCATCTCTTATTAACAGTCCATCTTTTTCCAGAGGTCCAATAGTAGTTGATTCTCTCTGATAGTACCTATATAGTTATACATTTGTTTTAGGATTATTCTGGACTGATGCAGACAAACTGTATTCCATTTTTTTTGGCTTTACTAATAGCTTTCTTACATACGTTTGCGCTCTGTTTGTAATAAGTCCAATTTTCAATGGATTGTTCCTTTTTGTACCTTCTATTGCCCTTTTTTTCTATTTAAGGGTTTTTTGATGCTTTTCTTAAACCAGAGGGGCGCCCTACCATTAGTGTTATATTTTACTACTTCTGGGACATCATTTTGAACACAGTGGTGTATTTTGTCTTTTATCGCATTCCAGAAAGAATCCAAATCCTTATTCTCAAGTTCATGTTCCCAATTCCAGGTGGAAAGGTAGGTCTTCATTTCTTGATAGTCTGCTTTATTATAATTTCTAATCTTGGTTATACCTCTAACTTTGTCCCATGTTGTGTCAATCATGAAGTTGACTGAGTTATGATCAATACAGCCTATTGGTTCCTGTACTGTGATATTTTTAATTTGGTTAGAAAAATTACAGAAGACTAAATCCAGAATGTTATGCCCTTTGGTATATTTAGTAACCAGCTGGGTTAAGTTTTTCTGTACTATGATGTCAAGTAACTGAGTTTCAATTGTACCCGTGCCTTCGAGTGTTGGCCAGTTAATGTGGGGAAGTTAAAAATCACCCATGAGAATATAATCACTGTTGGGTTCAAAACTGTCTATAGTATCTATAAAGGTTATATTCTGTTGCATGTTATAGCCAGGGGGTCTGTATGCTAAACCTATTGTAATTTTTTTGTTAACCTGGTGTGTCTCTCCCCACAATATTTCACAAACCGATGGTATATTTACCGATGTGGAGCCTTTGCAAAAGAGTCTGTGACTCAAAGGATTGTAATTCTGATTGTATTCAATTAATAAATATTATTCAGTTTTATTTTATTTAGTTTTTATTGACCAGGTAAGTGCACTAGACAAAGTCTGCCTATTTTTAGGCACGACCCAGGGGAGGATACAGATGAATGCCAACTGACCTTGAACCAGGTTAAGCTATTGGTGGTATTTTTAGTGAATGGGGGAAATTTGGCCAGGGCACCAGAGAAATTCCCCCACTCGACCAAGACGGCTGCCGTGGAGGAGCTGTTAGATGTAGCAGAGGCTGGGGAACAGGTCTCACCCCCTGCCTCTCACTATTCTGAGACCACAATGCCTAAGGAAGAACTACAGAGAGAATCTTCTACCAAGAAAAATGATTCTGAAAGTCTACTTACACCTGTTCAACCCAAGTATTACATCACTGGTAAGCCAACCTGCTGCTGCTGAAGACATATGCACTGATTCCGTCTCTGTTGAGAGTCTAGAACATTTACTACAGCATGAGACAGATTGTTATAAACATTGTAGGCAATTGTTAAAAAGCCTTAGAAATAGCTCAAACTAAAGCTCCAGTGATATCCCCAGAAGCAGTACAGCAAAATGAGGTGTTACCTCAAACAGAGAATGATTTAAATGTTGTAGACCCAGTGCAAAATGTTTCTTTTTCTCCTCATTCTGAAGCCAGGGCTTCCACCTCAATGGATTGCCGAGATGTATTGAAAGCAGTTGATAGTACAGAGGGAGCACTGGGAATGGCAAAATCAGACCACGAGTCCGGCCTAAGACGCTCCCCAGAAGACACTTTTGATGCACAAACCTGGTCAGTGGACAGCGCACTAGAGAAAGCCGATTGGATCCGTGATAGACGGGGGAAATGAATCTCAGGATTGACTCCCATTGTAACTTCACCAGCACATCAGTGCGAGATTGATTTGACAGACTTGCCCTCTGCTGCTCCTGTTGTCAAACAGGTACAGGGAGAACAACCAGCCTGTGGAGATACTTCTCCACTACACTTGCCTACCCAATTGTGGTTGACAGGAAACCCAATATTAAACTTTGAACAGCCAGATTGTAATCCTGGAACTTCAAAAGAGCTAAAACAATCGTCAATACCAGCTGCAACGGAGGGGCCACCAGAAGCAAATTTAAATTTACTGCATAGAACTACACAAAGACCTTATGCTTCTTTATTTCATCAGCCAATCTATCCAGCAAAACAGCATAACGCTGTAAGACATTTGTACAAAGGGGGCATTGACACAATACCTGATAGAGTGTTTGCTGCAAAAAAATTACTGAAAGAGTCTATGAAATTCTTTGCTAATGAGGTCTATGCACTTATTCATGTCTCTGGTGAGACTACATTTGATGTAAGTTTTAAACTAAACACTGTTTTGCAAAGGTTTTGGGCACAGTATAATGTATTGAAACAGACCCCTCTATGGGCACCTTTTGAGGCTATCCCCCTTACTAGGCCTGCATATAAAAATGTCACGGTCTTATTCAGGAATGAGGGGGTAAGTGTTATTGACTTAACCTATTGGTTAAAACAACGTTGTTCAGTTCTTGGTTCCCGTGAAGCGATTTTTGATTCAGAGCACATATGGACAGGAGGGTGGAAGGTACAATTTATGCTACATTCCACAGACACAGGGCTAAGTCATCTTCTGAATTGTTTTTTTCTTGGCAGGGATAGGGAAGTGCTTTTTTATGCAGGCCAGCCAAAAGCCTACTATAACTGCGGCTCCACTGCCCAGCTTAGCAGTGTATGTGACCAAGTAAAACGTACTTTATGACAAGAATTAGGCCATATGAATAGGAACTGTTTGAATGAACTCAAATGTAACTTGTGTGACTCAACAGGACATACTTACCCGAAGTTGTACATGGGCAGCCCACAACCGAGCAGATTCCTCAGATTATGTTGTGCAGAGACTGATGATTGCCATAGCACAATGAGAGTCTTTTCCTCATCCTCCAAGACAGGTTATGACCCCTAAGGTAACTCCCCCAACTTATGAGACAGGCACCTCAGACCCACAAATGGTAAAAGAGATCCTCCCCCCCCCACAGAACAAATGGAAATAACTAATGTTCCTCCCATGGAGAGAATGGCGCAGCCCACTAGGAAGTCTGTAGGTATGCCCCCCCATACTGAAAATGTCAACTAAAAGAAACCAAGCTACTAAACAGCCTGCCCCCAAGATATCTAAAACTTCAGAATTACCCCTGTATAAAAGGTATGAGGCATTTTAGACAGCTTCAGAATTCTCTGATGCAGACTCAGAAGGTTCCTCTTTGTGGTCTTCACAGGTAGACCCTCAATCTAAACCTGAAGAGCCATAAAAGAAACCAAAAGAACAGCAATGCAGATCTAGGAGAACAAGAAAGAAACCCTCTTGAGAACATTCCCTCTTAGAAAGAACAGCACACTTTTCTTAGGATGGTATCCACACCACTGTTTGTTGGGTCCCTTAATGTGAACAGCATCAAAAGAAGTAAAAAGAAACAAATAGCCTTATTTTTTTTGGCTAGCCCCCTAAATGTTCTATTTTTACAAGACACTAGGCTTCACACTGTTTCAGAAATAGGTAACACTACAAAATTATGCCATGTACTGCCATCATATGTATCTTGTTGACATACTGCCAACTTTACCATTTAAAGCCAGCTGTACCATTTGCTGTTCCACTCACTTGTTTGTGGGCCCGTATGTTACCTTGACTCTGTATTATGTTTCTTATGTACTCTGTAACCTCCAGGGTCGCACCTGAAAATAGGCACTTGTTGTTTAGTGTGCTTACCTGGTTAACAAAAGCAAATAAATAAATAAAATAAATATTGGCCCATAGGCACAGATACTTGCTCAGGGGTGAGAATTCTATTTAGATCTAACATACAGACCGAAGTAATAAAATTTGTGGATTTAATACCAGGCAGGGCCTTAGTCTTAGACACAAAAATTTATTTTACTATAGGTTTATTAATACTTATGCTCCTCAAACCAAAGTAGAAAGGATTACATTGTAGTGTATGTTAGCACACTGTATTCGCCGAAAAACAAGCTTTGCCTAGGTTTGTTGTACCATTGATGTGATGTCACGATGTTGTACCATCATGAGTACATCACATTGATGGTACAGCAGCGTCAAATGTCTATGCACATGTGCAGTTACCAATGCTCGCGACCTCAGGGAAATGGCCATGGTGGTGAGTCAAAGACTAAGACAGAGAGAAATATGCTAAATCTATTTTCCCCGATGTTGATTTTCTGGTGCCCATACACTATAAAAGACAGTGTATGGGCAACACTGAACAACAACAGTGCCATTCACTTCTTGAGGTGTCATAACACCCTCAAACCTCTCGAGCTTCGCTCTTGAGGTTTCAACGGTTGTCTTGACAACCTCTCGAAGTGAACAACACTGTTGTTGTTCACTGTTGCCCATACACTATCCTCTATGTTTAAACCTGTATAGCCATACCTAGTTTCATCTCAGGCAGTGATTGTTGGAGGATATTTCAATTGTGGCCTAGACAAGAGGGATAGGGGACAGCACACTACAACAAATAAAATCCATTGTGACATGGCTACTTTGAAATCTATAATTTCTGCATCTAACTTGAAAGATGCTTATTTATCAGTACATCAGGTAGCTCATCCAACATTTCAAAAAGGCCATTTAGCAACAAGGATTGATTTTTTTTTCATTTCTAAATCTTTAAATATATCATCTATTCATGTAGCAGAAGTTGAATTTTTAGACCATAAGCTATTAAAATTACACTTGGGTTTTCTATCACAGTTCCCTCAGGGCCCTGGTACCCAGAAATTCAACTCCTCTCTTTTATCAACAGAACGAATAGCTCAGAATAGTCAGTACTTCATCAATCATAAGAAATCAGTTTTGGAAATGTTTGACAATCCTGCCCTCTGGTGGGAAGATGTTAAATTTGATTTAAGGCAGTTACTGAAACAAGAAGGTAAAACAAATAGGGGTACTGCTTACTTACTTTATTTAAAGCAGAGACAGCAACTACAAAAATTACAATCACTAGCCAGAATTGCTACTCATGATTTCAGTGCACAAATTAAGACATTAAAACAAGACATGCATGCCTTCCATTTAAGCCAACAGGAAAGTCTGCACAACCAACAAAACTTTCGTGTACAAGGGAAGGCAGTAGTTATTTGCCCCTTTCTACGGTGTAAAGATAGAATAAAGCATAAGCAAATAGATTCTCTAATAGGTCATGATGGGCATATTTTTTTTAGACAAAAGTAATATTTTAAAAATAGTATCACGGCATACTACATCTCCTTTTTCCCAGGAGAGGATCTTCCCAGCAACAGATCTCAGACTTTACCAGCAGCTCAGGTCCCTGTCTGTCCGTCCTTTCTACTGGCTGACCTAAAGGATATATCAGCTATTGAAGTTGAAACAGCTATCCAATCATTGCAAAACAATAAAGCTCCAGGAATAGATGGCTTAACCCCAGAACTATACAGAGTACTTGGTCCTTTAATCTCAAAGGAACTAGCCTTAGCCTTTACGCACATGCTACAACAGGATTCTATTCCACTAGATATGGCAAGGGGTCTTTTAATATTCCTATATAGAAAAGGTGAAAGAACAGACATTTCAGATTGGAGGTCAATCAATCTCCTCAACACTGATTTCAAACTTATTTCAAAAATACTGCATACTAGATTACTACCGGCAGCTCTTTAGCTCATATCACCTACACAAACATGCTCCATTCCTGAGAAGAAAATGAGTGATCATTTACTTCTCCTTAAGGGAATTAATAGAAAGGGATAATAATGGGGGATTAGAAGGTTTTCTTCTCTCATTAGACCAGAAACAAGCCTTTGACACTGTAGAACATCAATATCTGTGGGACACCCTAGCCTATTATGGTATTCCAGATTCCTTTATACAATGGATTATTTCCTTATACAAATATGCTACAGTAACCCCACAAATTAATGGGTGGTTGGGACCAATGATTCCCATAAAAAGGGGTGTGAGGCAAGGCTGTCCCCTTAGTCCTCTATTATATGTTTTAAGCATTGACCCTCTGTTAAGAAAACTTAACTCTAACCCAGGTTTAGTACATATACATACAGATACGTTCCACATGTTGCTCAGGCATATGCAGATGACATTACCATACTAGTACAAGATGCATGTTCTGTAACTCAGGTAATAAATACATGTCAGGTGTTTGGGTCTATATCAGGTACTTCCCTAAATCTAAGGAAATGTATTGGAAGACAACTGGGAAACCCATTATCCCCCCTTACTGATGCAGCAGGCATAACTCTTACAAGGGACCCCATCACGATTTTAAGGGTATTATTTGGTTCAGGGAATTTAGAGATTCTTAATTGGCAACCAAAACTGAACCAAGCTCAAAAACTAGTAAACAACTGGAATACTTGGCAAATGAGCAAAACAGAGAGTATACTTAGTGAAAACATATCTTTTACCTATTTTCGTGCAAATTAGTTGGCTCTCCCCTCCCTAAAATTCTTGAAGTCACATTATATAGTACTTTCTTTCAGGCTATATGGGGGGGCCGACTCAACCCCCTAAAACAGAATATTTTATATTTACCTAAGCATCAAGGAGGGTTAGGGATGGTTAGGGATGGTGAATCCCGTTGTTATGTTTAATATTACATATATTAACAAATTTGAGACCCTTATTATCCCAGGTTAGACAGCCATGGATACCTTTATATAAACTTTCTTGCAACCCATGGTTCCCTCAGTGGTCATCTGACTCCCTAAGACAAGTTCAAAAATCTAATGTATGTCCTCAGTATTTAAGGGATGTTTTTGTCAAATTTAAAAGTTGGCAATTAACTTCCAGGATGATTAATAGTCATAGAACATTTTTATATAAACAGATCATACATGATAAGTTTAGAGAACAGGTTTCTTTTCCCAGCTGCCCAGTACATATAATCCCGATGATGCTTGACTTTTTAAATAATCCCAGAATACTGGAGAAAATGTATAAGATGTTCACTGGTTGTGCTGTCACAACCGGCTAAATGTAGAGGAACATCAAAAACTTAAACAGTTAACAGACAGGATGTGTTCTAGACCTCAATGTTCCTTACAGTTGGAGTCCATGTCTCACTTATTCTTTACCTGTCCCTACATTTCAACCTTTTGGTCTCTTGTAGCTCAGAAATGGAATATACCCAACCTAAACCATCTTACATTAGAAATATTACTATATGGGAATTTTGATGTAACCTGGAAAAGATGGGATACGTCTACTTTGCAAATAATTCTTTCTGTGGTAAAATGGCACATATGGAATTCTCATTGTTGGTTTACTTTACAACAGAAAACAGTAACCCTTATTGAATTATTGGAAAAGATTGTATGGGGACATACAATTGATATACAGGAAAGAGGTCAAAGACAGATCCCATAACTGGGTGCTCCAAGCCTGGAGGAATCTTCCTTGGGTTACTAATTCAGATACACAGATTACCTGAAGTGTTATACTACTCAAGGTGTCCTCTGTATTTGCTTTTTGTACAAACATATGTTTTTGATTGATATGTTATGATATTTTTCTGGTTTGTGTTTCCTTTGTCTAACATTGTGTTTCATGTGTGTGATTTCTTAATAAAAACTAAATGTCCCTATTCATTGGTAGGGGGCGCTGTCTCAAAGGTGCGTAGTGTGGGAGGAAAGCAATGCGAATCTGGAGCTGCAAGGATGTGGACATGGGCCGGTCTCGTCAGCGGGTGTGTCTAGTGCCAGATGTGAGGAGACAACAGACCAAATGATAATGGACTCAGCAGATCCTGTGGAGGATATCACAATACAGGAAAAGCTATTGTATCAAACCCTGCAAGATAGGATCCGAATGGCCCAGCTGGATTATGAGGCTGCGATAGAGAAATTTCAAGAAAAAAAACATAAGAGACTCCAAGGATTATCACCTTTGCATGAAGCAACCATTTCTGAAGTTTTTGCTGCTACAACTGGAAAGGATTCAGAGGATGTGCCTGTAAGAGATACAGGGGATGTTACCAAAACTCCTACGGGGGTGCCAGGTGACAAAAGCTGGTCAGCTGATGAAGCCCTACTACAAGCTGGCTGGAAAAAACTCAAGAATGGTACTTGGACTGCAGACACAGATGATGAGACCTCATACAAAGTAAATCAGCCAACACTACCACCGGTAGGACTACCAGCTTATCCTAACTGGAGAATAGAAACCAATGCCAATCTGGAGGATGCATCACATGGTGGTGCACATACTGAGGAAACAGGTACGCCTTCCTATTCTCTCCTAATAACTTTAGAACCTGCAAAACAACTTCTAAAAGGCTCTCCTACTGTTTCTGAAGATATTTGGCCAATGATTTGTCAAGTACAGAGAAGATTTAAGATTTCACTTCTGTACATGAGCAAGGCCCAAAAAAAACATGTGCGGATTTATTTCACAAACCAGTAGAACTGGCAAAGCTTAGAAATGCTATTAGATTAATATATCTGGGGGGTATGGAGGAGGTCCCTGATTGTTTTTTTGTTGGGAGAATTCTTTCAGAACAGTCTTTGGGATTTTCCCCAAATGAAGTATACGTGCTGATTCATGCTACTGGGGAGCACATATTTGACATCAAGCTTTCACATCCAAATGGTGCTTGAAAGGTTCTAGATCAAGTATTCCTTCCTAAAAACCAACCCTTTATGGGCCCACTTTCAGGTCATACCCCTAACTAAGCAGTCATTTTGGATCATCACAGTTCTCTTCTGTAATGAGAGGCTCAACATCACTGACATTATGCAATGTTTGGAAAAAAGATGTGACATTCAGGATTTCCCAGACCCGATCCTGGACTCAGAAGGCTGTTGGAATGGGGGTGGCATCTAAAGGTAAAACTCTTTCAGATAGACAACAACTTCCAATACTTGCCAAATTGCTTTTTCCTAGGCAGGGACAAAGTTTTTATTTTTTACTCAGGTCAGCCTCGCTGATGTCACAAGTGTGGCTCCTTAAGACACATCAGCACAACATGTGATTAAGTCCAGTGCTTTAGTGGTGGGGAGTTGGGACATACAGGAATGGATTGCACAAATGCCCCCAGTTATAACTTTTGCAATGAACAAGGTCACACTTTTACAAAGTGCCCTCACATTTCATAATACTGATGAAGATTTTGCGATGCAAGACTTTTACATTAACACTGTGCGATCAGGAAGAAATACTGCTGACCCAAGACCACCTAGGGGGCATCGTACATCTGGTACAGTGGAAGTGCCACCAGCACAGATGGTTCAGAAGGAGGTACCTAGTGTTGACATAACCCACCCTGCATTATCTACTGACACAGAGGCTACACCAACAGGGTCTCGGAGTGAGGCTAGACCCGCTCGACGGACAGCACCCTCTCATGAGAAGGGTATTATGGCGTCACCACCCCCCCCCATCTTGGAGCCTTTGCAAACAGGCAATATAGCAGTAATGGATTCCTTGACCATACCACAGGTACTAGTGCTTCCACAAGATGGTATTGCTATTACAAACAAGTTTAACGGATTACCTATTGAAGAGGAGCTGGAGGATTTAGATTCAGATGACGCCTCCAGGTCCTCTTCTCAAAGAGACCCTGCATCAGATGTAGAACAAGGCCCACCGCTTCCCGATTTGAAAAAAACAGAAAAAAAATTGGGACCTAGGTTGGGTTTGAGGAATAGCGCAAGGAAAAAATTATTTTAAAATCTGTCTTTTTGACTTAATCATTTTCTATAACTTCCGAATTACATATTGCCACCCTTAACGTCACCAGCATTCATTCTGAGAAAAAACGGTTAGCAACATTTGATTTTTTTGCAGGTTCGAACATTGATGTAGTCTTTTTCCAAGACACCCGATTGTACAGCGCTGAAGATTTTCATTTAGCCTTACAGGGAGCATGATTTTGGCCAGGGGGTGGGGGAGAAGGGTTATGTTCCAGGGTGGGAATTTGTTTTTAAGACAGGACATAACTAACAAATATTGTTGATATTGAGGAAGGCAAAGCCCTTTTATTGGATGTCACAGTGAATGATGCAGACTTTAGACCGGTAAATATTTATGGCCCACAAGTAAAGACAGAAAGGATTGCTCTACTAAAAAAAAATCCAGCCATATTTATTTACCAGAAGGAATGTTCTGTTTGATGGAGATTTTAATATTAATAGGGCAGTAAGTGATAGGGGTGCACAAAGTGCAAAATTATATTGTGACACAAATTACCTGAATTAAGTACTCAGGCTTACAAATCTGCATGATGTGTTTGAGCACACAGATACAGTACTCCCTTTACCTACTTCTCCGGTTCTCGTGAATCCCAGATTGACTACTGGTTCATATCTCCCCACCTGCAGCACAGATCAGAGAGAGTTACATCAGTGGCAATGTCTGATCAAATGCTATTACAGCTGACATTATTTAATTTTCCAGCCACTTCTAAGGGTCCAGGCTATTGGAAACTTAACCTTTCCCTACTAGAGATACCCAAAGTACAGGAGGGTTTCATTTCCTTACTTCAAGCTAGAAAATCAGTCCATTTTTATATGATTCCTCACAACACTGGTGGGAAGACACCAAGATAGATATAAGACAATATTTCCAACAAATGGGAAGGCTGCTAGGTCATGCAAGGCAAAACTCTGCCAAACATCTATGCTCTCAATTACATGAGGTATATACTAGATTGTCCAAGGTGAAGTAGTGGATACTACGGTGGTACAGGAGTTGAAAGACAGTTTATCACAAACAGTATGACGGACGTAAATCCTTGGAGGTTGAACAATGCTTCGGAACATCAGGGAGTAGAGAAGCAATAAACCCTTTTGAATGTTGTGCAGAACAAAAAGATCAAAAAAAGATATTAAACAATTAATGACGTCCTCAGGAAATTTAGTGATGACACAAAAAGAAATTATAAGAGAACTAGACACATATCTTTTGCAACTCTTTGGAGCGGACTCTCAGATTTCAGAGCACAGCATAGATAAGTGGCTCTTGTCATGTACACTGCCAACCATTCCTACATATTTATGACCCTCTTTTTTAAATCCAATCACATCCCAAGAATTGGAAGGGGTCATTACAGCATTACCATGAAATAAAACATCTGGGTATGATGGTACACCTAATGAGTTGTATCCTCATATTTACAAGGTTTTACATGCGGAACTAGTACAAAAGTTCAATAATTGTTTAGACACTGGACTCTTTCCACCGAGCTTCAATCAAGGCTTAGTCATTATTATGTTTGCTTGCACGCATGTGCAAGAAACATAGTGCCATCATCTGAGTTTTTCAGAGGTGTGTCAGCATCTTCCAATTCAGTCAATGTGTTTGCAGGCGTGGTTACAGTTCTCCAATCACTGCTGAAGCTGTCTGTGACAGCAGTTGAAAATGCAGTGGCATACAGTTGAAAGAGGGAGCTACGCTTCAGTGAGCAGCCCCCCCCCCCCACACACACACACACACAGATCAACTGTGTCTGTTGCCTGATAGGATGGTGCAGTCTTGTCTAGCTTAGAGACAAGCCACACATCATTACTTTAATAAACTGTTCCTGCCACAGCAGGACCACCAAATGTGTGGGTGCCTTACAGTCCTTACACATGCCAGCTCTCCAAAACACACCTTCATGGACTCCATGGGTTCTAATCCTCCAGAAAAAAATACCTCAGCATTTGATATGAAAACTCAGACTTCGTTGTATGTGTAATTCCAAGTGTTTTCTCTTACTAGACTCTGTCAGTGTGAACTCCCCTGTCTAAAACCTATGCAAACGAACTTAAGCGTACTGTACTACCTGCAGCTGAAGCAAAGAACTGCCAGAATGCACAAAGGAGAACATACTGCTATGCATTTCAGCAGCAGCCAGTGGGGGAGGTTTTCATGACTGAAGCACTTTAATGCGCTTTTTAGTGCAGTCATATACACACCCCTGTGTGGTAATTCACTAAACCACACACTTAGTCTGGTAATGCAGCTTCAAAATATTTTTTTTCTCTGAATTGCCGTGAGCTGGCATTTAGATAGAATCACATAGCTCTTTCTCAAATCAGATGCTCAATGAAGTCATATCACCTTGTGACCCTAAACATCTTAGGATTGGACATGTGCCCTAACAAAATAGCGAAAAGTAGGTATAGAAAAAGAAAACAGAAATTCAACCGTAGCTCACAATCAAATCCACCCTTTTCTCCAGTGAATCTGAAGCCGACTAACAGCCCACCCCTGGGTGCTCATGCACTCCCTGCACCTGCACAACATATGGCCGACGGGGGTGCTGTTGCATTTTATTTCATAATTTCCTGATCCCGTTACTGCCACCATACTGATACAGTAATACTTTTTATGGCTCGAAAACTGCTTGACATTAGCTGAATTATAAATGACATCCCTGTTTGATGCTGTGGTGCGGAATATGGTGGTGCTCAAATTTTAAGCCAAGTATTACATGCAGATATGTTGTTATTGACTCATGTCACTTACCATTTTATACATCTATTGATTTTTTAATTCACTTTTGCTGACAAATGTTGATCGCAGGGATTCTGGTGTCATAATTCAGTTCAGCAACGTGTAACATCTTAGTGCAGATGCTAAGTAACTGTTTTAAAATGCTGAAAAGTTAACAGCGATGAAAGTGCATGAACTTCTTTCTTCCGTGTCTGGAGCTGTAGTGGTGTTATTGGCAAGTGCATGTCCCTTTGCTCCAGATCTATCAGTGAGATGTCTATTCTGTGCAATGGACAGTGGCTGAATGTTATCAGCTGACAGTTTTCATTTCATTATCAACAGGTAAATATTCAGGGCTTTGCAAATGCAACTTTGCTGGTAGCACAGTTTCATGCCCCCAAGTGTCTCATCAGTTAGTGGTTATATCTTAACCGATGATCACAAAAAGTATGAAAAAGATTTGCCGCTGAGTAATGTAAATGGCAATTCACCAAAGCACCTTTAGGCTGCAAACATAATTTGAACATATAGGGATTCTGAACCAGTGTACCACTCCGTGGCACAGCAATGGTTAATAAGTTTAAGCACATTCTCAGGACATTGTTTCACTTGCCCCCTCTCCCCACTACGATCCTGGTCACCTGAAATAAACCTGACATTTTAGTATCTGTTTTACATCTTGGCTCAGTTAGGCAATCAGCGCTGTAAGAACATGAATGGACATATAAATGGGGACTATAAAAACATGCCATGGGTGCTTGTGCCTTAGTCCAGCTATGCAACATCAGCCTGAAGCTCAGGTAGAGCTTACTGTCTACCACTTTGTTCACCCCCATGTACCTGTACCATTTCACATCCTCCTTGCCTTAGTCCAGCTGTGCTACATCAGCCTGAAGCTCTGGTAGGACTACTGTCTACCACTTTGTTCCCCCCATGTATCGCTGTGCCACATCAGCCTGAAGCTCTGGTAGGGGCTTACTGTCTACCACTTTGTTCACCCCCATGTACCTGCACCATTTCACATCCTCCCTTGATCTACAGTGAGTGGATCCCTCATTCATACGTCACATATGCACACAAAAAAAAAAAAAAAAAACGGTCTTCAAAAATTAAGATACATTTTTTATGCTTGTTATGTTTGCTTGCACGCATGTGCAAGAAACATAGTGCCATCATCCGAGATTTAGGAGGTGTGTCACCCGCTCTTCAAATTCAGTCACTGTGTTTGCAGGCGCGGCCCCATAAGCCAATGCATGATGGAGCTGTCTATGACAAGCTCCAAAATGCAGTGGCATACAGTTCAAAGGGGGAGCTACGCTTCAGTGAGCGGCGATAAGATATCGCTTGCTCATGTGCAGCTCCCCCACACACATGCATCGCAAAGCGCGCCCCGGCATGCACGCACACACTGTATAGCCAACGGAGTGCCCAACTTCGTCGGCTGTGCTGTGCTCCCCTGCCCCCAAAGCCTTCCAAATGCCATGCTGGGTGCCCACCCCAGTGTGGCAACTCATGATATAGCAGGGGTGCCCAATCCCCGTCGGCTCCACTGTCCCCAGTACTGGGTGCCATGCTGAGGCCACCCCAGCGTGGCAATCGATCTTTAGCGGCTGGGGTGCCAATCCCATTGGCTGAATGCCCCAACCATCCTTGTGCCATGCTGAGAGCCCACCCCAGCATGGCAAATGTCCATCACAAACGAAAAAAGAACACCTGTAAAGAAAAACAGTCCCACATAGTCTCCCTGGCCCCTCCACAACCCGCACCCACCCACTGCGCACCCTGCCTCCCCACAGCCCCCTCACCCCATACTTACCTCCGGACCTCGGCGCAATGATCTTCGGTGGACCGGGAACACGTCTGCACTCTTCAAAGCCGACCGCGAACTGAGGAAATGCCGGTAAGCTGTATAATGGGCTAGATAGGGGTTTTCAACTTTGTTGCATATCTCAGGCATTTTTGGAATTTTTGCACCAAATTTTCAACATGGGGTTTTTGGGACCCCTTCTCATGAATGATGTCACTGTCATGGCGTTATTCAGGCCCGAAGGGTGATTTCACAGTCACTGCGCGAAATCATCTTTCGGGACCGATTAATGAAATTACACTGCCAGTGTTCATAAGGTGGGCTCTCAAGAAGCCTATTTTGAAAAGTTGGTGGAAAAATTTCAAACAACGACTGTTTTACGAGAGTGCATTGCGCAGTTCCTACGCACGCTCGTAAGTTCGCAAATTTTCAATATTTTCACTCCAGATTTTCAACATTGCCATTTTACCACACCTTCTTATAAGTAGTACAGCTGTCATTTTTACATCTCACCCCAAAGCGTGTTCCCGCCATGTAGTGCCACAATGAAAACGGTGGTAATCTTCTAAATCAATCTATAAGGACAAATTAAGAAAATCACAGTGACACTGTTCATGAGCAGAGGTCTTACAATGGCTATGTTGAAAGTTTGGTGAAATAATTCCAAAAAATGACTGTTTTACGAGCGTGCGTTACGCAGTTCCTATGCATGCTCATAAGTTTGCAAATTTAATATTTTCACTCCAGATTTTCAACATTGCTATTTTATTACACTTCCTTATGAACAGTACAGCTGCCATTTTTCATATGCCGCCCAAAATGTGTTTTCGCACATGTAGCGCACAGTGGTGCTGTTAGTGTACTAAAGCAATGTTTGGGACAGATTAAGAAAATCACAGTTACACTGTTCATGAGCAGAGGTCTTAAAATGGCTATGTTGAAAATTTGGTGACAAAAGTCCATAAAATGACTGTGTTACGAGTGAGCATTGCGCAGTTTCCACGCATCCTCGTAAGTTCATGACTTTGTAATATTTTACGTCCAGATTTTCACCAGTGGCATTTTTCCACACTGCCTTATTTACAGTACAGCTGTCATTTTTCACAACATGGCCGAAGTGTGTTTTCACACTTTCAACGCAGAGATGCGTGGTCGCTGTGGGAAATCATTGTTCAGGACAGATGAAGAAAATCACTGTGACACTGTTCATGATCGGAGGCACCAAAATGCCTGAGTTGACAATCTGCTGTAAAAATATCCCCCTACCTAATTATATTACGAGTGTGCATTGCACAGTTTCTATGTACGCTCATGACTTCACCATTTTATTAAATATTTTTACTGCAGATTTACAACATTGCCATTTTTTGCACCTCCCCATGAACAGTACAGCTGTCATTTTTTACATCCTGTTCGAATGTTTTTGCACCTGTGGTGCTAAATGCCGTAGTCTCTGTGCATAAGCAGCTTCGGCTAAGAAACTGATATTCCCCTGTTCATGAGTGGGGTCACAAAAAACACGTTGAACATTTGGGTGAAAATACCAACGAATGCCTGAGCTATTAGGGTTTCCAACCATAACGCCTAACCCTGTAGAGAATGACAGGCATCAGGGGTGTGACTTGGGATTCTTGCCTGTAATGCTCATACCATTCCACACCCTGCAGCCAGTGAGAAGCATTGAGGTATGCCTTGGACTCTTTGGCCCCAAAGTTCACCCCATTCTCCCATATCGCACTCATCCCACTGTATTTCCTAATGGAATGGGGTGCGCATAAGGACCAAAGACCCCAAGGAACACCGTCACACTTGCCAGTGTCTGCAGAGTGGGGTGTACTGAAATGGCGTGGCCGTTATGCCTGATGACTCAAAGGCCCACCCCAATGCCTGTCACTCTCTGCAGGGTGGTGGTGGGGTTGGCTTCAGTTTAATACTTCACTGCCATTCCCATTACGCAGCTCTGTAACTTCTACACTACCACTGCCAATGCCAGCAAGCAAACATTCGGCATTGACAAATGCTTGTTTTATATAAATCTGGCCCAAAGGAAGATCTCCAGAACTGGAGACCTATTATGCTTTTAAATTCGGATAGTAAAAATTCTCTCTAAAATTTTGCGTAATAGGCTTTCTAATGCATTGACATCAATAATCAGTAGTTCCCAATTTTGCTCCATTCCAGGTGAAAAAATCACTGATGCTGTAATTTTACTCAGGGAAGTAATGGACAAGAGTAGCATTGGAGAAATACAGGGGTTTTTACTTAGCTTAGACCAAGTAAAAGCATGTGACAGAGTCTCTCATCCTTATATTTGGAAATGTTAAGAGAAGTTTGGGCTTCTGTCCTCCTTTATTACCTGGCTTAAACTTTATTATTATTCTGCAGAGGCTGCTCCATATGTAAATGGGTGGGTGGGTCTGTTTTACAAACACTCATGGAGGGTAAGGCATGGCTGACCCCTCAGCCCCCTTTTTTATATATTAACCCTAGAACCTCTATTAGCTAGAATCAACAATATAGTGAGTATCAGAGTAATTTCTTTGCATAGTAGCATGGCAGAGCTGAAAACTATAGCATGTGCTGACAACATTTGCATCTTCTTGGCAGATACTCCATCCAGTAAGGCTATGAATGCGGTGATAGTAGCTTTTATGGAAGGCACAGGAGCAAGGCTAAATCTTCATAAAAGTAAGTGCCTTTATCTTGGTACAGATGATTGTTCATTCACTACAGTTATGGGGATCCCAGTACTACAGTCTGCAGTTAAGATTTTGGGAATACATTTTGAGGTGGAAAATGTAGCAGAATTTAATTGGGGTAAATTATTACAGGAAGCTAAGACACATGTTAATACTTGGAATAAATGGCGGATGTCGAAATTAAAGAGAATTTTTATGGATAAAACCTTTTTGATTGGTTGTTTCTTGCACTTAGCGGCTATATATCCTATCCCTAAACAACTGGAAACTGCACTGCTGAGTGTTTTTTTTTTTTTTTTTTAGCCATCTGGGGTAATCATTTAAACCCCATAAAACATGTGATTTTATATCTTAAAAAAGATCAAGGGGGACTCAATATGGTTAACCCTGATTCCTTTTGTTATTCACTATTTCTATTTGTCAACATCAGGCCTTTATTATTACAGCTCCCTTGTATATGGTCACCTTGAGTATTGGATGCTATTTCCCCTTGGTTAGATGACTGGGGATGGGACATACTGATAGCCAAACAAAAACATATTCAGGGACTTCCTACTCATTTTTATGGCTGTTTTGGTAAACTGAAGATCTGGAAGATCATCAAAATGATAATTCACAAAACTAGGAAGGAATTTTATCACTCTCTACAGCAAACATATTTTATTCCACTACCACATTCTGATCACAGATCACTGCAGGACAACATATATAATAAGACCATGCTAATTCACTCCAACATGCCAAATTTTATGTGGGGCATCACATGGTTAGGAGTGCATGGTAAACTAAACGTAAAGGGTAACCTTAAACACAAAAGTGTAGAAAATAGAGCGTGTCCTAGATCAAATCTCTGTCAAGCCCCATTGGAATCCATGGAGCACTTGTTTATTTATTAAGCAATAAGGCATGACCAGGGGTTATGTTAATGGTCTGTTAACCACCCTCTAGGGGTATAATGTGGCACGAGGCATGGCAGTCTATCTAAGGGTGATGTGACCATTAGCTATAACTTATAGGCTCTATATTATAATATAATAAAAAAAAATTAAACAGTGTTAATCCTTGTTCAGTATATGGTTAAGCTCTACATGTATGTTAATAAAAGATTAACATAAGGCTATTAGAATGTTTACAGCCAATCAGAAAGCTATATTTATCAGACCCTTTTTATAATTGTCCTTATAGTAAACATTTCTGAATGCTGGTAAAGCAGTATTGGGGGGCTTCACCCTTTGTAAATATTACCTCTGATATACTACTGCTAGGTATACTTCCTCGACAGTGGCAGGCATATGAGATTGATCTTATGCATGGGATAGTAGGGTGTATTAAATACCATATCTGGCAAACTAGGGGTCGGTGGTCACTAAATCAAGTATTTATATCACAAGAACAATTATTTTGGTCAATTCAGGATGCTGTTGTATCCATTAGAAGGAAGGAACACATACAATTCCAACTTCTTTATACAATAGAAGGTGGAAATTATTACACTGGCTGGATACGAGATAACAGTCGCTATTTACTGGGCTCCAATAAATTGGTCGTGGATGACTTTTTCCTAATCCTTTTAGTGAGGAGAAAGTGGAAGCACTGACTTATGTATGTATGTATGTCATCAAATTTTTCTAGAGGTAAAAGAACATCCTTGATTTTTCATGAGTATGATGTTATAGTGTCTTAAGTTGTTTTTTTTTTTTCCCCCTCTCCCTTTTTCATTTCTGAATCTGTATGAGTTGATGCAGTTTTGTATACTTTCTTTTGGACAGGTATAGGAATAAGAAAATAATCCCCTACTCTTTTAGAGACTGATGTATGCAGTAATACTTATTTTGTTTCTAATTTTTTTTTTCCTTTATAATTTTGTATAACTTAATACTTTTCTATACACTGTATTTTGGGTTTGCATATAAAAATCCTATGCTTTTTTCATGGGGAAGAAGTGGGGATGCTTAATGAAATGAATGAGTTAGATTTATTTTTTCAAGGTATAATGTAACAGTTATGTTTTGAATTTCTTTCCTTTATGATTCTGTATGTCTTAATACATTTCTGTACATTTTATTGTGAGTTCTGAATAAAAAATTCCCCTACTCTTTTTGAGAAGTGCCATGGGATCTTTAACATCCACCTGAGCAGGCAGATGGGACCTCGCTTTAATGTCTTATCTGAAAGACGGCACCTCTAGAGTGCAGCACCCACCTCATGCTACACCACAGTGTCAGTATTGGGATTTAAACCCAAGTGCCTGGTGTGAAGATAGAACCCACAGCCTTCTGATCTTGTGGCCTCAGAGGTGGGTGTGCTACCTGCTGAGCCACTGACACTGACATTCAGTCATTGTTATATTGTTTGAGACATACAGTGCTATCCCACCACCAGCTCTACTACTTCTTTCCTTGTGTATGACATTATACCTGGGAATATCTATTCCCCAGTCTCCTTCCTTATACCTAGTTTTGGTTATGCCACAAATTGAGATATTGTCTCTCTTTAAAATGTACTGAAGCTCATCTAGCTTATTACTCATACTACACGCAATAATTGGCAGACAATTAAGTTGTTTCAATGTCATTTTATTTCCTTTATTTATGTGTCTATGGTTGACATTTATTCTTTCTGATTGCTAGGGAGCCTTTAACTGTTTTTTATTTGGTCTCCCCTTACTGTTCAGTTTAAACTAGTTCTGATGGCTTCTGCAAAGTAATTTCCTAGTTTTCTGCTACCTGACCTGTTCAGGTGAAGACCATCCCTGCTAAAGAGACTGTGATTGTTAGCAAACATTTCCCAAGTTCTAATACATGTAATGTCTCTAAATAGGCACCACTGTCTAATCCAGTTGTTAAGGCTTAGGATTCTGTTATTCGCATGCTGATTTGCCCCAGGGACTGGAAGAATTTCTGAAAATATTACTTCACAATTTAATTTAATATGGAACTGATATTTAGTAACCCATTGTAAATTTCCTCCAAAGTTTTCTTTCTTATGTCATTAGTTCCTACATGTATAATTACTAATGGACAAACATTACATTTTTTAATTACTTTTGGTATTCCTGCCATAATGTCTAAAATTCCTGCACCTGGGTAACAGCTGCTACTGATCATTTCCTTGTTTAAAGCAGTGGTGTATTGGTCTGTATACTTAATGATTGAGTCCCCCAGAATGTAAACAGACCTAAATGATTGATTCTTAGTCTGATTTGTTTCTCTGTTACTCATTGGGGTATCCTCATGAATTTCTGTTTCCATCTCTTCAGTTGTTATAACGCTTTCTATGCATATGTTGCCCTGATTATTTTCTTGAGGGTTTAATGAGTCAGGTGTTAGTGTTGACACAGCCTTTACTAATTCATTTGTTTCATCACTAATTTTGTCCATCAGATTTTCTAAAGGCTGATATTTATTGCTAAGTGGAGGCAGTATAGTGCAGTGGTTTAAGGCTCTGAGCTGCAAATCTGGAGACCTGGGTTTGAATTCCACAGCCCCCACTTGCATACTGTGTGACCTTGAGCAAGCCAGTTAAATTTCCTGTGCTCCCAGGTAGCATCTGTAAAAAACTTTCAGCTTAGTGTGCCACTCCTAGTTAAACAATTAAAAAAAAAGTGGTAGAGTAAATTCCATAGCCCTTCTGCCTTTTCTGGATTTACTACATGCTATAGATGTATTTTATGTTTCTATTTCCTGATCATACTCTCTAGTTCTTTTACCACCCTATTCTTTTCCTTGTGTTATATCACCATCAATTGGTATACCTATACTGTTTGTCAGTGTAACAGGTAAGTTTTTAATACTCTTCAATTCTAGTTCAAGTCCAAGTATTTTAACTTCCAAGTTCTTCATTTCAGTACATTGGTTACAAATATATTGATTAAACTCCAGGACTTCTTGGAGAGTGAACATTTTACAATTGTCACATTGCACCCCTAATTTCCTTGTTACTAACTTTACTTGGTTATTTTCCATTTTAACATAAACAAGTAGCAAACTTATAAAATTACTTGAGTGCCTAAGTACTTGCCTAAATTCAGTGTAGTAGGTACAGTATAGTACTACTATGCTGTTGTAATGCACATATTTTACCTTGTTATTGCACTGATTCAACAGCCTATCTCGCCCTGCCACCCTGCTTCACTCTACTCCGCTCGCTGGAGCCGAGCATTATATGTCCCCTATGGATGACGTTGCCTGTGTCTCCTTGGCAATGTCTCCAGACAAGAAGTGCAAGATGACCAGAGCTGCATGCCCCTTTAGGACTCTTTTCTCTAGAATGGACTTGTGTGCACCCCTCCATTGTTTCTGCTGCTTCCTGATGGTCCAGCCCCCCTCCCTCCACTGTGGAGACTGAGCAGAAGTACTTGTTCAGGATGTCTGCTTTTTCTTGATCCTTTTCTGTGCAGTCTCCCCCTGCCACCCCCCATATCTTCATCAATCCTTCCCGTGCTTTCCTTTTCTCACTTATGTACCTGATGGAATTCTTACCTCCTTTAGCTACCCCTTTGGCTATCCATTCCTCTGTCTGCACATTTACTCCCCTCACTGCCTTTCCTGCTTCCCTCTGTTTTACTTGGTAATCCAACCTGTCTTCCTCCCTCTGTGTTTCCCTATACTTCCTGAATGCCACCTGTTTTTACTTCACCACCTTGGCCACATCCCCACAGAACCATGACAATCATTTTTTCCTTCTTTTACTCAGTTCCTTCACACAGAGGTTGGCTGCCTTAATTATGTCTTCCATTATTTTCCCCACTGTGTCTCTATCCATCCCTGGCAATTCCCCATCAGGCAGTTTCATTTCTTTTTTTTTTTTTTAATTGAGATGTTTTGGCCACTAGGGCCATCTCCACCTGCCTCAGGCTTTCACTCCAACACTCCCAGTCCCAACCACCACTCCCCCTATCCCTCCAACAGGGATCTACATGAGGAGGACCTGAGGGCACCGATGCCCTCACTCATGGCCTCTGGTACACATGGGCTTTCTGTTTTTTCTCCCTCACCACACCCCACCCAAGTGCCCTGGCCCAGGGCGTGTGTTACCATGAACACTACCTTGTTTGCATATAGTAACATTCTGCAGGGAAGACAAGCTCCCCTGGCCCACCACAGGGATGCTAATGTACCAGAACCAGGGTCCCTCCTTCCCCTAGCTGGGAGCACTGCCATGCAGCAGTACCACCACAGCACCTTGATCAATTTCCAGGTCCACTCCCAAAATGGGTTGTCTACATAGAAGCATGTGGCACTTCTGCTGGGCCATCAGGTGACCTCGATGAGGAAGTTTCTGAGGCAGTCTACCATTCATTTAAAATCCACCTTCTGAAAGTCCAGGACCTGGTGATTTTGCCTCTGTTCCCATCTTAATGCTAAACTACACTGTACAGTAGTCACGGGTACCTAGGGGACTGCCCACTGTGACATCTGGAGGAATGTGATTGTAGCATGACTTAGGAAGTTCTGAAGGTGCCAGGAAAGGGCAACCAGTCCAATGAACATATGAAGAAGCAAATTCCTGCATTCAAAAAGCACCAGAGACATCTGCAGTGCTGTCCCTCTTTGTGAGCACCAAGTCCTTGACTAACTGCATGAGAACAGCCCCTTGCAGGGAGTCAAGGATGGCCCTGCTCCTTGCCAAAGCTGAAGTTGGATGGCTTCAATCCACAGCTGATAGATTAAAGTCCCCAGCTTGAAGCCCCTTCCCCGTACTTACCATCCCACTGGAGGTCTTCCCCAAGTACCTTATCCAGCTCCTCTCCCTGTGCTAGAGGTCTGTATACCACCCCGTACGGATAGTGGCCCCAGTACCTATCTCCAGGATGACCCACAGCACTTCTAGAGACCTTCTTCTATCTCTGGGTGCTCCTGTATTTCCATGGCCTTGATTCCCTAATTGATAATTTAATTTTCAATGTGGGAGGAGGGGTGCACAGTGCAAGACCTGCCAAATGGTTAAAGTACTAAACAGTGATGTTACACCAATAGTGCACTTTGCCTAAGTTGTCAGAATGTGAGTCACTTACTTATTTGTGAATATTTTTAATAATATGTATTTGCTGTTAGTACTGCATGTGTGTTTTATTTGTATGTACTATATCTTGTATTCATTTATAACATGCTTCAAAGCCTTTCTGTGCGGCTCTGTGTCATTCCTGAAAATGGGCTTTGGTCCAGTATGCTTACGTGGTAAATAAAGTGAAAATGAAAAAAATGAAATTAAATGAAATATGCTCAACCAAAAGGGAATTATTGAGGTTGCAGGAAATTCACAACTTTAAGTGCTTTGCTGATAAACTAATAAGGGAGACTGAACCAGACCAACTGTGCGACAACGCTATTCAGTGCTACTGCTAATCAAGTACTAGTACCCAGTGTAGCTGCAAAAAAAAAAAAGAGGCAAAAGTAAGGAGGACCAAACACAGAAAGAAGATGATCGAATTTTAGTGCACAGGAAAGGGGCAAAAAGAAGTAGAAGGGCCGATTGCTATTCCAGCCAAATGGTTGAAAATAATATTCAGATATTAAATACACTAGGTTCTCCCCTCATCATGACAAGTCACAGCATAATACAAGGAGGGATAGACATGGTCAAGTATACTCTGGGTCCAATGCTTGTCATCAGTGCCAAAAGGTTGTAGTGGGTGATGCTATTATCAGATACACAGATTGAGGTATCTGCAATCAGGACAAAGAATGAACAATGGTCTCCTGCTTTCCAGAAGCCAGAGTAAATGACATAACTGCAAACATTTGCTGTCTGTGTGTCGCGGTGGTGAGGGTGGTTGGCTGTAGTGAGGAGGGTGCAGGGTTTGGGGCTGGGGAGGAGCACAATATTTGAAATTCAACACAAAGAAGTGCAAGATTATGCATATGGGGCACAAAAACCCTGGAACAACATATCAGTTGGGGGGTGAGGATATAGCATGCACCAAGCAGGAAAGGGACCTTGGGGTTATTATTTCTGATGACCTCAAGGTAGGGAAACAGTGCGACAAGGCAACAGATAAAGCAAATAACATGCTGGGATGCATAGGCAAGGGCATCACCAGCAGAAAAAGGGAGGTCGTAATTTTACTACAAGACACTAGTGAGGCTCCACGTGGAGTACAGTGTACAGTTCTAGAGACCTTACCTACGTAAGGACATAGACAGGGTAGAGAAGGTTCAGAGGAGGGCAACAAAGATGATACAGGGATTGCATCACAAGTCCTATGAGGACAGGTTGAAGGAACTGAATATGTATGAACATATGACCATACGAAAGTTGCCAGCAGCAAAAGGACATCCTGGTCTATCTAGGCTGCTCGAGACTGGAGCTAGCTCCCTGTTTAGCATCTGCCTCACCCCCCTTCCCTCCCTTTACCCTCCCCTTTGCCTTGTCCCACCCCTTCTTGAAGCATTCCACTGTGTTACATGCCACCACCTAAGCCAATAGTGTGTTCCACTTTGCCACCACCCTCTCCGTAAAGAAATGCTTCCTCACCTCCCTCCTGAGTCTACCCCCCTCCAATCTTATATCATGGCCCCTAGTGTCTCTCCCCACCCTCCTCCTGAATAGACCCTCTGTGTCTGTTTTGTTTATCCTCTTCATTTATTTGAAGGTCTCGATCTTGTCCCCCCATCCCTCCTGTCCTCCAGTGTGTACATGTTTAACTCTCTTAGTCTGACCTCATATGGCAATTCCCCCAGACCCTGAATCATCTTCGTTGCCCTATGTGGCATTCCCTCCAGCAGCCTAATGTCCTTTTGTAGGTAGGGGCACCAGTACTGCACGCAGTATTCCAGGTGGGGTCTAACCAAAAATCTGTATAACGGTAGAATAACCTCCCTTCTTCTCAAGGTAACGCCCCTTGCAATGCAAACCAGCATTTTGTTGGCCATTGCTGCTGCCTTTCTGCATTGTATGGAACTGTTCATTGCTCCCATGATGAGCACCCCCAGGTCCTTCTCTTCTGTTATTTCTAGCTGCAACCCCCCCCCGGTAGTAGCTTCTCCTTGGATTTTTTGTTCTGAAGTGCAGTACCTTGCATTTTTTTGCATTGAACCCCAGCTGCCATCTGTCAGACCATGCCTCTAGCCTTGCCAGATCCTCCAGTAGCCCCCACCACCCAACTTGGTCATCTACCACTGCTCCCATCTTGGTGTCATCCGCAAATAGGCTGATTTGCTGCTGATGCCCTCTGAGACGTCTGCAATAAATATGTCAAACAGCACTGGGCTCAACACCAACCCCTGCGAAATACCACTTGTTACAGGCTTTGGGGATGAGTATTCCCCACTTACCACCACCCTCTACTGTCTATCTTTTAGCCAGTTTTCCACCCACCCCACCAGTTTTGCTCCTGCCCCATGCCCTGCTTCCAAGTCTTCCATGTGGTACTAAATCGAAGGCCTTCCTGAAGTCTAGGTACAGAATATCCACTGCATGGCCCCCATCAATTTGCCTAGTCACCCAGTCATAGTATTCCACCAGGTTGGTCTGGCATGACCTGCCCTTGATGAAGCCATGCTGCCTCCCATCCTACACCCCATTTGCCTCCAGTAGTGCCACTAGCTTCTCCTTTAGGATGGTCTCCATTAGCTTCCCCACTATGGATGTTAGACTTACTGGCCTATAGTTCCCTGGTTCATCCTTGGGTCCATTCCTGTGGATGGGAACCACATGAGCCAGTCTCCAGTAATGGTGTATGCATCTTGTGTCTAGAGATAAATTAAATAATTCTGCCAAGGGTCCTGCCAGGACCTCTGCCAGCTCCTTCAGCACTCTTGGATGTACTCTATCCAGTCCTGGTGCCTTGTCCACCCTCAATGCCCTTAACCTCTCCAGCACACTCCCCACTGTGATTTCTCTGTCTGTCATCCCCCTCCATCTGTTTCTATCCTCCCTCCTACTATGGGTAGCACCCCTCCCTTTCTTTCATAAAGACTGAACAGAAGTAGTCGTTGAGCACTTCTGCCTTTTCACCCCCTCTTCCACCCATCCCCACTCCTTAATTCTTACAATTTGGTCTTTACAGCTTCTTTTCTCCCTGACATACCTAAAGAAGTCTTTTTCCCCTTTTTTATGCCTTGCGCTAGCCTGAGTTCTCTTGCTGCCTTGGCTGCCTTACCCCCTAGTCACTTCCTTTGCTTCTTGCAGAGATTCCTGCCTATCCTCCTCCCTCCCAGATTTTCTGTATCTCCTGTAAGCTGCCCTTTTCCTCCTCACCCTATCTAACACCCCTTATCTAGCTGGGTTTCTTTCCTCTAGCCTTCTAAGTCTGGGTCCTACAGCATGTTTCTGTTGCCTCCACTATTCCCTGTCTTATCAGTTCCCACCTTTGTTGTGTGTCCATACCCAGTTGAATTTTGCACAGGAACCCCTGTACCACTTCCCTCATCATCTTAAAGTTAGCATTCCTGAAATCTAGCACCCTTGTGCCAGATGCCCCCCTCTCTTTAGCCATCTGTAACTGGAAGCATACTGTGCAGTGGTTATTCCCCCCAGTGGTTCCTCCACCCTCACATCCCTCACCCACTCCCCGTTCGTAAGAACGAGGTCAAGAGCATTCCTTTCCCTAGTTGGTTCCTTGGCCAGCTCCCTGGAGGAGAGGAGGGAGAGAGGGAATATGATAGAGACATACAAGTACCTTACAAGGAGGGACAGGGTGTAGGAATACACTATTTTCCAGTGAAAAAGATGTTCCAGGACTAGAGGGCATGGGATAAAGTTGGATGGTGGGTGATTCAGAAGAAACGTGGGAAAGAATTTCTTCACAGAAAGGGTGATGAAAAAATGGAACACCCTGCCAGAGGAAGTGGTGGGGGCTAAAACAATCACAGGATTTAAGAATGCATGGGATAGACATGAGGGAATTCTGGAGGTCGGGGGTAAGGGGCAACAGACTTCTAGAAAAACATAAAGGGAACTTACAAGCTCAAATGGGAAGACTGGGTGGGCCATAGGCGATTATCTGCTGAAAGTGCCTATGTATCTATGCAACATTGAGAGGGTTCTAAAAAAACAGAGGGCCAAATCCATCAATAATCGTACATGTCAGAACTAACAAAATAAAAAAAAAAAATCAGAGCTTAAAAAAGATTTTATTGACTTGGTAGCAAAGTTAGAGAATTATAGTGGTAACATTATCTTCTTGGAAGTGTTGCCAGTCCCCTGAGCTCCACAATTACAGCAGCAAAAATTATTCTGAATTATTTAAATCGTTAGATGACTGAATGTGCTGGATGAACACTGGTTTAGTTAAAAACTGGGATGCTTTCTAGGAAAAGTCATACCTTTTTACAAAAAATGGTCTCTATTTAAGCATCAGGGAGACAGTCCATTACCAAGTCACTTCAGGTGGTCCTTCACAAACATGAAACTAATGGTGATGGGTAGAGCTCATGCATTACAGAAAGGGTATTACTAATAGTAAGAGATTGCTGTTATGTAATCCATCCACAGTGAAGAAAGAAGGGTTACTAGTGGGTTACCGCAGGGTTCAGTACTAGGACCAGTCCTTTTTAATGTCTTTATAAGTGACATTGCAGAGGAACTGGAAGGAAAAGTGTGTCTCTTTGCAGACGACACAAAGATCTGCAACAGGGTTGATACACAAGATGGAGTGGAAAGAATGAGAAGGGACTTGGCAAGGTTGGAGGAATGGTCAGATGTATGGCAGCTCAGATTCAATGCAAAGAAGTGCAAGGTAATGCACCTGGGAAACAAAAGTCCAGGGGAAGAGTACACAATGGGGCGTGAGATACTGACAACAGTAAAAATGAAAAAGAACCTGGAGGTAATTATATCAGATGACCTAAAGGTGGGCAAGCAATGTGAGAAGGCAGTAAGGAAGGCTGGGAGGATACTGGGAAGCATAGGAGAGGCATCAATAGTAGAAAACAGGGAAGTTGTTATCCGCTGTACAGACAGTTGGTGAGACCCCATCTGGAGTACTGTGTGCAGTTCTGGAGACCCCATCTCCGCAAGGACATAGACAGGATAGAGGCATTCCAGAGGAGGGCAACCAAAATGGTGCAGGATCTGCACCAGAAGACATACAGAGAAAGACTAAAGGAGCTTAATATGTATACCCTTGAGGAAAGAAGGGAGAGAGGGGACATGATAGAAACTTTCAAGTACCCCAAGGGAATCAACAAAGTCCAAGAGGGTAGCATCTTTCAGAAAAAGAGATGTGCAAGAACAAGGGGGCACAATTTGAAGATAGAGAGGGGACAGCTCAGAGGTAATGTGAGGAAGTATTTTTTCACAGAGAGGGTTGTGGATGCATGGAACAGCCTACCTGAGGAGGTCGTGGAGTCAAGAACAGTGGGGGAATTCAAGAATGCATGGGACAGACATAAGGCAGTCCTAGTGGGGGGTAGGAGGAAGTAAGTTGTTGGTTAACTAGGACCTGCAGCTTATCTGTTAGGTAGGAAAATGGGCAGACTAGGTGGGCCAAGTGGTCCTTATCTGTCGTCACATTCTATGTTTCTGTTTCTATGTTTCAATACCAAGTCAGAAATTGTAGTTCTGAGTTTCAATGCAAGAAGCCTTGTAAACAAATCGGAGCTCTTTAAAGCTAGTATTTATGTTGATAAGCCTGATATTATTGCAGTGACTGAGACATGGTGGGAGAAAAGTAACTATTGTGATAGAAACATCACAGACTACAACCTAGTAAGTAAAGAAAGAGAAAATCGTGTGGTGGGTTAGCCTTGTGTATTCAGGAGGGCATAATATTTTCAGAGATCAGAGATAACCTGCATGATCGTACAGAATCTATATGGGTAAAATTGGACCTAAAGAGTGGAGAAACAACGATGGTGGGAAATTATTACATCCCAGGGAATTAGTAAAGAGGTTGACAAATTATATCTGGATGAAATTAGATACCACAGAAATAATAATAAGGTTCTATTGATAGCAGACTACAACCTACCAGACTTAAACTGGGAAACCATGGAGTCAAGTAATATATTAGAAAAAACACTTTTCTAAACATACTTAGTGAATGTAGTCTTAAACAACATACAGTATCACTAAACAAACTAGAGGCATAAACATGCTAGATCGAGTCATCTCAAATGCTACTGATAATACTGAGTATATTACTGAAGAATCCAACTGCAATAGAGATCATTGCTGCATTTGCTTTTCCTGTAAAACCCAGATTAACTTCAATAAAGGGAGGGATAGTTTTGATAAGGGGACAATGCCATAAGCACATGGGACGGGGAATCTGATGTGGCAGGGATAAATACAAATGAGTGTTGGCACGTACTAAAATCCAAGTTACTGGAGCTACAAGCTTGCTATATACTGCAGAGACCAACTTACAGCAAAAAGGGTAAGATCCCATGGCTGAGATATTCAAAGGGGTTGCACCTAGTGCAACTGAGTTGTGCTAGTGCAACCCCAGAAATGCGCCATGAGGCAATAGTCAAAAGGATGAATTGCGCAGCATAATTCCCGATGCGCCTGGGCACAAAGATAATGTATGTGGCACATCTCCAGGGGCGTGCCCACTATCACTGTCAGTGCTCAGTGGCCTGTAGGCAGGCACACCCGCCCCGAGGCCGGGAAATCAGAGGGCTGTGGGTTCAATGCCCACATCTGGCACTTGGGTTAATATCCCAGTACTGACACTGTAATGCAGCATGGGGAGTACTGCACTTTGAGGTGCTCTTCGGATGAGACATTAAACCAAGGTCCCATCTGCCTGGATTGGTGGTAGTTCAGGTGGATGTTAAAGATTCCATGGCACTTATCGAAAACAGTAGGGGAATTTCCCCGGTGTCCTGGCCAAATTTCCCTCATTCACTAAAAATACCACCAACAGCTTAATCTGGTTCAAGGTCAGTTGGCATTCATCTGTATCCCCCTCCCCCGGGTCGTGCCTGAAAATAGGCAGGATTTGTCTAGTGCACTTACCCGGTGAACTAAATAAAATAAATATGCGGCACATCCTGATATCAGCATGGGATGTGCGGTGCATCTGCTGGCACATCCCAGAATTATGTCACATACCTGGGCACAAAGTTGAGCCTGTGAAAAATGACTCAACTGCTAGCCACCCTCAGGCGTGCCACTGTATTGCAATGTGCAACACAGCAGCTGCCAGCCGTGGGTGGCTACACCCCCAGCATACTGTTGACAAGCACCCACATAGATCCCTGGTAGTCTAGTGATACCCCCTTCCCTGCCCATATCCCCGATGACCATGTAATCCTCTTTTGAAAACACCCTGGTGATCTTGTGGTACCCCCCCCCTCCTGTACCTCCAATCACTTGTAAAGCGATAAAATATTGCCCTAGTAGTCTAGGGGTACCCCCCTTTCTGTGGGTAACCCCGATCACCCATAAAGTAAAATAAAATGTTTCCTGGTAGTCTAGTGGCACCCTCCCAAACCACACAGGACCCCCAACCCATCCAGCCCCTCCCCCCATCATCGGCGAGCAGCACATCCACCTGCATACCTTTGGGGCTGCCCACCGAATGACAGCTTACAGTATCAGCTGCAAGCCCATTGGTCCACACTGTGGACCAATGGGCTTGCAGTGCATACTGTAATAGTCATTCATAACTATGTGAATGAATTACTTCATTCATAAAGTTGTGAATGACTATTACAGTATGTAGTGTATGCCTCATTGGTCCACAGTGTGGACCAATGGGCTTGCAGCTGATATTGTAAGCCTGTCATCCAGTGGGCAGCTGTTGAGGTATAACGGGTGAGTGTGCTGCACACCAATGACTGGGTGGAGGTGGGGATGAGGGGGTGGGCTGGGGGTCCTGTGTGAGTGGGGGGTGCCACTAGACTATCAGGGAACCATTTTATCACTTTACAGGAGATTGGAAGTATGGGAGGGGAAGGGGTACCACTAGACCACCAGGGTGTTTCAAAAGAAGATTACACTGTGATTGGGGATGCGGACAGGGAGGGGGTGCCACTAGACTACCAGGGATCATATGAAAATATTAGTACGATGATCAGGGTTACAGGCAGGGAGGGGGGACTACTGGACCACCAGGGATGGGAAAATGCTATTTTCCTGGCAATCAGGGCTATGGGCAGGGAAGGAGGAACCACTGGACCACCAGGGCAGTTTATATAATTTAACATGGGTGTTCGGTGGTACGGAATGGGGTGGGGGTACTACTGCTGTGCCTGGTACAGGGCTGGCATGCTGTGCAGGGTACGAGGTGCATTTTGCTGGCCAGCCCTGTGCAACACATGCAAATGAGGCCATAATGACATGCAAATGGCCCCATTTGCACCTTGCATGCATAATGGCTCTATTTGCATATCCAGGTCTGAATATCTGGAAATTGTGCCTGGCGCAACTCCAGTTGCACTGGAGCATTCCCATTCCTGGTATTCAGATCTGGTTGTGGGATGCACCGGCACATTGTGTTTGCACCATGTGCATTAATTGCTATATTCAGAAGAGATGCACCATGGCACAGCTCTTTTGAATATATCCCTCAGTAGCTCCAGCACAACTCAGTTTTGCTGCCCCACAACTTGCGCCATTGCCAGGTGCAATTCTGAATATCTGGCCCCATATGTATAAAAAAGCTGCAAACTCATAAGAAAGCTATAAGGGAGGCCAAGAGATATCTGGAGCTCAAGTCAGCTTGTGATAAACAGAATACAAAGATGTTCTTTGCATATATCAACTCAAAAAGAAAGGGCAAAATAAGATTCGGCCATTAAGCAGGCTGGTATAAATACTACTAGTGAAAGATATAGATAATGCCTTCAACTCATACTTTTGCTCTATTTTTAAAAATAAACCAACTGTTAAATGTCCAGCTACCTGACACAAATGGTGAAAGTACTGTATCTATACTATTCTGGTACAAGACATAGTCAAAGAATTATCACATCTGGATGGTACCAAATCACCTGGACTGGATGGTCTCTCACCAAGGCTACTGGAAGAAACTTTCACTAAATTAGCTCCTCCCATCACACATTTATTCAGTTTGCCACTACTGACTGGGGTTATTCCAAATTATGGGAAATCTGCAGATGTTATCCCCATTTATAAGAAGAGCTTACAAAGTGATATCTCAAACCATAGGTCATATAAGCATTACAGCAATCCTGGGGAAGCAATTAGAAATCCATATTAAATGATTTCTGGAAAAGAAAACAGACTGTTTTAATATCCGTGATAATTCTCAACATGGTATCACTGAAGGAAACTCTGATCACAAACCTCTGGTGTATCTATGAACTGATAGGTAAAGCCTTAGATGACGCACACTCAGAAGAGATAGTCTTCCTCGACTTTTCTAAAGCGTTTGACTCCCTGCCTCATGAAAAACTTATATTAAAACTTGAGAATATGGGTTTCAGTAAACAACTAACAATTTAGATTGCAAATAGGATTCACGGAAGAATGTAAAGGGTACGGACCAATGGATACATGTCAGAAGAAGGAAACATAAGAAGTGGAGTCCGCCAGGGTTCTTATCCTGGGACCGCTACTTTTCTGCCTCTGTATTTTGGATTTGGGAATGGGAACATGATACAAGTACAACAAATTTGCAAACAGCACTAAAATTGGGGGTATAGCAAATACATCTGAAGATCATGGAGTACTTTAACAGGATCATAATAATCTAGAAGTATAGTGATTTAACTTGGAATTATCATTTAATCCAAGCAAGTGTTCCTTTATCACTTGGGCAAAAATGATTATACTCAAATACAAGATGGCGGCCACGCTGGGCTAGCCATCGCACTGCTGTTTCTGTTGCTCTCTCGTTTTGCCATCACTGTTACTCTCCCATTTTGCCATTTTCACTGAGTGTGCTCGCCTGCTGGAGTTAAGCGTGTGGGCACTTTTAAAGTTTTACGGTGTCCTGTCTTTCGTGTGTTGTGCCGGATTTGATACTGGTACTGCCGTTTACTGACTCTCTTGGTTACTGACTCCTGCACTGTTCAACGCCTTGTTTGGTGGTGTTTAGACTATTTGTGAGAAATCTGGTGTCTCTGTGGGTTGGCGGTCATCACTCCGTGCCAGGACTGGATGGGTGTTTGTTTCCCCTGAGTTTGATTTCTGCCAGCATTGAATGAGGACCAGTCTATTCCATGAATGGAATTGGGATTATGAGCAGTGGTTTGTCATGGATAAAGTCTGTTAAGGAGTTGGGAAATGAGGAGTTTGGATCCACTGTCTCTTGAGCATGAATAAAGGGAGGCAGTATAGCGCAGTGGTTTAAGGCTCTGAGCTGCATATCTAGAGACCTGGGTTTGAATCCCACAGCCCCCACTTGCATACTGTGTGACCTTAACCAAGTCACTTAACTTCCCTGTGCTCCCAGGTCGCACCTGTAAACAAGCTTCCAGCTTAGTGTGTTACTCCTGGTAAAACAACTTAAAAAAAATAAATAAATAAAACTGTGGAGAATTGGGAGAGAGGAATCTGCATTCTTTGATTTCCTGGAGTGTTTTGCTGAAAGCTGTGTACTGTTGATCCTCCTGTAATTGGGACCTGGATTTGAATAGTTGGGACCTGTTGGGTTGGTGAGGTGTTTTGGGGTTAGTGACCCACACAGGGGTTGGAAGTGGGGCCTGCTGGAGGGCTGGCCTGCAATCCTATTCCCCTAGACTCCCGGTATAGTCGGCAGGGGGCCTGATTCAACTTAGAGTCGAGGTAGTGGGTCCCTGGTGTAGCCTATGGTAGTCACCTCTTGAAATTGACAGGTCGCTCCTGTAAAAAAGCTTTCAGCTTAGTGTGCTATACCTGGTTAAACAACTAAATAAAATAAAAAAAAAATAAAAAAATAAAAATTCCGGTAGGAACCTGTGGCCTGGTGGATGGCTTTCCTGAGACCTGGGTTGGAATTCTGAGACTGGAAGTCTGTATGGAACTTGTGGCCTGCTGGATGCCCTCTACAATATTTGGGTATTTGGGCTGGAGTTTTGGAGTTCTGAATGGAAGTTTGATAAAGGTTGCCTGTCTGACGAGCTTATGGTTTTGACTTTTTCATGTGTGTTAGTTTTGGGATGGATTTCTCCTAACTGCAAATATGCTGTGACTTCATTTCAACTTTTTGGAAATCTTGTTGGCAGTGAGAGTGCCTTTTAACAGCTGAGATTCTGCTAAATTCAGATATATGTGAGAGATATTGTCTGGAGGGCGTTTTTTCAACATTTCCTTAAATCCCTCTCTTAGTTTTAGGCGGTTTAGTTTTATTATTTATTTTATTAATGTGCATATATTGTTTTGTGCTGAGCAGTGAGAGTGCTTAGATTATGTAGGGCACCAGGTAGTGAGAGGACCTGTGTGCTTAACAAATGGTTTACATATTTAGTTAGTTTAGATTATGTAGGGCACCAGGTAGTGAGAGGACCTGTGTGCTTAACAAATGTTTTACGTATTTAGTTAGTTTAGATTATGTAGGGCACCAGGTAGTGAGAGGACCTGTGTGATTAACAAATGTTTTATGTATTTAGTTAGTTAAATTAGCTAGTTAAATTAGTTGCTGTTTTTATAGGATTGGTTTGGGAATTTATGATTAATCTGTTTTACTTTCTTTTTGGATCTTTCCTCTTTCTGGAGAAAGTGAGTGGGGAATTTTAGGAAAATGGGTAAGAATTGTGGGGTTGTGTGTATTATTTATATCTGATGTGGATTTGTGTATATTATCTATATCTGAATTTTATTGTTTTTTTTTCCCCTGCTCCATGTCTTGGGCCTGGGACATATGTCATCGTTCTACCCCCCTGGGTCATGTGCAATTCAGCCTCTGCACTTCGCGCCCTCCGCCCCCCCCCCCCCCACTGCTTTTTTCCACCTATCAGCGTTGTAGAGCTTTGGGTATTGCATGCAGGAGTGGGTGTGGGGGGGTGCAAACAGCAGAGGTTGGAAGAGCGGGGTGCTCACATCGAGGTTGTTAAGTCCAGAAGACGCCAAGGGGCGAAATGGAGTCTAGAACGTGGGTCTCCTTGTCTAGTCCCCATACCCAAGGGCACCACCATTGTTGGTGGGCAGGAGGGCAGGGCAGCCCAGGAGTTCTGTCCAACTCGAGCGGTGTTACGTAACGCCAGATCTATTAAGAACAAGACTGCAATTATTGCAGATCTTGTCGGGACAACAGATCTGACGTGCATCACCGAAACCTGGCTAGATGGAAATGCGGGCCCCATACTTGAGGCTACAATTCTGGCTGGGTATTCGGTGATCCACCACCTGAGATTGGACCACAGGGGAGGGAGGGGGTTGCGGTCTGTTTCAAGACCGAATTAGATCTCACAAGTGTACCAGTTGGGGAGGCTAGGTCTTTTGAGTGTACCATAGTAGCAGGTGTGTTTTATAGGATGGCTGTCATCTACCATCCACCCAGGGATGGGAATCTATTCCTTCAGGAAGTAGTGGACTTCATGGTCGACCTGGCATTTGAGTCACCTAGGCTGATGATCCTGGGTGTCTTCAATGCCTGGATCGATGACGAACTCTTGCAATTTGGACAACACTTCCTCCAGCTGATGATTTCACTGGGCCTCACACAGGTTGTTACCTCTGCTACTCATAAACACGGCCACTCTCTTGACCTAGTCTTCCTCCTGGGGATCGAGGCCTCTGACGTGGGGGTGGAACCCATTGGATGATCCAACCACTACACTGTGCAATTCAATTTTTTGCACCCCACCTCATAGGCCAACCCCTGTGGAGATGGTCAAGTACCGCTCTTTATGGAATGTGACTCCTGATGGCCTAGCAGCAGTTCTTGATCTGTCAGAATTTCCTATGGCAAGTATGGATCCAGAGGTTTTGGTTTTAGCCTATAATGAGGCCATTACCTCAGCTCTGGATTCCATTGCTCCAGTCCGCATTCATCCTCTATCCCTTCGCCCTCTGTCACCGTGGTTTGATGGGACCTTGAGGGAGTTGCAGTGACTAGGACGAAGGTTAGAACATTGCTGGTGGAAAATCCAGCTGAGAAGCCGACCATCTTAGACTGCTAGAGCATTATCGACTATCAGTCAGCAATCTCCCATAAGAAGGCAGAGTTCCTGTCCGGGGAGATTGCTGCCATTCAGAACCGACCAGCTCAGTTCTTTCGAACGGTGGAAAGGCTGTGCAACCGAGCCTGTCTGCAAGTTCGAAGAACATTTTCACAATTACAGTGTGATGAGCTTGCTTGGTTCTTTGCTGATAAGGTGACCGACATCAGGTTGGAGACCTGTCCAGCACACTCTATGGGAGTTGCTGCTGATCGATGCTTGGCCACTATCCCTCCTTTCTCCTGGAGTTCCTTTGACTGGCCAGAAATCGTGGATGTTATGCAAATTATCCAGAGTATGTGCTCTACATGCTGCAGTTTAGATCCGGGGCCCAACAGCCCTGATTATGGGTTGTTGTGATATTATCATCCCGGTTCTGCTGCACACAGTCTGGTGCTCCCTTGTCTCAGGTGAGTACCCCTGTTCCCTGAAGGAGGCAGTGGTGACACCTTTGTTGAAAAAAGCTTCTTTGGACCCAGACTGTCTTGCAAACTATAGATCTATCTCTAACCTTCCCTTTGTGGGGAAGGTGATTGAGAAAGTAGTGGCTGTACAGCTGGAGAACCATTTAACCATCCATAGTATCTATGAGCATCTCCAGTCCGGTTTTCGAAAGAGAGACAGTACCAAGACTGCACTGGTTCAGGTGCTCAATGATCTCCTGATGGCAACAGATCAGAAAAAATGGTCCATTTTGGTACTTGCTCTATCATCAGCTTTTGACATCGTGGACCATGGGGTACTGCTCGAGCATCTGAGATTCATCTGTGGTCTATATGGTTCAGTCCACAGATGGTTTACATCTTTCCTCACTGGCAGAACTCAGAGGGTGGTGTCAGGGTTTTTTTCCTCTGAGCCTATCTCTCTGTCATGTGGGGTTCCTCAGGGCTCAGTGCTGTTCCCCATATTGTTTGCGGTGTATATGCTGCCCCTTGGAGACATTGTAATATGATATAGGCTGAGGTTTCACTGCTATGCTGATGATACCCAGCTCTACCGGTCTTTTGCATCTGACCAGGATGGAGTACTCTCAGTATTTAACAACTGCCTCGCTGAAATCCAGGACTGGATGAAGTCCAGCTGGCTGAAGTTGAACCCAGGGAAGACTGAGGTGATGGTTGTGGATCCAGGTCACCGGATGGGGGGTTGGGGGCAGGTCAACCGACGGGACTTTTCCTGGGGGATTCTGAGCTTCCTACCTCTGAATGGGTGCAAGACCTAGGAGTGATACTTGACGAAAGGTTGACACTTCTATCTCAGGTGTCAGCTGTCATTAAGTTACCCTTTTATCATCTGAGGAACATCGCTAGGATCAAGCATCTTCTTTCATCTGGTGATCTTCCTACATTGATCCACGCCTTTGTGACCTTGCGTCTGGATTATTGCAACTCCCTTTACTTTGGGCTGCCGGGGGTTGATATCCGCTGCCTGCAGCTGGTGCTGAATTCCGCAGCTCGGTTGCTGATGGGGACTCCTCGGTCTTCCCACATCACACCAGTGCTGTGTGAACTGCACTGGCTGCCAGTTCAGTGGTGGATCACCTTCAAAGTTGGATTACTGATTTACAAATCCCTACGTGGACTGGGCCCTGACTACCTGAAAGAGCTTCTGGTTCCTTACCACGCCGAGCGACTGCTCCACTCAGCCAACGAGGGGTTGCTAGAGATCCCAAGGGCTTCTTTAAAATCTTCAGGGGCCCTGGCATTTATGTAAGTGGCCCCAACCCTCTGGAATCTCTATCGCTTCGGATTAGGGAGTGCGTGACTGTGGGGGGATTTAAACAGGCATTAAAGACGTATTGATGGAGCAGGGCTTACTGTGATTAGGAAGACTGATTTTAAATTGTATTTTATATTTATTATTGTGGTTGTAGCATTGTTTTAATTTGTGCTGTGCCTTGACATTTGAAAGATGCATTAAAAATAAAGATTATTATTATTGCTGGGTATAACCCTTAAAAAACTGATACAGGAAAAAGATATACAGATTTATAGTACCTCAAGTTTCAGGAAGAGAAACAAAGAAGAATGAAGTTAACCTCCCCCCAACAGCTCACTGGAAACAGGTGTGGTTCATGTGGTCTGGATGAGAGCAGATGTACTCCCTTCTCCATAAGAGGGCCAGGCCAGAAGGAAGGAAGCCACAAACCATAGACCAGTCAGTCTCACAATTAGTGGTGATGAAAATTAATGGAAACAGTTAAAGGAAAGGTTGGTAGAGGATCTTGAATCCAGTGGGCTACAAGAGCAAAAGCAGCATGGATTCATGGGGAAGGTGCCATGCCAGACAATCGGATTGATTTTCCAACAGCATAACCATGGAAATAGATCAGAGGAGGGATGTGGATGTGGCCTGTCTAGACTTTAGCACGGCCTTCAGCACTGTGCTGCACAGCAGACTGGCAAAGAAATTGAACTGCCTAGTTGTGGGATCCAAAATGTGGAATCTGATAAGGGACTGGTTAATGGATAGGTGACAGAGGGTGGTGGAGGTTAACAGCTCTCACAATAAAGAGGGAAGAGTGACCAACAGGGTGCTGTAGGGCTGAGTTCTGTGACCGGTCCTCTTCAATGTCTTCATAAGTGGCATTGCAGAAGAACTGGAAGGGAAGGCATGCTTTTCTACAGATGACACCAAAATCTGTAATAGGGTGGACACTCAGTAGGGGGTGGAGAGAATGTGTAGGGACTTTGGGAAACTCCAGGAGTGGTCAAGAGCATGGCAGTTGGGGTTCAATGCCCAAAAGTTCAAAATCATGCACCTAGGGCACAGGAACCCAGGAGGAGCTGAGTATAGGATGGGAAGGGGGGGACTGACAGTCACTAAGCAGGAACAGGACCTTGGGATTATCATAGCTGATGACCTTAAAGTGGCAGGGCAGTATGAAAAAGCAGTGGGTGGGGCCAGTGAGATGTTGGGATGCAGAGGGATCTACAGCAGGGGAAGGGAGATGGTGTTGCCACTGTATTGTTCACTTGTTGAGACCCTACCTTGAGCATTCTGTTGAGTTCTGGAGGCTGCACCTCATAAAGGACATATTCAGGATGGAGGCAGTCCAGAGGAGGGCAACTAAAATGGTGCAGTGGTTGCATTAGAAGCCCTATGAAAAGAGACTGATGGATCTCAACATGTGCACCCAGGAAGAGAGGAGAGCAAAGGGTGACGTGACAGAGACCTACAAGTACCTCAGGGGGTGAACAGGGTGCAGGAGGGGAGTTTCTTTCAAATGAGAATGAGCACAGGACCAAAGAGCATGGGATGAGGTTAGAGGGGGGATCTTCAATTCACTGAAAGAGTGGTGGATGTCTTGAACAAACTGACAGCAGAAGTAGTGGAGGCCAAAACAGTAGGGAGCTTCAAAAATGTGTAGGACAGACATAGACAAGTACTAGTAAATAGGCAGGAAGGAGGTAGGGTCACCAGAGCCCAGTTTGGGTCTGCAGAGACAGACTAGGTAGTGACCATCTGTGCAGACTGGGTGGGCCAAGCAATCCTTTTCTGCCAACAAATTCTATGTCTCTTAACTATGTTTAATAAGGCTATGTGTTGAACTGGGATCAGTACGATTGCCCGACATGAATCTGCCTGACAATTTTTTTATCGACACAAAATTCTCATCAGGGACGCTTTCCTGACATTTAATTGCCAGACTACAAAAATCTTGACAGCCGCAGAAAACAACCCTGAAGTGATTCCAGGCAAGCAATGAACTGTTTTACTCCATGCATTTAACACCGTAACACCGAAGTGAAGCTGCAGTAATGTAATTGTTCCTGTAGTAATGTAACCTGCTCCTGCAAAATGCTTACACCCCAATGTGATACAAAGCAAGGAACTTTTACATTTAAAAGGTTTTAATGCTTACATTTAAAAAGCTGCAGTGATGTAAATGGTGCATGTACCTGCTCCTGCAAAATGCTCATCCCCCCGAAGTGATACAAAACAAGGAACTGTAATAGTTTTACTGCTTACACCAACAGGGATAGGCCGACATGACGGCTGTGTGTGAGTACTTTGGAACATGTCAACAAATGTACAAAATACTACATTAACAAAAGAAACATTCTGGTTTATACGAAGTTGCGAATGGAAAATTGATGCTGGTGGGATAAAGAGCAGGAAGCAGGTTGGGTTTGCGAGGCATTATTTAAACTGCAGAACCGCTGTTTGCGGTACAGTGAAGGCTGTGAGTGATGCTAACTTTTTCAGGAGAGTGGTCTGAGACCGGTGTTTCTCCCAACAGTGAGAGTAGTGAAAGGAGACTGGAGAGAGAAAAGCTGAATGCAGGTTTGTGGCAAGTGAGGACGCAGCTGCAGCAACTGTTTGTGCAGAGTGACTGGGTCAAAGGGCTTGTATGCTGTTGCGTCTCAGTGACTTACTGTCACATTATGGGATCGCAGTTTAGTGATTTAAAAGCAACATCAGCTAACTTTAAAAGGGAAAGGGAACATTGTTTAACCAGGAGTAGTACATTAAACCAAAGCTTGTTTCCAGATGCGACCTGGGAGCACAAGGAAGTTAAGTGACTTGCTCAGAATCACACAGTATTCACCTAGGTGGCAGTGGGATTCAAACCCAGGTCTCCAGATCTGCAACTCAGAACCTTAACCCACTGCACTATACTGCCTCCTAAAAGATGGAAAATGTGACAGTGCTGGCAGTGGGCGGTGTCTGAGAGTACAGGAAGGTCACCTAGTCATTCTGAGTCAGGAAGTAACTAGTCGGTAAATTGTAACATTTGGGCAAATTGAAGTTGGGAAATGGGAGGCAGGAAAGAGTGCACCGGGCACATGGATGTCGGGTAATCGTACCAGACCCATTGAACAGTATACAATAGCACATTGTACACAAATCAAAAAGATATACTTCTGCCCCTCTGTAACACATATAGCGATTATATATATTATATTATAGTGGCTTGGTAGTGCCACTATAGTTAGGGTTGAGTACACCATTTAAGGTTAAATCTGAAATTTGGCAGCTTAATAACTTTGCCACTGTACCATAGATTTGCCTGCAATTTGGCATGCACAGTCTGGTACCATAGATCTCTGGACCTGCCAAGTTTTGTTACGGTCGATTGTACAGTTGGCGGAGCTACAGAGTGCTGAAAACTGCACAAATTCCAAATTTTTTGCACATTCTTTACTCACTCCTACAGGTCGCACAGTTTATGCCACTGGTCCAAAACCTTCAGGGAACATGCAGCCAGGGTCCCTGATGTACATTTCGAAAATCTTGTGAAAAAAACATTAAACGGTTCAAAAGTTATTCAAAAAACAAGTTTCCCATTATAGTCAATGGGAAAAGTTAAAATATGCGAAAGTGTTGCAAATGCACTGTTTACTTTTGCAAAAAGACCCTTGTAGTGTCGCAAATCAGCCATCTTGTTTTCAGTTGGTGTTCACAGAAATGCTTGGTATTTAAATGTGGTACCCTCTAGGGACATAATTCTTGTTGTGTTCATCTAGTCGGGGCCTAAGGATGCTAGCCATGTCTTTTTTTGGGGGGTAAAACATTCCAGAAATATGCTTTTAAATTTTGCAAAAGTGGCTCGCATATGTGACACTTTCATGATTTTATTTGTGAATGTGTCGTGATTTGTGAAAGTACTTTGCGACACTATAGCCAAAACAATAGGGAATCTTTGCCACCCTGCTGCAAAAGAACAGCTTAGTGTTTTGGGCTGAAATTTGGAGGGAAGAAAGCCAAGATACCACAAGTGTGTCTTTTTGTGGTTTGGTGAAAAAATAGTAGAGGGCTACAAAGTTATGGCACTCCAATGTTGACCATTTTCCCATGGAAGCTGGCGATGCGGCGTCGCCTGGCGCTTTCTTCGGGCCCATATCTCAAAAACTGTTTGAGTTGCGGACTTGTCATCGGAAGAATGCTTAGTCCCCCACTAGGGAACTAAGTACAAAACTAGCCTGGAAAGTCATAAATAATATGAGATTTTGCATTTTTTTCTACATCATAAGGTTCCTGAGATACAAGGAATTTAGTATTCCAAGTGCTGATTTTCTGTTCCAAGGACCGTTATTATGCATACATTCTTTGTATTCACTATGCTTTTGAATGAACCTTTCTGGGAAGAAAAGGGTGTGTGTTATTGTTACCGTTAGTGTTTCTGCTTGCATTTCCGTTACCATGTGCATTATCCTTTGCATTTGCTTTTGTGTTTCCGTTGCCGTTTTTGTTTGTGTTTACTTTTGCGTCACTGTGTAAGTTACCCTTTGCATTACTGTTACTATTTGCATTTCCGTAACTGTTTGCGTTAGCATTTCCATTTACGTCACCGTGTGCATTACCCTTTCTGTTTGTGCTTGCGTTTGTGTTACTGTTACCATTTGCATTTCCATTACTGTTTTTGTTTGCGTTTACTTTTGCTTTACCGTGTACATTACCATTTATGTCTGTGTACGTGCTTGCATTTGTCTTTATGTTTGCGTTTGTGTTTCTCTTGGCATCATCGTTGGTGTTACCGTAAGCGTTTGCATTTCCAGTTGTGTTACCGAGACCGTGTGCATTACCATTTGCATTTGTGTACGCGCTTGTGTTTGCGTTCGTGTTAGTGTTTCCTCTGGCGTCATCGTTGGTGTTACTGTAACTGTTTGCATTTCTAATTGCATTACTGTTACCATTTGCATGTTCATTACCATTTGCGTTTGCATTTCCGTTGGCCTTAGCATTTGCATGCTCAGTAGCGTTTCCATTGTCGAATGTGTTACGGTTTTCTTCTGCGTCACCATTACCATTTGCAGTTCTGTTTGCGTTTGTGTTACTGTTTGCATTTTTGTTATTGTTTTCGTTAACGTTTGCGTTTCCGTTGCTGTTACTGTCTGCATTATCTTCATTATCATTTGCATTCTGTTGCTATTAGCGTTTGCGTTACCATTTCTGTTTTTATTTACATTTGCGCTTGTGTTTCTCGTACTGTTTGCGTTATCATTTCCGTTTGCATCACCATGTGTGTTACCATTTGCGCTGGCATTTGTGTTACTGTTAGCATTACTATTTTCTTTTACCTCACTGTTTCCATCACCGTTTGCGTTAATGTTACCGTTTGTGTTTTTGCGTTTGCGTAATGCAGTGCAAAACATTGTTTTTGCTATTTTTATGCACTGTCTTCCACAACGCATAGCACAGCCAGTGTGTGGTAGATTGGTCTGAACCCTGGCAGATATAAATACCTCTGTTCAAAGAACAAGCCAGTTTTTGTTTGGTGAAAAAATGTTGTTCTGTTCCAGAGTTATTGCCATTTGAAGTTGGCCCACTTTGCAGTTACTGATTTTTTGGCCACCAGATCTGCCATTTTAGTGTATTTTCAGCTACAATTTCTGACATTTTGTGGTGGAAGACAGCTTAAAGGTGCAGAAATGTAAAAATTGAATATCTCTGGAACGGTTTGTTCTTTTCACATGAAATTTGGAGGGTGTTGAGTGGATGTCCTGGAGATGTGGCTTATGCTGCTTACATGTTTGAAAAATAATTCAATGTGGAGATACTGTGTAACACAGTTAATGTTTTGCGCATAGCGTTCTGCATGGTGCTACTGGCTTGAAATTTATAGGGTAGGTAGCCCTAGTGGTATGGAGGTGCCTTGTAGTGGTTTGGTGTGTAAAACATTAACAGGTACAGAATTATGTCACTCAAACAAATGAAAATGTGTTTCATTATGCTTTAATAACTTCTGAACCGTGTGTCCAATTTGCCTAGCATTTTGATTGTGCAAAGATTGATCATACATCTTTGACTGTGACAATTTTCAGGTCACTGGAACTTATGGTTGCTGAACTGTGCATGTTACATTGTTTTCTCATGGAGCTGTGCCACCGTTGAATGGATGTACACACAATTCTGAACACACATTCCATTCACTATTTATAGTGCACAGTCTCAAAAAGAAGAGACATTCATGGCAAAAAACTCAGTTAGGGTTGTTCTACAGCAACAACAGTGAGGAAATTCGGTGTTAGGGTTGCCACCCCTTCCACTCCATGCCCACCGTGCCCCCACCAACAGGCATCGGGGTGTGCATTGGGGTCGTCGGTCCTAACTCTCACCCCATTCTCCTATACTGCACCACCTCAGCTCAGTTTACACATGGAATGGGGTGAGAGTTAGGGCTGATGACCCCAACGCACACCCCGATGCCTGTTGGTGGGTGTGGGGTACAGGTGGCAACCCCTACCAAATTTCCTTGCTTTTGTTGTTGTGGAATACCTAACTGATGCATTAAACAGAGTTTTTTGCCATGAACATATATATATATATATATATATATATATATAGGAAAAACTTTGTTAATGCATCAGTTAGGGCCTCCACAATAAAAGCAGAGAAATGTGGCATTAGGGTTTCCAAGCCTAACACCCCTACTACACCCCCACCCTGCACACAGCAACATGCATCGGGGGGTGTGCCTTGGGGTTGTCAGGCCTAACACTCACCCCATTCTATAACTAAATAAGCTGAGATGGGTACAGTATAGCAGAATGGGTTGAGAATTTTCAGAAAGCACTAGCAGTTCTATAGACAGACAAGGCCAAGGCCAGATGGGATGCATCCGAGGGAGCTTAAGGAATTGGCAACAGAACTAGTTGAACCCCTGGTAGGGTTATTAAATAGTTCAATATGGATAGAGGTAGTTCCAAAAGACTGAAAGATAGCGGACATAGTTCTGCTCCTCAAGGAGGCATACCAAGAGCAACTGGGTAACTACAGACCTGTCAGTCTTAACTCTATTGTAGGTTACTGGATGGAGACACTAATTAAAGAGAACGCTGTGAACTACCTGTAGCACAATGGATTCCAGTATAGTAAACAGCATGGGTTTGTGGTACAGAGGTCTTATCAGACCGCCCTAATAGTATTCTTGGACTGGGCAATGAGGGTACTAGATAAGAGCTATGCTGTGGATTTACTCTACTTTGTTTTCTGCAAGGCTTTCAGCTTGGTACATCACAGAATGTTGCTTAAGAAGCTAGAGGATCTGGGTGCAGTGAAGGGCACAGACAGGAGAGAAACTGGTTGGAAGGAAGACAGCAGAGGGTTGAGTCAAATCAAAAGGGAGGGAGGTCACCAGTGGGTGCCACAAGGATCAGTTCTGGGTCCAGTCCTTTTCATATGTTGTTCAGCAACATGGGGCTCCAGGGCAATATGTGTCTATTTGCAGATGACACTAAGCTCTGCGGCATGGTAGAAAGAGAGGAGGGGGTTAGGGAGATGCAGAGAACCTTGCAAAGGTTAGAGAGCTGGTCAAAGATGTGGCAGTTGAAATTCAATGGTACAAAATGAAAGGTGATGCACATAGGGAACAAGAACATGAGGACAGGGTATGGTCATGTCCTCTGAGGGAAGATACCTAGAGGTCATCTCATCAGTGACTCCCTAAAATAACCAAAGCACTGTAACAAAGCCTACAGTAAGGCAAACAGGATGCTAGGATGTATAGGAAAGGGTATTGGCAGCAGAAAAGTAGGATGTATTACTACCTTTCCATAATGTAGATCATTAGTGAAGCCCACACCTGGAGTACTGTGCCCAGTTCTGGAATCCTCACCTAAAGAAAGAAAAGGACAGGCTGCAGACAGTACAATATAGGGTGACCAAATGATTCATGGCCAGCAGGGCAGATCTTATGAGGATCAACTCAAGACACTCAACTTGTATTTGCTGGAGGCCAGACGAGAGAGGGGAGATATGACAGAGGCCTTCAAGTTCCTGATAGCCATGAACAAGGTAAGCTGAGAGGACCTAGTTAGCATAAGTAGTGGATCAAGAAAATAGGGGCATGAGTGTAAATTGATGGGAGGAGATTCAAGAGAAAAGTGAGAAAGTGTTAATTACAGAAAGGGTGGTGGAACAATCTGCAGCTGAAGTGGTTGATGCCAAACTATCAATGGTTTCAAACATGGCTGGGACAGAGTGAAGGGCTTTGTGGTTACTCAGAGTGGTAGCAGTAGGGCAGGAAGCATGGAGGTGGATAGTGTGGGTTAGAATCCTGTATGGACAATAGATCCCGGGTTTGTTAGGGTATATGGGCAAACTGGATGGACCAATGGGCTTTTGTTCCATCACTGTGTATGTTTCTATGTTTCTGCATGTGAGGGCAATCACTGATTATGCATCCCCATACAGGCGGGAGGGGATAACCTTGGGACAAATACATGATCTGGAGAGAGTCCAGCATAGAGCAACCAAAATGATGAAGGGTTTTGAGACATTTAAATATGGGGAAGGATTACAAATGTAAAATAGCCTTCGTAATAGAATATTAAGTGGTGATCTGCTATTACTACTGTATTTATATCCTACATGACACTAACACAATGTCTGAACTGGGAATGAGTTTCAAAACTCATACTGTTATTACTATATGCAATGAAATACAGTTAAAGATGAAGAACTTTAAGACAAAAGAAAATACTTCTATGACCAACTTGTTGTGGCGTTGTCAGATTCTTTACCTAATCAGAAGGCTAACAGTGCAAATGCAAAGATCTTTAAATCTAACCTGTATAAATAGATGAGTTTCAATATGTCACTTAATTATTGTAACTAAAGGGGCAGTTTATATGGACATATTTGCCCTCTACTGTGTCTAAAATTCAAAGAATAACTCAAAGTATAAATACACTACACAATTCAGAAAAGAACACTGATCTACGAGACTAAGGTGCTGTCTACCTCCTTCATGTACAACACCCATCTCTGCCAAGTTATAAGGAAAGCTTGTAAATTGTTACTTAAGTCATAAGTATGTTGTTCAGTAAATTCTGTTTACAGTGACCCTCCATCGGAGTAGCGTGGCAGTGGACTGTTGCAGTCACATCTCAGTGATTGCCTTACAGGCTGCTGTCACCAGGATCAGCAGTTGAGTATCCACTCTACCTCTCATCCCTGGAGGGGGAATGTACAGAAGACCAAGGTGTCTGTAAGGCCTGGCAGCCCTGGAACGATATGCTTTAAACGGATTGCTATTTCTGACCAGAAGGTTGTCAAAACAGAACAAGTCCTGAAACACGTGAGCATGATGCGCTCTCTCCTCCCCACACTGACACCAGCAGGACTTCAAATTCTCACCCATATAAGTGGCCTATACTACTGGTGTGCGGAAGTATCGACTTCAGCACTTCCAGAGAAACTCCCTTCATATAATGGAGGAAGTAACTTTCACTGGTGGGAGGGCATATTTAATCTATGGCTCATAGCTGACAGATGAACTTAAGTCCTTATTCCAACTGTCTAGATTATGTCTGGGGGTATCCAGGCCAGTTTCCTGTAAACTCCTGTAAAAATGGCCAGTCAGGTGCCCCCATATATCACCTCATAACACTCCCAATAATGTAGTGGCCAATAATGTTGGAAAGTCAAGTAGATGAGTAAAATCCTGGCCTAAATTTAAATAATAAGACCTCACTTGTAGATAGCAAAAAGTGTTCCCTACCCGTAAGGCCGTATCTTGTTTGGAGATCCTGAAAAGGGAGAACACCTGTGGTGTCCAGAAATTGGAATATATAACAAAGGCCTAGTCATCTCTACTGGAGAAAAGTATGATATATAATTGGGTGGGGGGGGGGATTTTTGTCAAATGCTAAGGCTTGAGAAAAGAACAGGGTTTGGGGCACCCTAGGTAGGTTGCAAAACATTTTTCATTGCACCAAGGCGTCAGTCATGTATCTGAAAAATCTCATAAACTGACCGCTGCCAGAAGGATAAGCAAAAAGAAATGTATCCAAATCATGTAAATCATTAAGGTGGAACCGAATGTGCTTCCAATAGGAATCATATTGATGGGATATGATGGTCTGAAGTGTGGCAACTGGGGTTTAATGCTAAGAAATGCAAAATCATGCACATCGTGAATAGGAATCCTGGAGAGAGCTACAGTATGGGGGGGAGTTGCAGACAGTCACCAGGGAAGAAATAGATTTGGGGGTCATTATCACAGATGACCTGAAAGCCACCAAGCAGACTGCAAAGGTGGTAGGGAAGGCCAGTGGGATGTTGGGTTGTATTGGAAGGGATATCACAAGCCATATGAGGGAGGTAATGATTCCACTATACAAAATTCGGGTGAGGCCTCATCTGGAGTACTGTGTGCAGTTCTCAAGGCCGTATCTATGAAAAGACATTGACTGGATGGAGACAGTACAGAGGAGGGCAACTAAGATGGTGCAGGGTCTAGAGCACAAGACATATGAGGAATGGTTAAAGGACCTCAATATGTACAGTATACATTGGAGCAGAGGAGGGAGTGGGGGGATATGATTGAAATATTCAAGTATCTTAAGGGCATGAATAAAGTGAAAGTGGAAAATATCTTCTAGAATAAAAAGAATACTAGAACAAGAGGACATGACATGAGATTGGAGGGAGGCTGCATAAGGGGAAATGTGAGAAAGTTCTTTTTCACTGAGAGGGTGGTGGATGCATGGAATAGCCTACCCCGGGAGGTGGTGGGAGTATGCACAGTGGTGGGATTCAAACATGCATGGGATAGGCATAGGAGAACCAGAGATAGGAACGAGAAGCTAAGGCGGATGACCAAGTAGAGTCAGCGGATGCTGATACAGGTATGGAAAAAGGGCAGACTGGATGGACCTGGTGGTCTTTCTCTGCCGTCAACTTTATGTTTCTAGGTTTCTATATCCAGTTGCAGATAGTTCTTAAACAAGCAGCCAAAGTATACAATTTCAGACCATGGAGGTTAAACCCTCATTTAGCCCATGGTAGCTGGAGGATGGCAAAGCATATTTGAGGGTGCTTTTGTCCCCCAAATAAATCAGGAAGTGAGTCAAGTCCAAGTTTATTTAATAGGTTTAGAACATTTTCAGGCAACATTAAACAGTTTTCAATATTTTCATCAAGTTTACTTCTCCATGCACAGTTATGCTCAAAGAGGGTCAAACAGCCCTTCTATGCCAGTGCATGTCAAAATGAGGTGGTGCACAGAAGAGGGTGGGGAGCAGCATATAAATTGCATGCAGTGCAATTCATGATGCTGATACCATTGGTGCAGCTCTTGTGCAACACCCCCAGCATAAGGAATGTTTTTCCTAAATGGTGGTGATGCTGGAACACTATACGAGCTGAGCAGGGATATTGGGAAGCTGCGTTTGGCAAGGAACCAAAACAGAGGATGTATATGCAGGGGAACAGGGCTAGGAAGGGGGAAGCCACTAGACTACCAGGCGGTGTTATTTGCTGGGGTTTGGGTTGGCAACCCACTGGACTTCAAGGGATGTCTACAAGTGATAGACTTACAGACATTGTCATTGGCCCATGAGGAGGGTAAAAGTATAGGTCAAGGGGGAACATGCCGAGTGCTGCCGAGACTCACGCATGTCTGGGCAAATGGAAGTCCTCATTTGCATTCCAAGATGTGCCATCTTAAACATGAAGATCTAGGGTGGGATATTCAGAGCAGTTGCGCCATGCGCAATAGGGATGCACCGGCGCAAGAGCGGAGATGCGCCAAAGCATGATATTCAGCGGGAGCGGTTGTGCAGGACAAAACACAATGCGCTGCAGCGCAACAGAAATGAATGCATGTGCAAGTGCAGGGGGTGTAACCAGGAATAATGTGCGAAGTGCGATATTCAACAGTAGCCAACGTGTGGAGCAAGCGGAAGTTGCGTGAAAGTGGAAATGAGCCAGTATAAAAGGGAGCAAGTGAGGGGAGGATGATTGCATTACAGAGCAGCCATAGTGAGGAAGCATGGAGACAGATTGGTAGGGAGGCAAGCCAAGAAGCAGGGGGCAGGTGTGGCCAGGAGGTGGACGGGGGGCCACTGGAGGTGTGTTCGAGTGAGTGACAGTGGGTGTGTGTGTGTGCATGTGAGAGGGCCTGAGCGTGCCACAGAGGAAGGAAGGCAGTGGGTCAGAGGCAGGGCACACAGTGGTGAAGAGCCAGGGGTATACCCAGTGCAGGGGCAGTACCAGCAGCACACAGCCGGGGGGGGACCAGGTAGACAGCCACCTGGGGAGGGAACACCAACCAGGGATATGGCCAGTGCCTCCTTCCAGATGGAGGCAGTAATGAGGGGTGTGAGAAGGCAGGCAGCAGGGAGGCATGGCAGTGGAAGGGTCCAGCGGCGGTATGCCCAGAAGAGGCTATACCATGTCCAGGTCAGCTTTGAGCTGTACAGTGACATCGAGATCGTGGGCCGGTACCATCTGAACCGGGCATTTCTGAGGAGGCTCTGTGAGCTGCGCAGTAAGAAGATGCAGGCACCCACACGATGGAGCCATGCGCTGTCCGTGGAGACCAAGATCACAGCTGTCATGTGCCTGCTCACCACAAGCACCTTCCAGAGACCAACAGGGGACATGACAGGCATAACCCAGTTGGCCGCGTCATGCCTACTCACACAATTCCTCAGCGCACTGCTGCCACACACTGCAGAGTACATCCGTTTTCCCAGCACACAAGCGGAGCGCACAGCAAACATGCAGGAGTTCCACAGGGTAGCATGGTTGCCTGGCATGCTTGGAGCCATAGACTGCACCCATGTTGGCATCCACATGCCACCTGGCCCGGAGGGGGCAACATACTTTAACCGCAAGAGTTACCAGAGTGTCAACTGCCAGGCGGTGTGCGATGCCAGGGGGCACATAATCAATGTCTGTGCCACGCACCCTGGGGAAGCACACAATGACTTCATCCGGCACCAGTCCACACTGTGCCATAGATTCAAGAGTGGGGACATCCCCACTGGCCATCTGGTAGGTGAGTATGCATTGCACGCTGGGCAATAGGTGCAGATGGGGGGTGTGTGTGGGGTATGGGTGGGGTGCCATGGGGAATGGCCAAGAAGGCCAGTGGCACAGTGTCGCAGACCACCATGCTAACGATACCTCTCCACACACAGGTGACAGTGGGTACCCGCTACAGCCCTGGCTGCTCACACCATATCGGCGCCCCTCGACCCCAGCACAGCAACAGTACAATGAGGCACATGCCTCGACATGGATTGCCATTGAGCGGGTGTTCGGGCTGCTGAAGGCACGGTTCGGTTGCCTACACATGTTAGGCAGTGCCCTACAATACAGACCCTCAAAGGCCTGCGGGCTATTCCTGGCCTGCTATATCCTGCACAACATGGCCACCGACTGTGGGATAGCCGTTGAGGTCAAGGAGGGGGACAGAAGTGGGGACGATGAGGATGCCAGTCCAGCTGGTGTTGGGCAGCCACCCCCTAGGCAACGGGATCCTCGGTTGGCCCAGATGGCCCAGCAGCACCGGGACACCATTGCAGAGGAGCACTTCAGACCACACAGGTAGGTCAACAGGGCCACGTGCATGCACCAAGGGCAAGGGCACAGCCCACAGACAGGCAGGGGTGGACACCAGGGAAGGTCGGCTGCAGGGGTGTGGGAATGGGCAAGGGACTGCACACAAAGGCAGGGAACAGCAGGGCTGCACGCGGCACGCACACACAGGCACACACATCCCTACCCATGCCCACAAGGCCACAGACACGCCCACCCCTGCAGGCCCCCCCCCACACCCACACAGGACCCAACACAACCACACCCAGTGGCTGGCACTGTGCATGCCTCAGACACTGAGCACCATTGCACAGTGGCGGACAGCATTACGCTGGCATCATCATGCACACGCCACAGTGGCCAGCAGCCAGGAGAGTGTGCACAGGGACTGTGTGAGTGCAGGACAGGGCACCACACCCATGCAACGCACACAGAGCACCACAGTGCATACAGGGCAGAGGCAGACAGTGGCTGTGGAGGGGGAAGAGTCAGTCATGCAGCACAGTAGCACGGCCGCCACGGATGCGTGGGCAGCCCTGCTGAGACCTGCCAGCCATACCAGGTCAACCAGTGGCCTCATGGGATGGCACCGAAGGGCCCTCAGGGGTGATACTGCGTGAACACAACCGTGTCCACGCAGGTGTCTGCAGGCCATTGAACAGGCCCGCACCAGGCGTGCTTGGTATACCCACAGCCAAACCCGGCGTCGACATGGCAGGGGTCACCTGACGCCGAGAATGGGGGGTGGACAATGCACCCTGCAGGGTGTGCAGCGGATAGGCACACAGCCAGTCGGCCAGTGTAGCCATGGCAGTCACCAACGCAGTGGTTTGCCTGTCAATGGCTGCGGTCACATCTGCCCACTGTTGGGCCAACTCTGCCAGGAGCAGGGCATGGTCCCTGCTGCATCACACCTCTGCCTGGCACAGCTCCGCACAGAGTGTATCCACCACATCCATGATCCACACCTGCTGATCCACTGAGGCCTGCAGTAGATGTCTGTGATTGTCCAAGGGGTCATCCGCATGGCCAGCATGCTGGCCCCATGTTGTTTCTGGCCCTGTGGCACAGCGTCCCTTGATGGTGGGTGCCGCATGGTGGTGCCTTCCTGGGGTACGTCCTCACACAGTGCACTGCTGCTGCTGCTCCCCGCCCCCGTCCCCATATCGACACTGTCCAGCTGCTGCCGCTGCCCCTCCAGCTGCCAATTGCCAGACACCACCGGTGTGGACGCAGCGGTGACAACAGCCCCACTACCATGGCCGCACACCAGTGCTGCCCCATTGGATCCCGCAGCCACAGCCTGGACAAGGGCTGGTGGGCAGGCAACCACGCCAGCACTGCCCGCACTGCCGCCTGGGCTGATGCCATCCGTGGGATCCCCCTGTGTCCCACTAACATCACTGTCCGGGACGTGTGTCACGTCATCATTGGTGCTGGAGTCAAACCCGATCTGTGTCCCAGCAGAACAGACACCATGAGAGGTGTCACGCTGGAACACAGCCAGGGCCACATCTGCACCTGCACCACAGGCATCAGTCTGGACAGATGTGCAGAGCTGCAGGCGGTCGGTCCCTCGGACACCTGTGGAGGTGGATGGGCGCTCCACCTGTTCCAGGACTGCCCCTGGTGGACAAACCCACCACCGCTGCCCCATGCAGACACTCAGGAGCTGTAGAGGAACACAGTACCGTTAGTGGTTCCGCCTGGCCCTGGACCCCGCCCCCCCGCCACCCACACACTGCCAGCACTGGTCCTACCATGTAGTGGTGGGCTGATGCCCGTCTGGATGCCTCAGCCGGGAACACCCTCAATAGCACTACGCCGCATGCTGCCAGCCACCTGTTCCTCCAGTGGAGTCAGGTGGGGCACATCCTGCTGGCCCCCACCAGTGGCAGCACACGCTGCACTGATGGCAGCCATCTTATCCTTGATCCGCCTCCTGTCCATGCCAATTTTCTTCTTGCACTCCTGCACGGACCCCTGGTGGCTGCCCTGCTGGTTGACAGCACATGCCACCTCGCCCCACGCCGCCGCACGGGCGTGTGGTGTGCCCCTGTGGCCACTGAGCAGTGGCTCCCTGTCAAGATAGGCCTTGAACAGGGCATCCAATTCTGCCCTAGTGAAGTTGGGCCTCCTCTTCTGCACCCTCCCCTGCTTGTCATCATCCTCTCGTTTGGTCATGCTTGTGCCTGGGGGGATGGACAGGTGTTACCATGGACTGTGCAGTCCCATACAGCCCCTCCCAGACCACTGTCCCCATGTCTCCACAGCATGGCACTTACCTCCAAGGGCTGCAATACCAATCCTTGGCCTGTGCATTTCCTGGTCACTTTTATAGCGCATCGCATGCAAAGGAGGGCAAGCGCAACTCTAATGGGATGCAAATGCAGTAGATGTGCCGTGGATTGGTTCATGAACTGATTAGCATAACCTGGCTGAATATCGTGCGGTTGCGCCTTGCGCAATGGTGTTGAGCATGGTCAGGCTGTGGTGCACCACTGTGACGTGCACAATCAGCACCACACTATGCATGCCCGCAGTGCATCTGCTTACGCTAGCGGTGCAGCAGCCGCACTGTGTGCGGGAAGCAGTACAGAGCACTGCCACTACTGTGCCTGTGGCGCTCATGCGCAATATGTCCCACGGGGCACACGTGCCACAGTGCACCGTGGGCGCCATGGCGCCACTGCGCAGTAGGCCACTGCATGGCGTCACACACATGCACCCTACCACGCTCCCTGCAGGGGCCTCCCTATCACACTGTGGCACTCCATGCGCGGACAGACCCTTGACCCTGCGGCTGCCCTTTGCCCTCTAGTTGCCATGAGGCCACATGGCTGCCCCCCTATTGCGCAGTCCGGTGCCAGCGTGATTGTGACTGGCAGCGCAGTACTGCGCTGCCTCCGCACGTGGGGCACATGCACTACTACCAGGCGCCATTTTGAGCTCAGCAGATACTGCATGATGCCACGCACTTTGAGCTCAGCAGATACTGCATGATGCCGCACACCAGAGCACCAGTATGGAATGCAGTAGAGCTGGCAAACCTGGTGGCTCTTGTGGAGCCCCATGCAGGTGCCCTGTTTGGGCAGGTTCCGTTCCTGAGGCCATGTACAGAGGTGTGGCAGGAGGTAGCAGAGGGACTTGAGGAGGCTACAGGGAGCTGTAGAACCGTGGAGCAGTGTCGCCACCGCTATGGAGACCTCCAGCAGCGTGACCCCGACTGCCTGGGGGGATTGCAGACGTGTGCCCGGCAGGGAGCCATGCCTTGGCCAGGTAGGTGCTCCTTCACCATCACTAGTCATATCAGTCTGTCCTGGTGGCACAGTGTAGCAATTTTATGGTCCATAAAATTAAAACTATGAATTGGGTCCCTGGCATCCTAAATGCTGTGAAACCTTTCTCAACATCGTTTAGTTAATTACATAAAAATAAGTAAGTGCCACAAGCCTCAGAATAATCATATTCAAAGTATACCCCTTTAAGTACTTAAAGGGGATAAACAAGGTAGGCACTGAAGGGATACTCAGGCTGAGGAGGGGGAGGGACACGAGAGGGCACAGCCTCTGATTGGAGAGGGGAAGATTTAGGATAGAAATGAGGAGACACTTTTTCACAGAGAGGGTCGTGGCAGAATGGAATGCTCTACTGGAGGAGGTGGTAGCCTGTAAGACAGTGGGTAGTTTCAAAAGGGGATGGGACAAGGTGAGGAAGGTGTAATTGGGAAGGGGAGGAGGGGTGGGGCAGCTGCAAGGTGAGGGTGCTAGCTGCACACTTGAGCAGACTTGATAGACCAGGTGGCCTATTTATGCTGGCAAATTCGTATGTTAGTATATCAATACAGGGGTTCCATAAATCCCTCAAAATATCCAAGAAAGTTTTTAAAAATGCTCCAGATAACTGTAGGAGAGGGTCAGGAGTAAAACATTTCAAAGGTAATTAATTTCTGAAGCAAAGGTAAGTCAGCCATTTCATCTTCAGGTTCCCTTAATTCAACAACAGTCCTCCCTTTCCTCTGTTCTTCTGCAATCTCATTGTTTTCCTTGAAATATACTTCTTCAACTGGTCTGAACTGAAGAACAATCTTTTTCAGAACAATATGTAACTATACATTTAGCTGGAAAAAGCTTTGTAAATGTGATCCAGATCTCACTGAGGTCATCTTAGTATAAAACAAACCTTCTCCTTCGCTCTTGTGCAGCAGGTGATATATCTGGGAAAATATGGTACTTGTAGTTTTAAAGAAAAATGCTTTTATGTCTGGCCATTTGAACTCTAATTTCTCTGTCAGTATCAAATGCAAATCTAAAAACTTTACTCATCCATGGGCAAAACAAATTAACCTTCCTAACAGTATTTTTTCCATCTCTTGACCTGCTGGAATTGAACTCTGTAATTTAGGAGATGAGTTAGCCGGAGTTGTCTCCAGCCGAACGATTTATCATAGTATATGGTGGAAAACTATTCTGTTAGATCGCAGCAGTAAGCGCAGAGTGGTTGTACTACAGTACTGATGTCAAAAACTGTTGTACCCTACTAGGTTCGTCACTACTGTGATACAACAACACAGAAATCTTTGCATAGCTGCCTAGGCTGAGTCTTGGCTCCAATTGCTGATGCTATATCTGCAACCTTTTTTATGTTTGCTTGCGTGCATGCACAAGAAACATGTTGTGGCAGCTTAGGAGAGAAGCAGGTTGTGGAGGTGTGGCACTGTTTCGGCCAGTGTTGCCACTGCTTTTGAGGGCTTGGCTGTATGTCACCAATGCAAGCACACGCTGGTGGTGACACTAGTTTGCAAGCATGTCACCAACGTGAAATGATTTGGTCACCGCAATCAGGGAGCACCTCGTCATTGCAGTGTCAGCTTCTTGTTCTGTCCTGAACAGTCTGCATGTAGATAGATGTGGAGATGTTCACGTATGCAGTTTGCCGAGAGAAGCTGAGGGTGTGATGCCGGAGCGTCCCCTGATTGTTTCAGCTAATTGTACCTTTTGTTTACTGAGTGGGACTTACCTGTCCAACAAGTTTCGGGAAGCTAAACTTCCATGCAAGTTAGGGATGGACCTCCTGCTGATCCTTCTGCTCTGCAAACGCGAAAAAACAAATTGATTGGTAAATCTCCTCCTCGTAGTCAACTCCCACATTCAAGGATGGTTGCCGCCAGAGACTGAAACGCTAAACTGCCGGTCCCAGTGAGGCAAATTTTGTTGATCAAGCAAATCGCTGTTTCAATGGAAGCTATTTGTGCTACTGTAATGGACATTTGAGCCAGTCTAATTGCCCTCACCACGAGAGTAGACAAAACTGAGCAGTCCCTCAATTATGTAGCGGATCACAGCTCTGCGCAAGGGCAGCGTCTTCAAGCTGCAGAGGCTTAGATTTCCTGGCTTACTGCCAAACTTGAAGACCTGGGGGGCAGAGGATGGCAGAAGAACCTCTGTATCACAGGTCTTCCCGAGGGTCTGGAGGGTCAGAATCTTGCACAATTTCTGACAGAAAATCTGCCTAAATGGCTGCAACTGTCTCCGGAGGAGTACGACTTGAAACTGAACGTGCTCATAGGATCCGCTGTGCTCAGGCATACCATTCTTCCACAAGGCCTCAACTGTTCATTTTCAAGTTACTATGCTTCCAGGATAAGGAACTGATACAGGCCAAAGTCTGGGAATTGAAAGATATCATGATTATGGCTCCTGAATCTCGTTCTGCCCGGATTACCCTAAGGGCATTTTGAAGGGACAGCAAGCCTTTGATAAAATCAAACAGGACTTGCGCAACTGGGGCATCACTTATGCCCTTCTGTATCCTGCCACCCTGGTTTTCACCCTCTGTGGCCAGATCCTGCAGTTCCAGACCCCTGAAGAAGCAGATCATTACCTCCAAATATATTTGGGTGCAGCACTTCCCTCGGATTCCACAGAAGAGCTGCCGCCGACCATCAGGGGCCAGATGGATACCGGAGCCCCAGATGATACTCGTCTTGCTGTAGAAATGACTACATGAACCGATGGAACACCAGACTATGTATGTCACTGCTATTGTAGGCAAGTCATTGACTCTGCTCTCTCTTCAATGGCCTGAGCATTTGCTTTTCTTTTGCTAAAGTTACTGGCTGCTTTCTTTACTCCCCGGACTGAAAGTATTTGCGTTGGAATAATAATACGAACTGTGATCAGCGCTGTCGGGGTTTGCAATCCCCCTAGTTCTTATTGCTTTTTAGGTAACTTTTATCATTTTGGACTACTGTACTCATTGCACTTTCTTTTGTCTTGGGGACCGGACTTAACACATGCTTGGCTCATCCCCCTTGTTTCTGTTATTGCCAGAGGAAATGCTTTGGTCTTTGAGATTTGGACAATTTATTTTATTTTAAAAGAGCTGGGTATGTTGAGAGAGAGGCCTGCTTTAAAGACTACCTCACGTTCTGTTTATTAATCTTTCACCTATCTGGTTTTACGGTACTCCAGATCGGACTGTGTATCTGCCTTATTTTATGGAACTGACTGCACTTGTTTTGGGGACTTTGAAATCGTAATTGCTTTGTATAACCTTCGGGACTTTAATAGTTTTTATTCCTACCATTGTTTTTATAGAATGTTGTTTGCCCTGTTACATACAATTAGACACAGGTGGGATTGTAATAGCACATTTGACAAGTGTTTTATTTTGGAGCTGGGTTAGCTCTAAAGATTATTGCTGTCCCTTTACCCTTTGCCGCTTTAATTTTGTTTCCTGTTTGGCTCAGTTTTTAATATGACATTCTTATTGTAATATTTTATATTACTTTGTAGTTCCCTTTTCTTGTACATATTCTCTGATAGGGATGCTAAATTTTACTTTAAGAGGGGGCAGGAGGGGGTTGTTTTTACTCTGAGTATTTTGACTCCTGTGGATATTGTCTCCTGATTTGCCAAGTACCTTAAATGTACAATGTTGTACAACTTTTCAGGAAGTTTGCCTGCCTTCATACCTAATACATGGAGCACTGCTACCCTGCTATGCTGTTCCAGCCCTGGCATGATTTGGGGTTTTACACTTACTCCTTATACTAAGGGAATAATGCATGACAGGGTGTGTGTCGTGCTGGGATAATGCCACGCCTGGGGAGTTGGGCACAAGGCTGCCGGCCAAGTGCATCCAATGCCAGAGGCGTGTCGTTATCCCAGCATGACACACACCCTGGAGTGCATTATTCCTATTATACAATGGCTTGTTATATATAGAATAAAAAAATAATTTTAAAGAATGTTTTTATTAGTGTGGACAAATATTTTTGTTTCTGAAGAGGAGATGCAAAAAAAGAGAATAAGCTCCAAACAATCATCAAGAGATTCACAGTGAGGATGAGACTAGACCTGTGGTGTTATGCTGGGATAACGCCGTGGGTCCAGCCCCAGACTGACCAATCACAGTCCAAGATTCTTTCTTGCCATTGTATAATTTATTATTTATGACTCGTACTGCTATTGGTTTACCTTTCATAGTGTCCCTGAACAGTAATTCCTCATGCCCCCTTTTTCTGACTATTGCTCAGGGCACTTAGTTTTCCAGGATCTTTCCCCTTTTATGTTTGCTTGTGTGCATGTGCAAGAAACATTTTGTGGCAGCTTGCTGGAGTAGCAGGTTGTGGAGGTGCAGCAGTGTTGTGGCCAATCATTGTCTCTGTGGCACCAGTGATTGAGAATACTGTCTATGACAGCAGTGCAGAAGTGTGCCACCAACTTGAAAGAAATTCACCGCTGCAATGAGGAAGTGCCCTGTCATTGCAGGGTGTAGCCACCACAATGTGCAGCAGACTGGGGGGAATAGCAGGAGCCAAGAGCAGACAAACAGGCCTCATCCGGTGCTACCGGGTTACAGCAGTTTAATGCTGTTTAATGCTCTTCTCCCAAACCAGCAATATGGGGTGAGTTGTATATGTTGCTAGCGTTTTATTTCAGGACAGTTTAGGCTTGGGTTGAGAAAATTGCCTACCGTAAAAATTACTGTGACCACAGTACTGCTCTGTAAAGGGTGGTTGATGGTAAAGCGTTTCATATTTGGAGACCCCCCTTGCAGTTCGGATGAGAGCAAACCAACATAAATCAGCGGTTTAGGTCAAGTCCTTGGTACAGCAGCAACGCTGCCTTTCTGAATACTTGTGAGGTTCATATACACGGTGAGAGGAATGTTACAAAATTCTGCTAATGGAACCGTCACATTGGTGAATTGCATTAGATGGCCCTGGTTCATTCGCAGTCCTGCTCAAGCGTGCTCCATGTTGCATTGCTGGTGTCGCTTGCCTCCTCCTCTTCTGCATCAGGATGGCCAGCAACCCTCACAAACAGTTTGCGAATGGTGGGGTGTCAGTATTGAACCTCTGAACCTTTATCAGCAGCACAACTGGATGGCCAGGCAGAGGAGGCAGTTTGAGGATGAGTGGGCGATCGCTAAGGGGATGGCATTTATTGTCCATGCAGGTGTGTGTCTGAACAACAGAATATACTTTTTTAGTCCTTGATTGAGGTCCGTGGTAACCAATATCTAGACTTCTCATTAAAAAGCAGTGTTTGTAACTCTGTTCCCAGTAGTGTAGATTATGGGGGGGCAGGTGGGGCAGACTGGCCCCTGAGAAACTGTATCAGCCTTTACCAAGACTTTTGGCTTCTCTGTTTTTTTTTAAGAGGTTGTTTTTTTTCACCTCTGACCCATTCTTAGCCTGGGGATTCGGGACGAGATGTCTGGGGAAGGAGGGAGTTGCCTGCCCTAAATTTTCCTGATTGGATGTGTCTTCTTTAGTCCCGATTGGCTGCTGGACCCCCAAGACCTGAGGACACTGGTTTACCACATATGCGGTGATGTAACCGGAAAAGTGGAATTTTTATAGATCAGCAGAGAACGGCACCAAAAAAGGAAGCCACATTTATTTATTTATTTTTTAACTTTCTTTTTATCCCACCTGTTCTACCCTCTTTTGTCCACTCCTTCGGACCGGTCAACACCTCAGACCTCCGTCACGGAGTCTGCCTCTAGAGTGCAAGGCCTCTCTCCATTGTACTTCTTTGATGCCCGGTTATCCCCCAGGGTGGGGTGAGGAAGGGCCCCTCTTCCTCAACCTTCAGAGGACAGCCTGCACAATGGGGTCTGCCCATGGATTGAAGGCTGGGAGGCGTGGACCGAAGATTTTTTTCCCATTTTTCTGTGGTCCCCTTCTGCCCCTGAGGACACCGACTAAGGTAGATGACTTGCTGACGTACGACACTACCAAGTGCCTAATGGAGTCCTCCCCTCTCTGACTCCAGCGCCATTGGAGCTGCCAAAGCCCCGAAAGTCAGTGCTCCCACCAACCCTCAGGGACGTTGGGTGCATGAAGCACCCTTGGAAACATTCGTTAGGATGCACAATCCTCCTTCCCCCTGCCGCCCCCAATGACCCAAGTTCATTCCCGAACCCGGGTTGCCAGTGTGGTGCGAGGTGTGGTGTCCAGTGCCTCAACCCTCAGCACCACTGGGCCAGCGGAAGCTGCATGTTTGTTTTTACTCCACCGCTTTGCCTCTATTGCTCATTGTCCCAGCCCATTGCTGCTCCTGACCCATTCCTGCTTCGATGATCAAGATCATCACAGATTCATCATCTCTCTCGTCTCTCCTTTATATCAACATTTCAGGCCCATCATCCATCCACGCCAAGTCACCAAAAGAAGTAAGTTTTGTTTTTCAGTTGTGGACGTGGCAGTTACCCTGGCATGCTCAGTGCCCTGCTATTTACATATTGCCAATACAATGTCCGATACTCTGATTTTTTTTGTACTACTACCAACCTAGGGTTAACGTATCAAGTTGTCCGAGTTATTTTGTAAACTAACTACTGGGGCTGAATTGTCAATCATCTGCTCTAGTCTAAGGGCAGAAAGTAACGTTGCTGTTCTTGACTGCTCACAGTCCCTTACTGTCTCACTCCCTAAAGCTGTGTGTGTGTGTGTGTGTGTGTGTGTGTGTGTCTGTGTGTGTGTGTTTTGTCCCAAATAGTCAGAGTCCATTGTGGAGTGTGTTTAATGTTATTCTAGTGTGTGCTCACTGTCCGGTCTTACTGCTACTGCATAGAGTCATGAAGCTCCATGGTGGGGTGTGGGGGTGTACGTAGAGTGAACACTGTACTTATTATCTGCTCTGGTTTTTATGCTTTTATGCAATCTATATTGCCTGATCTGTTGTGTAGAGTTCACCTCTGAGGTATCGAAATGTGTGCCCTGACAATCTGCCATACATACAGTTCCGAGGCTGGGGGGGCCTAGGGGCTTAATCCCTCCTCTCCTGTGGTGGTGATTTCTTTTATTGTTGTTGCCATCAGCTGAACAAATTTGTTCCGTTGTGTGTATGGAGTGTTTGCTGTCCCAATGTGTGCCTTTTAATATGAAGGGTATACTGTTTTTTTTATATGCTCTTAATGTGAAGGTAGGTGGGATGGTGGGGAACTGAACCTACATACCTGGCGTTGGTCTGTCCAACTGAGCTTCTGACCTGCAGCTCGCTTATCTGTCCCACAGGGTTTGCTTGGCTGATTGTGTGTGTGTGTTTTTTGGGGGTTTGTAGTCAGATACCAGAGAAATGGAGGGTGTGGAGTCCAAAATAAATAAGTAGAAAATGTGTTTATATTCATTTTTATTGGCCTGTGATATGGGGAGGTGGGCAGGCCTGGATTTGGATAGTAGATAAATGGAGCTGCTGGGGTGGGGGCAGGCCTGGATTTGGATAGTAGATAAATGGAGCTGGAAATGGTGTTGGTAAGGTGGAGTGGGGAAAGTTGCCTTGCTGATGGGGTGAAGACATTGTTCATGCTGGTGAGGTGAGGTGGGGAGAGTAGCCATGCTACTGAGGTGCAAACATTGTTCGTGCTGGTGTGTCTGGCTGGGGAGAGTGGCCATGGGGATGTGTGTGTGTTGGAAGAGTTGAACATGCTGGTGGAGTATGGAGAGTTTGCCATCCTGGTGGGGTGTGGAGATCTGGCCATCCTGGTTGGGGGGAGAGTTGTCCGTTGTTGGTGGGGTAAGGGGGAGTGAGTGGCTGTGCTGGTGAAGTGGGGTTGTAGTCACATAATAGGCAAACTGGCAGCCCCCAGAACACAAGTCGCTTGATTGTTTCGATACGCGAAAACCAGGACTTTTTTAGTACTTTGCCCCCCATAAAAAAACCTAACTACGCCCCTGTCTGTCCCCCTGTCATTGTCTCAAACAGGGGGGAAGAGCAGCATGCAGGAAACCAGAGTGTTTTAAAGGGAATGGGGAGCAGAATATGGATATCAGCATAGTGCCATTTGGGTCACACTGTAAAAATACAATTTTGTTGTTTCTGTCAGAGACAAAGTTGAAGCCGTAGACTTCTGCAAGTGAACTCTGTAAGTGAAACTTCCCAAACAGCTGATTGAAACACAGATCTTAAGTTATTCCAACATGCTGTTAACCCCTGCTGTGCTTAATGTACTTTTCTCCCAAACTGTTTGCTTTGCAAAATTGGGATGACATGGTTCTCAATCGTAAAATGATATAAATTGTTACTTAGTATTGACAGGGATAGCCATCAAACTTGCAGGTAATCTCTGTAGTGAAAATGGGGGGGGGGAGCATATCTTGATCCTGATTAAATAACATTAAATAAAAAAACATATAGGTCTGATTATGAGGACAATAAGGGAGGCAGGCTGGAACACGATGGGGGGCAGGTATCATGCAAACTCTAGATGTGCCAGTACAGAACTGCTACCAGGTTCCAGGCTCCAAAGAGCAGGGTAGTACACAAGGGGAGATGGGGGGGCACATGGAAAGTAACTGGGGGACCAGGTGATTGAGTGCAAGGAGCTTGAGGGTTTTTAATGAGGAGGGGAGGGATGGCAAATGGAAAGCCAGAGAATGGTAGGTGTGCAAGGGAAGACATGGTAAGGGGGAGGAGTTTGAAAAAACTTTGTTCTTCAGAGATGGGGGTGGAGGCTCATGAGGAGAGTCAGAAAGGGTGGAATGGATTAGAAAGGGTGGCGTGGGGGAGAAGGGAAAAGGTACGACTATCAATAGGGTCGTGAGAAGGAATAGCACAATGAAAGGTCAGGTGGGACACTGAGGAAATATGGAAGAGATTAGGGGGTGAACAGGTCAAGCAGGGACTTAATTTTGGGTAGAAAGATGATGCTAAATCACAAAGTGGGGGTAGTTGTGGGCATGGCCTAGCTGAGGAGCTGCACGGAGGTGTTTTAAGAGAGCTCTGTCTAGATTCACTGAAAATCTGCACCATCCTGTGCATTATTACCTTGAAATCTGTCTACTCTGTTTGATTCTATAGCCCTGATGCCAGCTCCATCTAAATCTGCAAAAAACAAGCTAAATCAAGATTCAATCACCCTTCTAACTCCACTACTTCTTCGCGACCTGCAGATCCATCGGGGAGCCCTTTCTCCCAGGCCCAAAACTTACAGGAACCCTGCGGTGGTGCTGTGAACACAGAAATGGATTCCGGCTACTAGAACCTAGAGAAATTGGTCCACGATTTGAAATAGGATTTGGGAATGCAGATGCAGTCAGGATTTGACAATATAACTGCACAAATTCAAAATTTGCAACAGCTGGTGAATGCTACCTCAGAGACTGTGGAGGCCTACGCTACCCGTATTACTGATGCTGAAACCAGATTAAGTAATCAAGAAGATACCACCACCCAGCTATCCTCAGACCTTCAACAGGCCCTAAAAGACAGAATTCCTCAAACAAGTCATGGATGACCACGAAAACAGAGAAAGAAGGTGCAACATATGTGTTGTGGGCTTTCCGAAGGGCTTGGAGGGGAGGGACTGCCTGACATTCATGAGAGACTGGCTTAAGAAACAGCTTGCACTCCCACCAGACACTACATTAGAAATACAGAGGGCTCACTGCTCTCCTGGGCAGAAACCACCACCGGAACAAAAGCGAGGCACCTCCTAGTCAGGTTCCTTCATTTTCAGGATCGCCAGGCAGTCCTTGCAGTGGCCCGAAAGAGCGACCCCATTCTGGAACAGGGATCCCATGTCAGCATATTCCCGGACTTCTCTAGGCCTTCACAAGTCAGACGACAAGCGTTTGTGGAGGTTAAAAGGAAGCTGCATGGTTTGAATTGCCCTTTCACGATGGCCTACCCAGCACGACTGATCATGCGATACCCCAGGAGTCAGCAGAGAGCCTTTACTGGCCCTGACGCTGCAATGGAATATGTGAGAGGCATGAGATGCTGTGAGAGGGCTGATTGGGAGAAAGAGAACGGAGACCGATTCTAGTGCTGTGTTGTGACTTTTTGGAATCAGAACACCCTTGGGAGGGTTTTTTTTGGGGGGGGGTCATCTTGACCTGTAACTCCAGGGCTCAGAGGCCTATCAGGGCAGGGCCTGAGAGGATCCCTGATTTAACCCACCCTCTCCACTGGGCAGTACATTTCTCTATTAGAACTTTAAATTCTCTCTCCCTAGGATACCTGAACTAATATCTATGTTATGTCTAAGAAACAGACTCTCAGTTCTAGGGGTTTTACACTCCCTATTATGTAGTTGCTGGTTTGGCTGTTAAGTTCTTTCTTTGAATGTTATAGAAATGGGAGTTATATTAAGCAGGCACAGGGCAGGCACACAACATGCGTGGGCTACTTGAGTAGATATTCCAGCTATGGGGGGAGGTGTATTGGCGGGCAAGTCCCCACTGTCTGGCCCTGCATCTGTCCTTCTACTGGGGTCAGTGCTCGTTATTAACTGACGGGGATACCAAGATGTGAGTGGAAGAGCCATGGAGACACACTGTAAGAAACATATTTGAGCTGACGGGAGGCCTGCTGTCACGCGCCAGACAGGTCGTGATGAGGGCCCCCCTTAAGGCTACCCCGTGTGCATGTTTAACTGGAGAAAAAGGGAGATGGGGCAGATAGTCTATTCTACTGGCCTGTGGTCACCTACAACCGGCAGTGATCGCCAGTTGTGGGCCTGTTCCCCTGACCACAACACTGAGTTCAGAATGCAGGATGCTTCCATAACTATGATACTCTTTCTTAATATTTAGTGGATCTGAAAGCTCACTCCATGAAAAGTAGAGGGTGATGGAAACCAGGAAATCTAATAAGGGATTTGGGGGTGGGGTAGACAAGATTTCTGGGGAAATGGGGAGAGAGGGCTTACTGGGGAAGGAACGTAGGGAGACATGGGCGATATAGCTGAAGGACTACACTATGTATAGGGAGGAGGGGACAGGGGCTCTGTTTTGAGGGGGTTAGTTAAAGTTAAAAGTTGTGGACTGTACAGACAAGGCCTTGGATTAATATCTACTATTAAAAAGGTACTATCATGTGGTAGTAGTTAGGCATACTGGGACACAGAGTATGGCAGACTTAACAGTGTTATCATGGAATGTCAATGGATTGAAAACCGTTGTGAAGAGGAAGAGGGTGTGGTCCTATATTAAGAAAGCAAAGGGAGACAAGGCATTATTACAAGAAATCTATGTCACCAGAGAAGAGGCAGGTAAACTGGCCCAGTAGTGGGGGGGGGGCGGAGTCCTCTTGGTGGCACCCTTTACCTTGAGAGCCCAGGGGGCTACAATTTGGATACGCCCTGGTCTCCCACATAAAGTTAACAATTGTGTGGCGGATCCACAGGGAAGGTTTGTTATAGCTGAGGTGGACCTGGAGGGGGGGAATAGGGGAATATTCACTTTTGCTTCAATCTACGGTCCTAACTTTGACTCCCCAGACTTTTTTACTCACTTGGGGGTGACCTTGGCCCCTTTTCCAGATAATTTGGTGCTGGGAGGGAGATTTCAACGCCTATCTTTTCTCCCCATATTGGACCACTCGGGAACCAAAACAAAACCATGCCCTAAGAGTGTGGCAGCATTGAGGGAGTTGATAGAGGGGAGAGCCTTAGTAGAAACAAGAGACATGCCCACCCCGGGGGCAGAGAATACTCTCTTTACTCTCACTCCCACCAAATTTATACTCAGTTGGAGTATATATTTATTTCCATCCCCTTGGCTACAGAAGACATTTGGGCCAAATATGGGCCTATACTTTTATCGGATCATGCCCCTTTACAGTTGCACTTGTTGACTGGAGCACAGGTCCACATGGGGACTACATGGTGACTGGACCCTATCATACTCCTGGATAACCACAATATTGAATATATAAATAGAAAAATTAAGAATTTCATCTACCTTAATAAAGAAAAAGGGGCACATATTAACTTTGTTTGGGATGCACTAAAAGCCTTCATATGAGGGGAGACAATCTCCTACTCTGCATACAAAAAAAAGCAGTCTCTTAAAGAAGAAGGTCAGCTCATACAAGATATTCTGGGGCTAGAAAGAGTGGCTATGGCAGGGCCCCAACCTCACACAGTTAAATAACTTAAATTATTAAAGGGCAAATTAAACCAGTTGGAGTCTAGGAACTTAGAACGGGATCTCATAGTTACTAAATCATGCACACACTTTGAGGGCGATAAGTCGGGCAGGTGGCTGGCAGGCCTTGTGAAACACAAGAAAGCAGAAAGAGCTATCCTTAAGATGACAAAGCCAGACGGTACTTGTACATTTGATCAGAAAGAGATAAATGACATCTTTCTGGATTTCTACTCTTGTCTGTACACCACTCAAGTGCCATCTGACAGGGACCCTGAGGAATTCCTCTGGGAGTTGCATTGCCTTCTCTGGGTGAGGACCTAAGGCAGGACCTGAATTCACCCATTTCCCTTGAGGAAGTCACAGGGGCAGTATGGTAGACAAACAAGGGGAAGTCACCAGGCCCGGACAGTATACCCACCGAGTTTTATAAGCACACCTGGGATTCCCTGGGTTCTCTTCTGGCAGTGGTCCTGTGCAGTGCATTGAAGGAGGGAGTGCTCCCTCCTTCCCAGAGGCTTGTGACAGTTGTGGTTCTCCCCAAACTGGGGAAAGACCCTACAAAATGTAACAAAATCTAACATAACAAAACAAACAAAATGTGGCTCTTATCACCCTATATCCTTCCTTAATGCCGACTATAAGATACTTGCCAAGACTCTAGCTAATAGATTGGAAAAAGTACTTCCAGGATTGGTACATTTCGACAAGGGGGGTTTGTCAAAGGCCATCAGGCTAAGCACAATCTTAGGTGATCCAATAATGTTATTCATTAGTGGAAGCTGAGAGGACCCAACAGAGGCCTTCTTGCCTAGATGCCGAAAAGGCCTTCGCTCGGGTCGAGTGGCCTTTATGTTTCTTGTGCTCCGTAGATTTGGTTTGGGACAGCCCCTCCTTACCTGGCTAAAAGCCTTATATATCAACCCCCAGGCCCAGATATTAACTAACAGTTCCACCTCGGCTCCATTTAACTTGTCCAGAGGGACCAGACAGGGTTGCCCCCTATCTCCTCTGCTTTGTGTCCTTACTATGAAGGCCCTGGCATCTGCCCTGTGGGGAGACCCAGCGATATGGGGATGTGTTGTGGGAGGAAAAAAAAAGCAGGTCATCTACCTGTTTGCTGATGACATACTCTTGTTCTTAGACAACCCTGGAGAGGCCCTGCTGGCACTGGGTAAGATCTTTGCGGAATATGGACCCCTTTCCGGGCATAATATTAACTGGGATAAAAGTGAATGGCTTCCACTGGGAGGAAGAAGGACATCAATTACGATTGCGGGTACCACTATTAATCCCACTGTAATAGGGAGTGGGATAACAGATGGCCGCAACAGGCAGAATTATGGTTCAATGCACCATTGGCAAGGTGCAATGTTTATTCAAAAGGAAAATAATAAAGAAGTTCAAACTGTGTGCAAAATAAAGACTTTACAAACAAAATAATTCACATCTGTGGTAAGCTTAGCAAGCAGTTTCCTCTTGGTGATAGGACTCCCTCGGTACTGACCCTATCTGCTATCATACAGACCAGATAAGCCTTATTTACCTGCCCACACAGTCATTTGTTCACAACATCATCAACATTTTTATTTTATCTTTATAGAGTTCCTTTTAATTTATATAATGCTATGGAGCCTTTAACTAAAACACTCAAACAATATTTGACAAACAAAACCAGTCTTTAACTAAGGAGGCTTAAATTTAAATGCAAATCATTCAGTTCTGCTGTGATGGACAGGTACTGCATTATAAAAACCGACACTAGAGGCCGCTGCCGCCCCATAGTGAAGGCATACAGCAACCTGGCTAGCAACAGAGAACACGCCTTGTTTGTAGAAGTCTGCAGAATTCTGCTCTGTAAGAAAAGTAAGTTTTGTCATACTTTTATATGCTCTAAAATGTCCCTGTTTAATGCAACCTGCAAAAGAGTACTCTGCATGGTACATTCAACCAGTTTCAGCCCTTTGTTGAAAGCTCAGCCATAGGCTTGTAATACCCTAGTCTTAAGCATTTTGGTACTGTTTTCTGTCAGCATACCTTCATACTGTTTGCCAGTTCAAAATGTATTAAAAATACTTTGCTGCACCTCTGTGTAAGAAGGGGGCTTGCTAATGCGATAATGCGCATGTTCAAGGAGAAAGGACATTCATACTATATTTGCCTATTTTAGGCAGCTCCAAAACTGATCATTTCAGGTAAGTTTTTCAAATAGCCACAGGCATGTACACAGCTCCTGGTTCATTAATTTAAACCAGCGGTTCTCAAATGGTGAGGCCAGCCTCCCTGGGGAGGCCCCAAACTGTTCCAGGGGAGGCTCAAGCAAGTTTGAAAAAGTACTGTATTTAAATTTTGGGTTTTATATATTTTGTGTGAAGAGATTAAGCAAACTGAAAGAGGATAATAATAGTAGGTGAATTTTATGTATTTATTTACTAATAGATGACGAGGGAAGGTGAATAAGCCAAGGCTCATTTCAGGTGTACACGGGGAAGGTTAGGGAGTGAAAAAATTTCAAAAGGTAACTGCAAAACAATCAAGAAATATACAATGAGCAATAGTGCAAATAAATATATATGAACAATACATTAATAACGAGTGGTGGTAATTGATCAATTTGTAAACTGATGGCAGAACAGCCCAAATACAAGGGTTGAGCATAGAAGTGCTAAGAGCAACAGCAGGAAGGAGCAAAGTAATCCCAGAGAAGTTGCTTAGGAACAGAGAAGGAGGGGGAGAGGCAAAGTATGTAGGAAGGTTATTTCATATAGAGAAGAAATGGAGGAAGTAGTTGGACCCATGAAGGTACTGCAACAAGGGGTAACAATGGTTCAAGAATGAAAATAGCAGAACAAGTAGGTTGGCCTGTTTGGGGTGGGGGGTACAATAGGCTGAATAATAATGTTTGTTTATTTAGCACAGGAGCTCTTTTTCAAAAGTTCCAACTCAGTATAAGACAAAGAACTGAATTTGAGCCAGGTACTCAAAGGGGTTTCAATGTATTCATGGTGTACTGCGCAAAGTACGGCACATTATTCTTCTTTGGGGAGGCCCAAGATTATTTCAATTTTTGGGGAGGCTCAAAATCTTTTCCAAGGATTTGGGGAGGCTCACTGTGACAAAGTCTGAGAACTATTGATTTAAACAATGCTAAACCGCATATGGACCTGTTATTGGACCAAGGAGAAAAAGAAATATACAGTGGAGACAGATAAGTTTTAAGATGGGGGGACGTCCAGAGGTGACCAACCATCTGAACTAGGAGCAGTAGAATAGTGTAGAAAAAGCAGAAGAGAACTGTTGCAACAGTAGTTTTATAAAGAAAAAGTAGGTCCACTTCAAGGGACAGGTTTAATCCCTGTCACATTCTTCCCTCCTTAAGAGGAAAACAGACCGAACTAGGCCTGTTATTACCACCTTCCCTAACCCTGGAAGGGGTTGGAGCTTCTGCCTGCCCACCCACTCTAGAAGCTCCATCTCAGGGCCCCTAATAAATGTTTCAACACATTGTATTTCAGTGTCATTTCTATTCTATAACACAAGATCATACATAAGTGCTTTACTCTAAGACATTAATAACAGCAGTGTACATTTAGTGAACATCTATGAGTCTATCATATGAATAGACAATTCATTCTATTCCAGAATCAAATCTAGACAGATAGTCTGCTTTGAGGTGGGCTGGGAGTAACAGAAAAATGATAAGGCTGTAACGCCAAATACCACCTCATAATTCTATGATTCTTCTCCTTCATCTGCTGGAGCCAACATGGGGGTTGTGGTCAGTTAACACTTTAAAAGTTGTGCCCCACAGATAATATTTCAGTGATTCCACTGCCCATTTTAGGGCCAAACACTCTTTTTCAACAGTGGCATATTTGTGTTCTCATTCATGAAGCTTTTGACTCAAATATACTATTGGGTGTTCTTCACCCTGTATACGCTGAGTCAGTACAGCCCCTAAACCTGCCTCCGAAGCATCTGTATGTACTTCAAAGGGTAAGGAGAAATCAGGACTTTGCAACACTGGGGTTGTACACAGTATGGCCTTAATGGTACAGAATGCCTCAACACAATCATCAGACCATTGCACTCTGTAAGGACAAATTTTCTTAGTAAGATTTATCAAGGGGACATGCTATGGTGGAGAATTGAGGTAGGAACCTCCTATAATAGCCAGCAAGGCCAAAGAATTACCTCACCTGTTTCTTGGTTTTAGGAATGGGACTGTTTGCCACTGCTATGACCTTGTCCTGCTCCGGCTGGACTGTACTTTACCCCCCCCCCAGTTATGAATCCCAAATACCCGGTCTCAACTTTACCCAGCGTACATTTAGCAGGGTTTACTGTTACACCTGCCTCCCTTATGGTCTGCAATACCTTGCTTAAATGGATTAAGTGTGTTTCCCAGTCTTCACTGAAAATGACCACATTATCTAGGTGCACCTTGCAATAGGCTTTAAGGGGTCTAAGCATGTTGTCCATAAACCTTTGGAAATTTGCAGGTGCCCCATGTAGTCCAAAGGGCATATTCACAAAATGATAGAGACCTAAGGGGGTACTAAAGGCAGTGATAGGTCGAGAGTCTGAGGAAAGGGATATTTGCCAATACCCCTTGGTTAAATCAAGTGTAGAAATGTGCTTAGCCTGCCCTAGCCAATCAATTATGTTGTCAGTTCTGGGCATGGGGTATCCATCAAACATAGAGATGTTGCTGATTTTCATAAAATCTAAACAGAGACATACCACCCTCCTTTTTAAGCACCACTACCATACGAGATGACCAGGGGCTCTTAGATGGAACGATAACATCCAATTTCTCCAGCTTTTGTATTTCCTTGATAACATCCACCCTTACTCTGATAGGAAGTCTGTATGGCTTTGGGTGTGTAGAGTGAGTCTGATTTACATGAATTTCGTGTACTATGCCTTTAGCTGTTCCTGGGGTAGTAGGAAGGTATGTGCAAATTCCTGAATCAGTGTTTTTAAATCAGAACATTGTTTACCTGTCAACTCTGGGTTAATGGAGATGTCCTCTATACCACCCACTTGCTCCAAGCATTGGTACTAGGTTTACTAGATATTTTAGGAAAAAAGAAGGGAGAGGCCAATCTAGATTTTCCCCCACACAATGTGGGCAAATTATGCTATATGGTTCTGATTTAGCCAAAGGTCAAGCCCCTTTTTAAATGCATCAATGCTACCTGAATCTACCAGTTCCTGTGGTAATTTATTCCAGAGTCTACATGGTAGGCAATGAACAACGCCTATTCCCTCTGTTCTGGATGAATATATAGCACAGGGCTACCTGGTTCATACCATTTTTGTTTTAAACAGAGTCACATGGTATATCTGTTTTGGATTTCATCTGCCTGGCATCTCTATTTCATAGTTCACCACCCCTGTTTGGCGTACTATAGTGTAGGGACCTTCCCAGCACATTAAAAACTTGTTTTCTGTACTCGGAATCAGTAACAGCACCTTCTCCCCCACCTGAAATTTCTTTTCCCTTTTGCCAAAATCGTAGTGTGTTTTCTGTTTCGTCTGGCTATGTGTCATATTTTTATGCATCAATTCCATATACTTGACTAACCTCTGCCTTAGTTTTACTAGGTAGTCAACAATGTTTGTATGCCCCACCGCTTCCTTGGCCTCCCAGTGTTCTTTTAGTATGTCTAAAGGTCCCCTAGGATTCCTTCCATTTAGTAGGGGAAAAGGGGGAAAACCCGGTGGAAGCCTATGGAATTTCCTTGTATAAAACAACAAATATGGTAGGTATCAGTACCAGTCCTTGCCCTCATCACTGATGAATTAGTGAGCATTTTCTTGAGGGTGCTATTAAAATGCTTGACTAGTCTGTCCGTTTGAGGGTGGTAAGGGGATGTTCGAACCACTGAAATACCCAATAATTTGTACAGTTCTTTTAGCAAACAGGCATTAAAGTTCATTCCCCTATCCGTTAGAATCTCCTTTGGGATCCCCATCCTACTGAAGATCTTTGCAAGTTCTTCTGCCAGGCGAGGAGCAGTCACAGTCTGCATGGGGATCACTTCTGGATACAATGTTGCATAGTCACAAAGGACTAAAATAAATAGATTCCCCTTAGAACTTCTTTCTAAGGGCCCCACAATATCCATAGCTAATCTCTTGAATGGCTGAGAAACCAAAGGGATGGTTTGAAGAGGTACATGGTCTTGCTGCCCAGTTTGAGTCACCTTTGGACATGGTGCACAACACTTTATATATTCCACCACCTGGTCATGGATCGTAGGCCAATAAAATCTGGCAAGAATTTGTTGTAAGGTACTTTCCCTACCAGCATGACCAGCCAGGGGTATTTCATGGGTAAGTTGTATAATTTGCCCCCTATATTTCTGGGGCACAACCAATTTGGCTACCCATTCTACAGTTCTGGGGTTGGTACATTCCCTATATAATAAACCATCATTTAATATGTAACAAGGGGCCCCTTCAGGACTCTTTTTTCTGACCTGTAAAAAATAAGTGTTTAGAGTTGCATTATCCTTCTGTTCAGTTATTATATCAGTGGGTGCCAACACGTGTCCCATTATATTCAAACCCTGTCCATTCTGAGTTTGCCATTCCTTTTTGCAAGTCCTTCTTTCTCTTCTTGACTTTCTGGTCTTCCCAGAGCTCTCATATAAGTCATGCTCAAAGGGAAAAAGTTCAGGTAAATGTCCTTGTTGCATTTGAGCCCGAGTAGTAACTCCTACTAAGGGTTGTTGGGCACCTTGTAACGGAGTGGTAAAGTCTGGATGGTCATGTCCAATGATCATAGGCACTGGGAGATGGGGTACCAGTCCAACTTTCAAAATGTGTGTCTGCTCCTGTATGGTTACAGGTGCAGTGTGGTAGCAATGTACATCCCCATGTACACAAGTGACAGCTGTTCCACTGCCTTTCTTATTTTTCACAGGGATCAGGTCTGCCAGGATCAATGTACGGTGACTTCCAGAGTCTATCAACCCTAACATTGGTTGATCTCCCATTTCTACAGAGGCAATAAAAGATCCCCAGTTTCTAATGCCAGGTTCCCATATTCCTTTTTTATATTTGGGCAATCTCGTATTAAATGTCTCTTCTTCTGGCATCCATGACAAGTGATTTCAGCCAGGGGTATTTTTCCTTTTCTTTCTACCCTCCACTCAGGTTTTCCAGAATTATTAGAAAAAATGTTCTTACCCCCGATGTAGCTGCTGTAGGCTTGTCACTTGTTTGTAGATATCTGGAGGGTCTTGCTGCCAGGAAGTCCTCAGCCAGGGTGATCATTTTTTCAGCACCTTCAGGCTTATGTTCTTTTACCCAGATTTGCACCTCTGGTGGTAATACCTTCTCAAATTGTTCAATGATTATTGCCTCCATCAGTTGGGTATTGGTTTTAGTCTCTGATTGCAACCATTTGTAAGAGAGATCTTTCAACCGTGCATAGACCTCTTGGGGTGCATCTGTGAAAGCCATCTTAAGGTACCGAAAATGTTGGCGATATGTCTCAGTGTTAATGTCATATCACCGGAGGATTTCCCTTTTTATTACCTCATAGTCCTCCACATCCCTGGTATCTGTCCTGGTATATACCAGTTTGACAGTTGCCGTCAATTGTATGTTCTCAGGGCCAACCACACGTTCTTGCCACCTGTTCAAATGTGGTGAGGTATGCCTCAATATCATCACCATCTGTCAGTCTTGATAGCTTAATGCCCCTGGGACCATTACCTCTTTCTGTAGTCCCCATCTGTATGTCCTGTAATACCCACATGGTATCAGCCTACTTGGTGCCCTGCCTCAGGTCCAGGTCCCTCTCTTTTTCCATCTGGACTTGTTTAATACATACCCACCTCAGTAGGTCACCAATGTCCTCTGGGGAGATGCCTCAGTTTCCTCTTCTTCCAAGCCCTCAGCACTGGGCAGGTCCTCGACCTCTGGCTTCAGTCGCTGTTTCGGGCGTGTCACAGGGCCAAGTCCAGCTTGTAAAGGCACACCACTGGCTTCAGTCATCTTCCTCATCTGGATCCCGATAGGAGACTCCACCACCATGTCTTGAAGCATTTCCATTTGGGATACTTCACCAGTATCCGCCCAAACTACATTTGTCTTCTCTGGCCAAGCGCAGTCAGCAGTTATCCCACCACTGCCACCAAATGTAATAGGGAATGGTGTAGCAGATGGATGAAAGAAGCAGAATTATGGTTCAATGCACCATTGGTGAGGCACAATGTTTATTCAAAAGGAAAATAATAAAGAACCTGAAACTGTGAGCAAAATAAAGACTTTATAAACAAAATAATTCACATCTGTGATAAACTTAGCAAGCAGTTTCCACTTGGTGATAGGACTCCCTCGGACCTTCACCTGCACTGGTCAGAAGGTACTGACCCTATCTGTTATACAGACCAGATAAGCCTTATATACCTGTCCACACAGTCATGTGTTCACAGCATCATCAAAGTTTTTATTTTATCTTTATAGGGCTCCTTTTAATTTATATAATGCTATGGAGCCTTTAACTAAAACAGTTAACCAATATTTGACAAACAAAACCAGTCTTTAACTAAGGAGGCTTAAATTTAAATGCAACATGCAAATCATTCAGTTCTGCTGTGATGGACAGGTACTGCATTATAAAAACCGACACTAGAGGCCACTGCCGTCCTATAGTGAAGGCATACAGCTACCTGGCTAGCAACAGAGAACACACCTCATTTTTAGAAGTCTGCAGGATTCTGCTCTGTAAGAAAAGTAAGTTTTGTCATGCGTTTATATGCTCTAAAATGTTCCTGTTTAATGCAACCTGCAAAAGAGTACTGTGCATGGTACATTCAACCAGTTTCAGCCCTTTGTTGAAAGCTCAGCCATAGGCTTGTAATACCTTAGTCTCATACATTCGGTACTGTTTTCAGTCAGCATTTCGTCATACTGTTTGCCAGTTCAAAATGTATTAAAAATGCACCTCTGTGTAAGAAGGGGGCTTGCTAATGTGATAATTCGCATGTTCAAGGAGAAAGGATATTCATACTATATTTGCCTATTTTAGGCAGCTCCAAAACTGATAATTTCAGTTACGTTTTTCAAATAGCCACAGGTGTGTATACAGTGCCTGGTTCATTCATTTAAACAATGCTAAACTGCATATGAACCTGCTATTGGACCAAGGAGAAAAAGAAACATACAGTGGAGACAGATACATTTTAAGATGGGGGGGTCATCCAGAGGTGGCCAACCATCTGAACTAGTAGCAGTAGAATAGTGTAGAAAAAGCAGAAGAGAACTGTTGCAACGGTAGTTTTATAAAGAAAAAAGTAGGTCCACTTCAAGGGACAGGTTTAATCCCTGTTACACCCACTAGACAAAATATCTGGGGACCCTTCTTCCTAGTAAACTCTCAAATAATCCAAATTAATTACAAGCCACTGATACAGAAACTCATGGAGGACTGTACTAATTGGAGAGCCCTTCCCCTAACCCTAATAAGACAAGTTAACCTGATTAAGATGTATATTTTACCACAAGCACTTTACCTATTTCAATCTATCCTCATCCACTACCCACAGAAGTACTTCAGGGCATTGGAGGTGGCATGTACTCAGCTAAAGTGGCAGGGAAAGAAATCTAGAATTATGAGAGAAATACTATGCAACTCAAAGCACTTAGGGGGACTGGGATTACCCAATATGCATTTATACTACCTGGCCGTGCAATTGGCCCCTATACAGGACCTGTTGAGGAAGGTGGGGAAAAGTTCCAACCTGGAGGGACATGGAGAGCAGAGGAGACACCCACCCCTACTGTGACTTGCTAGTCACCTCCTGAGGGACAAGATCCCTCCCAAGATCCTTAATCCTTGCACTAGGGTGACCTGGAAGGCATGGACAGTTGCCCACTCACTGCTAGGGGACACTTCATATATATCAGCTGATACAACTCTGGAGTCTGTGTTGGCGGGGGGTGGCGGCCTCTCAAAACACGATGGCATGGGCCTTAGAGCCTGGAGGGCCCGTGGTCTTCTCAGATTGGGTCAGATCATGGGGGGGGGGATGCATCAGTTCTCTGCTCTAAAGAAGGAATTTAATTTAGCCACATCACAATACTTTCTTTATATTAGACTCAAAGCTAGAATAACTGCGGAGCTGTCCTCAGATACAGGTCTTCAGGCATTACAACACTCACCCTTAGAAGAGCTATTCTCAAAATTATCTAATACCCACAGGTTTAAACCCCTGACTAGGTGTTATAAGATATTACTGGGATGCCTTCCAGATCCTATGGGATGAATCAGGAGTCCTAGGAAGAGAACATCTATCCAGATGGTCTCACCTGGGGACTGGAGGTTAATCTGTAAAACATTCCAAAGTGCTCTGTTAATAATTGCCTGAGAGCCATACAGTATAACTTTTTTATGCAGGCCTATCACACTCCCAAATTAGCACATAAAATAAACCCAGGGAGTTCCCCATATTGTTACAAGTGTTCCACACAGGTGGGCACCTTCTACCATATGGTTTGGGAGTACCCTAAAATCCAGAAGTTCTGGGTGGGGGTAATAGACATCCTCTCCAGAACCCTAAACTGCGTACCTAGGCTAGACCCAGTTGAAATATTGTTGGAATTCCCAATACAGGGGAACTGGAAACCTATGAGAGGCCATAAGTTATGGAGGATTGATTTAGTAGTGGGAACTGGCAATATTTTGGAGACTTAAACAAGTCCCTACGATAACTTCATGGACAACATCCCTCATGCAAGTAATGAAGCTGGAAATGACGCAATACCTAGTCAGAGGACAGCTTGGTAAATATGAAGATATTTGTCTTCCTTTGGAGCAGGCTGTCTCTAGGGACTAGTTGCCAGGCTTTTGAAAAAGGGGTATAGATCCATTGACAATCTCCACATATTTTTCTACATATTTCTCTATATGTCCATATAACTTATAGCACAAGGATGCTAGTAGTTTGAACTGTATAACAGCTTATGGTATAACTTGATGTACATATTTAGCAACTATCTGCTACTTGTCTTGTACTTCTAGTCTAACTTCATTTCTATTACTGTCATAGACGGATAAAGTAATGTACCTGTATAACCTGAATATGGAAGAACCCTCCCAGGGTTGGGGAGGCAAAGTATGTCTGAATGAGTCCAATTTAAATAAAGTTTACAAAAAAACAAAAACAAGTGGGGGTAGTTGAGGTGAAAAGGACTAGTGATGGCTGCGCCTCACATGAGGCAGGGGTCAAGAAAAGGTACCAAAAGGGGAGACAAAGACACAGTACTTAATAGCATATAGGGTAAAGGAGGAACTACTCAGAAAAAAGATCAGCATAGCAAGGGAGGAGGAACCGAGAAAAAACAGTATAGCAATAACAGAGTGAGAGGGAGGCAGCAACCCACTATAGGGAGATCAGAGGGAGGGATAGCAGGGTCCATTTCTTGGGGGATTCCATATTAAAGAGTCTGGGGTGGTATGCCTCCCAGGTATGATGGCTGAAGAAATCATCCTGATGGTGCATTCCCTCACTTGAGGTATGAGCTAAACCATATGTACAGTAATCTTACACCTGGTTGCAACAGCTTGGCAGAGAGTGAGATAGGGGTTGTCTAAAACAGTTAAAATGTGCTAGGACAGATATGTAAGGGGGCAAAATTGGTAGCATTCTTTGGAGTGTTCCTGAATCTACCCCCCTAGCTTCCTACCATGCCCCCTTGTTCCTGAGCACCTTTTCTTTTGAAAAGTACTTCCCTCCTGTATGTTATTTACCCCTGTGCAGGAAGCTGAATCACCTGCTGGCAGAGGTGAGGCAGCTTAGATGGGAGTTAAGAAGGCTTCTAGAGGGGTGCTAATGAGCACAATCGAATAAGGATGCTTTTCTCCCTCGCTCTGCAAACCACCAAGAAACATAAGTTTCATTTTATTTCTAGTTCGCTCAAAAGTACTGAAAAAGTGATCTCAGCTGTCCGGAAAAGGTCATGGAGGTGTATCTCATGCCCCGTCTGGCGAAAAGCTCTTGCACAGCAGGCAAAAATAAAAAAAAACAACCGTCGGCTACTCAGGTGGAAAATACAGGCCCATCTTATGCTCCGCTGCTGAAGTGTGCGCTGTAGGCTGCAAGGTAACGCAGCAGGTCCTGGCCATCCTGGAGTCCCATCTTACAAGCTTGGCATCTAATTTCGACCGCAGGCTTCAAGCACTTGTAGATTTGCACACCTCGCATGCGACACGGTTAACTGATATGGAGCAACAAATATCTGACGTCGAGGATGCCACAGCCCCGGTTCCTGAACAAATTATAGCTCTGCAAAGAGAACTAGCAGAATTTAAATACCAATCTGACTACCAAGAAAACTACCAACGACGATTGAACTTGCGACTTAGGGGACTGCCGGAGGGACTTGAGGGCATTGATGTTCTAGAATTCTGTGCACAGACTCTGCCTGAAGTTCTGGTGCTGTCCCCCAAAAATGGAAGATTAAGGCTTGAGAGAGCCCACTGTGTGGTGTTCCCCAGACCCCGTCCGGATCAACCACCATGACAAATAGTGATGCGGCTTCATAAATTTCAGGACAGAGAGCTGGTATTGAAAGCTTACAGAAACATGTCTACTCCGCAGTACAAAAGTCATAAATTCTACCTTTTCCAGGATTACTCTGCCCTTTTATTGAAGAGACGCTGTGCTTTCAACTCGCTGATGGCACATCGGCAAGAAGCCCAGACCAAATGTTTTATGCTGTACCCTGCAACCCTCAAAATTAAACATGAAGCTGGCCCGCTGGTGCTGGGGGTTGAAGCGCTGGACACTACACCTTGTGCCACGCAGGCCACCTGGGTTCGGGAGCGAGCACAGGTCGACAGGGGCTGGCAGGGAAGAAGAGGGATTGAGCATCCGGGTTGGGGGGTTCACAACGGTCGGCATCTGACTGCCCCCTGGTGGATGATGGGGGTTGGGGATGCACACCATACAAGGGGTTAGAGTCGGGGGCAGACGCCTGGGCGAGATGCGTGAAGACGCATGCGCGCTTACACCCGCTGGTGTCATGGCATGCCGCCGACCCAGGGGGAAATAGTACAGGGTAAAATGGTGGCACCCAACGCAGCTTGATGGCTGTCCATGAGTTCACCGGGCGCTGGCACCCGAACTGGATCCATTGGGGTGGGGAGTTAGGGGGCTCCCTAGCACCCCACTGTGGGGGTAAGCCGCAGTGGTTTCTGAGTCCCAGTGGTCCCGGTAGAGACTGACAGCGGCCGGATTCCCATAGGTAGGGCTACAGGGAAGCATCTGGGTGGCCACAGGAGAATAAATAAATAATAAAAAAAAATTAAACACGAAGAGGCCACCTTTTTTTTTTGGGAGGTGCAGAAGGCGGAGGTTTTTGTGAAAGATCTGAAGAAGAAAGTGGGGTGAGACTGTTTTCTTCCCACCTCAAATCATGTTTGCTGTGAAGGATGGAGGGTCTGCGCCCACCCTTGGGGTTGTGCTTCACGCTGCATCATGTTTCAAGGTGCTGTTACATTTTCTTGGTAAATCTGCAGGCTTTTAAGGCATTTAGAGGGACCTGTTGTGAACTGTTTTCACCTGTTCTATTTTGTGCTGGGATATGGAACTGATCTGTCTCTGGTATAAGGACCTTGTTCTGACTTAACCTGATTGTTTACATGTGGAATGGCTGCCCTGAACACCACACAGAAAACATGGTACATGAAAGATTTCTCTTCCTGGAAGGAGGTCCCACTTGTATACGAAGGGATATTTATGTTTGCAACTGGAGGTTATCTTGTCCTGTAAGCTCACCGGGACTTCTCCCCACTTGATAATATATTTGAGTCGGACATGTCCGAAGGGGAATCCATAATTGCAAAGTAGGGCGCCTGGGGGAGGGGAGATAACTATGTCATGGGATTCAATGGTGCTTAGAGGCTACTGTTTAGGCATAGCTCGTACTTCATGGGCATAGGTACTGGGAAGCTCTCAGTTCCTGGGGGGTTTGAACTGTGGGTCTTATTGGAGTTGGTAGGAGGAAGGGTACAATACTGAGGTTATATGAATTCCCACAGAGACCTTGCTGAGAGAGGCAATATTGTTTAATAGCAAAATGTGTTCAAATATATGGTGACGCAAACTCATGATGGTATTCTTGGTGGGGCAGGGGGTGGGAGATGCATTCTTGCTAAACTTTGGGGAGGGTGTATAAAATCCTTGCTATATGCAATTCTTGTTCCGGGGATAACTTGTTTTTTCATAAAGGTTCGAATGGGAAGGTAGGGGGAGGGTAGAGGGATATTGGGGGTGTATATAGTTGTTATCTACTGTTTGTTGTGTTGTTGTATGTTAACTATAGGATCCAGATATGATTACAGAATGTTAGCTGAACTCTATGGTATGTTGAAGGGACCTAGGGCCTGGGACAGCCGGGTGCTGGAGAGAAGATGGCTTAGACACTATGACTAATCCTACGGAGCTAACTATAGCATCAAGGAATGTTAGGGGGATTTCCACCCTAGTTAAACACACCATGCTGTTAACTGCTCTCAAACCTCAGAATGTGAGCATTGCCTTGTTGCAGGAGACCCACCTTACTAACAAAGAGCATGCCAAGTTAAAAAAGAGCTGGATTGGGGAGTGCTATACGGCGTCCGTTACCTCTCACAAACGTGGGGTGGCAGCCCTCCTGCAAAAACGCTTGCCATTCAAATTGGATAGGGTGGTGGCTGGCCCTGAGAATGGCAGCTATGTGTTTGTAGTGGGAGAGCTCATGGGGGAAAAGTTAACCTTTGGGAGCGTGTACACACCTGCGGTGCACCCCACATTCTATCAGTCCCTCACTGCGCTTCTCATGGCAGAACAATTTCCAGGGCTGGTCCTGGGTAGGGATCTGAATTGTTTGATGACTCCCACACTGGACCACTCAGAGGGGAGAGGTACTTGTAGGGGAGCCATTCGTAGCTGGATAGCAGGGATGGCTGATCTAGACTTCATTTATGTCTGGAGGACGGCCAATCCTACTCCGCATGAATACACATTTTTCTCCCACCCTCATAAAATGTGGTTGAGGCTAGATTGTCTTTATATCCCAAGGACTTGGTACTTCAGGCTGCTCCAGACTGAGCATGGCCCAATTCATGTTTCCAACCACACTACGGTACTTGTATCTTTGACACTGCGGGAGGAAAGGGTTGACCCCCCCAGTGTGGCGGTTTTCCAATTATCTATTGGCTAACAAAACATTCAGGGACTACCTGCAGGACCAATGGAAGCAATATGTACAAGCTAATTTTGAAATGGCTCCATCAAAAGCTACATTCTGGGATGCAGGAAAGGCATATATGAGGGGCTGTATTATAAGCTATGTAATGCACCATAAGTGAACGGTCTGTGAGAGGAGGGAAAACCTTGACCAACGCCTCAAGGTGCTGGAAAGATGGGTGGCTGTGGGGGAGGGAGGAGATGCTGCCCCTCATTTACTGGCAGTGACAAGAGAAGCTTTAAATAACTTGGTGCTGGGGAGGCCAGGAAAATGCGTCTGTTTGTCCACAAACATTTCTATGAATGGGGGAATAAACCCAGCACTATGCTGGGGAAACGAGCTCACATTTGATTTCGGAAATTAAAAGCCCAGATGGTCAGCTGCAGATGGATAGAAAACTCATAAGCGATGGGTTTAAACAGTTTTATGCAGAACTCTATCAAATGCAGACTGGGGTTACATGGATCAATATGCAGGCCTTCTTAGATAACCTGGAACTGCCCAAACTATCTATTTCACAATGAGACTGGCTAAATGCTAAAATAACAGAGGAGGAAATAGCTCTGGCCAGTGCAGGGTTAAAAAGGGGTAAAGCTAGTGGCCCAGATGGTTTCTCTGCAGAATATTATAAGACTATGAAGCCACACTTAGTCACTTTGGGGCAGTACTTAATGAAACTAGGGAGGAGGAGGAGGGGTCATTACCTCAAACATGGAGGGAAGCGGTCATCTGTCTGATTCCGAAGGAAGGCAAGGACCTGCTCGAGTGGGCATCATTAAGGCCCATCTCCTTGCTAAACTGCTATTCCAAAATTCTCACTAAGGTATTGGCAAGTCACTTAGATAAGCTGCTACCGGGGCTGATTCTCCCAGACCAAACCGGGTTCATTCAGAACAGATACTCCCATCACAACATGAGAACCCTCCTGAATGTGATCTGGGGAGCCTTGAATGGGTGTGAACCAGTTCATATCTTATCTATGGGCGTGAAAAAAGCATTTGACCAGGTCGAATGGCCATATTTAATGGAATTCCTAACCCGATTTGGTCTGGGTTATGACTTTATAGGGATGGTCCAGCTAATGTATAATGCCCCTACGGCTAGGGTACTGGTCAACGGTACTCTCACAGATAGTTTTGGGTTGCAGAGAGGAACCAGACAAGGGTGCCCTTTGTCACACCTCCTTTTGGCTGTAGCCCTGGAACCCTTGGCTGTTGCAATTAAGAGGTATCTTGAGATTTCGGGGGTTCTGGGCCAGTCGTAAAGAACATGCAAGCTTTCTCTGTATGCTGACGACATTCTCCTATATGTTACCAAACCATCTCAATCTATGACACCACTCTTAAACCTGATAGATCAATTCTCTAAATTTTAAGAGTATAAATTGAATTTAAGTAACTCAGAGGAACTTAGAATAGAAGAGCAGGTGCTGGAGAGGCCGAGGGGAACACAGACTGGGGATTCTGGAAGGTTTGTGATTCATTTGTTTATTTGGATATTAGAGTAGGGAAAAACATAAAGGCCCTTTACGAACTAAATTATGTCCCACTGCTGCGGGTGATCATGGCTGACCTTGGGAGGTGGGCTAAATTACCTATTACATGGTTAGGGAGAATAAACCTGCTTAAAATGAATGGTCTGCCCAGGCTGTTGTATGATATGCAGATGCTTCATATGGGGCTCATGCGAGCAGACACAAAGCGCTTAGAAAGGGCATTCTTGGACTTTCTGTGGCAAGGTAAGCAGGCAAGAGTGAGCCTTGCCCATTTAAAAGCTCCAATTGATAAAGGAGGCTTGCGGTTCCTGGATCTAGGAATCTGTCACCTTGCCATACAATGCCGGTACCTGCAGGATTGGGTGGGCAGGCCATCGGAAACGGGCTGGCTGGACCTAGAAGAGAGGGGCTGCGCAGGTCGAGTGACTGCTTACCTGTCAGGGAAAGGCTACAAGGTGTATATGGGCTTGCCTAGACCAAACCCATTGGTTAGGTTGGTAGTAGATGGCTGGGGATGCCTGATCAGACAGGGGGGCGGAACAAGGGGAGACCCTGCTCTTTCCAGTCGCTGGAAACCATTTTTTGTCCCAGGCTTGGCAGACCCGGAATTTAAGGAATGGGAGAAGGGGAAGTAATGTGTTTAAAGGATCTGTATACTAATGAGGGACTGGACTCCTTTAACCATATACAGGCTAAGATGGGTCTGGGACACTAACACTTTTATCGATATCTTCAGATCAGAGCATACTGCAAAACTTTGGGGAGAAGGCACAGTATAGACTCTGCATGGGGACAACTAGAACAACTGATACAGGATGAGTGGCACAACCCAAAAGGCACCACTGTATGTAGAATAGCTAAGGCAGGCAAGCAACTGCTCTCAGATATGACACAGAAAACTAGGCAACTCTGGGAAAGGGATATGGGGATTCTCATTGCGGAGGACACCTGGAAGGTGATGACTTGGCTACATCAGGGTATCCTAATTTGTAATAAGTATAAAGAATCTTTCTATAAATGTTGTCATAGGCTATACTGCTAACTGATTGTTAACAAATTCAGCCCTTTGGTTTCTCCAATGTGTCCTCACTGCAATGCTGGCCTGGCCTCCTATTATCATTACTTCTGGTCCTGCCCTATTTTACAGGAATTTGGGGGGAGATAATGACAGTGGTCCAGACACTCGCAGGTAGGAGGATCCTGTAATTACCTATAGTAATGTTGTTTGAAGTGGGGGAAGCAGATTGGGCTCCCCTACGTTGTGTATGTTGTTATTGTCTTGCCAGTAGTGTAACTGGCTTGTCTGTCTGTTTACTGGAAAATCTGAATAAACATATGATGCAAAAAAAAAAAGAAGGCTTCTAGGGGGGTAGGGAAGAGAGTGGTGGGTGGGGGCAGCTGAAGCTAGAGACAGCCAGACAGGAGAAGGTTGAAGAGGGGAGGACTCAAGTACCATGAGCCCCATACCTCAATGGATGAGGGGTATTGGGGAGAAAGGGTGGAGGATGGTGGTTGGTGGGGGTATGGTCACAAGGGGGGCTGGAGTGGTAGCACCTAATGAGGTGCCAGTGTGTAATAGGCCTCCCACTGATTTGGGTAGGGCAGGGTGGTGACTGAGGTAGGAAGAGGGGTCTGGTGCAAGTCTGGGGGACTGGGGGTTAGCCACAAAGAGGGGTGGAAGGGTGCATGGCAGCAGCTGAGGGGACAGTCATCTAGGGAGGGAGGAACAGGTGTAGGGAAAGAGGGGATAGGATTGAAGGAAGGGGAAGGATCGATGAAGGGAGTTTAGGGGTACAGGAGGAGTGGTCAGAGAAGAGGGATGGAAAGCAAGATGGGAGGCTGAGGAGGGCAGAAGGAGGACAGTCAGACTAATGGAGCAGGGGGTGGATTGGAGAGCTCAGCTGAGGGGGAGCAGACTGGAAGGAGAAGAGCTTGAGGGATGGATGGAGTGCCGGGGATGATGGTAAAGTAGGTGTGTGCAAGGATTGTTCAGCTAGTGCAGGGGGTTGGGGGAACCTGATGTAATTACCCATCTAGGAACAAATTACCTAACTGGAGAAGTGGTGGGGTGGTGCAGGAGAGGTTCAGAGAACTGGAGAAGATCTGTAGAGGATGGTGACCAGGTTGGTAGCCTTTTCTGAAGTGTTGGCAGTACCTAAGCCAGCAC